>JACBWV010000610.1:22786073-22886250 GCA_013435795.1 Chlamydomonas sp. ICE-L | reverse complement strand
CGTCTCCACCACCTGCTATTAACCCCAGCCACCACTTTCCCCCTACTTCAACCTCTACATAGCTCGATTCTGAACTCCCCTCCGCCTACACCTCCGCGCATGAAGCGCTGCCTCTGAGCCCTTCCTGCCTGCCCGCTTCACAAGCCATAGCTGGAATGCCAAGACCCGTCTCCACCACCTGCTATTAACCCCAGCCACCACTTTCCCCCTACATTCAACCTCTACATAGCTCGATTTGAACTCCCCTCCGCCTACACCTCCGCGCATGAAGCGCTGCCTCTGAGCACTTCCTGCCTGCCCGCTTCACAAGCCATAGCTGGAATGCCAAGACCCGTCTCCAACACCTGCTATTAACCCCAGCCACCACTTTCCCCCTACTTCAACCTCTACATAGCTCGATTCTGAACTCCCCTCCGCCTACACCTCCGCGCATGAAGCGCTGCCTCTGAGCCCTTCCTGCCTGCCCGCTTCACAAGCCATAGCTGGAATGCCAAGAACCGTCTCCACCACTGCTATTAACCCCAGCCACCACTTCCCCTACTTCAACCTCTACATAGCTCGATTCTGAACTCCCCTCCGCCTACACCTCCGCGCATGAAGCGCTGCCTCTGAGCCCTTCCTGCCTGCCCGCTTCACAAGCCATAGCGGGAATGCCAAGACCCGTCTCCACCACCTGCTATTAACCCCAGCCACCACTTTCCCCCTACTTCAACCTCTACATAGCTCGATTCTGAACTCCCCTCCGCCTACACCTCCGCGCATGAAGCGCTGCCTCTGAGCCCTTCCTGCCTGCCGCTTCACAAGCCATAGCTGGAATGCCAAGACCGTCTCCACCACCTGCTATTAACCCCAGCCACCACTTTCCCCCTACTTCAACCTCTACATAGCTCGATTCTGAACTCCCCTCCGCCTACACCTCCGCGCATGAAGCGCTGCCTCTGAGCCCTTCCTGCCTGCCCGCTTCACAAGCCATAGCTGGAATGCCAAGACCCGTCTCCACCACCTGCTATTTACCCCAGCCACCACTTTCCCCCTACTTCAACCTCTACATAGCTCGATTCTGAACTCCCCTCCGCCTACACCTCCGCGCATGAAGCCGCTGCCTCTGAGCCCTTCCTGCCTGCCCGCTTCACAAGCCATAGCTGGAATGCCAAGACCCGTCTCCACCACCTGCTATTAACCCCAGCCACCACTTTCCCCCTACTTCAACCTCTACATAGCTCGATTCTGAACTCCCCTCCGCCTACACATCCGCGCATGAAGCGCTGCCTCTGAGCCCTTCCTGCCTGCCCGCTTCACAAGCCATAGCTGGAATGCCAAGACCCGTCTCCACCACCTGCTATTAACCCCAGCCACCACTTTCCCCCTACTTCAACCTCTACATAGCTCGATTCTGAACTCCCCTCCGCCTACACCTCCGCGCATGAAGCGCTGCCTCTGAGCCCTTCCTGCCTGCCCGCTTCACAAGCCATAGCTGGAATGCCAAGACCCGTCTCCACCACCTGCTATTAACCCCAGCCACCACTTTCCCCCTATCAAACTATACATAGCAAGTGACACCCAATGCAGTTAGGACTCCCTGATGAAGAGAAGGGTTGGCCTTTTAAACGCCTCCGATACCCAAAAAATGGTTCGCAGCCAACAGCAATGATGAGGATGCTTGATTCCTTTCCATACGCTTAATAAGGAGGATCAGGACTCGTTCTATAGCCAAGTTTAGAATGTGTTCCCATTGATGAACACAGAAAGAATGAGGGTGGTGGATTAGAGCCCATCCCTCGCTTTAATGAGAAACTGTCAAATGTGTGGGTTCCAAAAACCTGAGGATGAAATGCATAGGTTGAGTGCCCTTTTATAATGATATTCGCTCTCGCGACCAGAATCTAGTTTACAGATATTTATAGGCATTGTCCATGAGGATACCGTCTTAACCGTATGAATGTGGAATCTGCGATTCCACATTCAAACCTTTATGAATTGAAATGGCACTACGTCTTTTGGAGCAACCTAGCGCAAGACAGGAAGCCCGGCTGGTTAGTGGAACCGTAATTCTATCCCTTTTTGTCTCCTCTTGTGGACTTCTAATTGTTAGTTCTTACCTCCGCCCACTGTAAGTGGTTGAGATCTGGGTCCTGCTCTAAGGTGTTAATACCTACGCACAAAACGGTGTGGGAGTTGGTTTGTTTGTCCTCGACACACCCGATGTAAGGGGTTTTTGCTTTGAGGGTGCTTTTTCTTTTGTTACGCACAGAGTCTCATACACCCTCGCGGTGTCAAGTAGACTTTAACATGTAATGTAATGTAATGTAATACTCGATTCTGAACTCCCTCCGCCTACACCTCCGCGCATGAAGCGCTGCCTCTGAGCCCTTTCTGCCTGCCCGCTTCACAAGCCAGTAGCTGGAATGCCAAGACCCGTCTCCACCACCTGCTATTAACACCACCCACCACTTTCCCCCTACTTCAACCTATACATAGCTCGATTCTGAACTCCCCTCCGCCTACACCTCCGCGCATGAAGCGCTGCCTCTGAGCCTTCCTGCCTGCCCCGCTTCATTCTTTTTTTGGCCTTAGACAGGTGTCGTGCTGCTGAGACTCTTTCCCTCTTTCTTGAATTCTCACTCAGCAGGTCTCCTTTGAAGGTCTACATTGGTCAGCTTCTTCTTGTTCTCTAATTTGAGACTTGCCGATCCTTGAGTGTGACATTGGTTGGAAACCATAGCGATACAGTTTGTCTTAGCTTTTTGCTGCCCTAGAAGGGCTGGATGTAGTTTTGGGGGTGGATCTGCTGCTCCTGCCCTGAAGACTTTTTTTGTTTGCCTTTTCCCGGGCCTGTTTATCAGTAGCATGCCCTGCTTTCGTCTTCTTCCTTTCAGACCTTGCTGGCCTGCATTGGAGAAGAAGTGGCATGCTACTTGATACCTGCGTTGGCACGCCAGTTTGCTGATGGGGTGATGCCCTGATGCGCTGGACTGTTATAGGAGTGATGCCCTGTACCGTGTTGTTTCTTCTTGCGTCTGCAGGTTTAGGAGGCTTACTTAGGAGCTACATAGTTTTTGTTACCTTGTTACTGCTACCTTTGAACCGTAGGCATGCCGCGTTCTGGTCGTCTTTGCAGAGCTTGCTGATTTGCATCGGCGACCTAGCGGCATGTTACTAAGCTGCTGAGAGACTGCCCTGAAATGCTAATGGAGTGATGCCCTGATGCTCTGGCTACCGGTTTATTTGTTTTAAAGTGCCTCCTGCTTTAGTGCGCCTTTAAGGTTTTCCTTGCTGGTCAGTGGATCTTGTGGGGGGTTCTAATTACCCTTTCACACCGTCCAGGAATTTTTCTATGGAGTTTGATTTGCTTCTTTAGATTTATTTTTAGTTACCTTGTCAGTGTTAGCTTTGGCCCTGTCCTGTTTTTTGTTGCATGCCGCGCTCTGGTCGTCTTTGCAGAGCTTGCTGATCTGCATGGGTGACCTAGCGACATGTTACTAGACTGCTGAGAGTTTGTGCTGGTTTGCTAAAGGAGTGATGCCCTGATGCACTGGCCTGTTACAGGAGTGATGCCCTGCAGTGTTTTAATCTTAGATCAGCAAGACCTTCGGGTGCGTGCCTTTCCTTCGTTTTCTGTGTTGCTCTTGGAGGTTACAGTGGTGTTTTGTTGGTTGGGGAGGAACAGTGTTGCTTGGAGGTGGGGGTGGTGCTCGGTAGGCCCTTTGTCATTTGTCCTCCTAGTAATTAGTTTGTGTCCCTCGTTCTTTCGTCCCCTAGTCTTTTCGCCTTTTGTCTTGGATCATTTGTCTTAGCGGACTTTTGGTCCATGTCCTCTAGTCTTCTTCTTTGGTTTTTCTTCCTTGGTCACATAGGGCTAGGTTTTATCAGATGTTCCCTTTCCTGGTTCCTCCCTATGTAAAAAAGAAAAAAAAAACCATAGCTGGAACGCCAAGACCCGTCTCCACCACCTGCTATTAACCCCACCCACCACTTTCCCCCTACTTCGACCTCTACATAGCTCGATTCTGAACTCCCCTCCGCCTACACCTCCGCACATGAAGCGCTGCCTCTGAGCACTTCCTGCCTGCCCGCTTCACAAGCCATGGCTGGAATGCCAAGACCCGTCTCCACCACCTGCTATTAACCCCACCCACCACTTTCCCCCTACTTCAACCTCTACATAGCTCGATTCTGAACTCCCATCCGCCTACAACCTCCGCGCATGAAGCGCTGCCTCTGAGCCCTTCCTGCCTGCCCGCTTCACAAGCCATAGCTGGAATGCCAAGACCCGTCTCCACCACCTGCTATTAACCCCAGCCACCACTTTCCCCCTACTTCAAACCTCTACATAGCTCGATTCTGAACTCCCCTCCGCCTACACCTCCGCGCATGAAGCGCTGCCTCTGAGCCCTTCCTGCCTGCCCGCTTCACAAGCCATAGCTGGAATGCCAAGACCCGTCTCCACCACCTGCTATTAACCCCAGCCACCACTTTCCCCCTACTTCAAACCTCTACATAGCTCGATTCTGAACTCCCCTCCGCCTACACCTCCGCGCATGAAGCGCTGCCTCTGAGCCCTTCCTGCCTGCCCGCTTCACAAGCCATAGCTGGAATGCCAAGACCCGTCTCCACCACCTGCTATTAACCCCAGCCACCACTTTCCCCCTACTTCAACCTCTACATAGCTCGATTCTGAACTCCCCTCCGCCTACACCTCCGCGCATGAAGCGCTGCCTCTGAGCCCTTCCTGCCTGCCCGCTTCACAAGCCATAGCTGGAATGCCAAGACCCGTCTCCACCACCTGCTATTAACCCCAGCCACCACTTCCCCCTACTTCAACCTCTACATAGCTCGATTCTGAACTCCCCTCCGCCTACACCTCCGCGCATGAAGCGCTGCCTCTGAGCCCTTCCTGCCTGCCCGCTTCACAAGCCATAGCTGGAATGCCAAGACCCGTCTCCACCACCTGCTATTAACCCCAGCCACCACTTTCCCCCTACTTCAACCTCTACATAGCAAGTGACACCAATGCAGTTAGAGACATCCCTGATGAGAGAAGGGTTGGCTTTAAACGCCTCCGATACCAAAAATGGTTCGCAGCCAACAGCAATGATGAGAATGGCTTGATTCCCTTTACATCCGCCTTACATAAGCAGGATCAGATTCGTTCTATAGCACAGTTTAGAATGGGTTCCCATCGGCTGAACACAGAAAGAATGAGGGTGGTGGATAGAGCACACATCCCTCGCTCAATGAGACACTGTCAAATGTGTGGGTTCCAAAAACCTGAGGATGAAATGCATGTGTTTGAGTGCCCTTTATATAATGATATTCGCCTCCGCTACCAGAATCTGTTTACAGATATTTATAGGCATGTCCATGAGGATACCGACTTAACCGTATGGAATGTGGAATTCTGCGATTCCACATTCAGAACCTTTATGAATGGAAATGGCACTAAGTCTTTTTGGAGCAACCTAGCCGACTATCTTTCTACTTGTAGAAGAGCAAGACAGGAAGCCCTGGACTGCTTAGTGGCACCGTAATTTATTATCCCTTTTTTTCTTCTTGTGACTTCTCATTTGTTAGCTTCTTACCTCCGCCACTGTAAGTGGTTGAGATCTGGGTCCGGCTCTAAGGGGTTTAATACCTACGCCACCAAAACGGTGGTTGGGAGTTTGGTTTGTTTGTCCTCGACACACCCCTGATGTAATGGGGTTTTTTGCTTTGAGGGTGCTTTTTCTTTTTGTTTAAAGCACAGAGTCTCATACACCCTCGCGGTGTCAAGTAGACTTTAACATGTAATGTAATGTAATGTAATAGCTCGATTCTGAACTCCCCTCCGCCTACACCTCCGCGCATGAAGCGCTGCCTCTGAGCCCTTTCTGCCTGCCCGCTTCACAAGCCATAGCTGGAATGCCAAGACCCGTCTCCACCACCTGCTATTAACCCCACCCACCACTTTCCCCCTACTTCAACCTCTACATAGCTCGATTCTGAACTCCCCTCCGCCTACACCTCCGCGCATGAAGCGCTGCCTCTGAGCCCTTCCTGCCTGCCCGCTTCATTCTTTTTTTGGCCTTAGACAGGTGTCGTGCTGCTAAGACTCTTTCCCTCTTTCTTGAATTCTCACTCAGCAGGTCTCCTTTTGAAGGTCTACATTGGTCAGCTTCTTCTTGTTCTCTAATTTGAGACTTGCCGATCCTTGAGTGTGACATTGGTTGTAAACCATAGCGATACAGTTTGTCTTAGCTTTTTGCTGCCCTAGAAGGGCTGGATGGTAGTTTTTGGGGGTGGATCTGCTGCTCCTGCCCTGAAGACTTTTTTTTGTTTGCCTTTTCCCGGGCCTGTTTATCAGTAGCATGCCCTGCTTTCGTCTTCTTCCTTTCAGACCTTGCTGGCCTGCATTGGAGAAGAAGTGGCATGCTACTTGATACCTGCGTTGGCACGCCAGTTTGCTGATGGGGTGATGCCCTGATGCGCTGGACTGTTATAGGAGTGATGCCCTGTACCGTGTTGTTTCTTGCGTCTGCAGGTTTAGGAGGCTTACTTAGGAGCTACATAGTTTTTGTTACCTTGTTACTGCTACCTTTGAACCGTAGGCATGCCGCGTTCTGGTCGTCTTTGCAGAGCTTGCTGATTTGCATCGGCGACCTAGCGGCATGTTACTAGGCTGCTGAGTGACTGCCCTGAAATGCTAATGGAGTGATGCCCTGATGCTCTGGCTACCGGTTTATTTGTTTTAAAGTGCCTCCTGCTTTAGTGCGCCTTTAAGGTTTTCCTTGCTGGTCAGTGGATCTTGTGGGGGTTCTACCCTTTCACCGTCCAGGACTTTTTCTATGGAGTTTGATTTGCTTCTTTAGATTTATTTTTAGTTACCTTGTCAGTGTTAGCTTTGGCCCTGTCCTGTTTTTGTTGCATGCCGCGCTCTGTCGTCTTTTGCAGAGCTTGCTGATCTGCATGGGTGACCTAGCGACATGTTACTAGACTGCTGAGAGTTTGTGGCTGGTTTGCTAAAGGAGTGATGCCCTGATGCACTGGCCTGTTACAGGAGTGATGCCCTGCAGTGTTTTAATCTTAGATCAGCAAGACCTTCGGGTGCGTGCCTTTCCTTCGTTTTCTGTGTTGCTCTTGGAGGTTACAGTGGTGTTTTGTTGGTTGGGGAGGAACAGTGTTGCTTGGAGGTGGGGGTGGTGCTCGGTAGGCCCTTTGTCATTTGTCCTCCTAGTAATTAGTTTGTGTCCCTCGTTCTTTCGTCCCCTAGTCTTTTCGCCTTTTGTCTTGGATCATTTGTCTTAGCGGACTTTTGGTCCATGTCCTCTAGTCTTCTTCTTTGGTTTTTCTTCCTTGGTCACATAGGGCTAGGTTTTATCAGATGTTCCCTTTCCTGGTTCCTCCCTATGTAAAAAAAGAAAAAAAAAAACCATAGCTGGAACGCCAAGACCCGTCTCCACCCACCTGCTATTAACCCCCACCCACCACTTTCCCCCTACTTCGACCTCTACATAGCTCGATTCTGAACTCCCCTCCGCCTACACCTCCGCACATGAAGCGCTGCCTCTGAGCACATTCCTGCCTGCCCGCTTCACAAGCCATGGCTGGAATGCCAAGACCCGTCTCCACCACCTGCTATTAACCCCCACCCACCACTTCCCCCTACTTCAACCTCTACATAGCTCGATTCTGAACTCCCCTCCGCCTACACCTCCGCGCATGAAGCGCTGCCTCTGAGCCCTTCCTGCCTGCCCCGCTTCACAAGCCATAGCTGGAATGCCAAGACCCCGTCTCAACCACCTGCTATTAACCCCACCACCAGACTTTCCCCCTATTTTTACTTCAAACCTCTACGTAGCTCGTTCTGAACCCCCTCCGCCTAACCCCAACCTCCGCCCACCCCTCATTGGTAGGAGCATCTAAAGTGAGATAGAAAGCTCTGCCCTCTGATCCCTTTCCTGCCTGCCCGCTTCACAAGCCATATGCGGGAATGCCCAGACCCTTCTCCACCACCTGCTATTAACCCTGCCACCACCTTTCCTCCCCCTACTTCAAAACCTCTACATAGCTCGATTCTGAACTCCCCCTCCTCCCTACAACCTCCGCGCATGAATCTCTGCTCTGAGCCCTTCCCTTGCCTGCCCCCGCTTCACACCCATAGCTGGAATGCCAAGACCCGTCTCCACCACCTTCTCTTTACTCCAGCCACCACTTTCCCCTACTTCAACCCTCATAGCTCGATTCTGAACTTCCCCCCCTCCGCCACCCTCCGCGCATGAAGCGCTGCCTCTGAGCCCTTCCTTGCCTGCCCGCTTCACAAGCCATAGCTGGAATTCCAAGACCCGTCTCCACCACCTGCTATTAACCCCAACCCACCACTTTCCCCCTACTTCAAACCTCTAACATAGCTCGATTCTGAACTCCCCTCCGCCTACACCTCCGCGCATGAAGCGCTGCCTCTGAGCCCTTCCTGCCTGCCCGCTTCACAAGCCATAGCTGGAATGCCAGACCCGTCTCCACCACCTGCTATTAACCCCAGCCACCACTTTCCTCCCCCTACTTCAACCTCTACATAGCTCGATTCTGAACTCCCCTCCGCCTACACCATCCGCGCATGAAGCGCTGCCTCTGAGCCCTTCCTGCCTGCCCGCTTCACAAGCCATAGCTGGAATGCCAAGACCCGTCTCCACCACCTGCTATTTAACCCACCCACCACTTTCCCCGTACTTAAACCTCTACATAGCTCGATTCTGAACTCCCCTCCGCCTACACCTCCGCGCATGAAGCGCTGCCTCTGAGCCCTTCCTGCCTGCCCGCTTCACAAGCCTTCATACAAAGTTTCGGCATAATCCGAAAAGTTTTTGGAAAGACGTGCGTGAGCCTAACAAGGCCACTTCGGCAGACATCACAATTCATGATTGGACTGATTATTTTGCAGACCTCTTTGATGTGCAAGTAGGTATTGATCCAAGTCTGGATGCTAGGGACTTTGTCCCTCAAGCTGATGGACCTCAGATAGAGGCCGCACCAACATGGTTATGTCAAGACTTTACCACCAAGGAGGTGTTTTCTGTTCTCCAATCCCTACGGAAAAACTCCTCCCCCGGGGTAGATGGTATCCCTGCAGAATGGTACAGATTTGCTTCCCATGAAGCCAACTCCCGATTTGTACAAGCTATGACTAACCTGTTTAATCTCATCTGGAAGACTTCTTACCCTAGCCAATGGGCTGCAGCTGCCTTGGTACCCGTACCCAAATCAAAAGGCAGTGTGTATGACAAGGACAACTATCGAGGTCTTGCGGTGAGCAACTCCATAGGAAAGATCTTCTCCCTTTGCATGCTACGTAGACTAGATGATTGGTCAGAAGAATTCAACCTCAGAGCCGCTGGCCAATATGGATTTAGAAGTGGTAGGGGTACTGCAGATGCATCATTCATTCTTAACCATATTGTAGATAAATATAGAGAAAAGAAAAACCCACTCTTTGTGGCTTTTGTTGATTTCAAGAAGGCTTATGATTGGGTCAACAGAGACTTGCTATGGGATTGCTTAGCAAGGCTAGGAGTCAAGGACCCCTATCTCAGTATTCTGAAGTCCATGTATATTCATGTTGTTTTCCAAGTTCGCCTACATGGGGACATTGGATCCTCCTTTCCATCCCTTGTAGGAGTTAAACAAGGAGACCCCCTATCCCCACTCCTATTCGGTCTGTTCATTGATAGAATTGAATCGTTCCTCCAATCCAAGCTCCCAAATGTAGGGGCTGAGCTTAGGGGAAAGATTCTGCAACTGTTACTTTATGCTGATGACCTAGCTATAATGGCAGAATCCCCGGCAGATATGCAAGCGATGCTTGACTGTCTGAGAGATTTCTGTGAGGCTACTAAGATGGCTGTGAATATAAAGAAAACTGAGATTGTCGTTTTCAACAAGCAATTCTGTGATGAGGCCCGCATGGATCCTGATTACAAATTTGTCTATGATGGAGCACAACTTTCTACAAAGTTATCTTTTATCTACTTGGGATCCCTCTTTGTGGATGGTGACTCAAGCAATCGTGCAAAAGCTGCTTTTTCTAGGATGCTCACTAAGGCCCAAAAGGCACACCACATGCTCCGTAGGCGATGCCATACTATGGAGATATACAATATTGATATTCTCACCCACCTGTTTGATTCTCTTGTACAATCTATCCTGAATTTTGGCTGTGAGGTGTGGGCTCCTTCTATTCTGAACAACACACTTATCTCAAATGACCATGCTTGTGAGAAATGGCATAGAGGTATACTTAAACAAATGTTGGGTGTTTGCCAATCTACTACATCTAATATTATCATGGAAGAGCTGGGTAGAACCCCGTTGTGTTTTGCTTGGCTTAAACAAGCTTTGCGCTTCTGGAACAAGACCATACATAAAGAACCTGAGGATCTCATTAGAATGGCTCTTGAGGAATCTTTTGACTCCAACACTGGCTGGGTTCATGACTTGCGTTGTGCTCTCCACAAGCTAGGATCCAGTAAAAACATCAACATTTTGGAGGCTGTCGATGTCGAAGGTATTATGTCTGAAGTTTTTGAGTCATGGAGGTTTAAGTACCCAAGTGACACCAATGCAGTTAGAGACATCCCTGATGAGAGAAGGGTTGGCTTTAAACGCCTCCGATACCAAAAATGGTTCGCAGCCAACAGCAATGATGAGAATGGCTTGATTCCCTTTACATCCGCCTTACATAAGCAGGATCAGATTCGTTCTATAGCACAGTTTAGAATGGGTTCCCATTGGCTGAACACAGAAAGAATGAGGGTGGTGGATAGAGCACACATCCCTCGCTCAATGAGACACTGTCAAATGTGTGGGTTCCAAAAACCTGAGGATGAAATGCATATGTTTGAGTGCCCTTTTTATAATGATATTCGCCTCCGCTACCAGAATCTGTTTACAGATATTTATAGGCATGTCCATGAGGATACCAACTTAACCGTATGGAATGTGGAATTCTGCGATTCCACATTCAGAACCTTTATGAATGGAAATGGCACTAAGTCTTTTTGGAGCAACCTAGCCGACTATCTTTCTACTTGTAGAAGAGCAAGACAGGAAGCCCTGGACTGCTTAGTGGCACCGTAATTTATCATCCCTTTTTTTCTTCTTCTTGTGACTTCTCATTTGTTAGCTTCTTACCTCCGCCACTGTAAGTGGTTGAGATCTGGGTCCGGCTCTAAGGGGTTTAATACCTACGCCACCAAAACGGTGGTTGGGAGTTTGGTTTGTTTGTCCTCGACACACCCCTGATGCAATGGGGTTTTTTGCTTTGTGGGTGCTTTTTCTTTTTGTTTAAAGCACTGAGTCTCATACACCCTCGCGGTGTCAAGTAGACTTTAACATGTAATGTAATGTAATGTAATGTAAGCCATAGCTGGAATGCCAAGACCCGTCTCCACCACCTTCTATTAACCCCAGCCACCACTTTCCCCCTACTTCAACCTCTAAATTGCCAGCACCTTAAAAAAAAACCCGCCTACCTCGCTCCTTGTTTCCGTGTGGTGGATGCTGTGGAAGCCTTGTCTTCTGTGTCTTCAACTTTGCACCTCCAACTTCCCTCCCTCCCTCCCTCCCTCCCTCCCTCCCTGCCTCCCTCCCTCCCTCCCTCCCTCCCTCCTCCCCTCCCTCCCTCACCTCCCTCCCTTCCTACCCCTCCCCACACTCCTTTTTATCCACCTCTTCCTCCACCTCCTCTTTCTCCTCTCCCTTTCATCCTTGCCCTCCTTTCCTCCATCAACCTCCCCCTTATGCCCCGCAGTGCTGCTGCTGCAGCCAGACGCCGCCTATGTCGTGGCCCCTTGTCAGCAGGAGAGACTCTCTTTAGCTCCCTTCATGCCCTGTCAGTATCCTCCGCCCCAACGAGTTTAGGAGCTCAGTTGCACCTTTTCCTGGTTCCCCCCTTTGTAAAAAAAAAAAAAAAAAAAAGATCCCCACTTCCGACAATCCTTCTCAACTCCCAGCCAACAGTCCTCTTTCTCCCATTGGCATACCAGGTGGTTCCTCTATGGCTGTCCGGCTCAATCTTGGGCAGTGTGCAGAGCTGGGTCCCTTCGCCACCCATCCCAGACTGCTAGCCATTGATAACCTGCTGGCTTTCCTCTTGAACAACTTATTCCCCTGGGTCTCAGGTGTACAGTTCCTCCCTTGCCCTTCTGCACGCGCTAGCAAATCGTGTCACCTCATTATACTCTTCGTTCCCCTCCGAGATGGCATAGCTGCTAAACACGCTTTCACCCGGCTCCATAACATCTTTCTTGTCCTCCTTCCATCAGGCATCATCTCCTTCCCCCCCCCCGGATTCAACCCCTTCACCAACCCTTATCCTGGTTTCCCGGCTAGACAGCCGCTTCATGACCCCCCCCCCTTCCTTCTCATCTGCCCCTCCAACACCTGCCGACATTGCTCTGGGGACCACTTTCGTTCTCTTCCCCCACTCTGACTTCCAGCCCCATGACCCTCGATCAGTTACCCTCAAACTCCGAGGTTTGCGACTGGAATACCACCGCATTGGTGTGGCATCTGCTTTCCTCTCTGCTTCAGGTTATCCCCCCTCCTCTTTTACCATCTTGGCTGAGTATTATGCTCCCTTCCTCTTACATGGAGTTCTCTCTCCCGCCCCAGCAGTGAAAAACACCTCTACTATTTGGGCCATCATCTTCCCAACCACCCCTTCTGTGGACCCTTCTCCCCTCGCCCAACGAGACTGGACCATCTCGGGCCACTCGCACAAAGTGAAAGTCACAGTGGTCCCAGCTACGGCCAGATCTGTCCTCTCCCCCCTTTCCTACCTTCCACCTCTCCCTTATCCCCTTCTCCAAACCCCCATGCCACATCATACCCTCTTGACTACCGGGCCCATTCTCCCACAGACCCCCCTCGTGGCGCACCCATCTGCTGCCTGGCGCCGCCGTGACCTCAACTCCCCTACACCCTCCCCTTCAAGGTCCACTACCAGACCTCCTCCTCGGCCAACCAATCCAGCACGCCTCCCTCTCTCCTCTGATGCCCCATCTTCCAACCGGCGCCTACCTTCACCCCCCCTTCTTTCTGCAGATGAGGAGACTGTTCTGCAATTCTTTGAGAAAATGGCAGCTCTCGGACTTGACATCGAGGACGTAGAAGATGAGGATGACTCTAACCTTGTGGGTTTTTACATCTAATTCTACATGGTTTCTCTGGCCCCAGCCCACAGCTACACGCACACTCCCCTCCTTCTCTCCCAAATCTCCCCTTCCACCCCCCTTCCTTTTGTACCCATCCCCACCATCCCCCCTCCTCCGCTTAAATCCCAACTTCTCCCCTCTGCTTAACCCTTCTCCCCCCCCTTCCTCCTCTTGCATCCCCATCCTCCCCCTCCCCTTCTTCAATCCCTTCCCCCTTCCTATCTCCCACCCTCTTCCTCCCATTTCCCTCCTTTTCCTTTCCTACCCTCTTCCCATCGCCTTAGTGGGTCATTATTTCTTTTCCTCGGATCCATTCACAGCCTCCTCACCGTCAACGCCCCTCCTCCCCTGTAACCCCTCTTCTCCTTCTCATACCTCCCCTCATACCTCCCCCCCTCGCCCCCCCACCTCTTTCCCCTCTTTCCCCCCCCCTCCCCCTCCTTCTATATCCCCCCTCAAACCCTCCCTACCCCACTCTTTCCCCCCTCCCCTCCTTCATACCCCCCTCCTCCCCCTTCGTACCCCCCTCCCTCATCTCCCCCCTCCTACGCCGTACTTCCCAATTTCCTTGTCTGCAGTCTCATCTCCTTATATTTGTAACTTTCTGGTCCCCCCCCCCCACCCCACCCCTCCCTCTTTCCACACGAGCGACTGGGCGTGCAAATCGTCCAGGCCTGGTTTGGGCGTAAAAATCGCCCAGATCACAGTTCCACGGGTTCATTGCTCTTTTCCTGTCTTGCCGAGGTTTACCTTAGCGGTTAGGGGGCGGCGTTAGATCGCAGGACACGCAGGCTGAGTTATAAATGTGGTGTGTTCTACATCCCTTGTGATTAGTACCCTTGCTGTACCGACCCTACTTGTGAGAGTAGGAAGGGGGTGGTGAGGTTCGATTCCTTAGTATTTTGGCGTCCTGGCCCTAAGCAAACTTTGTAGGGAAGTACTGTCGGATTTTTGCCATGGACCATTCAGAGCCTCTCCACCACAAGGCTATCTGCCTTGACCTTGGTCACCTTCACCAAGCCATCGCCAGGGACTGGATGCGCACCCAAACGGATCTTCGACACCTTGATAATGGCGCCTTCTGTCAAGATTGGTGGCGTGGCCTAGATTGCTCTCTCACAGTGGCTTCCTTTGCGAGCTTATGGGCCACCCACCCGATCTTTTGCACCATGATTGGGGTCACTCCCGGTGACCAGGAGCCTGATACCCGCACCATGGAAATGAGAATCCCCATGGCCCCAGCGCTCCCTACAATCCCAGACCCAATCCCAGACCCAGCCCAAGCCCTAGTTCTAGACCCTGATCTAGACCCTGCCCCAGATCCAGCCCATTACCCGGATCTAGACCTTGCTCTAGACCCTGACCCAGACCCAGCCCATTCCCGAGCTCTAGACCCTGATCTAGACCTTGTCCTAGGTCCAGCCCAAGCCCTAGCTCTAGGCCCCAATCTTGACCCTGACCTACATCCAGCCCAAGCCCAAGATCAAGACCCTGCCCCAGATCAGGATCAGGTTCCAGATTTGGACACAGCACACGACAACGTTCCAGATCTGGGGCTAGATCTGGACCAAGATCAAGGTCCAGATCTGCGCTAAGATCCAGATCAAGATTTAGATCTTGATACTGTCTCTGTCTTCATTCCTGTTGTACATGCCCAGACCAGTCTTTTAGGTTTTCGCTTTGCTTCCAGTTGTCTTTCTTCTTTTCTGGTTGCCTCCCTGCTTTTGGCTTGTTTTTGCAGTTTTCTCCCTTAGTTTGCTTCCCCTAGTTCATTTTCCACCCTTAGTTTCCCCCTTAGTTTCCCCCTCAGTTGCCTCCTTAGTCCCCCCCCCCCCCCCCCCCCCTCCCCCCTTTTTTCTCTTAGTTTCTCGCATAGTTTTCCTTTTAGTCCTCCTTAGTTTGCATCTCCTCTTTCAGTCTTCTGATCCGGTGACTGTTAGAGGTTGCAATGTTTTGGCCCCCCCCTTCATAGGTCTTTTTTCTTAGTAGTCCCAGCCCCTTCGCTTGGGCTTCCTGTTTTTGGCTTCTTCCTTGCCTCTCTGGTTTGTTTGTCTTCTGTTCCTGTCCTCCTTTGTCCCTTACGTCGCCCAGGTGGTGTCCGTCCCTTAGCTGTCCCTTAGCTGTTCTTGTCTTTTTCTTTGGTCTTTTCTCCTTGGTCACAAAGGGCTAGGTTTTATCAGTTGCGCCTTTTCCTGGTTCCCCCCTTTGTAAAAAATAATAAAAAAAAGATGCTGTGCGTCTTCCTCCAGGTCAGGCAAAAGGATACTTCTGTGAACACCGCCTCGATCACCACCAACTTTGACCGGGAAAGTGCAGAGGCTTTTCTCCTACTGGACATTATTAGAATTATCGCTCCTCCCATGCAGTGCCCGCAATCCATTCTTCTGGAAACCACCTTCAACAACACCCCTCCTATCCCGTCCATGCCCATCCTCTCAGACCAAGTACTCTCCTCCCAAGCACTCTCGTGGCACCGTCTCAAGGACGTCCGCTCAGCCCATCAACAACGAGCACTCCTCCCACCCGCTGGTGCCCCAAAACTTGACTTCATCCTCTCCTCATATTTGTTTTTTACAAAGGGGGGAACCTGGAATAGGCACAACTGATAAAACCTAGCCCTTTGTAACCTAAAGGTAAAGGAGAAAAGACCAAAGAAAAAAGACAAGAACGGCTAAGGGATAGCTAAGGGACGCCAGACACCTAGCGGGATGCTGCCCTCCCTCCTAATCTTCTAACTCCCACATCGAAGCTCTTTCCCGCTGTGGCGACTGCAGGCCCCCTTGCAGAGGGGCCAGATCCCCTAACAGAAGAGGACCGTCTTTGGGAGCCCCTTTTTTCTGTCCCTCTGGACGATTACACCCTCTCACCATTCCTGCCCTTCCCCCCCAGGGACACCCCCAAGCTGCCCTCATCACCCTTTGTTTTGTTTTTACGAAGGGGGGAACCAGGAAAAGGCGCAACAGATAAAACCTAGCCCCTTGTGACCCTACGCAAGAAACCAAGAGAAGCATGGTTATGGGCAGAATTTGAGGACCAGCTGATCCAACAAGGCCTCCCTCCCCATCAGAGGCAAGAGCTCTTGGAACCATGGCTCGTTGGTCTTTGGTAAGACCTCCAACTGGACCACACAAACTGGGGGCTCCTCCTCTTCATATTGTTTCTGTGACAAAGGACAAAAGACCGTAGAAAAAGACATGAACGGCTATGGGACAGCTAAGGGACAGACACCACTAGACTGAAGGGACAAAGGAGGACAGGAACAGAAGACAAACAAATCAGAAAGCCAAAGAGAAGGGGCTAGGACTACTAAGAAAAAGTCCTAAGGCGGGGGGGGGGGGGGGACATTGCAACTTCTATGAGTCACCGGATCAGAAGACTGAAAGAGGAGATGCAAACGAAGGAGGACTAGAAGGAAACTATGCGGAAAAAAGGGGGGGGGGGGGGGTAACTAAGGAGGCAACTAAGGGGGAAACTAAGGAGGCAACTAAGGGTGGAAACTGAACGAGGGGAAGCAAACTAAGGGAGAAACTGCGAAAACAAGTCAAAGCCGGGGACGCAACCAGACAAGAAGAAAGACAACTTGAAGCAAAGCGAAACCCTAAAAGTCTGGTCTGGGCAGGTAAACAACAGGAACGAAGTCAGAGACAGTAGTTTCTCGCTTTGTTTTCCTTTTAGTCCTCCTTAGTTTGCATCTCCTCTTTCAGTCTTCTGATCCGGTGACTGTTAGAGGTTGCAATGTTTTGGCCCCCCCCTTCATAGGTCTTTTATTTTAGTAGTCCTAGCCCCTTCTCTTAGGCTTTTTGTTTTTCGTATTCTTCCTTGCCTCTCTGGTTTGTTTGTCTTTTGTTCCTGTCCTCCTTTGACCCTTAAGTCGCGCAGGTGGTGTCCGTCCCTTAGCTGTCCCTTAGCTGTTCTTGTCTTTTTCTTTGGTCTTTTCTCCTTGGTCACAAAGGTCTAGGTTTTATCAGTTGCGCCTTTTCCTGGTTCCCCCCTTGGTAAAAAAAAAAAAAGTCCGCTGAAGGCGAGGTTTTCCGACTCAAGCTGCAGCGGAAAACAAGGATTTGGGCAAGAGGCCGATGCCTGGCCCTGATGCCTATCAGACCAACCGCCCGTCAGCCTACCCGCAATTGATGACATGGACGAGGACATAGCTCCCACCAAATCATCCAGCAAGGAGCTGTTTCACGTGTCCGGTGTCGGAAGGACTGTCCGGATGAAGCGCCCACAGCCTCAGGAGCTAACGCGTTAGGCTGCGGCGGTCGCAGTAGCTGATATGTCGCCTGCGGTGCAGGTTATTTACTTCATGAGGCAGAGGTTGACGGGGAGGTATAGTCCTTCGCTAAGGTCACTTCCACGGAAGAGCGCCTTGTGTACTACAACTCCTAGGGTCACCCGACTCACCCCTTTGCTGACGGTCTGCTTGCCATCATCGCTCATTACCCTACGCAAGAAACCTGGAGAAGCATGGTTAAGGGCAGACTTTGAGGACCAGTTGATCCAACAAGGCCTCCATCCCCATCAGAGGCAAGAGCTCTTGGAACCATGGCTGGTTGGTCTTTGGGAAGACCTCCAAACTGACCCAACAACCTCTCTGGTTTGTTTGTCTTCTGTTCCTGTCCTCCTTTGGTCCTTTAGTCGCCCAGGTGGTGTCCGTCCCATAGCTGTCCCTAAGCCGTTCTTGTCTTTTTCTTTGGTCTTTTCTCCTTTGTCACAATCCTTTTCTCCTTGGTCACAATGGTTTTATCAGTTGCGCCTTTTCCTGGTTCCCCCCTTTGTAAAAAAAAAATAAATGGGGGCTCATCCTTCATGATGATACTGAGGTGAACCTTATTGAACTCACTGTGCGCCACGCACGGCAGGCCCTTCTTCACCAACATATCATGCAACAAAGCCCCAGTTCCCCCATTTGTGCGAGGTTATACCGAGGAACGTGCTGCTTGGCCCAAGCTGTGGAGCATTCTACCCCCCTCCACCTTGAACACTCACCCTATCACTAACCCTGACCTGCGAGGCCTAAAAACAAATTCCATGGTCTGGAGTCCCGATGGATTGCCTCAGCAGCAGAGAGAGCACTTGTTATCCCTTTGTAAAAAAAAAAAAAAATCCCCCCTATTCCAGTCCCCTCCCCTGAAGACCTCCCACAGAACGCTTGGGTGGACTTACAACGTGTTCTTCCCCCCCGCCGTTCAGGCCTGGCAGAAAGAACTGCACAAAATCAGGACGAACCTCAAGTCTCCCTCCCTCTACGTGCAGGCTTTTTACAGGTGCGGGTATGCCACGCAGGCAAGACTCTCAACCGTCCTTATACCATCACTTGCCGGAGCTTGTTTCACGGCACCCTGGGCTGCGTTCCTTGCGAGGCCGCTTCCAACGGGTCATTCGTAGAATAATCGCTCCGCCCATGCAGTGCCCCCAATCCATCCTTCTAGAAACCACCTTCAACAACACCCCTCCTTTTCCGTCCATGCCCATCCTCTCAAACCAAGTGCTCTCCTCCCAAGCACTCTCGTGGCAAAAAACAAAAAAAACGCACCCAACTTTCTCAAATCCGATCTTTTTCGGCTTCCGCATCTTTCGCGCAGCTTCTTGAGCTTCGCAACCACCTTAAATTCGTTGCGGGGCGTGCGGCATGCACTTGGGCGACTTTTCACTCCTCTGGCCAATCTCAACTTCGACAGCCTTTTTCTCCCTCTTCCCTCTATACGTTTCTGTGTTCTTGTGCTCGTCTTGAAGCTCTCAAGCCGCTCACTGTGCGAATTGCCCTTCTTGGTACTCTCTGCTTCCCCCTTCAGCCTTGCAAATAGCAGCAGTGTTTCAGCCAGCCTATTCTGACACACGAGTTTCCCCAACCACTTTCAGCCCTTCCTTCTTTGCATGGGAGTCAATCCTACACCTTGTATACTTCTCCCAGCCCCTTTCAGCTATCATGGCCTCTTCTGTTCCTTCTCTCTGAGAGCCCCATGCAGCTTCCCCCCATGGCTCAGCACATGCTGAGAAGATCCCATTGGACCACTGATGTGCGAGACATCCCCCAGACTCTACAGCAAGCCCCATGGATGACCAGCTCCCAAGTCTCGCACATTCTTCCATGCCCGCACACCTTCTTACTGGAAGTAGGTAAAGCAGCAGTTGAGCCCCTTGAGCTGCCAGCCTTTCTCACCTTCCTCCTCCAGTACTTCACCCCCCTTCTCCATGGTATGCCGCCAATGGGGCGATGCGGGTCCCATGCAAAAGCTTATTGGTGCATTGTCCTTGCGCCCACTGGCCGATATTACGCTGACCTTTCCAGGCGGCTCTCTCATTCTGGCAACTTCACTGTGGAGTGGGGACAGCGACAGATCCTCATCCCCCTATCCTCTGCTCCTCCCCCTCTCCCCTCTTCACACCGCCGCCTTAAATTCTTCAACGTATCCTCCACATGCGCACGCATTGGCCTTCCTGAGGCCATCCTTTCAGCGGCCGGCTACAAGACAATTCCTGCCCACCTTTCCAACTTCCCCCTTGCTCCCGTCCCGGAGGCAGTCATTATCCTCCGCTACAGTCTTGGCGTGAACGCCAACGCTGCCGTCTTCATCGTGGATATCATCCCACCCCCAGAAGACCCCTTCCTCCACCGCCTGCCACCCTTTCTCCCCTCCCTCTCCCTCCCTGATAGACCCCCCTTCAGAACCTTCTTGGATCAAGATCCTCTCTCTTTCCCCCTCCCCTCCCATTCTGCTCGTTCCCACCTCTCCACCACATCCCCTCACACCTCTTTCCAGGGCCCTTCTGCTTCTACCCTCCCCTTTACTCCTCCTCCTCCTCCTCCTCCTCCTCCTCCTCCCCCCCCCCCTCACTTCCCTTCCCCTTCTTCCAACATGGAACCCATCGGGCCCCCGACATATGGTACCCCTTCTCATTATCTCCATTTCCCCTGTCCCTCCCACCGTCCAGTCCACACCACTCTCAACCCACCCTCCTTCTCAACATGGTCCACCACACCATCCCCCTCTCCCAACAGCCCCTACATGTTTCCCTCTACTGAGGCACTCCTCCATGCCGGTTCCCTCAGAGCTCGCCCCAGGTTACAATCTTTTTCAAGCCTTCTCCTGTCGGAGACACACACAGGCCCAGTGACTTCAGCAGCCCCCATCGACAGCACCGCCAACACTGAACCAGGAACTACACCCGCACCCCCTTCTTCAGATGGAGCACAAGTTTCATACTCCACTTCAGATCCACAGACAGCTCATCCCCTTAGTAAAAAAAAAAAAATCCACATCAATCAGGTGCAGAATTATATCTAGCCGCAACTACAGCACCAGAAGCAGCACACTCTCTAGCAACTTCTTCAGCATCAGCTCCTTCTCACGCTTCTGTACCAGCATCTGCCCATCAAGAACAACAACCACCATTAGATTCACAACCAACATCAGTTGCACATCCCACTCCAAGATATGTTTCGGCTTCAGCAGTTCCAACATCATCAGCCTCAGCCTCAGCCTCAGCCTCAGCCTCAGCCTCAGCCTCAGCCTCAGCCTCAGCCTCAGCCACAGCCTCAGCCTCAGCCTCAGCCTCAGCCTCAGCCTCAGCCTCAGCCTCAGCCTCAGCCTCAGCCTCAGCCTCAGCCTCAGCCTCAGCCTCAGCCTCAGCCTCAGCCTCAGCCTCAGCCTCAGCCTCAGCCTCAGCCTCAGCCTCAGCCTCAGCCTCAGCCTCAGCCTCAGCCTCAGCCTCAGCCTCAGCCTCAGCCTCAGCCTCAGCCTCAGCCTCAGCCTCAGCCTCAGCCTCAGCCTCAGCCTCAGCCTCAGCCTCAGCCTCAGCCTCAGCCTCAGCCTCAGCCTCAGCCTCAGCCTCAGCCTCAGCCTCAGCCTCAGCCTCAGCCTCAGCCTCAGCCTCAGCCTCAGCCACAGCCACAGCCTCAGCCACAGCCTCAGCCTCAGCATCAGCATCAGTATCAGCTCTAGCATCAGCTCCAGCTCCCTCAGCCTCGGCATCAGCAGCCTAAGCCTTAGCCTCAGTCTCAGCCTCAGAGTCAGCATCAACATTAGCATCTGTATTAGTTCTAGAATCAGCTCCCTCAGCCTCAGCATCAGCATCAGACCAAGCAACACTAGCATTAGCAACAGCATCACCATCAGCACCCTCAGCAACCTCAGCACCAGCATCAGGATCAGCATCATCATCAGCTCCAGCTCCCTCAGCAGCCTCAACCTCAGCAACAGCAACAGCATCAGCATCAGCATCAGTAGCTAAAGGCTCAAAAAAAAATACTCCATAACAAAACCAAGCTGCACTAGCACAGGCACCTGCAGTAGGAGCCTTGGTTCAGCCACCAACGACAGCAACATCGGTCTCGGCTTTAACAACCGCTGCATTGGCTACAATATCAGCATCACTTGCTTTAACACCTGCACTGGCTTACACAGCTTTGCCACCGGTAGAGGAATCGGATCTTCCTACAGCAGCAGATGTTTTGACACCAACAGTAGCAGAATCAGTGTTGACACCCACAGCAACAGCTTTGGTACCCACACAATCTCCTTTTTTTTTTTTTTTTTATAGCATCCTCCCCCCCCCCCCCTCCGCTCCCCTTTAACTCTGCACTAGCAGAGTCTCCATCTTCCCCTGTCCAAGATCTCTTCCTATACATCGCTCCCCCCTTATCCTCATCCCCCTCTCAACCCCCCTTTAACTCATCTCCTCCAGAGTCTCCCTCTACCCCAGCTCAAGTCCCTCCTATCTCCGCCGCCCCTTCCCCTCGCAGACCCATCGCTCCCAACCCCCGTCCCATCTCTGATGCAGCAGCTGCTGCTGGTGCTGCCGCCATCTCAAGGGCAAACCAGACTCCTCCTGCCCATCCATTTTCCCTTTCTTTTCACCTCCCTCCCTCTCCTGTCCCTCCCTCTTCCTCCAGCCCACTGGCCACCCGACGTCCCTCCCACACCCCTTCCTTACCTCTCTCCGCCATCACCCACCCCCCTCCAGCCACCAGCAATCTGGACTCTCTATTAGACAACCAGCATGATCCACTTTGCTGCCCCATTTGTCTCAACCCCTTTGGGACCGAGTCCCCTTATTGGACACCTTGTGCGCACTCCTTCCAATTCACATGTCTTTCTTCCCAGCACCTCTCTCTCTGATATGTCCCTTGGTCAACCCGCAAATCTGCACGCTTAAATATCAGCGGCAACACAAGCCGGGATCACACCAGGGGAGAACACGAATGAATGCACAGCATGCCCCCCCTGGGAGTACCTTTGTCTGCACCAACGCGCAAGGACTTACACCCCTTAAACTCTTTGAGCACATTTCTTGGCTTCGAGAAACGCGAGTGGATATGGCAGTGCTCACTGAAGTAAGGACAACCTCATCACCCGAGGAGCTTCTTCAACACCTCCCAGGCGTGGGGGCAATCTGGCCAGGCGCAAGATTTTTCTTTTGCCCTGGTACAGGGCAAACTGAAGGCATCATCCTGATCTTAAGCCCTCACTGCCCCATCACAGATCCCGTCCTAAGAGCTATCCTGGGTCCAACAGGCCGCATTCTAGGCATCGATGCTTTCATTGGTGACTCCGTCATCACCATTTTGTGCGTCTATGCTCCGGCCTAAGCTGCTGACAGAGAAGACTTATTTTTGAACTGCGTGCGTCCCACCCTTCTCACTGGCGGGCGCCTCCTTCTTGTTGTTTGTGACTTCAACTGCATTCTTGACCCCCTCGATGCAGTCTACCCTCCTCACAGGCTCAATATTGAACCCATGAGTCGCATGCAGGGGGCACCTCCCCTTGCAGACATCATGAATACCTACAGCCTTCAAGACATCCGGAGGAACACGCACCCGACTGCCAAAGACTTCACTCATTGGAGCATCCCAGCCTCATCAGGCGGTAGGCTTGACCGCTGGCTCGCTTCAGACTCCCTCCTAGCCCTCTTCACAGCCAGATCCTCGATTTTTCCTACCTCTGGCTTTATCCTGACCCTGTGTCTATAACCCTCTCCTTCCTAGGCCATGCTACACCCAGGGGCCAAGGGCTGCCAGGGTTCCCCCTCCTCCTACTCAACATTCGATAAGCATGTGATGAGCTCTTACCCGATTCAGACATCGTAACAAAATGGGACAACATGAAGGAGGTTATTCGCAGGAGCAGTTGGGCCATTTACAAGAAGCATCGCCGTGCCCACCAGCGTGCCGCCCGCTTAGCAGAGGACGACGCCCGGCAGGAATTCTCACAGGTGCATTTCTCCCCCGATGCAATTTCTTTCTTGGCACGCCTCAACATAGCCAAGGCTAAGGCATTAGCAGCAACACTCGCTTGGCAGCAACTCCTTGCTCCAATGCTCAAAGCTCTACCTATCCTCGAGCACACTTTTGGGGATTCATCTTCCTTCTACTTCCACCACCTTTCCCGTTCCCCTCCGCCCTCGGTCCACATCAAGCTCATCCATCAGCTTCCTGTTGTTTACCTGCCCAGACCAGTCTTTTAGGTTTTCGCTTTGCTTCCAGTCGTCTTTCTTCTTTTCTGGTTGCCTCCATGCTTTTGGCTTGTTTCCGCAGTTTCTCCCTTAGTTTGCTTCCCCTAGTTCAGTTCTATCCCTTAGTTGCCTCCTTAGTTGCCCCCTCAGTTGCCCCCTTAGTTCCCCCCCCCCCCTACCCCCCTTTTTCTCTTAGTTTCTCGCATAGATTTCCTTTTAGTCCTCCTTAGTTTGCATCTCCTCTTTCAGTCTTCTGATCCGGTGACTGTTAGAGGTTGCAATGTTTTGTCCCCCCCCTTCATAGGTCTTTTTTCTTAGTAGTCCTAGCCCCTTCTCTTAGGCTTCCTGTTTTGGGCATCTTCCTTGCCTTGTTTGTCTTCTGTTCCTGTCCTCCTTAGACCCTTAATTCGCCCAGGTGGTGTCCGTCCCTTAGCTGTCCCTTAGCTGTTCTTGCCTTTTTCTTTGGTCTTTTATCCTTGGTCACAAAGGGCTAGGTTTTATCAGTTGCGCCTTTTCCTGGTTCCCCCTTTAAAAAAAAAAAAAATCCAGCCTCCAGGGCCACCCCAGCATCACCCCCTTTCTGTGGCTGACCTCTCTTCAATGATAGGAGTCAACATAGAACTGGAGTATGCTCGGGACTTTTATAGTGCTGATTCCTCCTTTGGACTGTACCGTCCAAACCCTCTCATCAACCAGGCTAACCAGGATCTTCTGCTCACATACCTCCCTTGTCCCCTCCCCCCTAGTTATGCAGCCCTTGCAGAAGGCGTCACAAAAAAAAAAATGGCGATGGCCTGATCTCATCAGAGGAGATGGACCTTGCCATCCGCTCTGCTTCTCGAGGCTCCAGCCCAGGTTATGACGGACTTCCCTTTGAAGTCTACAATGCGTTCCATGCAGAACTGTCCCCGATTCTTTAAAGGGTTTTCAACTCTGCCTTCCAGGATCAAGTTAACACCGCCCCCCTAGCACCCCTCCTTCAGGGAACCATCTGCCTCCTCCACAAGACTGGTCAGCCCTAAGACTCCCTCGCAGGTTACCGTCCTATCACCCTTCTCAATTGCGACCTTTAGCTGACACCAACCCGTCACGACAATCCAATACGACTGTCACGCATCATACATAATCATCTTAGGCTCTTGCACCGCTTGACCACTTTCGCGCATTGCAATCCCCACCTTGCCGACCCTTTCCGGCAAGCTATGTTGCTACTTGCGCGTTCACTTAGAAACCGAAGTTTTATCTTCTATTGTTCCTAGAACAAATTGTAACTCATTCTACTATCAAACTCTTGTCCAGAACCTCCACGGATTCAAAGTCTGCGTCTCCAAGCCCCTGTCGTTACCGACTCCCGGAAAACCTGTCTACCTACTGTCGCCTCCAGTACCCTCCCCGAGCATTGACAACCCCCGTCTGCCGGACTTCAGAAGGAGACTCCGGTCAACCCCTCTCCTTTCGCCTCGACTCCCCAACTGCCGGCCGAAAGTCCAACCCCTCGGAACGGGTGAGACGTCCCCGTCAGTACTGACGACGGTGCTTCCAACCCCTCGGTAACGTGGCTACCAGAGTACAGAACACCCCATCACTTGGTACCCCTGCCAGGGCTTTAGATTTGTTTTCTGGACAGACACAAAGCTACCCACGGGACATACCCTAGGGACGCTTTCTCACACATTGAGCCAGCAAGCAAAGCGATCACTTTGGGCAGCGAACCCATAGCCCTTTGCTGCTGATTGGATAAAGTCTGTACACATATAGTTTGGACTAAATTTACCCAACCTACCTGCTGTGACCATAGTCTGGAACTAATTACCCCATTCTAACAACACGCATACATACTCCATAACAATACTGATCAACTATAGATCGGGCGCACTTGTCCTCCATTGCTCCTCCTACGTTACGAGTAGACGCAACTCACTAGCAGCCCCTAGAGGATTTAAGAACCCACCCACCTTGCGGTTCCCCACCCAAGACTTCAAAAATCAGAACTACTCTGATCCCTGCCTTTGTGATCTCACCAACACCAGCAACCACATCTGCTGTAAAGAGAACCCATCACATAACCTAGTCAATTTGAGCCCGCCCTCTCAACTCAGAGACAGTACGTACCGGTACCGTACTTCTGAATAATTGAGACGGCTATTACTGACTTGCTGATACAAACGACTTGCTGATACCAACGACTTGCTGATACCAACATACCCAAACATTCCAACTCATACCAGAATTTGCATCCATTAACCAAACAAATCACCCATTCAATTGGACCAACTGCTCTATACTAATCAGTTGCCCACCCCTTCCCACCGTGCGTAGGACTACCTGATCTCAAGTTCTTCGGAGGAGACTACCCACCACCTCGCTAGGTACGGGCATCTCCCTCACTTTCTGACCTCAGACCTATCCCTTACGCCATCCGGCACCGCGAAGGGCCGCCCAATTTGAGTTGAATCCTTGTTTCAGATACAACATCCACACTCTTCCAAAACACACGCCGTAAGGCTGCCCAATTTTTGGTTACACCACTGTTAAGAATACGCCATCTGCATCTTTCAAAAAGCACGCCTTGTTTTACTTGCACTACTATTCGCGACCACCTACTTAACATAAAAAATAAGCAACGGCGAAGGGCCATTTTTTGTATTGGACTCCTGCTCCACCACACCTTCTTTCAGGACTACACCTCTGAAGAAACCAAGCCAGATACATCTGCGCTGCTCTACCAACATACACATTCCTTCAGGTACACATCAAGCCACAAGCCTTGATAAATACGTGGAACAAACCCACCCCTGATCAACTAACACAACACACAATGAGAGGAACACGAGGACAAATCAGAGCTGCTGCAGAAGCAGAAGCACGCTCAGACGCAACTGATCAAGCACAAGCTCAATCAGACACCCGACAAGCCCTCTCAGACATAAGTAACACTTATTCTGAACATTCCATCACAAATCAACTAGCATAATTACATCTGCATAACCCCTTATCTTAGATCAGCAAGACCTTCGGGTGCGTGCCTTTCCTTCTTTTTCTGTGTTGCTCTTGGAGGTTTCAGTGGTGTTTTGTTGGTTGGGGAGGAACAGTGTTGCTTGGAGGTGGGGGTGGTGCTCGGAAGGCCCTTTGTCCTTTGTCCTCCTAGTAATTAGTTTGTGTCCCTCGTTCTTTCGTCCCCTAGTCTTTTCGTCTTTTGTCTTGGATCATTTGTCTTAGCGGACTTTTGGTCCATCTCCTCTAGTCTTCTTCTTTGGTTTTTCTTCCTTGGTCACATAGGGCTAGGTTTTATCAGATGTTCCCTTTCCTGGTTCCTCCCTATGGAAAAAAAAAAAAAAAAACCCATTATCATAATCACCCCAACCATCCCCCTAACGATCCCCAACTCACCCCTCCCATTGGGGGGCAGCCACCCCTGGTACAAGGGGGAGTCATCGGAGATCGACATCCCCCTTCCTATGCCACTTGCCACCACTTTACCAGCCTCAGCCACAGCAGCTGACAATATCAGCCCCCAGCCTTCAGCTCTCGTCCCCCAGCCTTCTGCTATCAGCCCCCAGCCTTCAGCCCTCGACCCCCAGCCTTCTACTATCAGCCCCCAGCCCCCAGCCCAGATCACGCAGCTACCAGGCACCTCCAAAAGACAATTCTGTGGAACCCTACCAACACTAAGCACTCCATCAGACCTTCAGCCATCACCCACACCACTCAAGCCTTGGAGCGGGCAGAGTGGAATGCGCCTAGCCCTTGGAAGCTCACAACGGCCATTGCTGAACACTCCGCCTTCTCACGTTGCCGTCAATGAGGAAGCTGAGGACAATGCGTACCCACCATTTGCCGCCAGTGCACAGTCCCCTGCAGGAATTTATAACCCCTCAGGAGACCTTCACTGGCGCAACTGCGACACAAGCAGCAGGTCCTCCACACATGACCACCAACAACCTTTTCAACTCAGAAGAGGAAGTAGAAAGCCCCAGCAAAAGACTTGCCCGCACTCCCCGGCAGCTTCCAGATCCCGCACCAGCCAACCAGCTTCCTGCAAGCCAACCTTCCGGCAACGGGTCAAGCAGCTCCTCCAACAACAGTGGTTCCCACCCCAGTCAGTCACCGCATGGACCAGGAGGTAATCCAGGAGGTGATCCTGCCAATTCTTCTGACAGTGACGGTGTCCTTGATGATGAGGTAGATACTGGAGGACCACCTGATCAACCGGGAGGCCAACCCCCCAGCCCACCGGACTCTGACGATGGACCACCCCCACCCCCTGTAGAGGATCAGGGACCACCTCCACCAGACTTTCAAGGGGATGTGAGCGACGCTGATAGCAATGACAGCGAACGTCACGTCGCACTCATGATCGGTGTTGGTTCCGTCCTATCATGGCAACTTCCAACAGAAGGATCACAGCTACACGGCGGCAGCGTATCCCACACCAAAGCCTGGCTTCTGATGATGAAGAGCTACATTGTCAACATCAAGAGGGACCTTACAGTGGAGGAGTTGTGGGAACAGATGATGGTGCAAGTCTATGAGAACTCTCAACCATTCGTCTTGTTTACAGACAACAGGACCGCGTGGATCCAGGAGTGCAATGCTCTCCAGACACAGAATTCCTTGACTGGAGCCCTCCAAGTCAACGAGCATGGTCAACCGATCATGAACCCAGCCACTTGGAAGCTGAAGCTCATTCATTTCTACGAGCTGGTCAAAACTGGACTAGCACTCGCACTCAGAGTAACCCCTCTCAACGCCAAGGAGAAGTGTGAGAAGTTTGACTGCTACGCGAATGCAGGCCTCTTATACCCCATGCCTCGCATCTTGATGTCAGAATTCACAAAGAAGTACGAGGAGTTTGATATCCGGGCTAGACAGCCCCATTACCGGGAGGCCATGGCCAAGGTGGCCAAACTACTTGATCGCATGGCCCCCACCCTGAAGGAGAACTTTGGCAGCTACAAGGATGTCACCCCCCTCGGTTGCTGGGCAATCGCCAAGCTCTACAAGCTTGACCAAGACCAACACACCCTGGAAAGGCTATCTGGCATTGCCCAAACTGAGGCATCCAAGAGGGACGATATGACAGCACAAGGCATGCTGCTCTGTGTCTCTAAACCACCGACACAGAGGCCAACTTGTTAGTGTTAGCTTTGGCCCTGTCCTGTTTTTTGTTGCATGCCACGCTCTGGTCGTCTTTGCAAAGCTTGCTGATCTGCATGGGTGACCTAGCGACTTGTTACTAGGCTGCTGAGAGTCTGTGCTGGTTTGCTCAAGGAGTGATGCCCTGATGCACTGGCCTGTTACAGGAGTGATGCCCTGCAGTGTTTTTTATCTTTTATCAGCAAGACCTTCGGATGTATGCCTTTCCTTCTTTTTCTGTGTTGCTCTTGGAGGTTACAGTGGTGTTTTGTTGGCTGGGGAGGAACAGTGTTGCTTGGAGATGGGGGTGGTGCTCGGAAGGCCCTTTGTCCTTTGTCCTCCTAGTAATTAGTTTGTGTCCCTCATTCTTTTGTCCCCTAGTCTTTTCGTCTTTTGTCTTCGGATCTTTTGTCTTAGCGGACTTTTGGTCCATGTCCTCTAGTCTTCTTCTTTGGTTTTTCTTCCTTGGTCACATAGGGCTAGGTTTTATCAGATGTTCCCCTTCCTGGTTCCTACACGGTCTGATATCGCGGGGTGATACTTTCCCCAGATAGAACATGGGGTGATAAATACGAGAACGGGGTGATAAACTGGGTCCAGATAGATTGTGTAATTAATCCAGATAAAAACAAAAAAATATTGTATCTAGAGATAAAAATAGAATTACATTAATCCGCGGATTAATGTAATTCTATTTTTATCTCTAGATACAATATTTTTTGGTTTTTATCTGGATTAATTACACAATCTATCTGGACCCAGTTTATCACCCCGTTCTCGTATTTATCACCCCATGTTCTATCTGGGGAAAGTATCACCCCGCGATATCAGACCGTGTAATTTGGCCCAAATTTCTAAAATGTCATCTCACCGCGTCGGGTGTCGAGCACGGTGTGATACCGACGCGTATCTAACACAAATCCGATGTACATCTAACAAAATCTAATTCTGATCTATCCTAAAACTGTCTGTACGGCGTGAATTCTGGTTTCTTCGGCGCATCGAATGAGTCGCAGTTCGATAGAGAGAGATTCGCGTGTGTAAGGCTGTAATGTGTACAGGAGTTGCGTTGTTTACACTCGTTTTTCGTCTCACTCGGAAACACTTCTCTTCTATTGATTGAAGCCGCATTGTGTCGCGGTTTTCGCAACCTCATTCACTATGAACCGCCCCTCAAAAGAAACCGCATGATCTCTAGCAGGCTTCTGCTTGACAACACTGTGGGAATGATAAAGGGGGTCGCGGTCCCGTGGAACGGGACAGTGGAACTGCTGACTCACTCAGTCAGATTAAAGGGGGTGAAGACCATTTTGATGGTCTCTTCTTCTCAACAACTATATTACTCAAATAATAGGTGGAAGACAACACTCTTTCATTTGCTTGTTATACTCGGGATCTATGTGAACCGACAAACGGTTGCTGCCATATATAAGAGTATCACAATCATAATACATGTATAAAATGCTCAGATTCTTGTCGGTACGGTCATTTATAGATTTAATCATATCCAATAATGCATTCTGGCGGTATACTGTTTTTGTTTTTTGCAACTTGCCACCTACTCTATAATCATGGGGGTTGTATCTCAAGAAACATACAGGTAGTGTATTTCCACCCAACGCAAGACTTTCGTATATATTTGCCATCCTTTTCATGTCACAAGAGACAGAGTATTCACCACACTTATGTTGTTTCTCATCTATCTCTAACAGTATAACTTGGTTTTTAATATCTATTAAGAAATCTACCCTTGCAAACGTAGACTCAATGCATTCAAAGCTGACTCGGTGCTCTCTCCTGAAATGTATTTCGTTAGAGCACAACAACTTGTCTATCTTCTCCTCTTCCTTCTTTTGTCGTTGATGGTACTCCTTAGTGTGTTTTTTTGAATGTATAGTCAAATTGTTTTTCTTCCCGAATGACATACCACATCCTTCGTACTCGCAATGGTGAACCTTAATACCTTGGTGAACGTTGAGATGTTGTTTCAATTCGCCTTTGGTCAAGAATGACATACCACACCCTCCTTCGTACTCGCAATGGTGATCCTTGATACCTTGGTGCTGTTTGATATGTCTATCCAACTCGCCCCTGGTAACGAATGATTTACCACACCCTCCTTCGTAATCACAATGGTGATCCTTAATATCTTGGTGACATTTAAGATGTTTATTCAATTCGTCCTTGTCCACGAATGATTTACCACACCCTCCTTCGTAATCACAATGGTGGCTCTTAATACCTTGGTGATGTTTGAGATGTCGATCCAACTTGTCTTTTGTCCCGAATGATTTACCACACCCTCCTTCGTAATCGCAATGGTGATCCTTACTACCTTGATGCTGTTTTATATGTCTATTCAACTCGCCCCTGGTAACGAATGATTTACCACACCCTCCTTCATAATCGCAATGGTGATCCTTAATACCTTGGTGACATTTGAGATGTCTATTCAATCCGCCTTTCGTCCCGAATGATTTACCACACCCTCCTTCGTAATCACAATGGTGAATACCTCGGTGACAATTGAGATGTTGTTTCAATCCGCCTTTGGTCACGAATGATTTACCACACCCTCCTTCGTAATCACAATGGTGAACCATAATACCTAGGTGACCTTTGAGATGTTGTTTCAATTCGCCTTTTGGTCACGGATGAAATACCACCCCTCTTTCATAATAACAATGGTGATCCTTAATACCTTGGTGTGATACCGACGCGTATATACCACCAATCCATGGTCTCAAGCAGGCTTCTGCTTGACAACACTATGGGAATTCTGAAGGGGGGAGGGCGGGCCCCGCGGAGCGGGGCAGAGGAATTGAGCTGCTGACTCACTGACTGATCCCATGTTGCACCATCAGCCAAGCAACAACTCAGCTGCGGCTTGGTGGTTCCGTATACAAATTCAAAAAGACACCCCTGGAGTGTCACATGGACAAGGAGAAGAGTGGGTGGATGCAACTGGTTACAATTAATACAGTCGACGAAATACTTTTCAGAGGTGTTCATGTGAACACGTTTAAAATAGGGATTGATTGATGGATTGATGATTCTTCTTATTTTTGGTTGAAATAGTTGTTCTTCCAGAGATGGAGAGTCTTTTCAGAGGTGTTCATGTTCATGTTCATGTTCGAGCAGTAGCGGGTGCAGAGGGATCGAGCTGCTGACTCACTGAATGATCCCATGTGGCACGATCAGCCAAGCAACAACCCATCTGCGACTTGGTGGTTCCGTCAAAAAGACACTCCCATTTTGTCACAGGGACAAGGAGTGGTTACAATAGATCAATCAATAGATCTCGATCTCAATCTCAATCAATAGATCTCAATCTCAATTAATAGATCTCATTCTCAATCAATATATCTAATTTCAAATATATACACTTTCATTCATTCATTGAATGCCACGAGTGGCAAAACTACCTCAAGCGAAAAAAGAAAGTCGAGCTGATGTCGTTTGCTACACAGGTCCCCGTCCGAGCGGAAAGAAGGACGACTCTTACACGTCCGAAGAGTTCGTCGCGTTTATGAAGATTGAGGCTCTCCGTATGGGCTCTGACAAAAAAGAACGGACGCTTGATGAATGGATCGAGTGGGCAGGCGCGCTGCGCATGAAAGCATCGAATTGCAGAAAAGTAACAAAATGCAACGAGAAATTATCGTCTGCGCGTAAGGTAGCTGAGAAAACTTCAAAGCCCCTCGAATCTTGTATCAAGAGCAAATGTATTAGTCGTTATGAACTCATGGCGAAGTTTACTGACAAAACCGCCATGAGCTCGTTCGATAAACACGCACTTTCCGGGGAGTGCGGTGCCCTCCATTGCTCTAAGGAAGGCGTGAAATATGGCAAGGCGACCAAAGCATTTGACGCAATATCGAAGCGATGCGAAAGAACCCGCTAAGCGAAGGCGATTTTACTACTTCTGCTTGGACACTCTTTTTGGTTTTATGAAGGGGGAATCGCTGGAATTCCTGTCCCGAATGACTTCTGCGATGAAGACTTCTTCTTTCTTCGACTTACACGAAACTTGAAAAATGTGAATCTTTTGAAAATGTGAATTCCTGTCTTTTTTCATTAAGGAATTTGGCCCAAATTTCTAAAATGTCATCTCACCACGTCGGGTGTCGAGTACTCCTTACATCAGGCAGAGGCCTCAATAAAGCACCCTTTGTTCATGCTACAAGTAGTTGTATTGGCTGCATTCTGAGAGAGTTGGACAATGATTTTGATTTTCACAATAGGTGTATGTAGTGATGCTCGGATTTCTGAAACACCGCATATGGGTGTGACTGTGTTTGCCAACATCATTTTCAATGTAGCAGTGACAAGTTTGCAGACTGACTCGCGATCTGGAACATCCATATTGGCGAGGATTGGGGATGCACGCATAGACCACTCTGTAAATGCCACGTTGATTACTTTGTCGCTTGGGACACTTGTTTGTAATACGACGACGGGAAGCTGAATTTGCATGTTTAATTTAAATATATACGGACATTCCTGTACACACGATGAACGCATCAACCACATTGCATCACAGAGGGGACCCTGCTTGACAACTCTATCGGGATTGTGAAGGGGAAACCGCGGGCCCCACGGAGTGGGGCAATGGAATTGAGCTGCTGACTCACTCTCCCACGCATATTAAAGGGGGTCCTGAAGACCACGTGTCGTATCAAGCAGGCTTCTGCTCGACAGCATGGGATGAATGAGGTGTGATTTCGCGTTTTGGGGAACAAAATGATTATGTGCGGAATACAGAGGGGTAAACGCACGATGAACATCGGATCACTCTTTGGCCGCTCCATCCAGAAATCTCCTTACCAAAAGGTATTGGAACAGATGCTGGCAGAGCAGGCGAACGACGACGTTGCAAACGTGGCCACCGAATCCAAGTACTTCCGGCTATACGGCGAAAAGGTCGGCTGCTCACCTGCTATCCTGTGTGCGATCGACTGCATGTACGCTGTGGTTCAACAAGAGGCAAAGCGGAGTACCGATGCGCTGGACGCAATGTTCGGAGAGGCCCGTCTTATGCGTGAGGAGTTCTTCGAGGGCATGCTGTCCGGAGTGGAGTAAAACGCCGTTGCGGTTCGAGAGCTGGAGGAACAGGAACTGGTTCTGGAGAGAGTGGACACGTCTTACGTGCGCGGCGACGTCATCACAGCCACCAAATGCAAACACGCGGAAGACACCGATGAAATCAAGCGAGCTCTGCAACTGTTCGTGGGCAGCGGCCGTGTCCCCGCTCAGCTGATGCCGCGTGTGCTTCCCCTGCTGCCTCCGGTCGATTACATTGCGCCGTCGGAGTACCGGTCGCAGGAGTCGCCCTCCGATGACTTGTGCCTTAGGATGGACCCCCAACCAATGTGCGCGGACAGTTCTTCGTTTAAAATAGGGATTGATTGATGATTCTTATTTTTTGTTGAAATAATTGTTGTTCCCAAGATGGAGAGCCGTTGAATTTAAGCTACCCGTATATCCTCGAACCTATGAATTTCTTACTAAACATCCGGGGACCCGGGGGGACATGTAGTAAGAAAGACAACGAATTCTCCATAGGGGTATCATAGGGGTCAACTCCCCAGGGGATGCTGTCCTTTACGAACAGGGATTTTCTGTTCGAACAGCCTTCAGGAAGATGCCAGCTGCCCCCACAATGTCTCTGTCGCAGGTGAATTGACAGTTCTTGCAGGTGTATGTCTCTCCACACTTGTTCAAGAAACCGCACATAGGGCATGTCTGACTTGTGTAATGCTCAAGCACATGCAAGAACACTGTCCCGTACTCTTCACACTTCTCCTTCAGCCGATTGAACAGCACAGAGTGGCTCAAAGTCAGCATCTGACGGGCAACCTTGGTTGTCAGCTCCCGTTCAGCACTGATTGTCATCTTCGCCGTCTCCAATTGAGGTACCAACAACACATCGTAGCGAGCGGCCAAGAAATTTGTTGTCTGGTCCCTAAACTCTTTCTTGAGGTAAAAAATTGTCTTCCGAATGCGAATCATCAGCTTCTTTATCTTCATCCTCTCTTTTGATCGTAAGGTTTTCTCAGTATCCAACCTTGACTGCAGCTTGTCATGAACCAGCAGGAGTTTGACAAGGTCGGATGCCTGTCCCTGACCAAGCATGAAGGATTCCTCATTCTCAGGTGAGTACGTGACCATTGTCTTTCGGACGCCTGGGTCGATGGATGCAGTTGCAACCTTGTCTGGATGGACAGGCTTCCGATCTGCCCTTCTGTCCCTAGCAGCGACAGACAATACGAGGAAATATTCGCCGAAGCGGGATTTTTGGACCTTCGGATCGTGGGTCGGGTTTTCCTCAGGCATCAACTTATGGAGTTGTTTGCTACCGAAGTAGCGCATGTTGCCCAATATTTCTTTGAAGATGAAGAGCTTGTCGCCATCCTTGGAAACGTTCTTCTGATCCATCTCAATGACCCAACCCCTCTCAAGCTCTGTCTTCTTCCGTCTGAACGGAGCTGAAAACTGCTTGATGTTACCTGCTTTCAGATTCGAAAAGCAAGCCTTGATGTTTGCCAATGCAGACTTGATTGCGCTTTGGCGTACGCTTTTGGGGCATTGAAGCAACCATTGGCGATTCTTGAAGTACGGGTTTGGCATCTTCCCCTTCCCCCTCACCTTGTTCGTCACATACCTGTCTCGAATTCGGAAGACAGACTTGTGAGTGCTCCCGACGCCCAACCGTGCTGCCACCGCCTTGTTGTACATGAACCGGCTGCACCCCGCAAACTCTGCCAACATCGATTTCTGAGCCTTTGTTGGGTTCAGCTTCAGCTTTAAGGTCCTCAACTTGGGTTTGGCATTTGACTTTGTAGCGTCTTCGACCATTCCATCGGCAACAATATACTTGAACGATGGACATGAGGTCTTTTCCAAGCTCGTCTTCAGGGGCTCCGTCTTGGTGATCGAGAACGATGATCGAGCAGGAGTGCTGCGAGCAAATCCATTCAATGAGCTCGAAACCAAACCTTGCGAGCCTGTCTTTGGAAGCCACAACAATTGACGATACAAGTCCTGCCGTGACGAGTCCCAATACTCGTAAAAGTCCTGGGCGCTTGAAGTTGAGCCCTGATCCGACGTCCTTGACTTCAATGACTTGCTCGCATCCGGAATGTTTGTCATAAATATGGGTTTGCAAGAACAATTGCTGTCTGAGCAGGTCGGGATGTTGTTTGTGTGAGGACACACGTGCGTAGAGAATGACTTGACGACTGCTGGGTTTTTTTTCCTGCTCAATGAGGTAGCCTTGGATGCTGCTTGGGTCAAAGAGACGTTGGTTGCCTGGAGTCCGGATCGTTCTGATCGTGCCATTATCCGCCCATCGACGGAGGACGGTCCTGGAGACACCAAGGGCATCGGAGGCCTTGCCAATTTTACAGAAGCTTTGGTTGCCATACATGGCATTCTGATATTTAGTACATGCAAATTCCTTATACACTGTTAGATTTACTTATTTTCGGAAAGCAAACGAGTCAACTGTTGCAACCTTTTCAGAGGTGTTCATGTGAACACGTTTAAAATAGGGATTGATTGATGGATGATTCTTATTTTTTGTTGAAATAGTTGTTGTTCCCAAGATGGAGAGTCTTTTCAGAGGTGTTCATGTGAACACGTTTAAAATAGGGATTGATTGATGATTCTTATTTTTTGTTTCGGTCCAGATGTTTTTTACTATTCCGCTGACTGTAGAAAAACGAGTGTAAACAAAATGGATCCCTGCAACTTACATTACAGATTACAGATGTCACACTCAAGGTACATTTCCATTGATGTTGAAGCATGTGCCACCGGGCGAGGTCACAACGATCGCTCTCCATGCCAAATAGCGGTTGTTGACGATGACGGGACGCTTCTGCTCAACGAGGTCATTTGTGTGAATGACATTTACGATCCGATGACTTCCCTGACAGGTGTTACGCGAGAGCAGATTCTTGCTGGCAAGCCTTTCGATGAGGTCCGGGAATCAGTCATTCAGATTCTGTGCCCTCGCACAAGCATCATAGTTGGCTGCCGACCCCAGGGAGATGTCAAATGGATGCAGCTGGAAGAAGGGATTCACTTTGCATCCATTGTCGATTTGTCTGACCTGCTCAAGGCATGGAACGATCGTTACAAGAATTACAACTTTTTTTCACTCCGAAAGATGGCGTATGGTCTTCTTGGTACGACGATTCAAGATGCGGCCCATTCTCCTGTGATTGACGCCCAGATTTCACTCGAAATCTACAGGAAGCATGCATCAGATCCTGTTAGGATGAAATCTGCCATCAAGAAGCTGAGTAGGATGACCTTTAAAAGGGAATTTCCTGAAGATATGGGGAAGACGGTGATTGTTGGCGATATCTGCTCGTACAAATTCAACCCCAAGAAATGTTTTTGCGGCCAGCCAACTTTTGCCTAGATTCTCCTGTATTCACTATCAGTATTGGGCTGATCACTTACACGAATGTGATTATTTCATCATGGGTGCACCTGAAACAACGATGTATCGCTTTCAAGCTTTGATTACAGTCATTGAGTCTTACGCAACCGCATTCAATGTAAAACAGTATGGTCTCAAGCAGGCTTCTGCTTGACAACACTATGGGAATTCTGAAGATGGGGTCGCGGGCCCCGCGTAGCGGAGCAGTGGAATTCAGATGCTGGTATCAAGCAGAATTCTGCTTGGACACCCCTTTTGGTTTTATTAAGGGGGAAGCACGGGAATTCCTGTCCCGAATGACTTCTGAGACGAAGACTTCTTTCTTCGACTTACACGAAACTTGAAAAATGTGAATCTTTTGCCTAGCACCCAATTCCTGGCCTTTTTCATTAAGGATGACTTTTGAAAAGTCCCGAGTTCTGTACCCGGTGCTTTGGCATTCAAAAACGTAGTAAAATGGCCCTGTGGAAGTTTGTGAAGACATGATTATTCTGTGTAGTAATTCAAATATAAAAATATAATTATCGCGTTGGGGGTCACATTGCATTCAAACTTGAGTGTTTGCTTGTGAAATCCGGTAGTATCCATGTAAGTTGTGTTGATGTCAACCTGCACAAATACTTTATGAACACGACTGGTACTCAGAAAGCGGTGTATATCAAGCATACTTCTGCTTGACAACCCTAGTGATTTTATGAAGGGAGGAGCGCGGGCACCGCGGAGCGATGCAAAAGGATCGAGCTGCTGACTCACTGTCTGAATATATCTACTTAAGAAACAATCATCAGAATTCACGACTCATACAAATTCAAAAAGACTAACTGGAGTGTCACATGGACAAGGAGTGGGGCAAGGAGAAGAATGGGCGGATGCAACTGGTTACAATATAGCTCTCAATCAATATATATCCATCTCTATCTCCATCCCCCACCTCATCAACCTCCAGCCCCACCCGCCGCCATGCTAAGTGGGCATACACCACAGTTACAGGCTCTGAATGTAGTCGAGTGATCGACTGTCAAAACTGCATTTGCAGGGCAATCCCTGCAATTCACCAGCAAAGGGAGCGGCATACCAAACATCTGCAGAATTAGGACACGAAAATCTGGAGATGACGAGTGCTTCAAATCTCGCAGTCGAACCCCTTCTCTGTCGACATCCTCACCACCATCCTTGTCGATGATGCAAAAGTTGCCATGCTGTATGTACGGCAAACTTCCGACATACTCGAACTCCATGCACATTTCAGTTCGGAGCCGAATCTTGATAGATCCTTTCTCCTTCATAGCCATCTTCAGTGCCTGCGAACATGGGTGGATGTTTGGTCAGCTCATGCGTTCGCAGCCAGCACAATCTTCGCAATCAATTACTGGATAATGCTTTCGCAGGTGGAGACATAGAGCTAGCAAGCCAGCGCAATCCGAACGCGAACTTCGCAAATACTAGCAGCAATGAAAGTAACCATGACTGGATAATGCTTTCGCAGGTGGAGACATAGAGCTAGCAATCCTCGCAAATACTAGCAGACATGAAAGTAACCATGACTGGATAATGCTTTCGCACGTGGAGACATAGAGCCAGCAAGACAGCGCAATCCAAACTCGAACTTCGCAAATACTACCAGCCATGAAAGTAACCATGACTGGATAATGCTTTCGCAGGTGGAGACATAGAGATAGCAAGACTCGCGAATACTAGCAGCAATGAAAGTAACCATGACTAGATCTCGATGACTGCTACTATTGAACTCACCCTCGGAATCAGCTTTCGGAGTTCGCTGGATGCTCCCTAACACACTGAGTTCACCCTCGGAATTAGCTTTCGGATTTCGCTGGATACACACTGAGTTCGTGAGAGAAGAATTGGAGAACTTCGGTACTTGGTTAAGATTGACATGGATGGGGTGTGTGGGGCGTGGACAGGGTGTGGCGTGGACAGGGTTTGTATTTTTCGAGGCGCATGGGGACACGTGTCGTCTCAAGCAGACTTCTGATTGACAACTATGTCGGGAGTATGAAAGAGGAATCTCGGGACACACGGAGGGGGGCAGGGGAATTCAGTTGAGGACTCGTGGGAAGATTCGAGGCGCGCGAAAACATTACGCATTGGATTACGCATTGGATTACGCATTGATAGAGAGTTGGTTGGGACGCGCGTATCATGAGGATTTAGTCGACGACAAGGGTTTCGTGTGCGTGCGGACTCAAACAAACGAGTGTAAGAAACGCAAAAGACGGACAGATGACAGCAAAATACGGACAGATTACGTGTGTCATGAATGTACGGACGGGGGGATGCGACAGCCGCCATGGTATGTGTGTGAGCGAATATTATGGACGGGGGGATGCGAAAGCCGTCGTGTGTCATGTAAGGATGCGGGGGGGGGGGCGGTGTGCGCTGCTGACACACGTGCCGCTCGACATCCATTTAGGGTTTTGAGATGGGGGGACGGATCTAGGGAGGTGTTACAGGATGATGAGTGACGGAATCATATCCACTGGCTGACCAAGACTTCTCCAGACGATCACCGAGACATGGCATGACAATGATTGAGTGTTGGTTGGGTTATTTATTTGTTTGTAAAAGCTTCTCTACGATTTTGAAGGTTTAAGGGAGCATAACTGCTAGTGACCGTTATTACAATTGTAAACACAAACAACTGAACAAAAAAGACTGGATAGATCGCACACAATGAACTCGTCGAGGAAGGTGACGAAGTTCGTCACGCCAACAAACCAAAATGGAGACAAGGGGATTTCAACGTTGTCAAAGAAGCGATACTTCGAGATGGAAGAGAGAGTGAAGATGATACTGGGGGTTAAATTACAGGAAGAGGCGGGCATGGTCATGAAGGCGATGCGTGAGATCATGAAGTTCGACCCGAATGTATCAAGGTACAGTAAGGAGGTCAGGGAGGTGCTTGAGGAGAACTCAAGGAAGTGGAGGCAGCGGAATAAGGACGAGAAAAATGCGGTAAGATTAAATTATGGTTTAGAAGTTTTATAAAGAGGTCAAGTAAGATTTTTCATGCCTCACCCTCAAGCTTCTCCACATCCGTCTCTAAAAGAGACGGCGATGTCTCAAGCAGACACTTTATTGACAACTCTGTGGTGACACTGGTGAAACAAAACAAAACAAAACAAAACAAAATCACAAACAAACAGATTGGATGTGATTCGATGACGGAGGGACGTCGTCTAGAGGTGTTGGTGTCTCCTTGGTGTATTGGTGTCGTCTGCTTTTTTTAGAATCGAGGGCAGCATGCTAATTGGAACCTGACTCAATAGAAAACGGTGGTATGATGATGAGTTGTGTCAAGCAGACGCCTGCTCGAGGGAAAACACTATTGGTAAGATTGATGTATATTAATATTACTATATAATATTTGTTTCACTTGTTTATCAAAAAAGGAAGTCTATATAGGAGAAGAAAACTAAGAATAGTTTTGATTTTGGTGACACTGGTGAAACAAAACAAAACAAAACAAAACAAAATCACAAACAAACAGATTGGATGTGATTCGATGACGGAGGACGTCGTCTAGAGGTGTTGGTGTCTCCTTGGTGTATTGGTGTCGTCTGCTTTTTTTAGAATCGAGGGCAGCATGCTAATTGGAACCTGACTCAATAGAAAACGGTGGTATGATGATGAGTTGTGTCAAGCAGACGCCTGCTCGAGGGAAAACACTATTGGTAAGATTGATGTATATTAATATTACTATATAATATTTGTTTCACTTGTTTCATCAAAAAAGGAAGTCTATATAGGAGAAGAAAACTAAGAATAGTTTTGATTTTGGTGACACTGGTGAAACAAAACAAAACAAAACAAAACAAAATCACAAACAAACAGATTGGATGTGATTCGATGACGGAGGACGTCGTCTAGAGGTGTTGGTGTCTCCTTGGTGTATTGGTGTCGTCTGCTTTTTTTAGAATCGAGGGCAGCATGCTAATTGGAACCTGACTCAATAGAAAACGGTGGTATGATGATGAGTTGTGTCAAGCAGACGCCTGCTCGAGGGAAAACACTATTGGTAAGATTGATGTATATTAATATTACTATATAATATTTGTTTCACTTGTTTCATCAAAAAAGGAAGTCCATATAGGAGAAGAAAACTAAGAATAGTTTTGATTTTGGTGACACTGGTGAAACAAAACAAAACAAAACAAAACAAAATCACAAACAAACAGATTGGATGTGATTCGATGACGGAGGGACGTCGTCTAGAGGTGTTGGTGTCTCCTTGGTGTATTGGTGTCGTCTGCTTTTTTTAGAATCGAGGGCAGCATGCTAATTGGAACCTGACTCAATAGAAAACGGTGGTATGATGATGAGTTGTGTCAAGCAGACGCCTGCTCGAGGGAAAACACTATTGGTAAGATTGATGTATATTAATATTACTATATAATATTTGTTTCACTTGTTTCATCAAAAAAGGAAGTCTATATAAGAGAAGAAAACTAAGAATAGTTTTGATTTTGGTGACACTGGTGAAACAAAACAAAACAAAACAAAACAAAATCACAAACAAACAGATTGGATGTGATTCGATGACGGAGGACGTCGTCTAGAGGTGTTGGTGTCTCCTTGGTGTATTGGTGTCGTCTGCTTTTTTTAGAATCGAGGGCAGCATGCTAATTGGAACCTGACTCAATAGAAAACGGTGGTATGATGATGAGTTGTGTCAAGCAGACGCCTGCTCGAGGGAAAACACTATTGGTAAGATTGATGTATATTAATATTACTATATAATATTTGTTTCACTTGTTTCATCAAAAAAGGAAGTCCATATAGGAGAAGAAAACTAAGAATAGTTTTGATTTTGGTGACACTGGTGAAACAAAACAAAACAAAACAAAACAAAATCACAAACAAACAGATTGGATGTGATTCGATGACGGAGGGACGTCGTCTAGAGGTGTTGGTGTCTCCTTGGTGTATTGGTGTCGTCTGCTTTTTTTAGAATCGAGGGCAGCATGCTAATTGGAACCTGACTCAATAGAAAACGGTGGTATGATGATGAGTTGTGTCAAGCAGACGCCTGCTCGAGGGAAAACACTATTGGTAAGATTGATGTATATTAATATTACTATATAATATTTGTTTCACTTGTTTCATCAAAAAAGGAAGTCTATATAAGAGAAGAAAACTAAGAATAGTTTTGATTTTGGTGACACTGGTGAAACAAAACAAAACAAAACAAAACAAAATCACAAACAAACAGATTGGATGTGATTCGATGACGGAGGACGTCGTCTAGAGGTGTTGGTGTCTCCTTGGTGTATTGGTGTCGTCTGCTTTTTTTAGAATCGAGGGCAGCATGCTAATTGGAACCTGACTCAATAGAAAACGGTGGTATGATGATGAGTTGTGTCAAGCAGACGCCTGCTCGAGGGAAAACACTATTGGTAAGATTGATGTATATTAATATTACTATATAATATTTGTTTCACTTGTTTCATCAAAAAAGGAAGTCTATATAGGAGAAGAAAACTAAGAATAGTTTTGATTTTGGTGACACTGGTGAAACAAAACAAAACAAAACAAAACAAAATCACAAACAAACAGATTGGATGTGATTCGATGACGGAGGGACGTCGTCTAGAGGTGTTGGTGTCTCCTTGGTGTATTGGTGTCGTCTGCTTTTTTTAGAATCGAGGGCAGCATGCTAATTGGAACCTGACTCAATAGAAAACGGTGGTATGATGATGAGTTGTGTCAAGCAGACGCCTGCTCGAGGGAAAACACTATTGGTAAGATTGATGTATATTAATATTACTATATAATATTTGTTTCACTTGTTTCATCAAAAAAGGAAGTCTATATAGGAGAAGAAAACTAAGAATAGTTTTGATTTTGGTGACACTGGTGAAACAAAACAAAACAAAACAAAACAAAATCACAAACAAACAGATTGGATGTGATTCGATGACGGAGGACGTCGTCTAGAGGTGTTGGTGTCTCCTTGGTGTATTGGTGTCGTCTGCTTTTTTTAGAATCGAGGGCAGCATGCGTCACAGAAGAAAACGGAGCCAGACCCAAGCAGCGCAGGCCGGCCGGCCGACTCTTCCATCTTGACACAACTTCAGACACATAGGCCTCATGCACAGACTCACGCACGCACGCACGGTAAATCGAAACAACGTTCATGGATGCACATACAGCTAGGGACATCATCATCGGAGGGTGCTTAAAGGACTACCTGTATGAATGCATACATCAACACAACTAAAATCAACACAACGACATGGCATCCTACGAAGAGTTGCAGAAGCTCAGCGCGTGGCTGAAGAGATCTGAGGTGAGTGTGGGAAGAACAGTATTGATGCCCATGACTGATTTGAAGGCGCCTAAACACAAGCATTTAGGAAAAGCGAAGTGGGGATGGGCCGAAGCGGACGCGTACGCGAACAACAACCCAACACACAAGGCATGGGGAATGTTGTTGGATGGATTGGTTGTGATCGACGCGGACGACGCAGAGACAGTGCAGTGGTTGGAGAGGATGGAAGATGAAGATGGTGAGGTGGGTGAGGCCATGCAGAGGTGTGCCATTCAAGAGACTAGGAAGGGACGTCACTACATGTTCTTGCGCCCGACATGGGCAGACGAGGAGGGGTACTATGACGGTGCACGACAAGTCGATGATGATGCAAGGAAGGTTGATATGAAGAGCATGTGCCGGACAGGGACCAGGGGTCTGCTGTCTGTTGCGCCCACTGAGGGGAAGGCATGGAAGGAGGGAAGGGCTCCGTGGGAGCTGGAGTCGATACCGTACATTCCAAAGGCGCTGATGGAGAGGGTGGCGGTGGCGAAGAAGAAGAATAAAAGGACGAGTAAGGGAGCGGCGGGATACTCAAAGGCAAAGGTGGAAAACACATCAACAACAACAAAGGAGGTAGAGCAGGGGATAATGATGCCGACAAGCTTCATGGAGAGCACGCATGTAGAGAAGATTCTACTGCTCCTAGGAAAAAACAGGTGGGATTCCAGAGACACATGGCGAGGAGTGGCGACGGCATTGAAGAACGAGTACGGAGAGGCGTACAAGGCGCTATGGAAAAAATGTCAAAGGTGTCGACAAGATACAATGAGGAGGCCGCAGAGAAGCTATGGGAGACAGTGGGAAGGCACGACTATGACGGGCCGAAGATGACAATGAAGTCGGTGGTCAAGTGGGCCGGTGAGGACGACCCGTACGGGTACGCGGTGTACAGAGCGTCTTCGATCCCCAAACTAGTGAAGGATAATTGGGACAAAGGGGACCGAGGTCTTTGGCAGATCGTGCACTATCTGCTGAACGGGACCGTGAAGAAGACGGGGAAAGGAAGCAACGAATATTACATCTTCCAGGAGGACACGTGCAGGTGGGACAAGGTGGAGGAGGGGTGGGTGAAGAACGTGGCGAGCAAGGTCTTGGAAGGGATGCTGCGGGACGTAGACTTGTGGATATCGACACAGGCCGCGCAGATGTTGTGCATCGGAGTGGTGGGGGCAGGGGAAAAGGAGGAACAAGAAGACTCCAGGAGCAAAGCGGATCTGGATGCGAAGAAGAAGAAAGTGGCCACACTGATCAATTACGTGATGTCTTACCGCGGAGTGACGAACGCGATGGCCTTAGCGGGACCACTGCTCATGGACGAGACGTTCAAGCAGCGCCTGGACAGCAATAGGCACTTGATAGGGATCAAGGGGCGGAGCGTCGTGGACCTCAGGACAGGCCAGAAGCGACAGAGGGTGGCAGAGGACATGGTGCACAACGAACTGGACGTGGCGTACGGCGGCGACCATGTCACGAACGAAGCCGACGCCACAGGCGCCGAGTGGATGCACAGGATCGTCGAGAAGATCATGGGCGGGGACGAGGACATGGCAAGGTTCCTTCAACGTCTTTTAGGGTACGGCATCACAGGCGAAGTGAGAGAGGAGGTTTTCCCAGTATGGACGGGGAGCGGAAGGAACGGAAAGGGGCTGTTGACGCAGGCGCTGCAACAGCTGCTAGGGGCATACTACAAGGAGATGAACTGTGCGATCATAAGCGACTCGAGAGTTTGCAGCAACATCGACGCGGAGCGGGCAAAGCTCATAGGAGCGAGACTCGCGGTCTTCAACGAGCTCAAGAATGGGGAGAAGCTGAAGACGAACGAGGTCCAGCTTTTAACTGGCGGAGATGGCTTTCCGGCAAAGGCGCTTTATAAAGACCCAGTAACGATTCAACCACGGCATCTCGCAATCTTAGTGACCAATCATATGCCAGAGATGTCCGATGTGATCGTTGCAATGATTGAGCGGCTTTTAGCCGTTGAATTTCCGGTGACTTTCAGGGATCTCATACCTGGGAGAGAGAGACCGCGACGCTGCGGCAATGCGACAGAACCATGAAGGATAAACTGAAGTCGCCAGAGGGTCAGTCTTCTCTGTTTGCATGGCTGGTCGAGGGCGCGGTGGCGTGGTACGGGGGGGCGGAGGGCCTGAAGGCCGTGGCGCCAAAGAAGGTAACCGATTTTACAAGAAAATATTTGGCGGAGCAGGACGGTGTGCAAGCGTTCCTCGCCGAGAACTGCGAGTTTGCGGAAGATTTCAGGGAGTCGAGCGTTGCCTTGTTCCACATGTATCTCGAGGAAAGCGGGGACAGTAAAGATCGAGAAAAGTGGTTCCACGGGCAGATGAAGAACAAGGGGTTCGTAAAAAAGACGATTCGAATCGGAAGGGAGGGGACACAACAGGGATATATGGGATTGCGGCTACGACATGATGAATGAATGCACGGCGGAAACATGTCCTCGTCTCCAAAAGACACCACGGCGGCACCTGTGTGTCGTGTAGTGTTGTGTCGTGTCGAGTCGTGTCGTGTCGAGTCAACTCTGAATAGAATAGTATATTCCATCATCACTCATGATCTTTGCGTATTCAAGTTGTAACGGGTTGGCCTTGTTCTTCCGTTCGTGATGGTTATCTAGTACGCTTGTAGTGTACCAAGAACATCTCAGTATGGAGTTAAATGTGTCTTGCCATGATCTACGGATTGAGGTTCCAAACTCTCGCAAGAGAGTCACTTTATCACGACCGAGTGATATGCATACACTGCTACCTTGATTGATGACACAAGGCTTATGTAAAACTTTGTGCCAACCGCGTCTCGATGTGTAACGGAACTCGCAATCGACGATAAATCCCGAGAGCACGCCTACCATCTATATCCATATAGCCAATAATGATGAGTTGGACATCGCGTGGCAAGCGGTGCAACATTAACATTATGTCGTTACTGTAAGCCTAGTCAACCGTCTACCGTTATACTGTTTACACGTAAAATTTGGCCTGAATTCATGTTTTCTCGTTGCACCACATAATAATGGGCGTTGTTCGTTGACATAGCTGAAGTGGCCACAGAGCTCCGTTCTGGCGATCAGATCCTCATTCGGACAGCGGGGAGCAATGAGATCTTCCATCATGGAATCTTTGTTGGTCCCATTTCAGGATTTCAGATTCCCAATATCAAATGTACCTACCTGTATGTAGCAACATGCCCTTCATCGGGATTGTGAAGGGGAAACCGCGGGCCCCACGGAGCCATGCCAAGCCAAGACACGCCAGGACACGCCAGGACATTCCAGGCCACGCCGACACCCCAAGCCACCCAGGCCACGCCAAATCACGCCAGAGGTTGCGGCATCTGCACTTCAGGGGAACTCGAAGCAAATTGTTACTTAAGCGCTGGACCCACTAACAAGAAAATGGGCTACAAGCCAGATCTTACAGTCGTAGACGCAATTTGTGGGACACCCTACCGGTGATCCTTGAACCCAATGGGTAGATCAGCTAAAGGCGAGCACATATTTTTGCCTTTCATCTCTGTATTTCAGCATTTAAGCTGGCCCAAAGGATAACAAGGCAAGCTGCTGACAAACCCAGGTGGGTCGGTCGGTTTAGCGCTCACACTCGCCTCTCTGGAAACTGGGGTTTTAGGGGGAGGCGAGGGAACACAGAATACATACACGTTGTCGAAGCAGAAGAAGGTTCTTGGCAGCGTTCACGATCGTCGGGTCTTTTATCATGTCCGGCGATCGTTTGTACAGCCGCCACTCAATACGTTTACACTCGTTTTTAGAGGAACGGCGACCACTCTCATCAAGGACGGCGGCATCTGTGTCGAGTCGAGTCGAGTCGAGTCGAGTCACATCACATCACATCACATCACATCACATCACATCACATCACAGCTGCGAAGGGTGGCAAGAGTAACGGCCGCCGTCCGGCTGAACGACCAAGCACCCCTCCTTGATCGCATCTGCCATGCCATCCTCATCAAAGCTCTGGCCACCCATGCACAAGCGCACATCATGGGTGCATAGCTCGCTGAGCGCCTTCAGCTGCATGAGATAGTTGTGCCGCCCCCCGGGTGGTGTGATGTTGTCGCGGAGGCCATGCATGAGCTGGACCAGTTTGTCACGCTTCTTCGCTGTATCCTTCACGTTCTCCTTGCTCACGCGGTGCTTGCACTCAACCAACACCAAGAGCTTCTGCGGAGCGCGGATCACCTCGAAGACGCCATCAAATGAGTAGGCATGCTTGCCATCCGGGCCCAGTATGGCCTTGAACATCGGGAGCTCCTCCACAGACTCGGCACCTAGGCTCATGTAGTGCGTCTCGACTGCATGGTTGACTTCTGCTTCTGCACCGAAGTCCTCGTTCGTCATCCACCCACGATGCTGCCCCACAGATGTAGCCAGCTTGTTGACGGTACCGATCGCCGTTGCCAAGGCCTCCTCCATGACAAGCTGTTGCCGCAGAATAGATTCCACGAGGGCATGGCTCTCTGTAGACGCCATGGACACACGGCCCTGCTTTAGCATCCTGTAGCACATGAATGTTGAAGGTATAGACGCATTGATGAATTGTGCCTACTGATGTCTGGTAAGTTTTACAACGGAGAGCCACTTGCATCATAGCGAATCTTGTCCACACGGTAGTCGAGTCGAGTCACATCACATGGCGACCGACCTCTCGCATCATGGCGGAAACTGTAGAGTCGAGGCGAGTCACATCACATCACATGGCGACCTCTCGCATCAGGCGGCGGAACGATGTCGATTTACGGGGGACGATCGCTCGCATCGCAACCGGTGATCACATGTCAAGCATGGGTCTGCTAGACAAGCACTCTCGTATATCGATAGGGGGATCGCGGAGTGGGGGGATTCATTTGATGACTCGCGTACACCATCACTGTAACACTTGGGCTTGCAACAACAAGCCCAAAAATACAATAATCACACACAATTTCCTTATATAATGGGCGTTCCTGCCTCCCGGCCGATTTTTTAAAATTTCTAATCAGGATTTAGAGCCTCTTGAACGACTCGCTAGCTTGAGACATAAGCACCAAGGAATCACAATTCCGCTCCATACCAAGTTTCGCAACCAGTCAAAATAGGCCGGGAGGCAGGAACGCCCATTATATGAGACTTTGCCAAAAAGGGAAATAACGGATGAGGAAGACCCGGTAAAAGTAATCGCAAACTGTGATCACATGTCAAGCAGAGGCCTGCTAGACAATAGATCTCGTATATCGATAGGGGAATCGCGGGACCCACGGAGTGGGGCAGGGGAATTGAGCTGCAGAAGCCAAGAACCTTCTTCTGCTTCTGACAACGTGGATGGACGGGAGAGAGCGACCTGAGGCATTCTGTGTTCCCTCGCCTCCCCCCAAAACCACAGTTTCCATCGAGGCGAGTGTGAGCGCTAAACCGACCGACCCACCTGGGTTTGTCAGCAGCTTGACTTGTTATCCTTTGGGCCAGCTTAAATGCTGAAATACAAAGATGAAGGGCAAAAATATGTACTCGCTTTTAGCTGATCTACCCATTGGGTTCAAGGGTCACCGGTAGGGTGTCCCACAAATTGCGTCTCCGACTGTAAGGTGTCCTTAGTACCGGTGGGAGATCAACGGCTGCTCATTGTTTGTACTGTCCCCTCCGATGTATGAAATGATTGAGAGTATAAATAAATAATGAGTTGGGATATTAAATAAAAGGCTACAGACCATCCTGTGCGCTTGCATGCATTGTACACACATGTTTATAGAACATGCATTCGCACACGCGATCATCGTTAATCCTAACGCTTCCCCATGACATTCTTGATCGTATTGCCCTATTCTCTTCCAACCCCAAGATTGTATTAGTGTGTAAAACTCTGCACAAAAAATTTTCGGGATGGCCCCTTACCGGATTGATCCAACCACCGCAGCGAGTTGGAGAGATGATGGCGAAAGGGGGGCGCGCCGACCCTCTAGCAGTATGCTTGGTGTCCAATCCTCTTGTACATGTTCAGGGGGCCCTACAATTGAGGGCGAACCAAAATGAAAACAAGCTTCTCTATGTGGCTGCCAAGGCCGGTCACGCCGATGTCTGCAAGCTGCTTATGGATCCAGAGGCAGCTGGACTTGAGTTTAGGGCCAGGGCGAACTCTAGCTACAGCTTGGCCTTGGTGGAGGCTGCCAATGAAGGCCACTCAGATGTCTGCAACCTGCTGATGGTTCCACAGGTGGTTGGACTTGAGTATAGGGCTCTGGAGAACTCTAGCGACAGCAGTGCCTTGTGGGCGGCTGCCAAGGCAGGTCACACAGATGTCTGCAAGCTGCTCATGGATCCAGAGGTGGCTGGAATTGAGTTCAGGGCCAGGGCGAACACCAGAGACAGCTGGGCATTGTGGGACGCTGCGAGGGAAGGTCACGCAGATGTCTGCAAGCTGCTCATGGATCCAGCGGTGGCTGGAAATGAGTTCAGGGCCAGGGCGAACTCTAGAGACAGCAGTGCCTTGTGGGCGGCTGCCAAGGCAGGTCACACAGATATCTGCAAGCTGCTTATGGATCCAGAGGTGGCTGGAATTGAGTTCAGGGCCAGGGCGAACTCTAGCGACAGCTGGGCATTGTGTGCGGCTGCTAAGGAAGGTCACGCAGATGTCTGCAAGCTGCTCATGGATCCAGCGGTGGCTGGAATTGAGTTCAGGGGCCTGGCAAACACCAGCGACAGCTGGGCATTGTGGGCCGCTGCGAAGGCAAGTCACGCAGATGTCTGCAAGCTGCTGATGGATCCAGAGGTGGCTGGACTTGAGTTCAGGGCCCGGGCGAACTCTAGCGACAGCATGGCCTTGTGGGCGGCTGCGAAGGAAGGACACGCAGATGTCTGCAAGCTGCTCATGGATCCAGAGGTGGCTGGATTTGAGTTCAGGGCCCGGGCGAACTCTAGCTTCAGATGGAACTTGTGTGCGGCTGCGAATGACGGCCACGCAGATGTCTGCAAGATGCTGATGGATCCAGAGGTGGATGGACTTGAGTTCAGGGCCCGGGCGAACTTTAGCGACAGCATGGCCTTGAGGTGGGCTGCCAAGGATGGTCACGCAGATGTCTGCAAGCTGCTCATGGATCCAGCGGTGGCTGGAATTGAGTTCATGGCCCGCGCGAACTCTAGCGATAGCAGGGCCTTGCGTGAGGCTGCCAAGGCAGGTCACGCAGATGTCTGCAAGCTGCTGATGGATCCAGCGGTGGCTGGAATTGAGTTCAGGGCCCGCGCGAACTCTGTCAACAGCTGGGCCTTGTGTGAGGCTGCGGAGGCAGGTCATGCAGATGTCTGCAAGCTGCTGATGGATCCAGCGGTGGCTGGACTTGATTTCAGGGCCCGCGCGAACTCTAGCGATAGCAGGGCCTTGCGTGAGGCTGCCAAGGCAGGTCACGCAGATGTCTGCAAGCTGCTCATGGATCCAGAGGTGGCTGGAATTGAGTTCAGGGCCCGCGCGAACTCTAGCGATAGCAGGGCCTTGCGTGAGGCTGCCAATGCAGGTCACGCAGATGTCTGCAAGCTGCTCATGGACCCAGAGGTGGCTGGAATTTGTTGGTCATGGGATGGCATGTACTCCACCAGGCGTGCACCTGAGTCCTCGCGTGACACTCCGAACAGGCCATTCAATCCAGCAATTGCATCTTCGAGTTTTACATCGATGTAGTAGTTCTTCACTTGCTGGGATGGTTCCGACTCCTCGAGTCACAGAGAGACTGACTGACTGACTGACACACACACAAAGGAATGGACTTAACAGAGGCTGAACCACATGAACACGGATGGGGAGAGAGGGGCGGGTGATTGACGAAAGTGGGCAGGGGAAACTCTACCGCAACCATACTCGCAGGCATGAATGACCTGGACGTCATACCCAAGAATTTCGAGTATTTTCCATTTCAAGCTAAACCATGTCACAGTTAAGTCATTGGTGATGGAACCTACCAGGCTTCGGACGGGGGTCGATGTTTTTTCCACCAACACACGTAATTCTCTTTCGTATTCTTCTTGCAACATTTTGACAGTTCACGTCAAAATTATTATTATATCAATGAAGAAACTCCTTTATGTTGTTCTCAAATAATATGGTTTGCCTGTTCCTCGAACAACACTTTGTAGTCCGCCTCAAGCTGCCGCAAACGATTATCAAAGTCACTCATCCTCCCTTCCCTACATGCTCAAAATTATTTTGGAAATGTGAACGGCCCGGACAGCGCATTTCTGCTGAAGGAGGCCAAAGAACGCTTCAAGACATGCGAATATTTCAACGGGAAACTCAGCACGATCAAGACCCCGTTTTCTTTTGGGCCACGGTACCGGGGAAGAGGCGATCGCTTAAGTGCGGCTGGTCCTTCAATGGATATTCTCGTTAACATCTTGCAATTTGTTGATTCACAATCGTATTGGTGTTCCACTGCCCCGTGGATTTCTACACCGTACACGAAGCAGTTTCATTTTAGTATTCCGTTGACTGTAGTGTAAAAGAATGGTCCCACTTTACTTACTTCTTTACATAAAGAATGGTCCAACTTTACTTACTTCTTTACATAAAGAATGGTCCCACTTTACTTTATTTGAGAACAACACAACCGTGAGAATTTATATAATGCTCGACATCGAAATTAGTCACATACTGGATCGAGTAAAAGCCGGAGAATGCAAATGGGATTCGGGTCACTTGAGTGATAATCCATACCTGACATGGGACGTCGTGTCGAGTAACCCAGACAAACCATGGGATTGGTATTGGTTGAGCACAAACGCCAGTGTCGTCACGTGGGACATCGTGTCGAGTAACCCGGACAAGCCGTGGAACTGGAGTGGATTGAGCTCAAACGCGAGTATTTTGTGGGACATCGTGTCGAGTAACCTGGAGAAACCATTGAGTTGGTATTGGTTGAGCACAAACACCAGTGTAATCTCATGGGACATTGTCTCGAGTAACCTGGACAAACCATGGAATTGGTATTATTTGAGTGCGAATCCCGGAGTAGCCACTTGGGACATCGTCTCGAGTAACCTGGACAAACCATGGGATTGGAGTGGATTGAGCACAAACACCAGTGTAGCCACATGGGAAATCGTGTCGAGTAACCTGGACAAACCATGGGATTGGATTTGGTTGAGCACAAACACCAGTGTAGCCACATGGGACATCGTGTCGAGTAACTTGGACAAACCATGGGATTGGAATTGGTTGAGCACTAACCCCAATGTCACATGGGACATCGTGTTTAGTAACCTGGACAAGCCGTGGAACTGGCGTGGATTGAGTGTGAATCCCGGAGTAGTCACATGGGATATTGTCTACAGTAACCCGGACAAACCATGGGATTGGTATTGGTTGAGCAAAAACCCCAGTGTAGCCTCGTGGGACATTGTCTCGAGTAACCCGGACAAACCATGGGACTGGCGTGGATTGAGTGTAAACCCCGGGGTAGCCACCCTGGATATTGTCTCGAGTAACCCGGACAAACCATGGGATTGGTATTGGTTGAGCACACCCTCCAGTGTAGCCACATGGGACATCGTGTCGAGTAACATGGACAAACCATGGGATTGGTATTATTTGAGCACAAACCCCAGCGTAGCCACCTGGGATATTGTCTCGAGTAACCCGGACAAGCCGTGGAACTGGCTTGGATTGAGTGCGAATCCCGGAGTAGCCACTTGGGACATTGTCTCGAGTAACCCGGACAAACCATGGGACTGGCATTTATTGAGTAGAAACCGCAACATGTTGGTATCCGTCCAAGACGCGTGCCGTTTAGTGCGAAGACGCAGAGCCGCAGCGACTATTCAGGAAACATGGAGACACGTGAATACAAACCCGAGTTATGTTGTGTGCCGACGCAGACTCTTGAAAGAATTAATTACACTCCCGTTGGTGAGTACAATGTAAGAAGTAGTACATTGTTACACTCAGACCGGTCAATAATGTTACAGTATATTGAATCAATTACAATTCTCTATGTACAACTTGGACAGACGGTCGATTGTTGTACACATGTACACATTGCTGCAAAGTTTGAGGAGAGTGGCTATACTTGCGAATGTAAGCCACATGACAGTCTCGAGGTGGATCTCAAACCCCACTAAAAAAGTGTACAACCGGAATAAACCTACAAAATCGTATGTGGTCATAGAATTCTTAAAGGCGTCATTAAAAATAGATCCATTCACATCTCTTGCTGTTCTTCGTCATAAGGTAAAGGATGCTTTCGGATTTGAGGTATCAAAAGAATTGATTCGCGTTGTGATAAAAAGGCTTGGGCTCACAAAGAAAAAAGCAAAGTTCTTCTCCAGGCCTGATAACTTATATGAGAAAACCACGTCATTCATAAGCCAAAGGGAACGGTTAAAAGAGGAAGGGAGGACTTTTGTATCGATCGACGAAACTTCATTTGGAAGACATACGAGAGACGTGTTTGGCTACTCACCAAAGGGAGAGCTACTGGTTGTACCGAGGTTGAGACCTAGGGTGACGACAATGTCGGCACTTTGTCTTATTCAACAAGGAAAAGGAGACATTTATTTTAACATCAGGCAAGGGTCTTTTAACACGCATACTTTTGTTGAGTTTTTAGAAAATTTGGACTGTCCAACTGACACAGTAATTATACTTGACAACGTTGCTTTATCACCACTCCAAGAAGGTCAAAACACTTGCAGCTTCAAGGGGGTGGGAGCTCCTATACACTCCTCCCTACTCACCTTGGTTCAACCCAATAGAAGGGGTGTTCTCCATCGTCAAACGCGATTTCTATAAAAGCCAAGATGTGTATAAGGCTTTGAATTCTGTTAAAGAGAAACACGTAGAGGCTTTTTTTCGAAAGTCATTGAATACAATTTCTGGACCTTGATACAAGGAAATAGATACATTGTCTACTAAATGGAGACGATAGTCAATAAAGAGCCTCCGGACAAGCGTACGCGACCGGACCGGGCGGCCAAAATTAAGGACAGGAAAAACGGCGAGGAGAACGTGGTAAAGTGTACACTGAGTCGGATCATAGCGGATAAGGACAACAAGGACGTTATCACCAAGGTGATTAAGGAGCGGGTCGACAGCGTATCCAAGAGGACTTATCTTGCCGGTGTTGCGGTGAACCGGATATTAAAAGAAGTCTTCGAAGGGGTACCAGATGCGCAACTTCACACTGTAAGTGTCCCTAGCGTCGACCAGAACTTCATTCGGCAGCTTATGGTGGGGTCGAGACAGGCGCACATGGAGACGAGGGACGCCACAGTCGAAAGGTTCTTTCACAACAACTATTGGTTTAGGGAGAAGATTGAGGGGCGCGAGGTAATTGTGAAAAAGAAGAAACAATACGTGGGTGCCATCGCTCGCTACGATGGCGATCGAAACCTGTACAGCCACGCGTCGAAGAAGTACCTGACCAATTTCAATAACCACTACAGAGTCCATCTCTCCACATGGATCAAGAAGTTCGTTTACTCGAAGGAAAACAGGATCTTGGCCAAGGAGTTCAAAGATGAGCACGGCATTGACGAGACCGTATTCCACTGATACCTCCTCTACGATATCCACTCTTGGGGAGTAAAGGAAGACCTCATAGCGATACATTCGCTCCTACCGGAGCGAACAAAGATGTTGCTGAAGATTCAGCACTCGATCATCGGACGGGACGAGATCAACCGACAGTGGCTTAAGAGCGTTTCCAACAGCGCCAAGATGATCCGGTACAACGTCTTTATCAATCGATACCTCGAGGCCACAGAGGACGAGGGCTACGCCAAGCTGGTCAACATTGCTCCCATCCCAACAGTCAAGCACTCCTTCATCACGATAGACACCGACGGCCTACTGGGCGTCCTCAAGGACGTGGGTCTCGTCGAGAGTCTCGAAAAGACGCTGACAAACAAGGAGCACTGGGAGTCGGTCTTCGATGTGGAAAACATCCGTTCTACTGGGAAAGGTGTGTTTACATGCACCATAGACACTGACGGTGTAATGGCTTGTACCCACTTTCTTAGGGCCGAGAAGAAAAAGATTTCAATCAAGGACGACGGAACGGCGATTAAGAAGCAGACCAAGACTCTCCGCGAGTTTTCCGTGTCCGACCCCAATGTGGTGGTCGTTGCAAACGACCCTGGCCGCTGCAACATTGCCTTTTTGACTTGGAAGAAAAATAAGGTCGAAGAAAATGATAAGGGGGGTAGGAAGAGGAAGAGGCACTGCGAGTTCGGGAGCAAGAGACTCACGCGGGAGCGGTACTACGTTGAGAGCGGGGTCTTCAAATCTAGAGGTCCGACCAAGAAGTGGTTGTCTAACATCCAGGACTGCCTTGACGACCTGAAGGACAACAGTCCCAAGCGCACATCTCTAGAGTCGTTTGACGCTTACGTGACTGTAATGGTCAACCATTGGGATTCTTAATGGGGGGAGATGTCCAAGTCGCGGTGGGGCGCGCAGCGCCTGCGGCTCTACGGTGGCAAGAAACGTGTCTTAGCACGCTTCTTCAACGAGGTCCAGGCGGATGTCGGTGAGAGGAAAACAATTGTCATCGCATACGGTTCTTCTAAGTTTGCCCCTGGTGGCAAGGGTGAACTTTCTGTCCCTACAACGAGCGCGTTCAATGCGTTTAGAGACCGTTTCAATGGGCGAGTTGCCGTCATTGACGAATTCCGTACCACAAAGATCTGGCACAAGGACAGCACCACCGTCCTCCAGAGTGTGCAATCCGAAAAAAAAGGGCGCACGGTTCGAGGCTTGCTATGGTGCAGTTCCACCATGGAGAACAGCAAGTTGTTTGTAAACCGTGACCTAAATGCAGCCATTAACATCCACAATTGCTTTACAATGTACCCAACCCGCCCCGGAATTCTTGCGAGGCCAAAGAAATATTGCAAACTAGAAGTTGTGGTAGGACGCACAATTGATTACAAGCTGACAGGTTCTTTACAGAACGCAGTGTCGAGCGAAGTGTAGAAGATAAACACATACAAGAGGATTTTGGGGGACTCGGCATATTATGTAACATAATTCCCTTGTCCGAGTGTATAAACAATGCTGATTGAGTGAAAAGATAAATTGTGAGCGAATTACATGTCCTGCACTCGACGTAAATACGGAATCCCTTGCCAACCATATTCCAATAAATGTCCCCGCCATCTTGCTCACATTCCAACCTATGCAGGTGACAGCATCGCTTACTTGGAAAGACTGGATAAGGCGAAAAAAGAAGTGGAGGCCCAGGTCGTTGTCATGTCAGCCCAAGCTGTACAGGATGCAGCCAGGATAGACCATCTGGCATCTCACTCCAATGTCATGTCAGCCCAAGCTGTACAGGATGCAGCCAGGATAGACCATCTGGCATCTCACTCCAATGTCATGTCAGCCCAAGCTGTACAGGATGCAGCCAGGATAGACCATCTGGCATCTCACTCCAATGTCATGTCAGCCCAAGCTGTACAGGATGCAGCCAAGACCAACTATCTGGCATCTCACTCCAATGTCATGTCAGCCCAAGCTGTACAGGATGCAGCCTAGACCAACTATCTGGAGGCCGCTAGGTTTCCGCACAACCCGGGTATACGGCATTACTACTACTACAGTCAACGGAATACTTAAATGAAACATCCAAATAAACGGTATAAGGAGGCGATGGTCCTACAAAATGGCCCGTCCAGCAAAGAAACCTCCTTACATGACGCAATGCACATCAACAAAGACCCCGTGTTCTTTTGGGCCACGGTACCGGGGAAGAGGCGATCGCTTAAGTGCGGCTGGTCCTTCAATGGACACTCTCGAAAGTACCGACAAAAGAACGATACGGAGTCTGCAGGATGGAGGGCCGTGATCTAAAAAATAACCACGATGTTCTCTTTAACATCCTGCAATTTGTTGATTCAAAATCGTATTGTTGTAGACACCACTCGGTCCCCCTCCGGTGGTCGCGACAACATTAGGTTACACCGCAAGGTGTGCCGTACACGAAGCGGTTTCATTTAAGTATTCCGTTGACTGTAATCTCACAAGCATTCATCGGGAATTATTGGTCAGCTTGGCAAGGCAAACACTTGTCAACACACCAAGCAAATTCATGAACTCCCCGCACCCCCCTTCAGAATTCCAGAGTGATGTCATTCCATTGAGTTTTGCTGTTTTCAGGTGCATAAAGGGTTCTAAGTTCATGATGGTATTAGAACTGATTGCGTCAACTGCGGCCGCTGCAACGCTGGCAGAGAAGGCGTGTTGTCATCCTGCCACTCAAAAGGTGGTAGTTCATTGCACAATGTGGATGTGCGGTTGCTTACTACCACTGAGTATCAGATTGATGCTATCTTCTTCTAGGATTAGACGCTGCTCTGGACACGGTGATTTCAAGACTGCTACTAGGGCATTGCTAGTTTTGCTCGAGACAGCCACACCGTATGCTGTTTCACCTGTGATTATGCGCAAAGCATCAAAGGGGGTTGCGAGGATGCTACAGTACTACAACGACATTACGACTGAGCTTACATTGGACATGAACGGTGTTTCTTGCTTGATCGCCAGCATGCCCACCGTCTTTCTGAGCGCTGCGCTTAATGTGTGTGGTCGGCAGGTCAGCATAGGTACCGACAAGGTCAGCCCACAGTTCCACCAGCTGTACACCGACATGTTCATTCGGACATGTAATGAGCGTACACAGGAACACTGTCATCTGGTGGGACTGGTCAGTCTCTTCATTGCAACTCGTTCCCAGTCACAGATGCTTGCCGTCATAGATGCACTCAGTCAAGACGGTCTTGGAAATCTGTTTCGACTTTTAGCTGAACTACCAGCTAAGATACCCATACCATGCATCGATGTGTTCATCCATGTGGCCAATGAATGTGTAGCGACAGCACATCTGCCAGCAGGGGTGGAGGATCTCTTTATCCGGTCCGCGATTGCCATACTGCTAGACAATGAGACAGCGGGGGCCACTGTTGCATCAATTTCAAAAACGATGCTGCGTGTAGCAATAGCAGAGCCTGCTTACGCCCAGGCCATGGCAACAGCACTTGAACCGCACATGGCTGTCGCGCCAACGCGTAAGCTTGCTCGTGATCTGCTTCTGAATCCATGCTCTATTCATTTACCCGATTATGCACTGAGACAATTGGGGATGCGCCAGTCTCTTCATGACAGGGTACGCATAGTATGCGAATTGATTACCTTGGATGTCCCTGCGGAAGCATTGCTACCACTAACGCAGACACTGCCCTCGCATAGTGATGGTAGGTTAGTGGACATAAACGGCGTGGATGGACTGCAAAATAGACTTTGCGACCATGTGTGCGATACAAGTAAAGCGAAAATTCAGGCGGCTACAAATTTGTTGTGTGAAATGGTCAACCAACATGGAGCGCACCATCCTGGTGCCCAACTCCTTATTTGGCTCTGCACAGTTGCTGTAGAGTTCAAGCCAAGTATCGACCGTATCAGCACCGCTATGGGAATACGCATCCTCTTGAGCAGCAGCTTCGGCTACTCACACATGGTCACAATGACTAACTTTGGCATTGGTTACTTAGCATGCGTGTATCCTCAACACCGTTGGGTAACCGGCGACGACGATATGCACTGTTGGATGCTCTTTTACGAATAAGTTTCTTACACTGCAAAAGCAGTCAAAGCGGAGCTCCACGCCAACATATGACTCACCCACACACATCGCTTGTCTCAAGCAGGCTTCTGCTTGACAATTAGGCAGAGGATCATTTTGGAATCGTTTACCCACACAAGGCCCTTTGGAACAAGAGAACCAGAACATGGCGCGCCCCTAAACCCGTGTAACCCTCGTATGAATCATTTATATATTTTTATTAGTTTTAAGCAGAGATGGGTATACACTCTTATTTCGGTATCGGAACGATAATAATTTCAACCATTGGTGTTACTATGGTTATGTTATACTATGGTAAGGAGATTGTAGAATTTAGCAAAGATATTGCAGAATCTAGAAATAGTATTGCAGAATCTAGAAATAGTATTGCAGAATCTCAACGCGAGACTATAAGTATCTTATCATCTCATATTAAATATACAAAAAAACTTGCAGAATCTAGAAAAAAACTTGCAGTGTTGAAGGCGAATAACGCTACCCTGACTAAGATGTTGAAGCGTATTTTGCGGTCTATTACTGTTGCGGATGCAGATAATTTTTCAGCGGAAGAAAGACGATGGTATGTTGATAATTGTTCTGCGTACAACGTCCATTGTTTGTTGTCTGATGTTGACTCTTCTTTGCCTACATCCGCTTAAAGCTTCTCTTTATTGTTCAATAACAAAGAACATATTGTTTCTTTTGACAGAGGAACTGCTCGTCTTAGCAAGCGGTGGCGGTGACCTAGACAGCACTCTCATCGATTCGAGAGGTAAGCCAACCTCGAGTGTGCGATCAGACATCGAAATACTAAAATGAAACCGCTTCGAGCTGGACAGGTTCTTGAAAAAATCACGCTCATGATGCGTACACGTTCACTATAGCTTTCCTGAAATCCCTTATTTCTCCTGCAATCTTCACTCTCGTGTTCGCGCTTTCTTGAGTCCACATGGGGCATTTTTTTAGCCATTCATTGAATTTGGCTTTGTAAAACGGTCCTGCTTCGTTTAAGTATGGTAAATGGTTCCCTTGCTTTTTCCCACACACCAGCATCGCCGCTTCTTCAGCAAGACCAATGCAGTGTAGGAAATGTTTCTTGATACAGTCTGCGCAGTATTTGTCTCTGACGAGTAGATGTTCCTCAAGCAGAATTGACTGTTTTGCTATTTCCCTCATGTTGTATTCTGGTTCACTTACGGGATCTATGGCTTGGCAAGTGTGGTTAGGTTGATTATTTGTTATGTTTTGATGCTTACAATACCAAAAGATAAAATCGTGAGAGTGTCTTTCTGACGATCCGTAAGCATGGCGACGGATGTATGTTGTTTACATTACAAACGTTTTTTTGTCACCCCAGCACTCACCAGCACGCCCCATGGGGGTCGTCTTGGTAAAACATGGAGACGTTTGGATAACGCACAGTTCATATCAAGCATGAGACACACTACTGGGTGCACAAGCAAGAGTGATAGGCGAACGGAGGAAACATGATCGGATAACGCACGCACGGCGGCGGATGTCACGACGCATGCCTCACACAGCCTTACACACGCGAATCTCTCTCTCTGTCCAACTGCGACTCATTCAATGCGCCGAACAAACCAGAATTTGCCCCCCGTACACACACGTGGTGGTGGTGCAATGCATTTGTTCAGGCCAAAAAAATGGGGAGACGTTGATTCATTTTGTTCGTCCACCGAGTGTAGAGACATATCGACCAAACGGAAGAAAAAGTCCAATGATCGACACTTTGCAATATAGTGTGTTGCACGGAGTATTATGTGCACTGGGTCCTGCAGACAGTGTCCGGTTGGAATCATGCTCGAAATCTCTTAACCATTCCATTACAGTCGGAGACGCAATTTGTGGGACACCCTACCGGTGACCCTTGAACCCAATGGGTAGATCAGCTAAAGGCGAGTACATATTTTTGCCCTTCATCTCTGTATTTCAGCATTTAAGCTGGCCCAAAGGATAACAAGGCAAGCTGCTGACAAACCCAGGTGGGTCGGTCGGTTTAGCGCTCACGCTCGCCTCGATGGAAACTGTGGTTTTGGGGGGAGGCGAGGGAACACAGAATGCCACAGGTCGCTCTCTCCCGTCCATCCACGTTGTCAGAAGCAGAAGAAGGTTCTTGGCAGCGTTCACGTCTCGGTTCCACGTTGCACCACAGCGCACATTGGATGATGCGCTTTTGACACTGTCTCTACAGTGCAGTACTTTGTGGACCTTGACGTTCTTCACCACCATCTTCTGCTTCTCAACAGTTATAGACCCTTCGATTGGGGACTCTTTGCAAACTCCGCGCCAGACTACGCTGTCTGCCTTCATGTTGACAAGCCTCTGGAAGCAGCCGTGACATTTACAAGAAGTGTTGCGTTCGTCGACGTTTTTGAACAAAACATTCTTACGACGTGAGAGGCACCTCCTGATCTCTTTGATGGGTCCAGAACATGAACGACTGATACCATACCCTTGGTTGGACCAGTTGCCGAAGCCAACAACGGTCGTCTGTGCCCTTGGTGCAATCACATCGCATACCTTTTCAATCGTCTTCTGTTTACCAACGTATCGAAAGAATCGCATAGATCGGTAGCCTTTGTTGGCTCTGTGTTGTAGGAGGATCGGGAGCGCCTTGAGATAAGCTCTGACATGGTCCTGCAGGTCGGACATGTTGCTCGTATTAGGCGATGGAATGGACTTCACGAGGTCTTGAGTCTCGTCATTCCATTTGTAGGTGCGACGCTTGCTTGTATTGTACCCAGCAACTTCGCTAAAGCGAGCCGAGCTGAAAGACTCGATGCGACCTGCAGAAGATGCTACCGTGACGATATCTGTCATTCCAGGGTCTACTCCGACACGCAGCGCACCCACTGCGTCATTGCACTGTACGATATTTGCGTCCTTTGGATAGCCTGCGTTTTCTCCTTCTTCAACGACCTCTTCTTTACCCGTCTGCTTCATTTGGACGGATACCCCTTTACCGTCGCTGAGGATTCGGTTGTCAAAGCGAGACCTTTTCGTCTCAAGACCTTGGACATTAAAGTACTTTCGGCACAGCATTGTATGGTTCTCGTAACGTCCATCGCCAGAGACGCTCTCGAGTGGCGAATCACCCATGCTGAGAATCTTCATGAAAGTCATGGAAGATATCGGGACGTACGAAATTGTGAAGCCGTTCTTGCGAGGAAGGATACTGAACAGACGGGGGTGATTTGTTCTTGTTTTTTTATCTTTCGGATCCACTCGTCCGACCTCTCCCAACTCTGTAAGCACGTGATGGAACAATCGCATTGTCAGGTGCGCTCTAGTGTTGAACTGCTTCCCTCTTGGCATCGGAAAGAGAGCCCTCAAGTGACTGACAACCTCTTTGATGTGGATCGCATGCACGAGGCCCTCTGAGATGATTGTGTCGATTTTCGATTCTGGGTACTGGACCACCGCTTTGACAATCTTCTTGAAATGTTTCTTCAGAGAGGGATGTTTCAAGCGCAGGTACTTGATAACGACCCTGTCCACGTTTGCCCAGACGCTGTTGCACGCCATCGTCGCCATTTGTATTGAGACGTCTGCGATTACTTGTCCCCAAGGACGAACGTCCACCTTCACGTACCCTGCAGGTCTTAGGGCGTCGAAAGCAACCATGGTATCATTGAAGCTCTGGCCCAGAGTATCCTTTCGAACATTGGAGGTTGATACCGCAAGTAGGCACCTGTAATAAAAGTTCCGATCCAGGTGTGGCAACTGCTTGACGTCAAAGTCTCCATCATCGAGGCATCTTGTGATATGAAAGTTTGCGAATAAGTATGCCACTGCAACTGCGTGGTTGATTAAGAGTACCATGCTTTGTATCCTTGAGGAGATCTGATGCCTCGATACATCCATGCACAGAGAATTAAGCGTCTTCTTGACGACGCTGATGTTAATATCGTCATCTCCTTTGTCTTGCACTACCCCCATTAAGAGGGGGTGAGTATTCTTTTTCTTTTGGTGATATAATATTGTACCCACATTTCTTTATACCATTTCATACGTTATCATGATTGATGCAGAGATAAGACACCGCGCGGTTGTTCACTAGATTAGATGCATTGAATTTTTGTGTCAATCACCTGAAGACAGTATCTGTATTGACAAGATCGGTTACAAATCTTGATTTGGTCAACTTTTCAGAATCCCCAAATATAAGGTGTCCCAATATCAAATGTCCCTAGCTGTATGAGTTTGGCAAGTCTTGAGACTTTGATACCAATACTACGGGAGCGATTGAAGGAGGCTTGTTGGTCACTATTACAAGCTGGGTATTGTGTTGGAGTCAGAAATACACTTGCCAGTTCCATATCGAGCTGTATGTCAATGTATGATCGGGGGGGGGGGGGCGTTTGACTGTATGCATTACCTAAAAAATAAAAAATTGAAACCATTTCCATCTGAGCAAAGCAATGAAACAACCAACCCAACTCTATCCACAACGTTAAATAACTAATAATGTCAACAGTCGGTGAGAAAATATGGTTGCAACTTGCTAATGCTGCATACAAATCACAAGATCCGTCTCTGATTATCTTTCCCAACGAATTAGCTTTGTTGTTCACATTCGGAGACGCTTTCTTCCCAGCGTTCTCTCAGTTCGTGGACAATCAGATCTATGGAATGGACATGTCTGAATGCTTTGACTCCATATTGTATATGGACAAAAGGAACAGACACAAATTGTTTGCGCTGAAAGCCTTGTTTGTGTCCGAAGACAATCCAACCATCTACCGAATAATGGAGAGGATGTACATCACCCGACCTGGATTGGACATCAACATCGACTTATTTGGCTCCGATACACTGTCGATCTCTTACTTTGATACAGAAATCCAGGAGGTCTTCTTCGAGAAGATTTGCATGTCTTGGCTGCGCGTCAGTAAGGCAGTTCGAGTGATCGCAGAGCGATACCGCGAACACCTCCAGAGGAAAAGGAATCACATGGTCAGTCACGTGCTCGTGCCTTTCATCGTGCGAAACCACGTGGCAACTTAAAAACCACGTCAACTAGACCCCGTTCTCTGTATTTTTTCCATGAATACGGGGGCTCTGCTTGGTATCGACAGCGTTTCGAAGTTTAGTTATTTTCGGAAAGCAAACGAGGCAACTACTGTTGCAACCTCCCACAAATTGCTGTCTCCGACTGTACTTCCGAGAGATCCTTGACAGTTCACATGCAAACGCAACGGCGGAAACCTGTAGCCTCTTTCTCGTCCACACACTCACTCTGTGAAAAGAGAACCAGTCAAAGTTTCGCCATTTTTTTTGTTTTTGTGTATTTGTGTTTTGCATGCGGGGGACCTGGTTGGTCATGGGATGGCATGTACTCCACCAGGCGTGCACCTGAGTCCTCACGTGACACTCCGAACAGGCCATTCAATCCAGCAATCACTTGCTTGGATGGTTCTTCACTTGCTTGGATGGTTCCGACTCCTGCATGGTTGCTTGTTGTACAATCGGACAAGGGAATTATATACAGGATTCACAACAACGTTTACACTCGTGTTTCGAGGAACGGAGACCGACCGACCACTCTCATCAAGGACGGCGGCATCTGTCGAGTCGAGTCGAGTCACATCACATGGCGACCGACCTCTCGCATCACGGCGGAAACTGTCGAGTCGAGTCACAGCACACTGTGATTTCGCAGACCCGTACCGTCCCCACGTTCGTCCATCCATCCTCACACACACCAAGGCGGCTTTCGCTGACTTCGAGGCGCGCGAAAAACGTGGCAGAAATGCCACGTTTACACTCGTATTTTCATGGGCGCGCGAACACACGTGTCAGATATGCTGACATGTTTCCCCTGGTTGCGTCTGCCACCCCTCGCAGAAAAAGTCTGCCATGGGTACTACAGTCGGCGGAACATGGCGAGCATCGAGGCTGGCATGTGGCTGCATATGGATTGCGTCAACCCCATCGGCCATGTGCGTACTAAAATGATGGAGCAGGAGGACAACACCGAGGTCTAGGAACTGCAATAAGTGGGGGAATAAATACTTGCGCAAGCGTCACAAGGAAGGGGCATGGGCCTCGGTAGTATAAATAAATAATGAGTTGGGATTTTATAAAAGGCTATAGACCATCCTGTGCGCTTGCATGCATTGTACACACATGTTTATAGAACATGCATTCGCACACGCGATCATCGTTAATCCTAACGCTTCCCCATGACATTCTTGATCGTATTGCCCTATTCTCTTCCAACCCAAAGATTGTATTAGTGTGTAAAACTCTGTGCAAAAGATTTTCTGGATGGCCCCTTACCGGACTGATCCAACCACCACAACGAGTTGGAGAGATTATGGCGAAAGGGGGGCGCACCGACCTTCTAGCAGTATGCTTGGTGTCCAATCCTCTTGTACAGGTTAAGGGCGTACAATTGAGGGCGAACCAAAATGAAAACAAGCTTCTCTATGTGGCTGCCAAGGCCGGTCACGCCGATGTCTGCAAGCTGCTTATGGATCCAGAGGTTGCTGGACTTGAGTTCAGGGCCCGGGCGAACTATAGCTACAGCTTTGCCTTGTTGGAGGCTGCCGATGAAGGTCACGCAGATGTCTGCAAGCTTCTCATGGATCCAGCGGTGGCTGGACTTGAGTTCAGGGCCCGGGCGAACTCTAGCGACAGCAGTGCCTTGTGGGCGGCTGCCAAGGCAGGTCACACAGATGTCTGCAAGCTGCTGATGGATCCAGAGGTGGCTGGAATTGAGTTCAGGGCCATGGCGAACACCAGCGACAGCTTGGCATTGTGGGCCGCTGCTAGAGAAGGTCACGCAGATGTCTGCAAGATGCTCATGGATCCAGCGGTGGCTGGACTTGAGTATAGGGCCCGGGCGAACTCTACCGCCAGCAGTGCCTTGTGGGCGGCTGCCAAGGCAGGTCACACAGATGTCTGCAAGATGCTGATGGATCCAGAGGTGGCTGGAATTAAGTTCAGGGCCAGGGCGAACTCTAGCGACAGCTGGGCCTTGTGTGCGGTTGCGAAGGAAGGTCACGCAGATGTCTGCAAGCTGCTGATGGATCCAGCGGTGTCTGGAATTGAGTTCAGGGCCCTGGCGAACACAAGCGACAGCTGGGCATTGTGGGCCGCTGCTAAGGACGGTCACGCAGATGTCTGCAAGCTGCTGATGGATCCAGTGGTGGCTGGACTTGAGTTCAGGGCCCAGGCGAACTCTAGCGACAGCAGGGCCTTGCGTGAGGCTGCCAAGGCAGGTCACGCAGATGTCTGCAAGCTGCTGATGGATCCAGAGGTTGCTGGAATTGACTTCAGGGCCCGGGCGAACTCTGTCAACAGTCTGCAAGCTGCTGATGGATCCAGAGGTTGCTGGAATTGAGTTCAGGGCCCGGGCGAACTCTGTCAACAGCTGGGCCTTGCGGCTGGCTGCGAAGGTAGGTCACGCAGATCTCTGCAAGCTGCTAATGGATCCAGCGGTGGCTGGACTTGAGTTCAGGGCCAGGGCGAACACTTTCGACAGCAGGGCATTGTGGGCGGCTGCCAAGGCAGGTCACGCAGATGTCTGCAAGCTGCTTATGGATCCAGAGGTTGCTGGAATTGAGTTCAGGGCCCGGGCGAACTCTGTCAACAGCTGGGTCTTGCGGCTGGCTGCGAAGGCTGGTCACGCAGATGTCTGCAAGCTGCTGATGGATTCAGATGCGGCTGGCACCGAGTACAGCTGAGTTGAATCAACCAACGTCTGTGTCTTTTTGATCAGACTTCTAATGGCCTAAAAAACCCGGATTCGGTACATACAGCTAGGGACATTTGATTGTGGGACACCTTTTATTTGGGGGATTTGACCAATTCAAGTTTTGTAACCGATCTTGTCAATACAGATACTGTCTTCACAGGAGATTGACACAAAACATTCAAGGCCTGTAAAGACACAGAAGTTACATGATCAAAGTAGCCTGACAAGTCAACGTGTTGGCTTACATCGTGCGCATCAATAATCATTTTCAAAGCGTTCCTGTAATCAAATAATTCTGCTACATCTGGAATTATTGGGCACGCGCAGCGATATTTTTGCTTGAGCAAACTGAACACATTCTCAATAACGTTGAACTCTGGACTGTAAGGAGGTACAAAGAGCAGCCGTACACACACGTGGTGGTGGTGCAATGCATTTGTTCAGGCCAAAAGAATGGGGAGACGTTGATTCATTTTGTTCGTCCACCGAGTGTAGAGACATATCGACCAAACGGAAGAAAAAGTCCAATGATCGACACTTTGCAATATAGTGTGTTGCACGGAGTATTATGTGCACTGGGTCCTGCAGACAGTGTCCGGTTGGCATCATGCTCGAAATCTCTTAACCATTCAATTACAGTCGGAGACGCAATTTGTGGGACACCCTACCGGTGACCCTTGAACCCAATGGGTAGATCAGCTAAAGGCGAGTACATATTTTTGCCCTTCATCTCTGTATTTCAGCATTTAAGCTGGCCCAAAGGATAACAAGGCAAGCTGCTGACAAACCCAGGTGGGTCGGTCGGTTTAGCGCTCACGCTCGCCTCGATGGAAACTGTGGTTTTGGGGGGAGGCGAGGGAACACAGAATGCCTCAGGTCGCTCTCTCCCGTCCATCCACGTTGTCAGAAGCAGAAGAAGGTTCTTGGCAGCGTTCACGTCTCGGTTCCAGGTTGCACCACAGCGCACATTGGATGATGCGCTTTTGACACTGTCTCTACAGTGCAGTACTTTGTGGACCTTGACGTTCTTCACCACCATCTTCTGCTTCTCAACAGTTATAGACCCTTCGATTGGGGACTCTTTGCAAACTCCGCGCCAGACTACGCTGTCTGCCTTCATGTTGACAAGCCTCTGGAAGCAGCCGTGACATTTACAAGAAGTGTTGCGTTCGTCGACGTTTTTGAACAAAACATTCTTACGACGTGAGAGGCACCTCCTGATCTCTTTGATGGGCCCAGAACATGAACGACTGATACCATACCCTTGGTTGGACCAGTTGCCGAAGCCAACAACGGTCGTCTGTGCCCTTGGTGCAATCACATCGCATACCTTTTCAATCGTCTTCTGTTTACCAACGTATCGAAAGAATCGCATAGATCGGTAGCCTTTGTTGGCTCTGTGTTGTAGGAGGATCGGGAGCGCCTTGAGATAAGTTCTGACATGGTCCTGCAGGTCGGACATGTTGCTCGTATTAGGCAATGGAATGGACTTCACGAGGTCTTGAGTCTCGTCATTCCATTTGTAGGTGCGACGCTTGCTTGTATTGTACCCAGCAACTTCGCTAAAGCGAGCCGAGCTGAAAGACTCGATGCGACCTGCAGAAGATGCTACCGTGACGATATCTGTCATTCCAGGGTCTACTCCGACACGCAGCGCACCCACTGCGTCCTTGCACTCTACGATATTTGCGTCCTTTGGATAGCCTGCGTTTTCTCCTTCTTCAACGACCTCTTCTTTACCCGTCTGCTTCATTTGGACGGATACCCCTTTACCGTCGCTGAGGATTCGGTTGTCAAAGCGAGACCTTTTCGTCTCAAGACCTTGGACATTAAAGTACTTTCGCCACAGCATTGTATGGTTCTCGTAACGTCCATCGCCAGAGACGCTCTCGAGTGGCGAATCACCCATGCTGAGAATCTTCATGAAAGTCATGGAAGATATCGGGACGTACGAAATTGTGAAGCCGTTCTTGCGAGGAAGGATACTGAACAGACGGGGGTGATTTTTTCTTGTTTTTTTATCTTTCGGATCCACTCGTCCGACCTCTCCCAACTCTGTAAGCACGTGATGGAACAATCGCATTGTCAGGTGCGCTCTAGTGTTGAACTGCTTCCCTCTTGGCATCGGAAAGAGAGCCCTCAAGTGACTGACAACCTCTTTGATGTGGATCGCATGCACGAGGCCCTCTGAGATGATTGTGTCGATTTTCGATTCTGGGTACTGGACCACCGCTTTGACAATCTTCTTGAAATGTTTCTTCAGAGAGGGATGTTTCAAGCGCAGGTACTTGATAACGACCCTGTCCACGTTTGCCCAGACGCTGTTGCACGCCATCGTCGCCATTTGTGTTGATGCCCACCAACCACTCACTCATTCTCACGCACGCACTCTATCACACGCAAACGGCGGAACACTGTCGAATGTATCAGGCATCATCCACCTCCAGCATGGTCGTGCTGCAATTTCTCCTCACACCAGCGAACATCCCACGCACAAGACCATTCATGGCATCAATATTTTGGGTGGTGGCACCGATTACAAACTCTTCCAGGAGCGCCTTGGCAAATTGCTGCTCATCCATGGGAGAGTTCACAAGAGTGGCAAGAGCTCAAATGACAACATCCGTCAATGTACGCTTCGGACTGCAACAGCAAGAGATAAACGAATGTTGTGTGTCATTTGCTAGCATGTGCTACACGGCAAGTAGTGTGGCGTATGACATATCGTTCGGCTATCATCAGGAAAGCATTTAAAAGCATTAGCCTCTCGATGCGACGATCATATGCCGCTTTTGCAGCCGGGTGTTGTGAAAGCAAAGCATCTAGTTCATCGTCGCCATCCATGACTGCAATAAAGAACATGAATGGAGACTTTTTTATACCCCCATGCAGTCAAAGCCATCAAAAAATCCACGTTTAAAATAGGGATTAATTTCTTATTTTTTCTTCGTAGTCAATGGTGAACCATAATATCTTGAAGACAGTTGAGATGTTGTTCCAATTCGCCTTTGGTCACGAATGATTTACCACATCCTCCTTCGTAATCGCAATGGTGATCCTTAATACCTTGGTGACCTTTGAGATGTCGATTCAATCCGCCTTTCGTCCCGAATTATTTACCACATCCTTCTTCGTAATCACAATGGTGAATACCTCGGTGACAGTTGAGATGTCGAGTCAATCCGCCTTTGGTAACGAATGATTTACCACACCCTCCTTCGTAGTCACAATGGTGAACCATAATACCTTTGTGAAATTTGAGATGTTGTTCAAATTCGCCTTTGGTCACGAATGATTTACCACATCCTCCTTCGTAATCGCAATGGTGATCCTTAATACCTTGGTGACCTTTGAGATGTCGATTCAATCCGCCTTTCGTCCCGAACGATTTACCACATCCTCCTTCGTAATCACAATGGTGAATACCTCGGTGACAGTTGAGATGTCGAGTCAATCCGCCTTTGGTCACGAATGATGTACCACACCCTCCTTCGTAGTCACAATGGTGATCCTTAATACCTTGGTGAAATTTGAGATGTCGATTCAATTCGCCTTTGTCCACGAATGATTTACCACATCCTCCTTCGTAATCGCAATGGTGATCCTTAATACCTTGGTGACCTTTGAGATGTCGATTCAATCCGCCTTTCGTCCCGAATGATTTACCACATCCTCCTTCGTAATCACAATGGTGAATACCTCGGTGACAGTTGAGATGTTGTTCCAATTCGCCTTTGGTCACGAATGATTTACCACATCCTTCGTAATCGTAATGGTGATCCTTAATACCTTGGTGACCTTTGAGATGTCGATTCAATCCGCCTTTCGTCCCGAATGATTTACCACATCCTCCTTCGAAATCACAATGGTGAATACCTCGGTGACAGTTGAGATGTTGTTCCAATTCGCCATTGGTCACGAATGATTTACCACATCCTCCTTCGTAATCACAATGGTGAACCATAATACCTCTTTGACCTTTGAGATGTTGATTCAATTCGCCTTTGGTCACGGATGAAATACCACACCCTCTTTCATAATAACAATTGTGTTCCTTAATACCTTGGTGAAATTTGAGATGTTGATTCAACTCGCCTTTTTTATCTAGCAGGCTTTCGACACAAAAAAATGAGCTGTGATTATTCAACCCGAGTTTAACAAAGATGCAGCAAACCAGGCTAGAGAATGGGGAAAGAAAGCTTACAAAGTGTTGCCTTCATCAGATGTCGAGGAGCTCATCAATACTGTCACGTCACAAATTCAAATCATGATGGAATTCGGAGAAGAATCTTGACACAGGACGCATTCGCATACATCAGTGCCGACCTCCCATGACATTCGGTCGCCAACACTTGGGTGTAGGGGGAATGCCGAAGAAGAATCTTGACACAGGCCGCGTGACCATGGAAACACGCCATCATCAATGACGACAATCCGAAATGATCGGTCGCAAGCACTTGTGTGTCGGGGGAATGTCGAAGCAGAATCTTGACACAGGCCGCGTGACCATGGATACATGCCCACATCAATGCCGACATCCCATGATTGTCTGTCGCCAGCACTTGTTCGTTCGGAGAGTATCCAAGAAGAATATTGACACATGCTGCATTCGCATGCCCCCCCTGAATGCCACAAGCACGCATCAGTGCCGACATCCCATGATTATTCGTCGCAAGCACTTGCTCGTTCGGAGAGTTCCTAATGAGAATCTCGACCAGGGAGACGTTGCCCTGTTTACAGCCCCCAATCAATGCCGTCTCCCCAGAGTAGTTCGGAGGCTTCGCAAGAAGCATCGCCGCCCTAGAAAATGCATCGGCCTCGTTATCTAGCATCCGTTCGCAAGTCCCCACGGCACCGAGGTCGCATTGCATGCGGAACAGTGTGTTCTTGTCGAGGGTTTTGGCCTCTCGAATGGCGAGCTCCAGCCTATCCGGCCATGCGAACCCGCCGCGGATGGCTTTGTTGGTGCACAAAATTGCGGTCTCGCCGCAGAGCGTCGCGATGGAACTGATCAACGGGAACGGTAACATCTCAACGTGGAAAGATGAAGAAGACACCGACGAAGACGAAGACATTTTCTCGTTCGCGGTGGTGGTTGCTGAGCCACCACCGATGACTAGCGGTTTTCCAAAAAGAGGAGAATAGGGGGGTCTCTGAGGCTGTTAAAGTACAAGGAATCGATCAATCTTTACACTCGGCGTGAAACGTGTTGTGTACGGTCACACCTTTTACACTCGACGGAATACTAAAATGAAACCGTTTCTGGAGTGTACGGCACACCTTACGGTGTATCCAAATGGTGTAGCAACCCACGGGGCAGTGGAACACCAATACGATTTTGAATCAACAAATTGCAGGATGTTAACGAGAATATCGTGGTTCTTTTTTAGATCACGGCTCTCCATCCTGCAGACTCCGTATCGTTCTTTTGTCGGTGCTTTCGAGAGTGTCCATTGAAGGACCAGCCGCACTTAAGCGATCGACTCTTCCCCGGTACCGTGGCCCAAAAGAACACGGGGTATTTGTTGATGTGCAATGCGTCATGAAAGGAGGTTTCTTTGCTGGACGGGCCATTTTGTAGGACCATCCACTCGTACACTATAATGTCTGTCGACGCCTTATACCGTTTATTGGGATGTTTCATTTTACTGTTCCGCCGACTGTAGTCCGTTTATCAACCGAGGCATAAGAAACAATGCGTCAAACAATGTATTATTGTTTGCTAATGCATATATTAAAATGGATATAACTCAAGTTTTGCAACACCCTCCATCGATCGACAAAAATCTTGCCACACAACTTGTATGCATTGTCATGCAATGGATACACTCAACAGGCAAGTATCCGCCAAATATTGAAATCAATTGCGAACGTCTCATCAAATGGTATCAAAACAACGAAAACAAACCTGAACTCCGCGATCAAATCATTTCAGACTACAACGTTTTGTACGGAACCATGGCCTTTCAGAATTTTGCAATCAAATCATGCAATGTACCACCCAAATCTTCTCAACCATGACAATGTCCGAAGATGCCGATTTGTGTATTTGCTGGAATGTGACATTTTAATACCAATCGTTTTCTCACATGTCAAATAAGATGCATGCCTCCTCCGCGAAAACGGCCGGACACTGTCGACACCTACGTCGCACTCCACAGGGTTCGAAAACGTTATGATATCTTATGAAGAGTTTGAGCATCCCGGCAAGCTCACGGTGTCAAGGAGCCCGCACCAAGCTGCCATGGATGATGTCATGTGTAGCGTTTTTCACGGACCCAACGTCGTGCGCATCGTGGCAGACAACATGGGTTTCGAATACCGAAATAAATAGCTTGGTTTTACATAAGCGCAAACCCCAACATCACGTGGGATATTATACGAGATAATCCATAGAAAATATGATTACAGCGGAAATAAATAGCCACATCTCGAGACGGGTCAAATGTATGGAACACAAGTGGGATTGGTGTTTATTGAGTTATAATCCATGTTTGACTCGGGAAGTTATCGAATGCTATCCAGACAAACCATGGAATTGGTACTGGGTCAGCAGAAACCCCTGCATAACTTGGGATCTTATAAAAGCCAACCCAGATAAACCATGGGACTGGCGTGGATTGAGCGCAAACCCAAATTTCATATGGGATATTATTAAAGCCAACCCTGATAAACAATGGGACTGGCGTGAATTGAGCGCAAACCCACATATCACATGGGATATGATACAAACCAACCCAGATAAACCATGGGATTGGTATAATATCAGCAAAAACCCTTGCGTCAAATGGTTTATTGTCAAAGCCAACCCCGACAAACCATGGAACTGGTGTGGATTGAGCGCAAACCCCAGCATCACATGGGAGATTATACAAGACAACCCTGATAAACCATGGGATTGGTTTTTTATTAGCAAAAACCCCAATATCACATGGAATATTATACAATCCAACCCAGATAAACAATGGAATTGGAACTGGATCAGCGCAAACCCCAACATATCTTGGGATGTTGTACAAGCCAACCCTGATAAACCATGGGATTGGTTCTGGATCAGCGAAAACCCCAATATCACATGGGATATTGTGCAATCCAACCCCGACAAACCATGGAATTGGACTTGGATCAGCGCAAACCCCAATATCACTTGGGATATTATACAAGCCAACCCCAACAAATCATGGATTTGGTACTGGGTCAGCAGAAACCCCAACATCACATGGGATATTATCAAAGCCTACCCCGACAAACCATGGAATTGGTACTGGATCAGCAAAACCCTACATATCCCATGTGATATTATCAAAGCCAACCCCGACAAACCATGGGATTGGCGTGGATTGAGCGCAAACCCCAATATCACGTGGGATGTTATCGTAGCAAACCTCGATAACCCATGGAATTGGTATGAGTTGAGCTCAAACCCCAATATGTTGTTATCTACCCAAGATATTTGCGATATCATACGTAGATGTAGAGCAGCAAGAACCATTCAGAAAATATGGCGATACGTCAATACAAACCCGAGTTATAATGTATGTCAACACAGGCTCTTTAGGGAATATAATGAAATGGTTTATTATTAAATTATTATTATCTTTTCAAATCGGGCCACTCAATCGTACATCACAGAGCGACCACTCGCATCAGGCGGCGGCACCTGTGTTGAGTCACATCACAGAGCGACCTCTCGCATCACGGCGGAACCTGTGTCGAGTCACGTCACAGAGCTACCTCTCGCATCACGGCGGAACCTGTGTCGAGTCACATCACAGAGCGACCTCTCGCATCACGGCGGAACTTGAGCTTATCACTGGAACACTTGGGCGTTCCGAGGTGTCGTCTCAAGCAGAGTATGAAAGAGGAATCTAGGGACACACGGAGGGGGCAGGGGAATTGAGTTGCGGACTCATTCGCACCGAAAATAAACTTGTACGGATCCCGGTGTCTCACATACAGAAGCAGGGGGCACACAAGCCAAGCTCACCTATTCTCTATGCATGACGAATGCAGGTCGAAACAAATAACCTCGCATCTCGTTGTTTGCCCCCACAAGATGCAAGGAGGATCCGTTGAACACACGCATGTGGACGCGAATGGCGTCATCAATCCCAGAGTAACAACATTGAATGTACCTGGTATCCATGATGCTGCCGATCGCTTTCACAAATGAATTCAGTGTTCGCAAGTCCAAGACAGCGTCATCGGTTGCAAAGATGAACATGCACCGTCGAAGTTGGTTGTTGTTATTGATCCCTCTCAGTGGGTTGAGGCAATCGGAAGGCCTCGCACCGCCAAATAACATGAAAGGCAAAACTGTTCCTCTGTGATGCATTGTCGCATGTGACACATCCTCCAGTGACACCTTCGCACCGTTGGTCAGAACGAGCTGACCGGAGGATCCATGACCACACAAGACGATCACGAGCACCGAGTCATCATGTGAGTTTGCCACGTGATCATCCAACAGATCCATCAGCTCCACCTTCTTCAAGTGCCCCGGAAGCACAAAAACATGAAAGTCGAGTGGGTGCAAAAAGCGAACCCACGTGCTGTGGTGACCTGGTATATCCAAACCATCCACATTCTTGCCCAACATGGTTCCTGCTTCACGCATGTGCACCCACAAAGTCCTCTGAATGTGATCCCTAGGAACATAATTGTAATCCACATACAACAGAAGTGCCTTGTTTCTGGATGATGAAGAGGGAGAGTCGGTTGCTGCTGGATGGTGAAGAGGGAGAGTCGGTTTCTCATGTTCATGGCGGCAAAATTGATGATGATCTGACTCTTCTTCATCATCATCATCAAACTTCGGGAGACGCCAACGCATTCCGTCTAATATTTTGTCCCTGAGTACTGTAAACACACGATTCCCCCTTACACTGTATGTATACAAGAAACTCCTGATTTTGGGGGACTCGGCATATTATGTAACATAATTCCCTTGTCCGAGTGTACACGTGCCAACAGGTTTTGCATATTTGCCAGGAGCCGAGCATTATTACAAGGTGGAACTGGATCCTTCAGCATTGACAAAATAGACATCCATTTGGAGAATTCAATTCGATACAGTCGGATATTCCGGATGTCCATGTTGGATCTCGCCGGTTGAAGATCGAATGCCACGGTGTACATGATCTCGATACAGTCAACGGAATACTAAAATGAATCCGCTTCGTGTACGGAACACCTTACTACTACAGTCGGCGGAACAGTAAAATGAAACATATATCAGATATATCAAATGTACGACATCGCCGTTAGAAAATTGGCGTTAAGAATGGTCGCTGACTTGACCGTGAATGAATAATAAATAATACTACGAACGCATTTTCTGCTTCTGCTTTTTGTTGCTGGTGCGAGGACCAACAGAAGAAACTCTCTTATGGCCTGCGACACCACTGGACTTCACTTTTGGATACTGATGTGGATGAAGAATCCTGTCATGCAGATTGGCCATGGAGCAGCACCGTGACACCAAATTCTGGTACATGGAATGGGGGTCGCATACGTTGCCATGAAGGATAGTTTTTGCCATATTGACAACATCAGATGCACAGATCACAAGCTCAGGCCGGAGAGAGTCTACCAGCTCATTACGACAGTCCTGGAGGAGAATGTTCGCCCTAGATACCAAAATATTCAGGATAGCTTTTATCTCGTCTGATAGCTGCACATCAGTCTGTGTCAACTGCCAGAGCTCTCTGATCTCCGCAATGATGATGTCTTTCTTCAGGAACTTGAATTCAGTCAGCAGCTTGCACACCTCAGGGACCAACAGCCAGAACTCACGCTTACCACTGGCCCCAGTACGATTTCCGGTATATTTGATATCATCCTTGCCACTGGTACCGTTTCCACATAAGTCAGAGAATGGGTGATCGCAAACTCCTGAGGTAGCTAGGCCACCCATTTCTGAGAAGTGCTTGCGGTTGTATGTGCTGGTAGGACTATTGTCGATCAAGAAAGTCATAATGACAGCTTTTTTGACCGCGTACACAGTAGCAGTCGTTACAGTCGTATGCACGGGCTCCAAATGCTCCATGGGCTCCACGGGCGCCATGGGCTCCACAGGCTCCACGGGCGCCATGGGCTCCACAGACTCCGCAGCAGCAGTCATGGCAGCCTTAGCAGCTTCAGATACAGCAGTCACAGATGCCACTGCAGACTCCGCAGCAGCAGCCATGGCAGCCTTAGCAGCTTCAGCTACAGCTGCAGTCACAGATGCCACTGCAGACTCCGCAGCAGCAGCCACGGCAGCCACGGCAGCCTTAGCAGCTTCAGCTACAGCAGCAGTCACAGATGCCAATGCAGACTCCACAGCCGTGTTCACAGCAACCTCAGCCATAGAAGCAACAGCAGCCACAAAAGCTATTTTTATTGCAGCGGAATTGGCAGCTTTACCAGTCGTAGTTGAATCCTCCTCATTGTTTGCTTGAGATGGAGGGGCGCAAGGGGGCAGCATGATATGGTCAGGATGCGTTTAATCACAGGATTGGATAGATACGATACGATACGATACGATACGATATGATGCGATGGATTATATGAGCAGGCGTGCGGGAGGGTTGATGGTGTGATGGTCAGTGAATCTCAATGTGTTCGATCGTATGTGGGAAGCGACTCTTATACTATGGTGGCGACAGGGTTTCAGGGTTTCAGGGTTTCAGGGTTTATGGGACCTGCAAGGCGTTTCATTTTCCCCGAAGTGCGGACACATCTTTGACAGATCTGCAGGTCGATGTGTTGAAGGGACACCAGGGGCGCAATCTCGGACAAAGATGTGTCCGCTCCATGCGTGGACACAATCCCGCTTCTGTCGAGGATATATCCCATCTATCCTTGGCGGGCGTTTTTTTTTCCGTCTGGACGTCGGGATCCCGGCGTGATACAAAGGCGGTGTGACATGTGCGACGGTTGAGCTACACTCGAGATTTCAAACATTATGTGTGCACTTGCTCATGTTGCCCATGTTTCCGCCCATGTTGTCCATGTTGTCCATGTTGCCCATGTTGCCCATGTTGCTCCCAAATAAAGTGGGACACCCTTTATACATCGGTGTAAAAATCGAAGCACCAAGGAAACACAAATCCGATCCATACCATGTTTCGCAACCAGTCAAAATCGGCCGGGAGACAGGAACGCCCATTCTGGGCACTTTTTGACACATGCCTGCAATCGACCATCGGTCGAAGTTGTACATTGACAATTGGAATTGATTCAATAACATTATTATCCACTTGTCAATGAAATAAATGTATACATTCATTGAATGCCACGAGTGGCAAAAGCAGTATAACACCAAGTTTAGTTTAACATTGACAGCACACTTCACACACACTTCTTTATTCGCGGTACCGGAGTATATCGGATTCAGATGTCATCAAGGAAATTTGTATGCGAAGTTGATGGATGCAACGCTGCATTTGCTCGTAGTTGTGCTTTGACCACACACAAAAGGACACATACAGGGGAAAAACCATTTACATGCGATTTTGATGGATGCAACGCCGCATTTGCTCAGAGTGGTGCTTTGACCACACACAAAAGGACGCATACAGGAGAGAAACCATTTACATGCGATTTTGATGGATGCAACGCTGCATTTGTTAATAGTTGTGCTTTGACCACACATAAAAGGACGCATACAGGAGAAAAACCATTTACATGCGATTTTAATGGATGCAACGCCGCATTTGCTCAGAGTGGTAATTTGACCAAACACAAAAGGACGCATACAGGAGAAAAACCATTTACATGCGATTTTGATGGATGCAACGCGGCATTTGCTCGTAGTTGTGCTTTGACCACACACAAAAGGACGCATACAGGAGAAAAACCATTTACATGCGATTTTGATGGATGCAACGCTGCATTTGCTGCTGCTGGTAATTTGACCAAACACAAAAGGATACATACAAGACAGAAGGTTGATTCAAGCAGACATCAGCTTGGCACCACTATGGGATTCTGAAGTCTGAATTTAAACTATGGTGGGAGTACAGTCAGAGACAGAATTTGTGGGACACCCTTACCGGTGACCCTTGGACCCAATTGATTGGGTAGGTCAGCTAAAGGTTTTGTATCAAGGTCCCAATCCTTCGTGTCCTTCATCCCGTATTTCAGCATTTAAGCTGGCCCAGAGGATAACAATTGTAAGCTTCTAACTGACCCAGGTGGGTCGGTTGGTTGAGCGCCCACATTTGCCTCTCCGGAAGCTGGGGTTTTAGGGGGGGGGGCGAGGGAACACAGAATACATCCGGTCGCTCCACGTTGTCAGAAGCAGAAGAAGGTTCTTGGCAGGGTTCACGTCTAGGTTCCAGGTTGCACTATAGCCACATTGGATGCGCTTTTGACACTGTTGTGACAGTGCAGTACTTAGTGGACCTTGACGTTATTTACCACCATCTTCTGCTTCTCAAACGTTTTAGCCCCTTCTCCTTTGTCTGACACTACTTCTTCTTCTCATGGTGATACAATATTGCACGCACATTTCCTTATACCCATAATCAACTTTTCAAAATAAAAGGTGTCCCACAATCAAATGTCCCTAGCTGTTATGGGATTTAGGCACATCCATCGTCATCCGTGATTGGATGGGGGAGCGTGTTTACATGAAACAATTGAACCCATGTGTCACCGCTCTTGACCCCAATACATTGTTTGCGCATACAATCACAAAACGAGATAAGGCCTTTGACATCTCGTTCACCATTTTCTGGCACAACAAAGTTGAACATTGCTTGCGCCGTTGGATAAGAAGGTTTCGTAAGAGAAAGGCACGGCAAGCTGTTCGAAAGATTGAAATAACGGCTAAAGAGATAAGCGCAAATGCACCCTTGGTGGAGAATACCTTCACGATACCTAGATTCGTATGAATTCTGGGGGGGTTACAACACATGTTACCGTCCCGAAGATGGATATTCCTGCCATGAGGTTACCGTGCCTGATGTGCGATGTGCGATTGGCGCCGGAGGCACGATGGAGGAGGCATTTGAAGCTGCCAAGGAAAAGCTGACAGACATGGTCAGTGACATCATGTACCGCGGTGAGGCCATTCCAACGCCATCGCCTCCCGTCGACATCATCGACGGCAGACAAATAATGACAAATGATTGGAATGTCGCCGGCTTTGTTGTGACTTTCGTGGGTGTCGTGCGTGTTTCCACACTGCCAAGTTTACGGGACAAGGCCCGTATGCCACAAGATTTGGTCAGATTCCATCACAATATTGAAGACGAGTAGAACAAAACTTGGTCTCATCCATCCTCTTGTGTATCCACATTCGAAGTGAAGACACACGTACACAAAAACGGTATTTAGACCCTTCTTTTCAGATCCGAGAAGCTTGGGTGTGCAGGGTTGGGAGGGGGGATGTTCCATCATCATGCGCTTCAATGTGTGCGATATAATGGGCGTTCCGGGCTCCCGGCGGATTTTTTTGAAATTTCTACTCAGAATTTAGAGCCTCCGGAAGCTTCTCGATGTAAAGCTTGGGATTTTCATTGAAACGCTTGGGAGGTGAAGCAAAGTGCAGGGGAGTTGCGCTCTGCGAAGCACATGCGCACTCGATCTCTTTTTGGGAGGGGAATCTAATGTAGAAACAATCCAATCGATTATGTATAAAGTGAAAACGATAATACAAGGCATTACTACTACAATCTCACAAGCATTACTAAGACAAATCACTCAAGTAGTATGGGCACTGAAGACAATACGGGATCATCATTTACCTCTGCTACCGCTTCTGATGCCCCCATGAAAAAGGGGCAGGATCTCGATACACTCGTGCAGAATCTGAACCAGTACAAGATCCAAAACGTGTCAGAGACTAAAAAGACATTCGACTCGCAGCATGGAAGGAATGTGGACTCCCTATACAATCTCGTGGACATTCTAGACGCACAAAGAGCCAGCGGATACGATTCATGGCTGAAGGTCGGGATGGCGCTGAAGAATACAGTCGACGCAGGAACCGACACTCAGCGCCTCGATATATGGAAGTCTTTTGCAAAAAAATGCCCCGATAAGTTCTGTGACACCAAGCACGAACAGGTGTGGGCAAATCTGAAGCCGACAAATATCACTCTAGGGACACTCCGCTTCCTTGCCAAGAAGGATGACCCGATGGGGTACGCCGAATGGATCCTAAAATGGGACAACGCCAACAAACAGGGCAAGGAAATCGACAAGGATCGCATCATCAAAGACCTCAAGGTAAAGCTAGAATTGGCAATTGACAACATGGTATCATTGAATGTCGTAAACGATAGCATCGAGTTCAAGATTGACAACGGAGCGAAAGGAGCCATCCACAAGAACAAATACATGGTGGAGGTAGATGAAATATATTATGGATCGATGATCGACAAGTTCCCAATCCATGAAGACCCAGGGTTCATCAAGAACGTGCCTATCGACCAAGGACCATTCGAATGCGAGCTGCGGACCATGGATGGCAAAACAATTAACAGTGCCATCTTGAAGAGCACCGACGGCTTGCAAATCGCATTAATGAATATGGGAAGTGACAACCAATACGTAAATGTGAGATCCAACACGAGCAACGCAACTATCCGAGACAAGCAGGTCATCAACACAATCCATAACATGATCTTCAAGGCGCAAGAGTCCCACACGAAGAACATGTACGGGATCACGCAGAACATCTTCCTGGTCAACACCATCAACATCAACATGAAGAGGGGAGATGATGATGACTCGTTTTCGTCATCAATCAAAGAGGATACGTTGGCGGAGAAGTTCATGGAGGCCGCACCAGAATTCTTCACCAGAATCAAGTGTGTGCCAAAACTCAACAGGAAAGAATGCGTAGGTGACATGTACTACTGCGACCCTGCTACCAATCGCTGGTCGAACTTAAGCAACTTGATGATAATCAAAGTAATCAAACTCGAGTTCAAATCCAAATTCCCTGTTGAGAAGAATAACAAGACGAATAAGAAGATTCGGGGGTTTGTCGACACGGTTAAGGGGCGTTCTGTGTTACTTCAAGCCATCGCACTTCTCGTCCTAGACGAAACGTTCACCGATAACCTCGATGTCAACCCTGACCTCTTTGCGGTCAACAACGGTGTATTTGACAGCTTGTCGAGGGACAACGTAGTTTTCAGAAACGTAGAGATTACCGACAATATTAGCAGGTGTGCGAAGTGGGATTACCAAAGAGAGGAGGACACCCACAACCTTCAAAGATGCAAAGAGGAGCTAGACGACTTCTTTCTAAAAATTCTGCCAGTGGAAGATGAGCGTGACGTCGTGCTCTCATTTTTCGCGGGTCTCCTAACAGGTCGACGCGATGAGAAGAAATTCCTAGCCTTCACCGATAAAACATCTGGAGACAACAGAAAAAGTACCCTTATGACGCTCATGGGCAGCTTCTTCAGCTCGTACAATAGCAGTAATGGAAAAAAGTTCCTGACAAAGGGGTCGTTTGCAAGGAGCCGGGATGATCACGACGCGGGTCTCGAGGCCATGAAAGGTCTCAGGCTACTGGTGGCAGACGAAATGAAATCCAACATCCCTCTGGAGTTTGAGCGACGGAACCTTACCAAAATATTGCCCACTTGGCTGTCGGCGCTGGCGCAGCTGTTCATAGAGCACTTAAGTCGACCGGGGCGCTCAAGCATCTTCGACAAACTACCGGTATCGATGACCGAGTGGAAGTCTGGTATTGCGGACAGCGCCAACCCCCTTGCCGAGTGGCTCGAGGAGGTGGTGGAGGTGACGGGGGAGTGTTCGGACGTGGTGTGGGCCGGGGACCTCAAGGCCCGGTGGATAGAGTCCCACTATGGACCCGCGGCAGCAGTCTTCAGCAACAGGCTGGTCAAGGCATTCTTTTCTGGAAAACAGGGAATCGAGTGGAAAGATAGTGCAAGAATCGAGACAATATGCAAAAAGGGAGTAATAAGGGGGTGTAAAATTGTTGGTTAGACACGATTGAGGGGGCATGCTTTAGCATCATCATCATCCTCGTCGAACATCGTCCATCTGACGCGATCGAACACACGCCGGATTTCGAACCCTCGTACACTCGTAGACGAGTATAAACAAGTCTTATTCACTAACTGACAACAGCACACTTCTTTATTCGATGCATTCACGGTACTGATGCTGAGGGACGAGACGGTCGAGCAACACCTTGACATCGTGGACACGGATGGTCTCATTGGCGGGGACCGTCCTCAAGTTCCTGTGGAAGGATTATGTCCCATTACAGTCGGACACATCTCGTCCACAATATCAGACTTCCACTCTGTCATATAATAGAGTGGAAGTCTGATATTGTGGACGAGATGTGACGTCTTGTCAGCTTCAGTCTTCAACACCAAGCTGGTCAATGGTATTTGTTCTTTGCGGGCAAACAATATAATGCAAGAATCGATAAAGGGGTGTCAACTTGTTTCACTGTACACGTACACACGCAAACGGAGGAACACAACACAACACACACTGTCGACGAAGATCGAAAAACATCTGAGTACACGCGCAAAGAGAGGAGGAACACCAATGTCAGCCAATTAATCAGACTGAATACACAAGACACGCACGCACGCACTCTATCACGACACATCATGCCGCATCCTCACATGCCGAGGCGGAGGCTTTCACATACTCCTCGTCCACACGACACCACGGTGGCTTGCGCATTGAAAATGAGTCATCTGTGTATTTAATATTTGGGTCATTTGGGTCACTTTTTTTACACATTGAGATATATTCAGACTTTGTAAATCCTAAGAGAGGACAGAGAGAATCAACAGTAGTATTCAGGAGACATCTCCAAGTGACCCAACAGTCCGGTATCCAGTTATAGTATTCATTGATGACAATTTCAGTGCACTGAGAACAGCTGAAAATGAGTCATCTGTGTATTTAATATTTGGGTCATTTGGGTCACTTTTTTTACACATTGAGATATATTCAGACTTTGTAAATCCTAAAAGAGGACAGAGAGAATCAACAGTAGTATTCAGGAGACATCTCCAAGTGACCCAACAGTCCGGTATCCAGTTATAGTATTCATTGATGACAATTTCAGTGCACTGAGAACAGCTGAAAATGAGTCATCTGTGTATTTAATATTTGGGTCATTTGGGTCACTTTTTTTACACATTGAGATATATTCAGACTTTGTAAATCCTAAAAGAGGACAGAGAGAATCAAGAGTAGTATTCAGGAGACATCTCCAAGTGACCCAACAGTTATAAATTGTTCAGAATACCATCTCATCACCATCAGAAGACAGCTTCATGTTGGCGATGACCATACGCTGGGTACGGTTGGTTGCTGAGTACTCAGCACAGCATCCTTTGGCAGACACATTGGAGCATGACTTGCACACATGCATCCTGGTGTCTGGGCAAAGGAAGCCGAAGCGTTGAAACACACCAGCGTCCTTCTCAAACATGCACCTCATGACGCTACTGTACGCAGTTTTGAACTTATTCAATGGTGTCGTGGCTCCCTCGATGTGCTCGATATTGTATCGGCGATCTTCGTTGTCCATGCTCAAGAACTCGTGGAGCTTGTTCGTTGCAACAGCGAGGCGGCTCTGCCAGTCGATCATGATGGGTGGAACAGCCGTCCAGAAGTCTCCACGAATGCGCTTCCGCAAGGCATCGTATTCAACCAGGGCACGGTGGATAAAGTTGGCAATCTCTCCAGTCTCCATGATCTTAGCCTTGAGGCCATAGTCGCGCTCTGCCTTTGGTACAGCGACGTCGAAGCGGAAGGAGACGATGCGGCGCCCAATGTTGTCACCAGTGTCCTTGTAGTCCGGCGTGTAGTTGCTCGCGATAATGATAGGCGTAGTCCACTTGATAAACACGGCCTTCTCCTTTTTCCTCAGGATTTCAAGCCGATCGCTAGAAGTCATGCTCTGGAACGAGACTTGCGGGATACAGCTGCTCATTTCAGCCGGCATGTCACATCCCACGACGACCTCTTTGTCGAAGATGTTTGGGTCATTTGGGTCACTTTTTTACACATTGAGATATATTCAGACTTTGTAAATCCTAAAAGAGGACAGAGAGAATCAACAGTAGTCATTCTGGAGACATCTCCAATGTCCCAACAGTCCGGTATCCAGTTATAGTATTCATTGATGACAATTTCAGTGCACTGAGAACAGCTGAAAATGAGTCATCTGTGTATTTAATATTTGGGTCATTTGGGTCACTTTTTTTACACATTGAGATATATTCAGACTTTGTAAATCCTAAAAGAGGACAGAGAGAATCAACAGTAGTATTCAGGAGACATCTCCAAGTGACCCAACAGTCCGGTATCCAGTTATAGTATTCATTGATGACAATTTCAGTGCACTGAGAACAGCTGAAAATGAGACATCTGCGTATTTAATATTTGGGTCATTTGGGTCACTTTTTTTACACATTGAGATATATTCAGACTTTGTAAATCCTAAAAGAGGACAGAGAGAATCAACAGTAGTATTCAGGAGACATCTCCAAGTGACCCAACAGTCCGGTATCCAGTTATAGTATTCATTGATGACAATTTCAGTGCACTGAGAACAGCTGAAAATGAGTCATCTGTGTATTTAATATTTGGGTCATTTGGGTCACTTTTTTTACACATTGAGATATATTCAGACTTTGTAAATCCTAAAAGAGGACAGAGAGAATCAACAGTAGTATTCAGGAGACATCTCCAAGTGACCCAACAGTCCGGTATCCAGTTATGGTATTCATTGATGACAATTTCAGTGCACTGAGAACAGCTGAAAATGAGTCATCTGTGTATTTAATATTTGGGTCATTTGGGTCACTTTTTTTACACATTGAGATATATTCAGACTTTGTAAATCCTAAAAGAGGACAGAGAGAATCAAGAGTAGTATTCAGGAGACATCTCCAAGTGACCCAACAGTTATAAATTGTTCAGAATACCATCTCATCACCATCAGAAGACAGCTTCATGTTGACGATGACCATACGCTGGGTACGGTTGGTTGCTGAGTACTCAGCACAGCATCCTTTGGCAGACACATTGGAGCATGACTTGCACACATGCATCCTGGTGTCTGGGCAAAGGAAGCCGAAGCGTTGAAACACACCAGCGTCCTTCTCAAACATGCACCTCATGACGCTACTGTACGCCGTTTTGAACTTATTCAATGGTGTCGTGGCTCCCTCGATGTGCTCGATATTGTATCGGCGATCTTCGTTGTCCATGCTCAAGAACTCGTGGAGCTTGTTCGTTGCAACAGCGAGGCGGCTCTGCCAGTCGATCATGATGGGTGGAACAGCCGTCCAGAAGTCTCCACAAATGCGCTTCCGCAAGGCATCGTATTCAACCAGGGCACGGTGGATAAAGTTGGCAATCTCTCCAGTCTCCATGATCTTAGCCTTGAGGCCATAGTCGCGCTCTGCCTTTGGTACAGCGACGTCGAAGCGGAAGGAGACGATGCGGCGCCCAATGTTGTCACCAGTGTCCTTGTAGTCCGGCGTGTAGTTGCTCGCGATAATGATAGGCGTAGTCCACTTGATAAACACGGCCTTCTCCTTTTTCCTCGGGATTTCAAGCCGATCGCCAGAAGTCATGCTCTGGAACGAGACTTGCGGGATACAGCTGCTCATTTCAGCCGGCATGTCACATCCCACGACGACCTCTTTGTCGAAGATGTTTGGGTCATTTGGGTCACTTTTTTTACACATTGAGATATATTCAGACTTTGTAAATCCTAAAAGAGGACAGAGAGAATCAACAGTAGTCATTCTGGAGACATCTCCAATGTCCCAACAGTCCGGTATCCAGTTATAGTATTCATTGATGACAATTTCAGTGCACTGAGAACAGCTGAAAATGAGTCATCTGTGTATTTAATATTTGGGTCATTTGGGTCACTTTTTTTACACATTGAGATATATTCAGACTTTGTAAATCCTAAAAGAAGAGGACAGAGAATCAACAGTAGTATTCAGGAGACATCTCCAAGTGACCCAACAGTCCGGTATCCAGTTATAGTATTCATTGATGACAATTTCAGTGCACTGAGAACAGCTGAAAATGAGTCATCTGTGTATTTAATATTTGGGTCATTTGGGTCACTTTTTTTACACATTGAGATATATTCAGACTTTGTAAATCCTAAAAGAGGACAGAGAGAATCAAGAGTAGTATTCAGGAGACATCTCCAAGTGACCCAACAGTTATAAATTGTTCAGAATACCATCTCATCACCATCAGAAGACAGCTTCATGTTGGCGATGACCATACGCTGGGTACGGTTGGTTGCTGAGTACTCAGCACAGCATCCTTTGGCAGACACATTGGAGCATGACTTGCACACATGCATCCTGGTGTCTAGGTAAAGGAAGCCGAAGCGTTGAAACACACCAGCGTCCTTCTCAAACATGCACCTCATGACGCTACTGTACGCAGTTTTGAACTTATTCAATGGTGTCGTGGCTCCCTCGATGTGCTCGATATTGTATCGGCGATCTTCGTTGTCCATGCTCAAGAACTCGTGGAGCTTGTTCGTTGCAACAGCGAGGCGGCTCTGCCAGTCGATCATGATGGGTGGAACAGCCGTCCAGAAGTCTCCACGAATGCGCTTCCGCAAGGCATCGTATTCAACCAGGGCACGGTGGATAAAGTTGGCAATCTCTCCAGTCTCCATGATCTTAGCCTTGAGGCCATAGTCGCGCTCTGCCTTTGGTACAGCGACGTCGAAGCGGAAGGAGACGATGCGGCGCCCAATGTTGTCACCAGTGTCCTTGTAGTCCGGCGTGTAGTTGCTCGCGATAATGATAGGCGTAGTCCACTTGATAAACACGGCCTTCTCCTTTTTCCTCGGGATTTCAAGCCGATCGCCAGAAGTCATGCTCTGGAACGAGACTTGCGGGATACAGCTGCTCATTTCAGCCGGCATGTCACATCCCACGACGACCTCTTTGTCGAAGATGTTTGGGTCATTTGGGTCACTTTTTTTACACATTGAGATATATTCAGACTTTGTAAATCCTAAAAGAGGACAGAGAGAATCAACAGTAGTATTCAGGAGACATCTCCAATGTCCCAACAGTCCGGTATCCAGTTATAGTATTCATTGATGACAATTTCAGTGCACTGAGAACAGCTGAAAATGAGTCATCTGTGTATTTAATATTTGGGTCATTTGGGTCACTTTTTTTACACATTGAGATATATTCAGACTTTGTAAATCCTAAAAGAGGACAGAGAGAATCAACAGTAGTATCCAGGAGACATCTCCAAGTGACCCAACAGTCCGGTATCCAGTTATAGTATTCATTGATGACAATTTCAGTGCACTGAGAACAGCTGAAAATGAGTCATCTGTGTATTTAATATTTGGGTCATTTGGGTCACTTTTTTTACACATTGAGATATATTCAGACTTTGTAAATCCTAAAAGAGGACAGAGAGAATCAAGAGTAGTATTCAGGAGACATCTCCAAGTGACCCAACAGTTATAAATTGTTCAGAATACCATCTCATCACCATCAGAAGACAGCTTCATGTTGGCGATGACCATACGCTGGGTACGGTTGGTTGCTGAGTACTCAGCACAGCATCCTTTGGCAGACACATTGGAGCATGACTTGCACACATGCATCCTGGTGTCTGGGCAAAGGAAGCCGAAGCGTTGAAACACACCAGCGTCCTTCTCAAACATGCACCTCATGACGCTACTGTACGCAGTTTTGAACTTATTCAATGGTGTCGTGGCTCCCTCGATGTGCTCGATATTGTATCGGCGATCTTCGTTGTCCATGCTCAAGAACTCGTGGAGCTTGTTCGTTGCAACAGCGAGGCGGCTCTGCCAATCGATCATGATGGGTGGAACAGCCGTCCAGAAGTCTCCACGAATGCGCTTCCGCAAGGCATCGTATTCAACCAGGGCACGGTGGATAAAGTTGGCAATCTCTCCAGTCTCCATGATCTTAGCCTTGAGGCCATAGTCGCGCTCTGCCTTTGGTACAGCGACGTCGAAGCGGAAGGAGACGATGCGGCGCCCAATGTTGTCACCAGTGTCCTTGTAGTCCGGCGTGTAGTTGCTCGCGATAATGATAGGCGTAGTCCACTTGATAAACACGGCCTTCTCCTTTTTCCTCGGGATTTCAAGCCGATCGCCAGAAGTCATGCTCTGGAACGAGACTTGCGGGATACAGCTGCTCATTTCAGCCGGCATGTCACATCCCACGACGACCTCTTTGTCGAAGATGTTTGGGTCATTTGGGTCACTTTTTTTACACATTGAGATATATTCAGACTTTGTAAATCCTAAAAGAGGACAGAGAGAATCAACAGTAGTCATTCTGGAGACATCTCCAATGTCCCAACAGTCCGGTATCCAGTTATAGTATTCATTGATGACAATTTCAGTGCACTGAGAACAGCTGAAAATGAGTCATCTGTGTATTTAATATTTGGGTCATTTGGGTCACTTTTTTTACACATTGAGATATATTCAGACTTTGTAAATCCTAAAAGAGGACAGAGAGAATCAACAGTAGTATTCAGGAGACATCTCCAAGTGACCCAACAGTCCGGTATCCAGTTATAGTATTCATTGATGACAATTTCAGTGCACTGAGAACAGCTGAAAGTGAGTCATCTGTGTATTTAATATTTGGGTCATTTGGGTCACTTTTTTTACACATTGAGATATATTCAGACTTTGTAAATCCTAAAAGAGGACAGAGAGAATCAACAGTAGTATTCAGGAGACATCTCCAATGTCCCAACAGTCCGGTATCCAGTTATAGTATTCATTGATGACAATTTCAGTGCACTGAGAACAGCTGAAAATGAGTCATCTGTGTATTTAATATTTGGGTCATTTGGGTCACTTTTTTTACACATTAAGATATATTCAGACTTTGTAAATCCTAAAAGAGGACAGAGAGAATCAACAGTAGTATTCAGGAGACATCTCCAAGTGACCCAACAGTCCGGTATCCAGTTATAGTATTCATTGATGACAATTTCAGTGCACTGAGAACAGCTGAAAATGAGTCATCCGTGTATTTAATATTTGGGTCATTTGGGTCACTTTTTTTACACATTGAGATATATTCAGACTTTGTAAATCCTAAAAGAGGACAGAGAGAATCAACAGTAGTATTCAGGAGACATCTCCAAGTGACCTAACAGTCCGGTATCCAGTTATAGTATTCATTGATGACAATTTCAGTGCACTGAGAACAGCTGAAAATGAGTCATCTGTGTATTTAATATTTGGGTCATTTGGGTCACTTTTTTTACACATTGAGATATATTCAGACTTTGTAAATCCTAAAAGAGGACAGAGAGAATCAACAGTAGTATTCAGGAGACATCTCCAAGTGACCCAACAGTCCGGTATCCAGTTATAGTATTCATTGATGACAATTTCAGTGCACTGAGAACAGCTGAAAATGAGTCATCTGTGTATTTAATATTTGGGTCATTTGGGTCACTTTTTTTACACATTGAGATATATTCAGACTTTGTAAATCCTAAAAGAGGACAGAGAGAATCAACAGTAGTATTCAGGAGACATCTCCAATTTCCCAACAGTCCGGTATCCAGTTATAGTATTCATTGATGACAATTTCAGTGCACTGAGAACAGCTGAAAATGAGTCATCTGTGTATTTAATATTTGGGTCATTTGGGTCACTTTTTTTACACATTGAGATATATTCAGACTTTGTAAATCCTAAAAGAGGACAGAGAGAATCAACAGTAGTATTCAGGAGACATCTCCAAGTGACCCAACAGTCCGGTATCCAGTTATAGTATTCATTGATGACAATTTCAGTGCACTGAGAACAGCTGAAAATGAGTCATCTGTGTATTTAATATTTGGGTCATTTGGGTCACTTTTTTTACACATTGAGATATATTCAGACTTTGTAAATCCTAAAAGAGGACAGAGAGAATCAACAGTACTCATTCTGGAGACATCTCTAATGTCCCAACAGTCCGGTATCCAGTTATAGTATTCATTGATGACAATTTCAGTGCACTGAGAACAGCTGAAAATGAGTCATCTGTGTATTTAATATTTGGGTCATTTGGGTCACTTTTTTTACACATTGAGATATATTCAGACTTTGTAAATCCTAAAAGAGGACAGAGAGAATCAACAGTAGTATTCAGGAGACATCTCCAAGTGACCCAACAGTCCGGTATCCAGTTATAGTATTCATTGATGACAATTTCAGTGCACTGAGAACAGCTGAAAATGAGTCATCTGTGTATTTAATATTTGGGTCATTTGGGTCACTTTTTTTACACATTGAGATATATTCAGACTTTGTAAATCCTAAAAGAGGACAGAGAGAATCAACAGTAGTATTCAGGAGACATCTCCAAGTGACCCAACAGTCCGGTATCCAGTTATAGTATTCATTGATGACAATTTCAGTGCACTGAGAACAGCTGAAAATGAGTCATCTGTGTATTTAATATTTGGGTCATTTGGGTCACTTTTTTACACATTGAGATATATTCAGACTTTGTAAATCCTAAAAGAGGACAGAGAGAATCAACAGTAGTATTCAGGAGACATCTCCAATTTCCCAACAGTCCGGTATCCAGTTATAGTATTCATTGATGACAATTTCAGTGCACTGAGAACAGCTGAAAATGAGTCATCTGTGTATTTAATATTTGGGTCATTTGGGTCACTTTTTTTACACATTGAGATATATTCAGACTTTGTAAATCCTAAAAGAGGACAGAGAGAATCAACAGTAGTATTCAGGAGACATCTCCAAGTGACCCAACAGTCCGGTATCCAGTTATAGTATTCATTGATGACAATTTCAGTGCACTGAGAACAGCTGAAAATGAGTCATCTGTGTATTTAATATTTGGGTCATTTGGGTCACTTTTTTTACACATTGAGATATATTCAGACTTTGTAAATCCTAAAAGAGGACAGAGAGAATCAACAGTACTCATTCTGGAGACATCTCTAATGTCCCAACAGTCCGGTATCCAGTTATAGTATTCATTGATGACAATTTCAGTGCACTGAGAACAGCTGAAAATGAGTCATCTGTGTATTTAATATTTGGGTCATTTGGGTCACTTTTTTTACACATTGAGATATATTCAGACTTTGTAAATCCTAAAAGAGGACAGAGAGAATCAACAGTAGTATTCAGGAGACATCTCCAAGTGACCCAACAGTCCGGTATCCAGTTATAGTATTCATTGATGACAATTTCAGTGCACTGAGAACAGCTGAAAATGAGTCATCTGTGTATTTAATATTTGGGTCATTTGGGTCACTTTTTTTACACATTGAGATATATTCAGACTTTGTAAATCCTAAAAGAGGACAGAGAGAATCAACAGTAGTATTCAGGAGACATCTCCAAGTGACCCAACAGTCCGGTATCCAGTTATAGTATTCATTGATGACAATTTCAGTGCACTGAGAACAGCTGAAAATGAGTCATCTGTGTATTTAATATTTGGGTCATTTGGGTCACTTTTTTTACACATTGAGATATATTCAGACTTTGTAAATCCTAAAAGAGGACAGAGAGAATCAACAGTAGTCATTCTGGAGACATCCCCAATGTCCCAACAGTCCGGTCTCCAGTTATAGTATTCATTGATGACAATTTCAGTGCACTGAGAACAGCTGAAAATGAGTCATCTGTGTATTTAATATTTGGGTCATTTGGGTCACTTTTTTTACACATTGAGATATATTCAGACTTTGTAAATCCTAAAAGAGGACAGAGAGAATCAAGAGTAGTATTCAGGAGACATCTCCAAGTGACCCAACAGTTATAAATTGTTCAGAATACCATCTCATCACCATCAGAAGACAGCTTCATGTTGACGATGACCATACGCTGGGTACGGTTGGTTGCTGAGTACTCAGCACAGCATCCTTTGGCAGACACATTGGAGCATGACTTGCACACATGCATCCTGGTGTCTGGGCAAAGGAAGCCGAAGCGTTGAAACACACCAGCGTCCTTCTCAAACATGCACCTCATGACGCTACTGTACGCCGTTTTGAACTTATTCAATGGTGTCGTGGCTCCCTCGATGTGCTCGATATTGTATCGGCGATCTTCGTTGTCCATGCTCAAGAACTCGTGGAGCTTGTTCATTGCAACAGCGAGGCGGCTCTGCCAGTCGATCATGATGGGTGGAACAGCCGTCCAGAAGTCTCCACGAATGCGCTTCCGCAAGGCATCGTATTCAACCAGGGCACGGTGGATAAAGTTGGCAATCTCTCCAGTCTCCATGATCTTAGCCTTGAGGCCATAGTCGCGCTCTGCCTTTGGTACAGCGACGTCGAAGCGGAAGGAGACGATGCGGCGCCCAATGTTGTCACCAGTGTCCTTGTAGTCCGGCGTGTAGTTGCTCGCGATAATGATAGGCGTAGTCCACTTGATAAACAGGGCCTTCTCCTTTTTCCTCGGGATTTCAAGCCGATCGCCAGAAGTCATGCTCTGGAACGAGACTTGCGGGATACAGCTGCTCATTTCAGCCGGCATGTCACATCCCACGACGACCTCTTTGTCGAAGATGTTTGCTGAACCAAACACTTCCTCTCGCTTGCTGGAGAGATTGCCAACAGCATCTTCAGCGAAGCACGATGTGATGGTATTCAGCAGGACAGACTTGCCCGTACCACCGACGCCGATCATGTATGGCATCACTTGCCAGTCGTCGTGTTTGCCAACTTCGAAGAACAGCCGGCCGACCATCGCATAAAACATCGACGCAACTTCTTCATCGAAGTTTGTCTCCAGTATCTTGTCGATGATCGGCGTGTCGATAGATGCAGTGTAGTCGCAGTCGACATGGTGGCGAGCAACCTTTCCCATCACGCTCGAAGTCTCACCGTCATAGGGGACGAACCGCATGTCAGACATACGAAGAACTCCGTTCGAGGACGACAGTAGATCCTCATCGACTGTGTACTGTGGCATGCTCTCCTCTTCTGTCAGGAACCGCATGTACTCGACACAGCTCTTCCCGCGAGAAGGGTGCATCCGCAGCATCTTGTACGTCTCCGGGTTGTGCTTCAACGACTTGTTGACATATTCTTCATAGTTGCAGAGCGCGCGGTAGGCACACGGGCAATACTCGATGGGTTCGTACATTTTGCCGTTGCCCTTCATAAGTCTCCTGGCCTTGGCGTAGTCGAGCATCCCATCCAGCATGACGACGTAGTATGGGTCATCCTCTGACCTGACGATGATGTTGTTGTTGACCGTCGTGTTGATGAAGATCTGCTGGTTTATACCGAACCGGTTCTGCATGGCCATCTCCTGCTGCTTGTACACGATGTCCATTGTCTTCTTGATGTCACGCTTGCCATTTATAAACGTCGACCCTGCATCCGTGTACACTCGAATTCTCTCGTCTCCAGAGTTGACGTTTAACACCCTGACCTTAAGTCCCTTGTAGTTATTGCTCGTCATCGTCACACCAGATATCTCGGAATTTGACGTCTCCAACTGAGCATCAAATGAGCAGTCCGGTGGCACGTCCTTGAGGAACTCGAGCGACGACACAGGCATGGCGAACGTCTTCGGCATCGCGCCATGGCACTGGGATCCGATCTTTACGACGTATCTGTTGCGGTCGATTGTTCCATCGATACCCTCTGCGTTCCGGAAGGTGATGGATCCATTCTTGAGTTCCACGTATTGGTTTATGTTTGAGCTGGTCATCTCCTCGAGCTCCTTAGCAACTGCGTCCAACTTAATCTCGTGGTCCTGTGTGGGCGTTAGCGGTCTGTCGACCTCGGTGGTGGTGGCAGCCGTCCGGCGCTGCGTAGAGTTCTGAGCCGGCTCCTTGTGCACGGAAGACCACTTGGTGTAGTCGACCGGGTTGTCCTCCTTGGCCCACATGCGCAGCGACCCGATGCCGAGTGCCCTCGGTCCCTGCCTCGGCTGTCCCATGTTGCTCCACTTGCGGTCGTGCTCGCCATCGTCGTACTTGGTCGGGCACAGTATTCCGAAGCGCTTCCACAGCATGCGGCGCGAGTGAGACTCGCCGACCGGGATGTTGTTGAGTGCCCAGCCGACGCTCATCCAGTTTGTGTGGGTCTTGGAGCGCTCCTCGCCGAGCAGGGCGCACAGGCTCTCCAGCATCATCCAGGACTCGTCGTCGGCGGCGATCTCGTAGTAGACCACCTCTTCTTTAGCGGCCTGGCGGTCGATCTCCTTCTTCACGTGTTCCTCCTGGTCGTCTTGTATCTTCTGGAGTCCGTCGGTGGTGAGCTCGGTCTCCTCGTACTTGTTCCTGATCGAGAGGCGCTCGACCAGCTCTCCGGGCGACATCTCGCATCCCTCGGTGACCTTGCCGTCCTTCGAGACGGTGTACGCTACCTGCCACGCGGAGGTCTCCTCGGGCTTCTTGGAGCCGTACATGAACCATCCTGCGTGGTGAGTATAAGGTAATCCGATGAGTATAAGGTAATCCGATGAGTATAATGGAATCCATCCTCACCGTTCCTCTCGATGACCGCCTCATCGTACATGTCACTGGGATCGTTTAGGTAGTCGTCCCCGAACGACTTCCAGTTGGTCAGCATGTCCTTCCTGACAGTGTGCTGGATGCAGGGATGCGTCACGACGTCTGGGACGACGAGGTGCACACCGTCCTTCCACGTGTCGGGGATGTTGCTCTCGCGCGGCTTTTCTTTCTCAAGGACGAAGCACTGAGTGTTCTCGGGTACGACCACGTACTTTGCGAGCTTCTTGAAAAACGCCTTGACGAACAAGCGGACGTCTGCGTCATCGTAGATCCTTGTTGGCTCGGACTGACGCAAGTCGATGTCGACTATTGCCGGGCCGATGTATCGGTGCTGCTCGACGATCGAGAGGAACTTGCCGGCATTCATTGCTTCAATGTAGGCACTCATGAATTCATCGTAGGCATTGGCAGCGACGTAATACTTTCCGCCGTTCATCGCCGTGTGCGTTGGCGACGCACCGGTCCTCTTGCATTCCGACTCGCATTTGCGAAGCACGTTGATCAAATTCATGGTCAATAGAAAGTTGCTCCATGAAAAAGGACTGAAGTGGTGGATCCTGATGTTTTGTACAATCCATAGCTGGGTTTAGGGTTTAGGGTTTAGGGTTTCTCACTTGTGGGGAGTCTCGAAGCATACTGGGTCAAGGGCGTACCGTTTGCTCGCAAACAGGCGAGTCGCGCCCGCACCAACATGTACTTGAAAAGAGCTATCTTTGTTTTATTTGTTGCCGTTGTTGCTGAATTTATCTACAAAAAGTGGTTCGTGTAGAATGTTGAAGAGGTTCTCGAAGATAAAAATAAGGGAAGCCCAGGATTTTGTATTCAACAAGCGCGGAGCCCCTTTCACCTCTTTCCCCCAGCGGGGCGACCGGAGGGGAGCCCACAGTTCACATCAAGCATTATACATACACACTACTGTGTAACTACAGTCGGCGGAACAGTAAAATGAAACATCCAAAAACAAATAAAACAAATAGACAACCGTTTTTTGTATTGTCTATTTGTTTTATTTGTTTCAGCTTGGTTGGGTATCCAGGGCCACCACGTGGAGGTGCTGATTTTGGCCCCGTTTTGTTTCAAATACTTGAAACAGGAACACCTTCTCATCCAGATTACTTCTTGGTGTGGGACATCCCTTTGCGTGTTAACACAGGCTTGGCGACGAAAGTCGGGTTGTCATAAATGATGAATACCTTGGGTCGGGACGCAATGATTGCGAAGACGTCAGAGATTCCAAACATTTCGTATGACAGATGCAGTATATTAAGGGGTGTGAGGAGGTTGTTGTTGTATTCCTAACGTTCCGAAAAACCTTTCAATTTTTTTTGTATTTAAAGATTCTCAGACCACGCGATCGAGGACTCGGGGATGATACCGGCACTCACCTGCCATCGCTGGTGCTTAGCCAACTGCTTCACCAACTTAATTCCGTTCTTGCGGGTCTCATACAGCTAGGGACATTTGATTGTGGGACACCTTTTATTTTGAAAAGTTGATTATGGGTATAAGGAAATGTGCGTGCAATATTGTATCACCATGAGAAGAAGAAGTAGTGTCAGACAAAGGAGAAGGGGCTAAAACGTTTGAGAAGCAGAAGATGGTGGTAAATAACGTCAAGGTCCACTAAGTACTGCACTGTCACAACAGTGTCAAAAGCGCATCCAATGTGGCTATAGTGCAACCTAGAACCTAGACGTGAACTCTGCTGAACCTTCTTCTGCTTCTGATAACGTGGAGCGACCGGATGTATTCTGTGTTCCCTCGCCCCCCCCCCCCCCCTAAAACCCCAGCTTCCGGAGAGGCAAATGTGGGCGCTCAACCAACCGACCCACCTGGGTCAGTTAGCAGCTTACAATTGTTATCCTCTGGGCCAGCTTAAATGCTGAAATACGGGATGAAGGACACGAAGGATTGGGACCTTGATACAAAACCTTTAGCTGACCTACCCAATCAATTGGGTTCAAGGGTCACCGGTAAGGGTGTCCCACAAATTCTGTCTCTGACTGTACATGTATATAAAAATAGGAACGACTCGCTACAGTCGGCGGAACAGTAAAACCTTTTCATGCGCTCCGGCGTGATCCAGAGTTTGTGATCAACTCGTTCACTACCGCCGTGATGCCTTCGCATTCGAACACCAAGCTGTGATATGAATCGTCAGCATGACAAACCGTATGTCTTCCGAAACTACGCAGTGTGGCATACAATCCGATGCGGTCTCCGACATGCAACGGCGTGTCCCCAGTGGTGCATGACAGGCTGCATGTGCCCTCGCCAGCATCACTCGTGTCATAGATGGTGGTGTAACGAGGCACTAACACTGTGATGGTCCGTGGTGGCAGGAACACCGCATCGTCCACATCAAACCATTTCTTGATCATGTCCCTTCGTAGGGCGTCTACCGCATGCCATGTGTGTTCGTCACCTATTTTGAGTTCCAGGGTGGCACCGGTCTTGAATGTGCCGTCGCCTGACAGACTGAATATCTCAACGATTTCTCCCATACAGCTAGGGACATTTGATTGTGGGACACCTTTTATTTTGGGGATTTGACCAATTCAAGCTTTGTAACCGATCTTGTCAATACAGATACTGTCTTCAGGAGATTGATACAAAACATTCAAGGCCTGTACAGACACAGAAGTTACATGATCAAAGTAGCCTGACAAGTCAACGTGTTGGCTTACATCGTGCGCATCAATAATCATTTTCAAAGCATTCCTGTAATAAAATAATTCTGCTACATCTGGAATTATTGGGCACGCGCAGCGATATTTTCGCTTGAGCAAACTGAACACATTCTCAATAGCGTTGAACTCTGGACTGTAAGGAGGTACAAAGAGCGGGCGTATTCATCAGAATCGAACGCAGCGATCGTCTCCTTTGAATGATGGAACTGGATATTGTCAAGGACAGCGACAGTACCCTGCTTTACATGTAACTCTGATACAAACTGTACAAAGTCGACTTTCTTGCAATTGTGATCAAGGATCTTGTAATGAACGATACCTTTGACAGAAACGGCAGCGATTAGCGTCAATTTGGACATTCGCAATGTCCGAGAAATTTGGATATTTAAACGTTTGCCGCGTTGGCAATACCCTCTGCGACAAGTGTCACCGATATAAAAACCCGCCTCATCAATGCTTATCAAATCCGATGTCGGAACGGCCAGATACTCTTTACAAAAACTTTCGACAGAAGATTTGTGGTCATTCTTGTGTCGAACAGTTTTGTATGCGCGCTTGCGTGTGTAGCCAAGTCTGCGTTTGTAGCGTCCAAACGTTTTTGGAGACATCTTGATAGAGGACAGAGACGTCACACCCTCTGCAAGCTGAGACATTGTAAAGAATGGATTGGAGTCGATCAGTTTTTTTATAGCAACCTTGATATCTTCGGTAATGACGCTCGCCCGTTTCTTCCGATGATGTTTTATATTGGCTTTGGTGACCCAACGTTGGAGTGACGATTTTGATACTTTGTACAACAGACTAACTTTCCTCAAGCTACGATTATAGTATTTGTAGTGAACAACCGCGCGATTTCTTACCTCTGCATCAATCATGATAACGTGCGCGTATTAGGGTATAAGGAAATTGTCCGTTAGTATGGTATCACTAAAATAATAATCACTCCCTCTCGATGGGGTGGTGACAAACACGGAGATGACGACGATCTGGACATCATGGTGGTCAAGAAGACGCTTAATTCTTTGTGCATGGATGTATCGAGGCAGCAGATCTGTTCAAGGAACCAAAGCATGGTACTCGTAATCAACCACGCAGTTGCAGAGGCATACTTATTCGCAAATTTTCACATAACCAGATGCCTAGATGATGGAGACTTTGATGTCAAGCAGTTGCCGCACCTGGATCGAAACTTTTATTACAGGTGCATCCTTGCTGTCTCGACATCCAACGTTCGAAAGGATACGCTGGGACAAAGCTTGAAGGATAGCATGGTTGCTTTCGACGCTCTCAGGCCTGCAGGCTACTTAAAGGTGGATGTTTGTCAATGGGGACAGGTAATCGCAGACGTCTCAATACAAATGGCGACGATGGCATGCAACAGCGTCTGGGCAAACGTGGACAGGGTTGTAATCAAGTACCTGCGCTTGAAACATCCCTCGTTGAAGAAACATTTCAATAAGATGTCAAGGCAGTGGTCCAGTATCCTGACTCGGATATCGACAAAATCATCCCAGCGAGTCTCGTGCATGCGAACCTCATCAAAGACGTTGTCAGACGCCTGAGAGATCTCTTGCCGCTGCCAAGGGGGAAGCAGTTCAACACTCGAGCGCACCTGACAATGAGACTGTTTCATCACGTGCTTACAGAGTTGGGAGCGGATCTAAAAGAGAAAACAACAAAAAAACGCCCCCGCTGTTCAGTATCCTTCCACGCAAGAGCGGCTTCACACCATTTCTTACGTCCCTATATCGTCCATGACACTCATGAAGCTTCTCAGCATGGGCGATTCGCCGCTCGAGAGCGTCCGTGGCGATGGACGTCACGAGAATCATTCCATGTTGTGGAGAAAGTACTTCAATGTCCAAGGACTTGAGACGAAAGGGTCTCGTTTTGACAACCGAATCCTCAGCGACGGCAAAGGGGTCCTCCGTCCAAATGAAGCATCAGTGGGTAAAGATATCGCTGGAGAAGGAGGAGGAGATAATGCGGGGTATCCCAAAGACGCAAGTATCGAAGACTGCCAGGACGCTTCTTTGCGCCAGGGTCTGCGCTGCTTGTCGTTATCGACCCGGGTATGACA
>JACBWV010000610.1:22743897-22783630 GCA_013435795.1 Chlamydomonas sp. ICE-L | reverse complement strand
ACATCGGGTTACAACGTGGCTGGCATATCCTAAGAATCATGGATTCTCTGACTGGCCAACGCCTCTCACCGACATCTCTGAGATCAAAAACGTAATTAGGACCTTTAGTTGGACACCAGAGTGATTGGGATCATAATTCGTGGATTCACACCCGATGGGATCCTGATGTTAACAGTTCTCTGCATCGGGGGTGAAGAAGACAAGGTTCTTGAAACCTCGACCACCCTCACACCAGCGCGCGCAGTTTACCGCAACCGGCGACGCTGACGCATCAACAAAGACCCCGTGTTGACTAAACCTAGGTTACACGAAGGGGTGCCGTAAATCCAGAAAGCGGTTTCGATTTTAGATATATCCAGTGGAGTGTGATCGGTACATCGCATGATGCAAACTCCAAGTGTTCAGTGACTGCAGCGGCTGCAATTGTCAGCGCGGTGCGTCTGCACTCTTCATGACATCGGTATGGTTGTAATTCTGACATTTCTAGCAGACAACATTTCCAATGTGTTTGCCCCTATTGCGGTTAGAGGTCTTCGCTGAGTTTTGAACTCGGGATGTTGCATTCTTGTCTCACCGACGCGGGTGTGTGCATTCTGGGGAGTGAGTATACATTGAGTCTGTTAGAAAAAGGCCGAAGGAGGAACCTTCGTATGATAGTCGGCTTTACTCCCAAAGTTCCCAAAAACTAATTGGGCGAGTTTCTCTTGGTATCAGTAGGAGGCAAATAGTTTAGGTCTTATAAATAAGTGAATCCGGATGTCAGGCGTCAGGAGCAGGAGCGGACTCAGATAATTAACCATGGGCACGATCGAGGATCACATGGCGCTGGTCCTCCAGATGAGACGTGTATGTTGAACCTCTGCATCAGAGCAGGGTTCGCCGTGGCCCCCCAAAAGGAGCAGTTCTGCGCTTGTATTCTGTCATGAGGTCCTTGGCAGCTCCCACCCAGGGGGAACTGCACTGAGTGTAGGCAACCACAGCCCGGTGCCCAGAATGTAACCGGCCGTCCCGCGAACCCTCAGTGGTTGGCGTCACCACACCTTGAGCAATTCATGATGAATGCTGGTTGCATCACGCCACCTGCCGCCCATTCGAGCAAACTGCGCACAGGGAAACCGGCCATTCGTCAACAGCTTACACCTAAAGCCGATAGTTTAATGGTCATCCGACTGCGAGTTGATGCAGAGCACTATGGAAATGCTAAGGCGAGGACGACAGCGCATGCTGTCGCTGCAAGATGTTGTCAGGTCCTTGAATGAAAACAACAACGCTGGTCGGGGCTGCTGATCACTCAGCCCGTCCGCATAGCACTTCACATTCTGTAACGATCGCGTGGTAAAGCATGTGTCCAGAAAAGCTACCTGTTGCCGCCGCACCCCGTCAGTGCATAAACACCCGCCCACATTCCCCATAGCGTGCAGCAGCGCCACCTCGTTCTCTGCGCTCCCAGCCCCTATGAACGCTATACATGACCCGCCTTGCCGGCAATAAGCACCCCTACCTCCCTCGCCCACCGCATCCCCGCTAGCGCAGGACAGATCACCGTCGGCTGACACTCTGACAGCACTAGCACTTGTTCTCCCACGGCAATTCTTCCGATCCATTATCTCATTCAGCTCCCCCTTAACCTCTTTTGACCTGAATTTATTTTTTCACATCGCACCGTCCGACATTATTCGTTTGCCTTGGCAACCTTCACCGTTTGTTGCTTGTAGTTGATGGCCTCAGTAAGACCGTGCGTTCTGAAAAAGTTCTGACCCAACAGACACACGCGCTCGCAACGCTCTTTCGGGCAGAGCCCCACTTGCATGGCCCGCCCGATTGAGCTTGACGCGGAACATCCGTCACCTTGAGGATGTCGTAGCTTGGCTCATACCCCAAAGTCTCAGAAAAAATAAAAAAAAACCTCCTTGGTAGGTGTTGTCGCGAATGCCCCGGTGTCATACAACATCCAATCTGAACAGCGGAGGAGGGTGCTCGGAGTCCCTGCCTTCGCAACATGAACTCCTCAACAAGCACAGGAAGCCACGCATGCGCGTCCAGGAGACCATTAAACATCCCTCTATCTAATCAGGGTACGATGCTGAGGAGCACGGAGAGGTATTGAAAACCCATGTTGTCTGCCACGATGCGCACGACGTTGGGTACGTGAAACAAGTACAACATGTGACATAATCCATGGCAGCTTGGTGCGGCTCTTGACACAGTGAGCTTGCCGGGGATGCTCAAACTCTTTCATAAGATATCATAAATCGTTTACTTCACGATACATCTGGACATTGGAGAAATGAGAGGGAGGAAAGAAGAGAAGGATGGGGGATGAGGTTGCGCTGCAAAGTAGAGCGTCAAAGAGTTAAAGTGAATAACGCTGACGACCCAGACGCGAGCCCCACTGGTGGCCCCTCCACGCCCCTCTTACTTCGCACAACCGCTTCTAATCCGTGGAATTAAACTACATCCGCTGTTAGGCAACGCGTGCGAGCGCGGGCTGTGCGAAACGCCCTCCAGGACTCCTCCGCATTGAGAACTACTTGCAATTGTCCAAGCTCCAATACTATGGAAGCTTCCCGAGGCAGACCCAAATACGACTTGGCGTGCAATTTTGCACAGTTTGCACTCGCGAGTCTGAGGACCGGGAGATCGACGGAAACACATTCAATAGGTGAGTTTGCATGGATCTCAAAGTTTGATTTGTGGGACTTTCGTTCCATTGGATTGAGAAGAAAGTGCTAAGTAATGAGGCAAGATAGGCACCCAATCGACAAAAAAATGAGGACAAGGTTGGGAGTCTGGAAATGCGAGATGGATAAAGCGAATACAATCGATTGCTACTGATAGACTCATGCAGCCTGTTGAGGTTGAAGGATGTATGCAGATGGGATTTCATATTAGCGGTTTAATAATTGTCTCACAATGTTTCAGACCCACTCTCCTGACTCTTCAGATACGCTTATACAAAACCTAAAACAGACAATCTGGGCCGGAACGACGAACATTTCATAATCTTCGTCGGCACTATACTGCAGCGTCGATGGTAGGAGATGCTGCGGTAGCGCAGTACGCGTCTGGCTACCCCTACCGATACTTATGTGATGTTCTCTATGCACGTCAGGTGACATGATGACACATAGGGTGGGTCAAATGTCTGGCAAGACAGTGCTTTGTTTGGGCAAGCGGATCACGGAATCGCCCACAACAGCGTCGGATCGCAATGAGGCGGTTAGTCTCATTTTAATACATTCCACTCCAACTAAATATCAAACAATGCATAGCCTCCGTCTAGGCCATCCTTATGTTCTCCAATGCTCGCATGTGCTCAACAGTTGTCGTCTCCTCATAAGCGACAGACGAGTCCGTTGAAGATTGCATTTGCGGATATGAATATTCTCATGCCACACTTTTTGAGGGGCCTAGGGTATGCTTCGTCCTTACGTACGCCGCGGAACGCATTGCGTTGTAGGAAACAAACATGCAAAACTGTCAGGAAACAAAACCAAATGACGCACATCCGGCATACTTGCCACATTGCACTCCAATGTTCAACGATTTAAAACCCACCTTGAAAGGCCATATTGATTATATATGCACAGCTTTTACTCCTTAGGTGAGTCATCGAGTACCCAAACATCCAGGAGTCATTACCTCGAATCCGCGATCAGTCTTTTCAGAACTGCCGTCTCAAGCAGCGCGTCTGCTTAACAAAACTATTCCGGTATCATGAAGGGGGGAATCGCTGGACCAACACGGAGTGGAGCAGGGGAATTCAGCTGCGGACTCACGAAAACACGTGTCTGACCCTGTCCATCGAGGAGGATGCACGGCAACGGCAGAATACGGTCGAAGTATCGGAGGACGCACGCCAAAACGGCAGAACACATACACTAATTACAAATTGTATGTGTGCCCGGATGATATAATACTACTCATACGCTATTGTATGTGTGCACGGACTGCAGAAATGCCGCCGTTGTCGTACGTTTCAGCTGCAAGAAGACACTTGTACCGCAGACTGACGGAGATGGCGTGCCACATGGTCATGGAAGACGACTGGACCCTAACATTGCCAAGATCCGGTTTGAGGTCCAACACCCTGTGGCTGATGATACCCAGGCTGAGGCCCCTATCATCTACCAGCCAATTCAGATTCCAGAGGGGGTCACATTGATAGTAGCAGACTCTGCCATCCCTGCTGCACGAATTGGGAATGATTTTTGTATCGTCACCTGGATAGGCAACTATCTCGTTCTAAGGGGGGTAATGTGCTTTCAGATCTTCAATAGCAATTCCCAAGGCGTATTCCAATTAGCTGAGTAAAGAGTGTTAAGTCATCGTACCTTTCCTGCGTGCTCATGCAGCATGCCATGGAACCGGATCGACCCTTGACATGCGGGAGTCGTTGCTGCATACTGCCTGGTCATGTTCTCTACAGTGGCCATCATCAGGATTTTCTGGTGTACAAGGTGATGTATATAAGGGGGGAATCGTGTGTCACTTGTATCAGGGTAAAAATCTGCCGGAAATGCGTCTGGGCGCTCTCCCGATCTGGTTCCGGTGAATGTTGTTGTTACTCTGGGATTGAGGAAGCCATTCGAACCACATGCGGTGTTCAACCGAGATCACGCTGCACGTCTGGTGGGGGCGAACAACGATTGCCGAGGTTCTTGGTTCGACCGTGCATCAGTCAAACAAGAGAGAGTTGAGCTTGGATTGTGACCCTGCCTGCTGACATGTGAGACACAGGGATGCACTATTAGGGTGAAACTTACGCAAATTCGGTTTGTTCGGCAGGACCGTTTTTGCGGCAGCGCTTTCTTGTTCTCCAGTGGCTCCTCCTGGGACACCGAAACCCACCGCAGGCATGTGTCAAAAAAGTGCCCGGTGAAATTCGAATTTAGGGCGCAACCGCCGCCAAGAGTACAAGTCCTAACAAAACCGCAACCTGGCTCCACCCCGCACTGAGTCGCGCACCGTGGGTTGATTCTGTGGTGCATGTGATGTTGGTGTGATGAGATCAGTGCGCGCATATTAATGTCGTTCAAACCTGTTGCTGCATGGTGCATTGATGCGGAGCTCGCATGCAACACGAACCTGGTCTTGGGTGACGTAAGAGGGTAGTTCGTTGTGTTTTGTAGGGGGGGCGGCTCCAGTTCATGTCCCTAAAGGCGCAGCAGACAAGCAAACGCAATTCCACCAAGAATCCATGCACGCCGGCGGCTCCTCGTCCCAGCCTCATCCCCCCAGCACGGACAACTGATGCGGCGGCGGCGGACGTTATCGCCCAGCCCCATCGAAGCAACCGGCGAGGGGCAGCGATCTCGTTCCATTCCTTATAACACAATGCCACGCGGGCGGCTTGGGAGGTTGCAACAGTTGACTCGTTTGCTTTCCGAAAATAAGTAAACCTAACAGTGTATTAAGATATTGCAGTAAAAATATCAGAATGCATGTATGGGCAAACAACGTTCTGAATAAAATTGGCAAGGCCTCCGATGCCTTGGTGTCTCCAGGACCGTCCTCCAGTCGATGCGCGGATAATGGCACGATCCAGAACGATCCGCGACTCAGGCAGAACTAACTCACAGCGTCCTCCTTTCGCACCCCCACCCCAGCCAGCCATCAAAGGATACTATCATCGAACAGGAAGACAAAACCAGCAGTCATCAAGTCATCTCTAGACGTGTGTCCTCACACCAAACAACAACCCGACTGCTCAGACAGAAATTGATCTTGACAAACCCATATTTCTGACAAACATTCCGGATGAGAGCAAGTCATTGAAGTCAAGGACACGTCCTAGACCCGATCAGGGCTGCCAATATCAACGCGCCCAGGGACCTTTTACGAGTTATGGGGACTCGTAACAGGCAGGAATTGCCTATAGTCAAATTGTTGTGGACTTCCCACAAGTACACGGCTCGCAAGGTTTTGCAGTCCCCCGACCACAGCTAATAATTTAATGGATTTACTCGAAGCACTTGCCTGCTCGAGAGCACTCCTGCTCGAAGCACTCTCTGCCGATCATCGTTCCGATCCACCACGACGGAGCCCTGAAGACGAGCTTGGAAAGACCTCATGTCCATCGTTCGAGTATATTGTGCAGATGGACCGGGTCGAAGACGACAAAGTCAACATGCCAAACCCACGTTGGAGGACCGTAAGACTGAAGTACCTGAACCCCAATCAAAGGCGTCAGAAATCTGTATGCGTGTGCCGCCAGACGTTTGCGATAGGGTGCAGCCGGTTCTAGACTGTATTCAAGTATACACGATAAGGGCACGCTGGCAGCCCGCGGCGAGGACGGGCAACGTGGCGGCGTAAGGCATCAGCTACGTAGCGAACACGCCAGTTCTGTACTTGCGCGAATTCGCGTGATAAGCGGTAGTGACGAACAAGGTGAGGGGGGAGGGGAGGATGCCAAACCCGTACTTCAAGAATACGCCAATGGGTTGCTTCAATGCCCCAAAGGTACGCCAAATGCCAATCAAGGCTGCCTTGGCAAAAATCAGAGGTGCTTGAGCTTTTCGAATCTGAAAGCAGGTAACATCAAGCAGTTTTCAGCTCCGTTCAGACGGAAGAAGACAGAGGCTTGCGAGGGTGGGTCATGAGATGGACAAGAAGAACGTTTCCAAGGATGCGACAAAATCTTCATCTTCAAAAGACATATTGGGCAACATGCGCCACATTCGTAGCAAACAACCCAAGTTGATGCCGGAGTTAAACCGCACCACACGTCCCCAAAGGTCACACAAATCACGCTTCGCGAATATTTCCTCGTATTGTCTCGTCGCTGCCAGGGACAGGAGGCAGCGCGGAAGCCTGTCACCATCCCGACAAAGGTTGCAAACTGCATCACAATCGCCCAAGCGTCCGCAAAAAACATATGTCCGTTACTCACCCCCCCCCCCCAGAGAATGAGGGAATCCTTCATGCTTGGTAAGGACAGGCATCCGACCTGTCAAACTCCTGCTGGTCATGACAAGCTGACAGTCAAGGTTGGATAATGAGAAACTTACGAAACAAAAGAGAGGATGAGATAAAATGCAGATATTCGCATTGGAAGAATTTTTACCTCAAGAAGAGTTAGGGACCGGACAACAAATTTCTTGGCCGCTCGCCTACAATGTGTGTGGTACCTCAATTGGAGGGACGGCGAGATGACAATCAGTTCTGAACGGGAGCTGACAACCAGGTTGCCCGTCAGATGCTGACTTTAGCAACTCTGTGCAGTTCAATATGGCTGAGGGAGAAGTGTGAAGATACGGGACAGTGTTCTTGCATGTGACTTGAGCACTTACACAAGTCCGACATGCCTCTATAGGTGCGGTTTCTTAAACAAGTGTGGAGAGACATAACACCTGCAAGAACTGTCAATTTCAAATGCGACAGAGACATTGTGGGGGCAGCTGGCATATTCCTGAAAGGCAGCTTAGAACGAAAAATCCCGTTAGTAAAGGACAGATCCCCGGGGGAGTTTACCCCTCTGATACCACTATGGAGAATTCATTGTCTTTCTTACGACAGGTTCCCCCGGACCCCGTGATGTGTAATAAGACATTCATAGGTTCGAGGATATTACGGGTAGCTTAAATTCAACGGGAAGTACAGCGTGCCCACTTTATTTGAGAGGTTAAAGAGCACCATGATGGGGCGGGTGGGGGGGGGGGGGGGGGGGGGGGTGGGGGGGGGGAGGGGGGGGGAGGGTGGGGGGGGGGGGGGGGGGGGGGGGGCGGGGGGGGGGGGGGGGCGGGGGGGGGGGGGGGCGGGGGGAGGGGGGGGGGGGGGGGGGGGGGGGGGGGGGGGGGGGGGGGGGGGGGGGGGGGGGGCGGGGGGGGGCGGGGGGGGGAGGGGGGAGGGGGGGGCGGGGGGGCGGGGGGGGGGGGTGGAGTCCGTGAGACTAGTAGCGGCCTTTTAATTTTCCAAGTTACTACGTAGACCGGGTTGGGACCCGTGCCTTATTGACACTTGCAAGAGTGTGGTACGCTGCCAAGGGACTTGAAGGGGTACAGAGTGGCGGAGACATGAAGGACAATGATTGTTTTTGTCCAACAAGTTTTTTGGGTTTCTGGTCGGAGATCAGTGTTATCGAAGGCACCCGCTGGTACGAGGCGACCGCTCATGAACCAATGGGATTGGTTGTTGGAAGCCCTCGTGGACGTTGCTCTATTGTTATTCTGGGGGCCATGGCATGACTGAGGGGTCGCCCACGGTCCGTACACAGTATGTTCTTACAAACAGTGGTGTCAGATGAGGCCATGCGCATGCACAGGTGACCGTCGGCAGCAGCCATCCCACCGTTTTTTTGCCGGCAACACTGCATCATCTCGCTGTGTCTCTCTGCTCACCGATGTGGAAGAAGATGCATTGCCCCCCGGCACTGGGTCTGCCGTTCCGCAAGGAAGATCTCTTGCCGTGACGCAGCAAGAGAAGATCATGATTGCATCAGTTCCATCGCGTTGCACACAAGGACGTGATGTGTTGGCAACTGGGACTTTGAAAGAAAACGGCAGATGGCACGGAGGCACACCATTCATCGCTGCCCTGGGCAGAATGTTTGACGCAGAGTCGATCTTAACCTACGAGCGCCTTGATGAGCTCTTGCGGAGGCACTGGCCTGGTGGCAGTGGGAGGGCACTGCTGTATCCTGCAAGGTTGAAAGGGATCTTCGGATGGCCGGCTAATGGTTCACAGGTGAGTGCAGACCACAATACGACGACTGACTTACCAAGACGTCTTAAGACGATCACCGCGCACAAAATCATCATATATCAAACGGCGGAACGATGTCGATACTCTTGGGGGAGCACTCATTGGATGTGATTCGATGATGATGATACTCTTGGGGGAGCACTTATTGGATGTGATTCGATGATGATTGGTGTCTCCTTGGTGGATTGGATGTGACGGCCTCGTCCATCATTATAAAGGGTGTCCCACTTTATTTGAGAATAACTATAGAATGACAGATTACGCTTCGGACATCACTGTGTCGGGTACGTCCGACTTGATTTGCACTGGGGTCCAAGATGTTCATCTTGATACAATTGAAAAGCAAAAAACAATTGGAATGGCCCGCCCTCATGAGAGGCCTCGTGCCTGAATGGGGTAGTGATTACATCGAACGAACATTCCTAACGAGCTCCAGTGCCAGTTGCACAACAAGAGAACATGGATGGATGAAGATGGATTCTGGTGGGGATTTGACAAAGTCTGTGCTAGGAAGTATAAGCAGACTAACGTCATTATTCTTGCTACGAAGTATCACGGACATGGGACATATGAACATAAAGTACTGGTCACTCTAAATAATCGGATACAAGTGTGTGGAAGACGATTATGGTGATTCTGATGCTCTTTGAATCATACGGGAAATCATGTTTTGCTGGCAGCCAATGGCCCCAAATAGCCCAATAGGGTACTCAAAGAACAGCAGAAGCAAACCACATGAATGCGGTTCGTAGAGACTCAATGCGGCTTTAACGACGACAAGTGGTCGTTGCGTTTCTAAAAAACGAGTCTAAACGACGGCAACATACATACCTGATAAAAACCATTGAGCGATTGCGCAAAGAAAAAGAGTATTCATCGACGCGATGCCGACCGATATATATATCCCACCTTGTCAGCCCATTTCAAAACCAGTCCGCAAACTAGGAAAGGCGTTGTCGCTGGACATGGACAGTCTTGGCACAACCAAGTTTCTTGATCGCCTCCACTGCCAGAATGTCAGCCGTCTCCATGCACTGCGGGCGTCATCGGCTGTTTCCGGTGATCCACGCATCTTGAAGTATGACTCATTGCTTCACCTTATTAAACAAAGACACCACACATCCCCACCGTCACGTTTGTTCCTCGTCGCTGTGGAGTACTTCTTCGATGACGGCTGCTACAAGATCTCCAACGGAAGCGCCCTTGTATTCTCACATGCTATCAACACCCTTTTCGTTGTGGAGCCAAAAATCCTCAAACCCCCCCCTGCCCAGTATGGACATGCCAAGGTGTCGAAAGCCATACAGCAGGCCACTATGGGCGCGACTAGACTTTTGTCCTGGCTACCGCATCTCATAAACATGGACCTGAAAGACGGAACCTCACTTGGATATGTGAAAATTTCTCGTATGATCGTGACCGCTGTGAATCGCGGTGGACGCGTCTTCTGTCAAGATATCCACAGCCAGGAAATTTACTAAGAATTGGAGGAGGAAGACCCATACAGCTAGGGACATTTGATATTGGGACACCTTATATTTGGGGATTCTGAAAAGTTGACCAATTCAAGATTTGTAACCGAGTACAGTGATCAGTTCCAAGTACCAGTCTGAGTCATTGATGTTCAAGCCTCCTCATGTGATTGTGTTCAGCAACAGGACTTGAGTTCCTTGAGTTGAGCGGATTTGTGATTCCTTGGTGCTGATGTCTCAAGCTACCGAGTCGTTCAGGAAGCTCTAAATCCTGATTAGAAATTTAAAAAAAATCGGCCGGGAGGCAGGAACGCCCATTATGTTCAAAGTACCCTGACAAGTCAAACTGATGGCTAACATCGTGCGCATCAATAATCCTTTAGCAGAAACGGCAGCAATTAGTGTCAATTTGGACATTCGCAATGTCCTAGAAATTTGGATATTTAAGGAGGACACGCAAACGGCGGAACACTGTCGAATGTATCGGACACCGAATGGCACACGCAAACGGCGGAACACTGTCGAATGTATAGGAGGAGTGTACACAAGAGGCCGAACACGGTCGAATGGCACACGCAGGCCCTCATTGACACACGCAAACGGCGGAACACGTTTAAAATAGGGATTGATGTGAGCCTCCGGCATTCTTCAGTATTTATTTTTGTTCAAATAATTGTTGTTCCCGAAATGGAGAGTCTTTTCAGAGGTGTTCATGTGGAAAAAAAAAAACCCTCATGTTTGTTTAGGCATTTTTTATGGATCCGAATGGTGAACGTTCAGCACGCGATAAAAGATGCCTAAACGTTCAGCACGTGATGAAAAATGCCTAAACGACAGCGACTACGTCGATGACATCCCAACTCTGCAAGTGGTGTTATCATCCCCAGCGGAGCGACCGGGGGCGACCAGAGGGGAGCCCCCACAAAGGAGTCCGCGATGAACCGTGCGGGTGGGCGACCCGAGGGGAGCCCACAGTTCATGCATGCATCTTACCAGGCGGCACCTGTGTCGAGTCCCACGGCGACCACTACAGTCGGCGGAACCTTTGTCGAGTCCCACGGCGACCACTACAGTCGGCGGAACCTTTGTCGAGTCCCACGGCGACCACTACAGTCGGCGGAACCTTTGTCGAGTCCCACGGCGACCACTACAGTCGGCGGAACCTTTGTCGAGTCCCACGGCGACCACTACAGTCGACGGAACCTTTGTCGACTTAAGGAGGACAATCGCTCGCATCGCAAAGAAGTCGATACTCTCTAAGACAACCTGTTATCACATGTCAAGCATGGGTCTGCTAGACAAGCGCTCTCGTATATCGATATGGGAATCGCGGGCCCCACGGAGTGGGGCAGGGGAATTTAGTTGCAGAAACCTGTCGCATCCACACGCAAACGTACATTCATGACACACGGATGCGGTGGCGGATTCTCGTCCTCGAATGAAGTGTAAACAACCATTCTTCATTATAAACAACCATCAGCACAGAATGGGCGTTCCTGCCTCCCGGCCGATTTTTTAAAATTTCTAATCAGGATTTAGAGCATCCTGAACGACTCGCTAGCTTGAGACATAAGCACCAAGGAACCAATGAGACGTTGGCCTGCTCCTTAGAAATTCCCCACACATCAACGACTGTCGGGACTTCGATATCCCCTGGTGCCACCACTTGCTGCCCGACAAAGATGCCATGGTGCCTGTAACCGGATGCGTCTTTTACCATGATCTGGGCGCCAGGCTTAAGCTTGCCGAGCATAGCATAGCCGCTCTTGTACGGCGTCAGGGTAGCATATGGGTGCCCGATGTCTGGGGGTGACCAATCTGGAAGCATTCGCTTGATGTGGGCGATTGCCGATGTGAGGATGTCGGCAAGGGGATCTTCCCGAGATGCCATGTTTGTCTCAAATTGAGCTGCTGACTCGTGTTAAGCTTCGAGGATTTCTAATAGATAATTATATAGGGATCTTTTTTATGCGACCGTCATTTTCTCATTGCAACACCGGGGGGGACATGGGTTTTAATTCAGGACTTTTATTGATTGGGTATAAGGATACCTGGTACAGATGGGATTTTTAAATGAGGAATCCGTATTGTCGAAGCCGACAGTGTGTGTGCTTACAGGGTTCAATACTGTCCAAGACGCATGTAAGATTGTCCCTCACAAACACATTCCATTTGTCATACTTTGTGTGCATAATGGGCATTTAGCATATGCATTTGATGACATTGAGGAGGTGCGCATTGAGCCAGATTTTGTGTTATTGAATGCCCTTGGTCTAAAACATCGTGTGATTGTGTTGTGTGACAGGTTTACAGATCTTACTCCCAATCATAGGTCGTGCGTGAGCCACGTCATCTGCGCATCAACAAGTTGCGATGTTGTTGTACCCCATTGCAATGATTTGCTATGGCTGGATTTGGAGAGAATGCAATTTGCGTTTTTGTTCTAGATTGTGACAAATTTTCCATGAAGATCGTCTTATCTGATACATCATTGTGAAGACATCCAAACACTACATCACAGTCGACGACAACTTAAACTTGACAACTTAAACTCACTCACACACGCGTAGCGGCGGCTGCTGTCGAATGGCACACACAGGACACTCATTGACACACGCAAACATGTAGACGAATCCTCTTCATACAGTCGACGGAATACTAAAATGAAACCGCCTCGTGTACGGTGTGTAACCAAATGGTGTAGCAACCCACGGGGCAGTGGAACACCAATACGATTTTGAATCAACAAATTGCAGGATGTTAACGAGAATATCGTGGTTCTTTTTTAGATCACGGCTCTCCATCCTGCAGACTCCGTATCGTTATTTTGTCAGTACTTTCGAGAGTGTCCATTGAAGGACCAGCCGCACTTAAGCGATCGACTCTTCCCCAGTACCGTGGCCCAAAAGTACACGGGGTCTTTGTTGATGTGCAAAAAGCGCGTCATTCGCCTCCTCTTTCCTTTCTTCCATCTACAAATAACGCAAAATACAGACACAATTTGCCTTACTTTGTTCTCATCCTCAAGCAACCAACCTCAAAACTGCTTGTCAAGTGATATATGTCGCCAACGTACCACATTTAACAAGTGGCGGAGCCCCTTTCACATACACACACACACACGACGCATGGAACACGCGGATGATGTATGGGGGGGAGGGAGCAAGACGCCGACGACGTCAGGATAACAAGAGACACGCACGCACGCACGCAAACGGAGGGGGGAATTCACAGGGGTACGGTACAGTACAGTACATTACACTCGATCGATGTACGCATACAGCTAGGGACATTTGATATTGGGACACCTTATATTTTGGGGATTCTGAAAAGTTGACCAATTCAAGATTTGTAACCGCATCTAAAGACACTATTGGTAAGGTGTGCCGTACACGAAGCGGTTCCATTTTAGTATTCCGTTGACTGTACGCCCCCATGGATGAACGACCTAGCCGCAGATGCTGTCTTAGCTCGCTCCTGCTGCTCAGCCTTTATAACTGCTGGGTCGTCTAGCTTCCAAATGGCCTTGCAATCTGGTCGGTCTTCCAATCGAACACCAAGCTCCACAAGGGCCACATCACGCACACGGTCGCAAGCTGTCATGGTCTCCTTGGGATCAGCCTTAGTGCGGGCAAGTGATCGCACCTCATCACGGAATGCAGCAAAGGCATCCAGGTAGCCTGCACCCTTGGCATCCCCAGCCCCGCCTGCGGCGTCAGCAAAGCCAGGCTTGTCCCAGGATGCATCGACAATACCAAACATGGACAGCATCCTGGTCACATAGCTGGCCACCTTGCGTAGGAGAAAGGGCTGGGCCGGGGCAGCTGCAGACGCAGACTCTCGCTTCTTGGAAAGGTAGATGTTGGTGCTCTTGATGAGCTCGCTGAGGGTGTCCATCACAGCTGCTGTGTTTAGGTTGTCAAGCAAGTGCTCATGCACCTGATTCTGTACTGCCTGCAGCTTTTGAGACAGGTCCCTCTCCTCTGCATGCCATTTAGCACAGGAGGTGATTTCGTCCACCCCGCGCACAGCAACCTCAATGTTCTGGAAAAAAAAATTCAGCTGCGCTTCCCGAGCCTTCATTTCGGCCCTGGAGGCCTCTCCATACACCATGGACTTGTTCCAAGACTGCAGCACAAACAAGAGACGCAACTGGCGAGCAGAGAATGACTTCAGAGCCTCCCTGATGGTGATGAAGTTCTTCAGTGACTTGGACATCTTCAGCCCTTCAATCTCCAAGTGGCCAGAGTGGAGGAAGTAGTTAACCCACTGGTGGCAGCCCTCGTTATAGTAGAATGCCTCAGCTTGTGCCAGTTCGTTGTCATGGTGTGGGAACCTCAGGTCATCCCCACCGGTGTGGATGTCCATGCGGGATCCGATCAGGGTGCTAGCCATGGCACTGCACTCGATATGCCAGCCAGGCCGCCCCTGTCCCCAAGGAGACTGCCAGAAGGGCTCCCCAGGCTTCGACGCCTTCCACAAGGCAAAGTCAGTGTTAGAGCGCTTCTCTGATGTCTCGAAGTTGGACTCCCCCTCGGCTGCTAGTGCAGAAGATCCCACAACCCAAGGCTTGAGCTTGCCGTAGTTGTGGCCACACGTCCTGAAATTCGTTGTATCGAAGTAGACACTTCCATTGCTCTTATATGCCATGCCATTGTCTACAATTTTCTTGACGTAGTCCACAATCTCGTCCATGTACTCGCTGACACGGGTGAGCACATCTGGGCGGCGCACACCCAAGGAATCCATATCTTGAGTGAACTCCGCCTCATACTTGGCAGCATGCGCCCTAAAGATTGATGAATCCGTCACGCTCTTGCCTTGCTCTCTGTCCAGCTCCTCAGCTACAAAATCCGAGGCAACCGCGTAGATAGTAGCTGAATCGCCAGCCTGTCCTAACGCTCTCAGGGCTGTCTGAATCTGACTTAGCTTGTGGGCCTCGTTTTTAATAGCACCCTCCAGCTCGTTCAGTTGTCGCTGAAGGACCCCCTTTTTGTCAGCTGCAGCAGCCTCCTGCTCTTCCTTGGCTGCGACCACCAAGGCCTCCGCTTCTGCGAGCTTTGCTCTCTGCTTTGCAAAGCTGTTCTGGACAGCCTTCTCAGCGAAAGCTTTTACCTCGGCGTCCGTGTGCTTTTCTTCCTTGTACTTTGCCAGTAGGTAGTTGCGGCGAGCGCGGATGATGATCTTGTCGTCAACATCTGTAACATTCATGACGTAGAGAATGTTGTACCCAAAGTAGTCCTCCAGCACTCGGCGGATAATATCAAACGTGACGTAGTTCCTAGCATGCCCCATGTGCAAAACATCGTAAACAGTGGGCCCGCAGGTGTACCAGGAGAGACTCTTGCTACCCGGCCCCGAAGCTGGGACGAATGGAACTTTCTCATCCAGTAAGCTGTTGTAAAGCATGAGCGATCCTGGGGGTGCTTTGGCATTGTCCTCGCTGCCGCCTACGCATTTGGAGCCATCCGGGCGGGTCCGCTCGCGGACGATGCTTGCCTTGGACATTGCTCGCGCTGACGGAAGTGCTTCTGATCTGAGGAGGGCTACGAGGGAGGAGCACAGAGACAGAGAGGCTCGCCAGGGAAGCTTCAGACAACTATGCAGTCCAGCACAACAAAGCAGTCCAGCTAAAAGGAGGGGCAATCCAGGCAGCTCCAATTCAATCCGCAGTGGGGTGCAATCCACTCATACAATATATACGCATTATACCGGTTTTTTGATGTTTCATTTTTCTGTTCTGCCGACTGTAGAATAGTAATATAGAGACCCAGCCCCAGACAAGGCAATGCATGTGCAGTGACTGATCATGGCCGAAATGTACACGAAAGCCCAACTCGATGATGCCGTGGCTGCAGAGCGCGTGCGTACTGATGCTGTTCAGCGAGCTTACAAAACGCTACTGGCTCAGACGCATGAGCAACATCGTCTACTGAACCAGGCGCTGAGCTTGGTTTCCAAGCAGGACGAAGAGATCGAGAACCTCAAGTGCGTGATTCTTGCTCGTGCACTCATGAATAGACGCGGTGCGCGTTGTGTCCCACAATGCATGCAATACAATAACATCTCTCTGTGCTGACCCACACACATTACTAATTCAAAGGGTTGCAACAATTGATCGTTTGCTTTCCGAAAATATGTAAACCTAACAGTGTATAATGAATTTGCAGACAGTGTGTGTGCCTACTCATGTGACGTATATTGTTGGGCGTAGGCAGGCTGGAAAGAGCTTCATGATCACAAACGAAATAGGGGATGGTGAATCCACTTTGTTGGTTTGTGAGACAGACCATGACGTAAATCATCATAAACTGCATTCCCCAATTGCAATTGTAAGCATGCGAGACACCCTGGATAGCATAATCGGGTTTAAGATTATAGTTTTGGACAACGTCATTTTCGATTCGACAGACAGTCTAATACAAGATGCTATATCACTGCATGTCAAAACTGGAACACGCTTAATTGTAGCAGTTTCACATCCATTCAGTATCCCATCTGATGGCGATGGGATAATTATACAACTTAGTGAATACAAAGACTCATGTGGATTGCAATGCCTAAACAATTAAAAATCCAAGTATGAATTCCGGGTATGAATGACTGTGTAAGAATGTTTTGTTTTTGACAAAACTCTTGAAAAATCACATGCAAGGGTGGACATGCTGCATGCTCGCGGTGTGCATCCACATGAGAATGTACGTACAGGGGGGGGATGCGCAAGCCGCCTCCTTGGCATGTGTGAGGATGAATGGAGGACTCAACATGATAAGGAACTCTGAAGAAAAAACGTTACACCGCAACAAACAAGTCTTAGATAATTTTATTTTTTTATTTAAAATATATACACTTTCATTCATTCATTGAATGCCACGAGTGGAAAAACTACCTAAAGCGAAAAAAGAAACGAAGAGTCGATCTGATGTCGTGTGCTACACAGGTCCCCGTCCACGCGGAAAGAAGGACGACTCGTACACGTCCGAAGAGTTCGTCGCTTTTATGAAGCATGAGGCCTCTGACAAAAAAGAACGGACGCTTGATGAATGGATAGAGTGGGCAGGCGCGCTCCGCATGAAAGCATCAAAGTGCAGAAAAGTAACAAAATGCAACGATAAACTATCGGCTGCAGGTGAAGTCATTGAGAAAACTGAAAAGCCCCTCAAATCTTGTATCGAGAGCAAATGTCATGGGAGTTATGAACTCATGGCGAGGCTGACCAATAATTCCAAAACCGCCATGAGCTCGTTCGATAAACACGCAATCACCGCGCGATGTGGTGCCGTCCATTGCTCGAATGAAGGCGTGAAATATGGCAAGGCGACCAAATCATGGGACGCAATATCGAAGAGATGCGATATTCCCCGAAAGGGATGTGCCGGTGATTGTTGATGCAGGGGCTGCATTTAGCCGAATCCGCTAAGCGACGGCGAGGTCGTCTTGTCCACATACAGCTACCAAGGGTGGCGGATCCTCACACAAAAGGGGACGCCATGTTCATGGGAATTTGGCCTGAATTCGGGTTTTCTCATCTCACCGCATCGGGTGTCGCGCACGGTGTGATACCGACGCACACGTATCTAACACGATTCCGATGTACATCTAACACAAATGTACGGGGGCGAATTCTGGTTTGTTAGCTGCTTGACAACTCTATTTTATCGCGGTATTACTTAAAGCCTATAATTATGTACACAGTATCTTATTTGTCACTGCTTTCATTTTTTCATGCACACAGATAATAAGCATGGACTTCACTAATACATCACCAGCTCAGCTAGGCATCATCATCGCTGACGGAGGGCCACACAAGAATGCTGCATTGGCTGCACTTGTCCAAACTGCTGAGCGAGCTGATGAGGCAGTGCGGGTGGCGCATGCGGCTGTAGAAGCTGCCGTAGCCATGCTGCGAAACAACAACAACAGGTCTGATTTGATTTGCGCTTGTGATTGCACAAAGGTGGGTCATCAACTCAACGGAGAAATCGGTGCTTCAGACTGCCCTGAAAGTCCTTCACACGCATTGCATGACAGACTTCAACAGAGAGGAGAGCAATGCTGTGATCACGATATCGACTTGGTGCAATATCGTCATTCAACCAAGTGGCCATGTCGCTCTTGTGCAGGGAGGGATTGGAAGGCGGGCATGGGTTTGATCCATTGCGTCATGGAGTTGTACATGATAATTGGAAAGCGGAGCGCCACGCCAACAGAGCGGTGGTATGCTTCACTGCGGGAAGACTTGGGACCGCGATGTGAACGCTTCCAGAAACATCCTGATGCTTACACTTCACCAAGTCTTTGGGAGAGAGCGTCCTCTCGCGTTTCGCCGAGACGCGCCGAGAAGTTCCTCGACAACCCCACCCCCACCCCTGATACTGATATGGGGACACAGACGGTTGAACGGTTTACCAAAGAGGCTACTCGGAATATCTTCGAGAACCTCTTCAACCTTCTGCACCCCCCAACGTTGCCCAAAAGCAACGATCTGCAGTCTGGATGATTATAAGGTGTCCCAATTTATTTGAGAACAACTGTATCAAACTGTATATCACAGTTTAGTGAACGTGTTAGCCAATTCAGTCCATGACTTGCAATCGGCAGGGTGTCGCATGTCTCGTCCAATGAAATTAATTGTGAGTTGGTTAGCTGCGTTCTGGTCACACCACTGCCAGAATTGTGCCGCCGCAGTGAGACATGCAGAGGATCCATGTTTGGCACAATACGACTCACCGAACTTCAGCCCACCATTGATGTAAATTACAAACACTTTGTTTGGGGAGGTTTGCTCCTTCGTCCAATGCTCCAGCGCTACGTACGAGTCAACGACTTTTGTCGCGACATGGTGCACTTGAGACAGCCTAAGCCACTCGTCCACTGAATGGGGTTCGATATGGCTATCCATGAAAATCGCTGTATTGATGTTATAACCGGTTTGAATGAGGGCTATTAAAACATTCCACTCATGATATCCGCTGCCACACTCTGGAAATACAATGATTGATACCTTACTTCTGCATTTGTTTACATAATTGAGCACATTATTGACGATGTGGTTACTGTCATTGGGTGTATCTGCACTATTTTGTAGAACAGGTAAAGGATGATTTGCATCCATTCTATGTTTGCATTATTATTTTGGTGATAAAATCATGCACCACATTTCCTTAAGCACACTTTATCATGAAATACAAGGTGACCCACTACTCCATGCTCGCACACGGCTGGATTGGTTTCCAGAACCAGGCACATTTGCATCTACATTTGCCGTACACTCCAGAAAGCGGTTTCATTTTAGTATTCCGTCAAGTGTAGAATTTGAATGCATACGTGGCCTTCAACATCTTCACCCATTCAGATCCGTGATGGTCATGATACTGACTGAGTTGTAAGATGGTGTCTCGACCGGCTAGGGGAATGCTGCACGGGTGAGAGACAGACACGATGACGGCACGAGCTTTCGACTGCATGGCATTGTGTAACAATTGGCGGCCTTGTACATTAAAAAGATGGATGTCATCAAATGCTAGCACATTGAAACCGTCAAGTGAAGGTGATTCTGATTCAGATTCAGATTCAGACAGTTTACACAACGTTGCCTCTGGTGTATGTAAAGCATGGTACTCCTTATTATGTTCTGTCATGACCAATATTAGAGTGGGTGGTGAATGTTGAGCAATAAGTTGAGTGATAGCGTGACTCTTCCCACTTTCCCTGCGCCCTAAAATGTACATTACTTGTGGCTTACAAGTTGTCCGTGTGATGCTCATTTACTCACATGACAAGGGAATTTGATGCATATAATAACCGCAACCAACTAAGCTACAGTCGGCGTGTCCAGGAAGAGAGGCGATCGCTTCAGTGCGGCTGGTCTCTCGGAGGTTATCGCTTCATTTCGTTTTGTCGCCGGAGCAAGGTGCTCGACATATCACCGCTGGCAGGACTCACTTCGTTGGTTCACCTGGACATTTCGAACACAGACGTGGACAACATATCACCGCTTGCCGGACTCACTTCGTTGACGTACTTGAAAAATGGATGGAATGATGTGTAAAATTGTCCTTGTACAGTAATAGTCCATCGGCAAACAACGGATTCAATATTCAACAAGCGGCGGAGCCCTTTCACATCAAGCATTAGACATCTACTACACACTACTACGCATTAGACATCTACTACGCATTAGACATCTACTACACATTAGACATCTACTACACACTTGTGTCTTACACAATGTGTATGTTGTTTTAACACTTGGGCATTAAATTAAGGAGAGCTTATTATCACTGTAACGCTTGGGCTTCTTTCTCACTGAAAGTCATCGGAGTGCACTGGAACACTTGAGCTTATTATCACTGTAACACTTGAGCTTATCACTGTAACACTTGAGCTTATCACTGTAACACTTGAGCTTATCACTGTAACACTTGGGCTTATCACTTTTTTCCGATGTGTCTTCTAAAGCAGGCGTCTGCTCGACATCAATTATTTACTTTTCAGGATAATAAGTGGTGGTGTCGAGATGAACAGCCTGATGTTGTTGGTGGCCAAGATCCTGGGCGTAAAGTCAGAAGGTGCTGATAGTGACGTTTTCGCCCTCATGGAGGGCGCGATGAATGTCATGGGAATTCACAACTTGCTCCCGCAGTCAGCCCGCCGCGTTGACATAGCTGAAGTTGCCACAGAGCTCCTTTCTGGCGATCAGATCCTCATTCGGACAGCGGGTAGCAAGCAGAGATTCCATCATGGAATCTTTGTTGGTCCCATTTCAGGAGTGCAGGGGGGTAAAAATCTCGTGGTTGATTGTTGGGGCTCACAGGATGCTGGCAAACAAGAGGCCAAGATCCGGCTGCGTACATTGGGCGAATTCATGGCTGTCCCCGGCTGGCCTGAGCTTGCTGTAATGTGTTGGGATAGCGACACACCAGAGCTTCGGGAGTTCTCGGCGGCACTGGCGTTGGGGCTGCACAGGGATCTGCAAGATTGCTCTGGCCTCTATCACTTGCTGGGCCGCAACTGTGACCACTTTGCGACATGGTGCCGTACGCTCAGGTGGGATTCAGTTAAGTTGTTTCGAATTGCCGAGCAGGTGTACCTGATGACACATGCGATGCATTTTCATCCAACACAAAAAATCAAAGCCTGGTTTGTTTAAAAGATTTTCATTTTGTTTTTGTTGTTGTTGGTTCACTACAAATATTTTTTGAGGAGTCTGAGGAAAGTTTGTAAGGTGTGTCCCACTTTATTTGAAACGCGGATGAGGCAACGCGGACCCCGCGCGCCAAATATACTACGTTTCGAAAAAAATTGAAACGTTTTCTCCAGCACAACAACCAACAACAACTACAACACACGTAATCGCCAAATTCACTCACTGAAATACCCGAAATGTCTGGATCCACAACAACCACCTCTAACGCCCGCTGCACTTGCGCCGGGACCAAGCAGGACGGTTTCCCATGTTCCCGGCCCGTAAACGGCGTTAAATACTGCCACGACCACGTCAAGCAGGACCCCTCCTTCAAGGAGGAGTCCAATGCGTCTGAAGAGCCGATGACTACTACAGTCGAAGACTACGATGCGCTCCTGCGCGAGCTCGAGAACTGTCGGATCAAGAATCAGACACTTATCAAGCATAACGATGAGCTGAAGCTCATCTCCGAGACTACCATGCATGAGAATATCCTGCTGAAGAGTCAGCTAGTTCCAGAGTTGTCCCCGTACCACTTTGGACACGACCTGCTCACCAGCCTCAATCTGCCATTCTGCAATACGAAGTGCTGCATCGTCCTGCTCGATTCGTCCGGAGCTAGACAGTGCAAAAACAATCGCCAGGCCACTGGCCTGCTGTGCACCACGCACGCGTCATCACCAAAGCATGTAGCAGAAAAGGTCAACAAGGCCTACGCTACACGCTGTTTCGAGAGACACGCGAAGGTCATCAGCGCATCTCAGACACAGTCTGATTGCGTAACCGCGTACACATCTGCGTGCGATGACAACAAGTACAACTACTCTGCGGCTGCTGCTCCGGCGCCGTCGTCGTTCTCATCATAGTTCGTTCGTTCGTTCGTGCATACATACATACATACATGCATGCACAAGCGAACCAATATTTTTTTCTGCTTTAACAAACCTGTGTTTTTTTGGGATGAACTTGCTTCTCGTACAAGAATGCCACCGTCAACGGCTTCAACATCACCAATCAGCTCCAGGTCCGAGTGGAGGCGATCGACAACAACGTTGCGAAGATCTATACCACAGATGAGAACGGCAACCCGCTGCCGATGCCTGTCAACGTCTCATTGCGCACCGGAGAGGATGTGAACGTCCCAGTCTACAACAATGAGTTCCTCATCGTGTGGATTGAAAGCTACGTGCTGGATGTCGGTGGCGTCGACATCATGTGGCTCCACAACCAGAAGCAGCAGGCCTTCTCAGCTAGCAACGGCATCACGGCTTTCTCACTGTAAAGCGTGGTGTATCCAGTGCCATGCAGCCGTAAAATAGCGTGGTGTATCCAGTGCCATGCAGACGTAAAATAGCGTGGTGTATCCAGTGCCATGCAGACGTAAAATAACCTCGCATCAGGCGGCACATGTGCCGCTATGGCCCTCCCAATCAAAAAATAACGAAAGTAACAAAATTCATATCATTCTACATCACGTTTGTTCTCATCCTCAAGTAACCAACCTCAAAACTGCTTTTCAAGTGATATATGTCGCCAACACTTGGATGAGAACCACCGTACCACATTTAACAAGTGGCGGAGCCCCTTTCACCTATTCCCCACAGCGGAGCGACCGGGGGCGACCGGAGGGGAGCCCCCTACAAAGGAGTCCGCGAGGAACCGAGCGGGTGGGCAACCGGAGGGGAGCCCACAGTTTAGCATCAACCAGCAGACACACTAATGGGTGCACAAGCAGACACACTAATGGGTGCAAAAGCAGACACACTAATGGGTGCACAAGCAGACACACTACCGGGTGCACAAACAAACACACGCACGTGAAGAAGAGTGATAGGAGAACGGAGGAAACATGTCGCATACTCGCACTTTATCACGACACATGCCGCATACTCACACACGCGTCGCGGAGGATGCTGTCGAGATGATGCCCACCAACCACTCACTCTCACGCACGCACTCTACTCTATCAAGACACAAACGGCGGTTTCGCATTCTCCTCGGTGTCCATACTGAGTAGAACGACTGATGTTCGTAAACACAGAAGTTTTTAACACACCCAAGTCAGCGACCATTATTAACGCCAATTTTCTAACGGCGATGTTGTACATTTATTTCCATCTGATATATGTTTCATTTTACTGTTCCGCAGACTGTAGGCATCGCGTGTCAGCTTCCATGTATTGTTTTTCTGATTACAGATTACAGATTCCTTTGTATTCGAGTAAAAAAATATGTGCATTGAAATTACAAACCCCTATATAAAATGATCCGATTGTCTGAAATCCATGCGAAATCACAGTCGACATCAAACATCTTGTATAGCGATAATGCACCCATTAAAGGAGTGCGATCGCGACCAGGTGTTAAAGAAGCACCGTCGATGTCATTTGAACAAGATACAGACACAGGATTGTTCAATGCATCAAGTAATGTCTTAGGATTTGCTGCAGGAGCATATACTACGCTCATTGCATCATCTTCCAATTTACAAGCCAATACGCAAATCACAACATCTTCAAATATCGTGCCTCTCAACGACAATGTCTCACAATTAGGAACAGTAACAAAGAAGTTCGCAAAACTGTATGCAACAGATATCTATGGAACATCTGCTACATTTAACACACTCGGAGGAACGGCCATCTCAAGTATTGTCACTTCCACAAGTAGCAATGTCGCAGCCAGTTCTGCAGCTGTCAAATCAGCATACGATAGTGCGGTCTCAGCTTCCAATCAGACGTACGGCATCGGAGCGCTCGATAGTAATGGTGATATCCTTCTCAGGGGCAACTTGCGCATCTCCGAAACTGCCAATATATACAAAGGTACAGAGGTATTCAGTAGCGGTGGAGGTGGTGGCGGTGGTGGTATCATCACTTCCGACTCTAATATTGTCCCTAGTGTGAATGGGACACAGGATCTGGGTGCACCTGATAAACGATGGCGTAATCTTTATTTGTCTGGTAACCTCATTTCTTTCGGTAACGGAATGAACATCGACGGATACTCTTGGAATTATTTGGCCAATTACGTCGTTCCCCAGCGTGTCCTGGAAAATACTGTTTCCACTTATCTCTTCACTGGTGCTGCACAAGATCATTCGGCATATGTGCGCAATGGCGAATCGTACATGTACGGTCGCAATGATTATGGACAATTGGGATTGGGACACACATCAAATATCGCCGTACCCACCAAAGTACCCGGTATCACTAATGCAGCATTGGTAGCGTGTGGTGAACGCTTCACTCTCTGTGTTCGCACAGACGGTACCGCTATCTCTACCGGTATGAACAACAATGGACAATTGGGTATAGGTTCGACTGTGACGACCTCAAACTTTAGTATTGTAGCAGGCGTTTCCAATGCGATTGCTGTTGATGCAGGATACACGCATGCAATGTACATGACATCGAACGGTATCGTTGTGAGTGCAGGAAGCGATGCTAATGGACAACTTGGAAGAGGCGCATCCTCTGCCAATGTCGTGATCAATGCAAATATCTTTCCCATGCTCATGCCGGATGGAAGCAATGTGTATGCACGTGCCATTTCTGCTGGCGGGTACCATTCAGCTGTCCTCCTCAATAACGGTAGCGCTTATCTTTGTGGTAAGAATGATCAGGGACAATGTGGTGCATCTCCTACCCTCGTTCCACAAGCCAATTCATTGGGTATCATCTCCACACTTTCGAATGTGGTAGATGTTGCTTGTGGACACGAACATACGCTCTTCACTCGCTACGATGGGCAAGTGCTGGGATTCAGACGTAATGATCGTGGTCAATTGGGACAGGGCAATAAGACGTCACCTGTGACGTCTGTGGTGCAGGTACTTGCGGGTGGAGGCGCAGGCTCTAGCAACGGTTTGTCCGTCGAGATCGCGGCTGGTTTCAACCATTCGGCCTATATAAAAAATGACAATACCATCTTCGTATTCGGTGCCAATGATAAGGGTCAATTGGGATTGGGACAGACCACCACCGAATCGTTGACGCCGACACAACTTGTGGGGTATGCGGGCTACGATATCGCATGTGGCAGGAACCATACGGTGATCTCGACCACACCGGATCCTTTGACATTCAATTATACTGGAAACAATGCATTGATCGCGTTTGGTGATAATGCATACGGACAGGTGGGTGATAACAATCCCAATGTGACGACGCGATGGTTCCCGAACCGTATTCATGACGGAACGTTCAAGAAAAAGTTGGGGGTGGGATGTAATACAGGTTCATCCGCCTACGTTGATTCGGACGGAGTGTTGTTCATTACAGGTTATAATAATAATGGTCAACTCGGGGATGAAACAACAATCAACAAAAGCACGTTCAGACCCGTTTCACGCCTGATGAAGGAAGGAAGACGGATCGTGGCCATTGCGGGCGGTCTAGCTCACACGCTTGCCCTTGACTCGACGGGACGCGTGCACGCATGGGGAACCAACCAATACGGCCAGCTAGGAAACAATACTACCACTCAATCAAATGTTCCGATCGATGTCTCGAGTTTCGGATCTCTTGTCGGTAAAACGATCGTGGCCATTGCGGGCGGCGGCGATCACACGCTTGCCCTTGACTCGACGGGACGCGTGCACGCATGGGGAAGAAACCATTCAGGAATAAATAGCTTGAGTTCATTAGTCCCGATAGATGTCTCGAGTAATGGATCTCTGAATGGTAAAACGATCGTGGCCATTGCGGGCGGCAACGCTCACACGCTTGCCCTTGACTCGACGGGACGCGTGCACGCATGGGGACACAACCAATTCGGTCAGCTAGGAAATAATACTACCACTAATTCATTAGTCCCGATCGATGTCTCGAGTTTCGGATCTCTTGTCGGTAAAACGATCGTGGCCATTGCGGGCGGCGCCTTACACACGCTTGCCCTTGACTCGACGGGACGCGTGCACGCATGGGGATGGAACAATAGTGGCCAGCTAGGAAATACTACTACCACTAATTCATTAGTCCCGATCGATGTCTTGAGCTTCGGATCTCTTGTCGGTAAAAAGATCGTGACCATTTCGGGCGGCGGCGCTCACACGCTTGCCCTTGACTCTACGGGACGCGTGCACGCATGGGGATACAACAATAGAGGCCAGCTAGGAAATAATACTACCACTAATTCATTAGTCCCGATCGATGTCTCGAGCTTCGGATCTCTTGTCGGTAAAACGATCGTGGCCGTTGCGGGCGGCGGCGATCACACGCTTGCCCTTGACTCGACGGGACGCGTGCACGCATGGGGAAGAAACATTAATGGCCAGCTAGGAAATAATACTATCACTAATTCAGTAGTTCCCCTATTAATCGACAAGAACGCGCGCGACTACCATCCTCGTGTCTTATCGACCGGTCTTGGTTCTCACAAATTGCTAACGAATATAGGCGTTACCTCCAGTTCCTCCCTCATGGCGGTAGGCACGAATGCTTCCCGTCAGATCGGCGATAATACGGCGATCGATAGGTACATTCCCGTAGATGTTGGTGTTGGAAGTTTTGGAAGTGTCATCATCAGTTCAGCAGAGAGTGTTACGCACAGCGCGATCGCTTTACAAAGCGGTGAAGTCTGGTGCTGGGGTAATAATACATATGGTCAATGCGGAAAGAATACAGCTGGTGCTGTAGTGAGCGTTCCCACTAAAGTCGGTAGTATCACGAATGCAGTCGAAGTCGCATGTGGAAACGGGTTCACATTCGTACGCAATGCTGACGATACGGTCCTGGCATTCGGTAACAATGCGAGTGGGCAATTAGGTGTTGGAATGAGTATTGTTGCAACATCCACAATCACACCAACATTGGTGAGTGCTCTATCCGGTTCATCAGGTTCTAAACAGATTGCTGCAGGTACATCTCATGCTGCTTCCATCGATGGCTCAGGTACTTTGCGTGTCTGGGGGTCGGGTCTACTAGGCAAATTGGGATTGGGTGATACTTCTAATAAAGATGTACCCACAATCGTGGATGTGTCCTTATTGGACTTTGCCAAAGCGACACATGTCGCTCTTGGAGGTGATCATACAGTCGTTGTATGTAGCGAATCTGGAAAAGTTTACACAGCAGGTCTGAACGATGTCGGACAATTGGGTCGATCTAATGGATTCGGGAGTGGTGTGGGTATCAATGCATTTGGTGCAGTGACAGATATGCCTACACCTGCAACGCCTTTGCGTGCAGCTTGTGGTTTGAAACATACTGCATTGCATGTGTCGAGCGATCGTATCGTTACTTTTGGCGATCGTGGTAATGGACAAACGATCGTTTCGAGTGGCGCTGCATGGATGCCGCAATTAGTGGAAGTTATCGGGGATGGCGAGGCGGCATACGATGTGCGTGCACTCGTGGCGGGGGCAACGTCTACACACGTGGAAATGCCGCCTAGGTCGGAAGATGTGAATGGGTACGGGAGTGTGCCGCAACGCATCTTGTCTTTGGCAATACAGAAAACATGGGGAAGGAGGAGTGCCTTGCCAACTAATTCTAAAATAGGTGATTTCTCCATTATGATATCACCTACAGGTAGCATTATCACCTGTGGATCGAACGAAAACGGCCAACTAGGAAATAACACGACATCAACAGGTGCGACTACATTAAAAACTATATCGAGTAATGGATCTCTTGTCGGTAAAACGATCGTGGCCATTGCGGGTGGCAACAGTCACACGCTTGCCCTTGACTCTACGGGACGCGTGCACGCATGGGGATTAAACAGTAACGGCTGGCTAGGAAATACTACTACCACTGATTCAAATGTTCCGCTCGATGTCTCGAGCTTCGGATCTCTTGTCGGTAAAACGATCGTGGCCATTGCGGGCGGCGAACGTCACACGCTTGCCCTTGACTCGACGGGACGCGTGCACGCATGGGGAAACAACCAATTCAGCCAGCTCGGAAATACTACTACCACTGATTCAAATGTTCCGATCGATGTCTCGAGCTTCGGATCTCTTGTCGGTAAAACGATCGTGGCCCTTGCGGGCGGCGGCTATCACACGCTTGCCCTTGACTCTACGGGACGCTTGCACGCATGGGGATTGAACAATTCCGGCCAGCTCGGAAATAATACTACCACTAATTCATCAGTCCCGATCGATGTCTCGAGCTTTGAATCTCTTGTCGGTAAAACGATCGTGGCCATTGCAGGTGGCAACCAACACACGCTTGCCCTTGACACGACGGGACGCTTGCACGCATGGGGATACAACTCCCAAGGCCAGCTCGGAAATAATACTACCACTAATTCATCAGTCCCGATCGATGTCTCGAGTTTCGGATCTCTTGTCGGTAAAACGATCGTGGCCATTTCGGGCGGTCAATCTCACACGCTTGCCCTTGACTCTACGGGACGCGTGCACGCATGGGGATTAAACAGTAACGGCCAGCTCGGAAATAATACTACCACTCAATCAAATGTTCCGATCGATGTCTCGAGCTTCGGATATCTTGTCGGTAAAACGATCGTGGCCATTTCGGGCGGTCAATCTCACACGCTTGCCCTTGACTCGACAGGACGCGTGCACGCATGGGGACAAAACAGCAATAGCCAGCTAGGAATTGGTAGTACCACTAATTCATCAGTCCCTTTTTTAGCGTTCACAACCGCTACAGAGACGGTCTCAAACTTGTTCGTGAACTTCACAGGCCAACATCGTTGCTTCGTGGACGCGCTAGCTCCAGCACGTCTACGCGATCACGAAGGACTTGTTGTCGTCACCGACAAAAACGCATACGCATCCGGTCTGTTAAGAGGACGACAACGCGCCATGACAATCAACCAAGCCCTACCTCTCGTATCTCTTTCCAAGGTCCCAAAAGATCCCCGTGCATTCGGTGTGATCTCGCTCACCCAGGACCATCCCGCAGGTCCATCTGCAGCCATCTCAGGGACAGAGCTCCTAAATATCGCAGAAAAAGGTGATGTACGTGTCCAAATCAATTCGATCGGCGAAGGATGCATCTGGGTATGTGACGAGACCGGATCAACTATCCATGCAGGTGATTACGTCACCACCAGTAGTTTGTCCGGTTACGCGTCTCATCAAGTATTAGATGATGGAAATGTACCTGATGGTACATTACGAAACTATACGGTCGCAAAACTCACGATGGATTGTGATTTCTCACAGCCTCTGGTAGATGTTGAAGAAGTACAAAAAGATGAATATGGGAATGTCGTTTTCGATGCAGACGGATCTCTCGTGTACACGATCGTGACCACGACACAGGGTCCTTCTGTTGTGGACCCAGTTACCGGAGAGACACGTACTAGGGGACCACTCAAAACACCTATTCCAGTGACCGAACCTGCCTACGAAATGCGCTGGATGACAACCGAAATCGATGCATCCTCAGGTGTATCGATCACGACTCTTATTTCAAAAGAAGATTACGAGAAACGTAAGTCAGATGGACAATTAGTCGGTTTGTCACGTTCAGCTTTCGTTGGATGCACTTATCATTGCGGATAACTGTTATAAAATGATACCCGTGAAAAAAGTGTGTGTATGACAATAATAACGAATAACAACTGCTGATTTGTTCGTCATGCTTGATGAAGACATCCTCCTTGTTCGCAGTAACACCGAGCTGCGCGGACATGTCACGGTACCCGCCTCGATTACATCCATCGGTCAATTCTCTTCTTATGGTCCTTCAGTCTTTCACGCCGGAGCAACGTTCTCCAATGCACCAACTACATTCGGTGCCAACATCGCATGCAGTTCGATCATCGATGCAAGAGGAGGAATAGCTGTATCAGGATGCCTATCGAATGCTGCTCTGACACTTACTGATTCTGGAGGAGGACTGGCATTGTTATCAGCTCCACTCCATTCCACACAAGATGTGCATCTGCAAAAAGAGTTAAAAGTCCATGGCAATGCGACCTTCGATACACACGTCTCCGTTAACGGCACGCTATACGCGAAAAACTTACATCCGTCTTTCAACACATTCCAAGCTAGCAACATCTTGATTTCACCAGGTGGAATTATTCAGTTCGGAGAAGGAGGCTCTTCGACCATCTCCTTTTCCAACGCTCCGGACACGGGTCTGTTCAATCCAGTGGCTAGAACACCAGGTGTGGTCGCAGGAGGGACGGAGATGGTGCGTGTGTCAGACACAACCGTATCATTGTTGGGGGATCTCGTGGTGTCCTCGAACATAGTCCCGATGACGAACGCGACGCAGTACCTCGGGACATCGACCATGCACTTCAAAGAGGCGTGGATTGACGAGCTACACATCTCGTCGAACACTCTCTACATCGGGGACACGCCCGTGCTTTGCGCTGATAATGATGCCGTGTCCATCCGCGCTGACCCGGGGCAAGGCATCACGCTAACGACCACCGGCGATGGGGAGACATCCATGGTGTCCTCCAAGGGATTCAATGTAGTGTCGGAAGGGGGTGTCACGATGCGTGTATCAGGACCTCTAGGGAGAGTTAACATACAGTCTAGCGGAGCAGGTGGCACCGTGAATTTGGGAGCGGAAAACGAAATTGTGATGACAGCACCTCTTACGACGATATCAAGTAACATGATCGTAAAAGGTGACCTAATAGTAGAAGGCACACAATTAACGGTGAACACGCAGACGGTGACGATTGAGGACAATATAATTGTACTTAACTCAGGTGAGATAGGATCAGGTGTCTCAAAGGGTGAGGCAGGATTTTCTATAGATAGGGGAGATGCTCCCAAATATCAGCTTCTTTTTAGGGAGTCGGACAACGCGTTCGTAATAGGTCCGCTAGGCTCCCTCACACCCATAGCGACCGAGACCTTTGCACGCAACGCAAACAATATATCCAGTGGAACATTAGCGGTTGCTAGAGGAGGAACGGGAGTCTTCACCAGTACCGGAACAGGTAGTGTTGTTTTGAGTAGTTCTCCAACGTTTACGGGAACAGCTAACTTTGCATCTCTAACAACTTCTGGGCCTTCGACGATAAATGGTAACATGACCTTCGGAACTGGTGTCAATATATTTGTAAACCCTAACGATTCCGTGACTGCTCCAGGGTACTCTTGGGATACTGATACAAATACCGGAATGTATCGTATTGCGGCAGATACAATAGGGTTTGCTGTAAGCGGGGTCAATAAAGCTACTATAAACAGCACGGGGATAGTGGGTAGCGGAGCTAATATAACCAGTTTAAGTGCTACCAACATATCCAGTGGAATATTAGCGATTGCTAATGGAGGCACGGGAGTCAGTACTGGCTTAGGTGGTGCCCTGAACGCAAACAACATATCCAGTGGAACATTAGCGGTTGATAGAGGCGGCACAGGGGTCTCCACAAGTACCGGAACCGGGAGCAACGTGTTGAGCGACAACGCAACTATGAGCAACTTGACGACCATAGGGGGCATGATCAGCGGTAACGGTGTCGGACTTAACGCATTGAACGCAAACAACATATCCAGTGGAACATTGGCGGTTGATAGAGGCGGCACAGGGGTCACCCTTAGTACCGGAACCGGGAGCAACGTGTTGAGCGACAACGCAACTATGAGCAACTTGACGACCATAGGAGGCATGATCAGCGGTAACGGTGTCGGACTTAACGCATTGAACGCAAACAACATATCCAGTGGAACATTGGCGGTTGTTAGAGGCGGCACAGGGGTCACCCTTAGTACCGGAACCGGGAGCAACGTGTTGAGCGACAACGCAACTATGAGCAACTTGACGACCATAGGAGGCATGATCAGCGGTAACGGTGTTGGACTTACCGCATTGAACGCAAACAACATATCCAGTGGAACATTAGCGGTTGATAGAGGAGGAACGGGAGTATCCGTCAGTACCGGAACAGGTAGTGTTGTTTTGAGTGTTTCTCCAACGTTTACTGGAACAACTAACTTTGCATCTCTAACAACTTCCAATTTGGATGTGGGTGGTCTTACGACACTGAATGGGAAGTGTATGTGTCTTGATACATTGACTGTGGGTGTTGGTGTTGGAGATGATACTGTTTACCCACTACATATAAAGACAAGTGTGGATAACGTATCCCTGTTCAGTGTGGGTGATATGGTCATGTACTCCGACATTCGCACCAAGTCGGATGTGCTCCCGATTCCGGATGCATTGGAACGTGTGGGACGCCTTCGAGGGTATACGTTCATAAAGAATGGTGGTGACGAGACACGTCGTAGTTGTGGTCTCATTGCACAGGAACTATTGGATGTCTTGCCTGAAGCTGTGCATGCACATCCGGAATCTGGAATGCTGACTGTCGCTTACGGGAATGTAGTGTCTTTACTTGTGAATGCGATAAATGAACTTAAGGCACAAGTCGATACTTTATCGGGCACTTAATTAATGCTTGGAGTGGGTGCATGAATCCCCCGAATTTTCGCATTGCAAGTTCAATGATCAGACACATATTCGTTTTCTTCTCTGTCAAAGCACGTTCAAATGGTATAAGGAAAAAACGCATATTTTTTGTAAAATGTCTGAAGAAGCTACACATCCACATAAAAAAATCATAGACAGGTTTTCCATATTGACAAGAGAGATGCGACAAGAGGCGACATGTGGCAAGAGAGATGCGGAGATCTTTATCTTTGAGGTTTTTAGAATGGTGGCCTTGCTAAACGACATCGATGTTCTGAATGCGATATGGACTCATTTCCCTACTTCTGTGTGGTCTTGTGCTTCTGGACATGTGGTTCAAGATCTGTATGAAGAAGAGATGATAGGTACATTAAATGAATTTGCCTTGAAAAGACGGTTTATCATGGGGGGGAAGTGGCAGTACCAAACATTATCACAAACAGATCCACGACTAAACGTGACCTTCGACAATTAATGCGTCGATTTTTAATGATGAATGGTTGTCGGAACCAAGCTCAAGAAAACTCAATGCACGTGTTTCTTGATGACAAGTACCGCACTGTGCGGTCGCTGGAGCGCACAATGATCGTGCTACCACAGATGCGGGGCTTCCACGAACTTAAGGCACAAGTCGATACTTTATCGTGCACTTAATTCTGGAGTGGGCGCATGAATCTCCCGAATTTTAATATTGCAACTTCAACGATTACATAAGCAATCGAAACCACCCTGACAAATGTCGGAATGGTGTAACGATTCCAACTATTATGTCGGACTCGAGCTTGACCAACGACGCTAGGTCGAATCGCATATGAAGCGGTTTCGATGGTGACCAGGTTTTGGGACCCCGACCGTGAGACATAAACTCTGCTGTACGCGGCAAGGAACGGAATCTGTCTGAAACGTACGACGTCATCACGTGGTACAAACCTATTACTACCACTCGAAGAGTCCGTGACGGCGTCCACTCATCTTCACACATACCACGGCGGCTTTAGCAGCCCACCCCCGTCAGTCCATTCATTCATCTTCACACACGCACGAGTCCATTCATTCATCTTCACACACGCACGGCGGCTTCCAAAAAAACGAGTGTAAACGGAGAAACGAACATCCAAAAAAACGAGTGTAAACGGAGAAACGAACATCCAAAAAAACGAGTATAAATGGAGAAACGAACATCCAAAAAAACGAGTGTAAACGGAGAAACGAACATCCAAAAAAACGAGTGTAAACGGAGAAACAAACATCCAAAATTAAGAAATCATCCACTTACTTACATACCTATCTTGCTTAACAAATCTTCATGATCATGATGATAATATCGAGCCTCGAGTGAAGTGTGTGGCTCACGCCCGACAGCATCATTCATGGGGATTGCCCAGACCCAGATGTCTGATAACACACTCGAGGTTGGCTTATCTCTAGGATCGATGAGAGTGCTGTCAAGGAAGCCGACCAGCTTGTGAAGACGAGCAGTTCCTCCTCTAGGGAACCGTTAGACTCGCAACTTCAAAGCTGGGAAAGCTAACTGGGCACTCTGTACGGTCCTTGAGGGTTCGATGATGATGATTGATGCATTGGATGCGATTAGTTATAATCTGACTTGTTTACACTCGTGGTTCTAGGGGAACAAGTGTCGCATCAAGCGGACTTCTGCTTGACAACTATTTAAGGATTATGAAAGAGGAATCGCGGGACCCACGGAGTGGGGCAGTGGAATTGAGCTGCTGACTCGAGGATCTGACCTGTTTACACTCGTCTTCGATGCGCATGAGGAACAAGTGTCGCCTGAAGCAGACTTCTGCTTGACAATTATTTAAGGATTATGAAAGAGGACTCGCGGGACCCACGGAGTGGGGCAGTGGAATTGAGCTGCTGACTCGCGGAGATGACCTGTTTACACTCGTATTTCGAGCGCACGGGGGACACGTGTCGGATCTGACTTGTTTACACTCGTATTTCGAGGCGCATGGGGGACACGTGTCGGATCTGACTTGTTTACACTCGTTTTCGAGGCGCATGGGGGACACGTGTCGGATCTGACTTGTTTACACTCGTTTTCGAGGCGCATGGGGGACACGTGTCGGATCTGACTTGTTTACACTCGTTTTCGAGGCGCATGGGGGACACGTGTCGGATCTGACCTGTTTACACTCGTTTTTCGAGGCGCATGGGGAACCGTGTCGGATCTGACCTGTTTACACTCGTTTTTCGAGGCGCATGGGGAACCGTGTCGGATCTGACTTGTTTACACTCGTTTTTTGAGGCGCATGGGGAACCGTGTCGGATCTGACTTGTTTACACTCGTATTTCGAGGCGCATGGGGAACCGTGTCGGATCTGACCTGCTTACACGCGCGCTTCGAGAACGCGCATGGGGAACATGTGACGTCTCAAGCAGACGTCTGCTTGACACACGGGGATGAACATCCATGGCAATGCTGAAAACTGACGCAGGTGGAGGGAGGGTTTCTCCACCTGATTAGAGGTCAAGCACGGAATTGAATTGAATGCGGACTCGTGTGAACCTCTACGGATCTGACATGTTTTATGGTGTAAACAGGATCAGAGTAAGCAAAATGTAGATGTTGTACCAGACCAAAGAGTTATCATCCACACGAATATCCAATCCATTTAAACCACGCAATTGGATTATTATCCGACTGAACAAGGTTGAAACGATGCCGACGGACGCAACAAAACAACCCGAGGCCAACTTGGCGCCATGCCCACCCATCAGGGGGCTGGGAGCAAACTGGCACAGGGGCGCAGGCGCAAAGGCGAGCATGCAGGCAGATGCGACGATCATGAACGCACGCGCGCAGATGCAGCTGCAGGACCCGTTCAGTGGATGGAGACAGTTCGGATGCTACAAGGACTGGACAGATGCAAACGAGGCGCTGCAAAGACTCAAGGGACACGCGAGGCACGCATTCGAGATCATACCGTTCGGAAAGCCATGCAAGCCGTACCTTGACATCGACGGTCCACCACTGCCGAACGACCAGGTGCCCTTCCCAGACGTCGCTGCACTGGTCGCGCACACAGAGGACGCAATCAAGATGATATTCAGCAACGACTACGGAATCCAGATCGACGTCGACAACGACCTCATATGGCTCGTCAGCCCAAACGCCAAGAAGCTCAGCCTGCACCTCATCATCGACACGAAGAGAGAAGGAACGCCGCTCCACGTGTATAGAAGCAATCATCAATCAGACCCCTTTGGCGCTTCACACTTAGCCATGAGACTGCAGCAGCTAGACCCAAACGGGGTCGGGAAGCTCGTTGATATATCCGTGTTCACAAAAGATAGGGAAATGAGAATGCTAGGGTCCTGCAAGTTCAACAAGGACGCGGACTCGGTCCTCGTCCCGCTCAAGCAGCACCACAAGGATGACCCAGACACAGCACTCAGGGCAGTCATCTCAAACGTACCAGAGGATGCCGCACTCATACAGGTGCCAGAGCACATACCGAGATACGTCAAGAAGAACGGGATCGCATGGCCGGCACGACCGCGCACGCAAACAGTCGCAGACGCAGTCAGAGCGGCGGGATCCATCATCGCAAAGGCCGTAGAGAAGGAACCGCACGTCCGATGCGCCGACATAATCGTGCGCATGCTCGACCTACTCAGACGAGACATGCACCCGTCAGCATTCCACGACAGACGACCCGCGGAGGACGCATTCGATCGAGCCGTAGGCGTCAGGTTCAACTACAGTGACAGGAGTGAACCGTGCTACACAGGAAACATACACAACGGAGAGCAGAACATGCGATGCTTTGTAGACACAGCCGGAAACTGCATCGTCAAGTGCTTTTCCGCCACATGCGACAACCATGCACCCGCGTGCATCGGAAGACTCGCGGAACCAGGAGGAGATGCATGGGACGCGGGAGCAATTCGAGTAAAAAGTAGGTACATAGACATCGACGCATGCCTAGAGATGAAGCAGGCGGTTGACGTGTGGCTAGACCCGGAGCGAAAGGACGTCAACACGCTCTCCGTGCGCAGCCCGATGGGGTCAGGAAAGTCCACCATGCTAGACGCACTGCTAGAACGCGTGGGCGCGGACAAGACCGTGCTCGTCGTCACATACCGCCAGTCGCTCGCGCTAGAGCACAAGAGAAAACTGGCGCGCAAGGGATTTGTATCATACCTAGACACCGACGTCACCCCACAGGACCTCAGGCGAAGGGACAAGACACCGCGCGTCATCTGCCAGATCGAGTCGCTACACAGGCTAGCAGAGCACACGTGCATGCGATACCTCACATCGGGCTTTGACATAGTTGTGCTCGACGAAGTGGAATCTCTGCTGAGACACTTCATGTCACCAACCGTCGCCACCCCATTGGCTGAGCTGCAGGGGCTTGCGAACACGCTCAACGCGACGACAACCGGCGTCGTCACAATGGACGCAACATGGGGCAGTGTCACGAAAGATTTCCTCAAGCAGGCAGGCTTGCGCAACCTGCTCGTCGTCAACGACTACCGGAGCACAGAGAACGCGCGCACATTCGCCATATCGAAGGACGAGGCGACATGGAGCGCGCAGATCCGAGACGACATCACCGCAGGCAGGAACGTGGTTGTCGTCTCGCTCAGCCAGGAGCGAGCGATGCAGGTGCACAAGGTCGCACTTGACACATTCGACGACCCAAAGGACGCAGCCAGACTCTGCCTGCTGCACACGTCCAAGACAGCCGATGCAGTCAAGGCGAAGCTCATCGACGTAGACGCACTCTGGAGCAGCAAACGCGTCGTAGTTTACACACCGACCATATCGGCGGGGATCGATTTCAGTACCGAGCATTTTGACAGGATGTACCTATATCTGTGCCCCGGATCCGCGGCGCCGATGGGCGCGTTGCAGATGACAGGACGCGTGCGACACCTGGTCGACACCGACGTCAGGACGCTCGTCGCCAAGAACATGCGGGTGGCGCGAGAGGCAACCCGACAACACTTGACGCACGTCGACCTCTACCAGTGGCTCAGGTGCGATAGAGGGGTGGCGGGTAAATTCATACTTCTAAAACACGCTTTGGATGGAATGTTTCGCAACCTGCTTTAGAGTCAAGCACGTACCCCCACGGGATAGAGTGGTCCCCAAAGTCACAATTCTAAAACACTATTTGCTATATATCTAAGTATGACTTTGGGGACCACTGCTTAAAACTGACGCAGGTGGATGGAGGGTTTCTCAACCTGCTCAGATGTCAAGCACGTCCCTGCGATTGACGGTGGAGACGACCACACATTGCAGGAGCTCTCGGGTGGTGCTCTCGCCCCGTTGTTTGCGACTGTGGCTCCACCGACACTGAAGATGACTGTCGAAAGCTACTTTCTAGCTGAGATATACAACGCCAGCTTCGACTACGTGTCCTGCTTCGCCGACCTTCTGGAGCATGCAGGTCACCGCATGGACCTCGGCACCAGCTACGCTGCGATCAGTGCCGCACGCGTGCACGCGCCGGCTGAGGGCGACGTGGAGGCGACGAGCGAGTTCCTGTTGCGCGTCCTCAAGGCTCAGGAGCAGTTGGATGCGCTCACCGGAGCTGTCCCTGTAGCCGTCCCTGTAGCCGTCCATGTCGCCGTCGCCTGCACCGACATCCTCAGCAACCCTGATGTGCCCACTGCCATGCGGCGCAAGGATCTCATGGATACTATCGAGCAGCGCGTGATGGCCAACGACGCGAGCGAGGACGACAAGTTCATTCTGTACCTGAGCCGCTACTGCTCTGCATGGGGAATCGACCGCGTCGACGAGGAGTTCTTGCTGGAGAACAAACCTGGTGCTGTCGGCTCTCCTAAGGCGAGGCTCCTGTCTCGCCTGCTGTGCCCGATCTTGCGCCCGGTGCAAGGCGCAGACGTACACACGACTGAGCACTCAGGGTTGCTGAAGATCGTGTTGATAGAGGAGACACTCGCTGCTCTGGGGTTTGTGTCCCCGTTCTACACTACGACCGTCATCTCGAACCTGATGACGGCATTCGACACCAAGCTGAAGGGAACGCAGATGTTCAGCGACTACGCAAACACCGCTCGACTGTTCAGCCAGGCATCGTGCGGTGTTCGTGACGGGTGGGACCTGCGCAAGGTGTCCAAGGCAGTTAAGATGATCTTGAACGCCGTGGGTCTGGATGTGATGAGCGAGACCAAGCGGGTTCAGGTCAAGGGCAAGCGGACCAAGGAGGAGAGAAATTACCGTCTGTGCCCTGAGAGTGTCTGCCGTATGCTCGAGCTCGTGAAACTTCGTCTTCTGCGAACGGACCTCGCGCCGAGCAACGCTCACGCCGCCGCTGCCCTTTCTGGACACGAGCTGTCCATGTACAGCCACCTGGTTGACGTGGCGTCGCCTGTCGCGTACGTCTTCGAGCCTGACATACCTATAATAATGGTGTAAACGCGAGCATTGGGATACAGCATGTGAGCAGCTCGACAGCGATCATGGCGCACATTACAACCAATGTCGTGTACGCGTTGGTTGAGCACAAGTTCATTCAGAATGATGAGCTCGTCGTCAAGGTGGGCAGGACGTCGAGGCCCATTGTTCAGCGACTTTCTCAGTACCCGAAGAACTCAAAGATGATATTCGCCATCCACGTAATTAATACGCGTGCTTGTGTGGAGGCTGAGACTGTCCTGATCCGGTACCTTCGCGGAGACCCTAGAGTCAAGCCCCGCCGCGACGTTGGGTACGAGTACTACCAACTTGACGCGGCTGATGCATGTGCCGTCTTTCATGAGATGGCCGGTGTCGTCTTCCAGTACGCGTGGACAGGTGGCGTCGACAGTATTGATTGCGGCACCGAGGACGTACCGCCCGACCCCCCCATCTTTGCAGTTGTTGAGCGGAGAGAAGCAAAGAGAGAAGACGGTATCTATACTGGTCGCTAAGGATTCGGAACGTCTTGAGGCGAATACCCACGGAACGTGGAGGTACTTGATATATTTTGTGCCGGAGCTTGCAACGGCCATTTCGTGGG
>JACBWV010000610.1:22581381-22742474 GCA_013435795.1 Chlamydomonas sp. ICE-L | reverse complement strand
GGGAACTACCGTTCTGTGCCCCGATAGGGTCTGCCGTTTATGCTAGAGCTCGTGAAACTTAGTCTTCTGCGAAACGGACCTCACGCCGAGGCCAAACGCGCACGCTGCGCTTGCCTATCGGGTCACGAGGGGTCCATTGTACAACACCTGGTGGACGTAGCGCGCTGTGGTATGTCTTAGAGCCTGACGAAGACGGCCTATAATAATGGTGTAAACGCGAGCATTGGGATACAGCATGTGAGCAGCTCGACAGCGATCATGGCGCACATTACAACCAATGTCGTGTACGCATTGGTTGAGCACAAGTTCATTCAGAAGGATGAGCTCGTCGTCAAGGTGGGCAGGACGTCGAGGCCCATTTTTCAGCGACTTCTCAGTACCCGAAGTACTCAAAGATGATATTCGCAATCCACCGTACTTAATCCGCGTGCTTGTGTGGAGGCTGAGACTGTCCTGCTCTGGTACCTTCGCAGAGACCCTAGAGTCAAGCCCCGCCGCGACGTTGGGTACGAGTACTACCAACTTGACGCGGCTGATGCATGTGCCATCTTTCATGAGATGGCCGGTGTCGTCTTCCAGTACGCGTGGACAGGTGGCGTCGACAGTATTGATTGCGGCACCAAGGACGTACCGCCCGACCCCCCCATCTTTGCCGTTGTCGAGCGAGAGAAGGAACGCGAGAAGGAGAGAGAAAAGGAACGCGAGAAGGAGAGAGAAAAGGAACGCGAGAAGGAGAGAGAAAAGGAACGCGAGAAGGAGCGAGAGAAGGAGCGTGAGAAGACGGTCTCTCGACTGGTCGCCAAGATATTCGCGAACGTCTTGAGGCTCAATACCCCACGGAACGTGGAGGTACTTGCATCTATGCTGTGCCCGGAGCTGCAGCGCCTATTTCGTGGCGTGCCGTTGCACCCCGATCTTCTGAAGATCGAGTTGATAGAAGAGACACTCGCTGCTCTGGGGTTTGTGTCCCCGTTCGACACCGAGACCGTGATCCCAAATCTGATGACAGCGTTTGACACCAAGCTGAAGGGAACACAGATGTTCAGTGACTACACGAACACCGCTCGGATGTTCAGGCAGGCCTCGTGCGGCGTTCGCGACGGTTGGGACCTGCGCAAGGTGTCCAAGGCGGTTAAGATGATCTTGAACGCCGTGGGTCTCGACATAATAGTCAGACCAAGCGTGTGCAGGTCAAGGGCAAGCGGACTAGGAAGAGAGAAACTACCGCATGTGCCCGGAGAGAGTGTCTGTCGGATGCTCGAGCTCGTGAAACTTCGTCTTCTGGGCACGGACCTCACGCCGAGCAACGCGCACGCTTCCGCTGCCCTATCGGGTCACGAGCTGTCCATGTACAACCACCTGGTTGACGTAGTGTCGCCTGTCGCGTATGTCTTCGAGCCTGACGAAGACGGCCTATAATAATGGTGTAAACGCGAGCATTGGATACAGCATGTGAGCAGCTTGACAGCGATCATGCGCACATTACAACCAATGTCGTGTACGCGTTGGTTGAGCACAGTTCATTCAGATGATTGAGCTCGTCGTCAAGGTGGGCCAGGACGTCGAGGCCCATTTTTCAGCGACTTTCTCGGTACCCGAAGAACTCAAAGATGATATTCGCCATCCACGTACTTAATTCCGCGTGCTGTGTGGAGGCTGAGACTGTCCTGCTCTGGTACCTTCGCAGAGACACTCGAGTCAAGCCCCGACGCGACGTTGGGAACGGGTAATACCAACTTGATGCGGCTGATGCATGTGCCGTCTTTCATGAGATGGCCGGTGTCGTCTTCCAGTACGCGTGGACAGGTGGCGTCGACAGTATTGATTGCGGCACTGAGGTTGTGCCACACGACTCCCCCATCTTTGTCGTTGTTGAGCGAGAAAAGGAGAGAGAAAATGAGAGAGAAAATGAGCTAGAGAAGGAACGCGAGAAGGAGAGAGCAAAGGAGCGTGAGAAGACAGTCTCTCGACTGGTCGCCAAAATATTCAATAACGTCTTGAGGTGCAATACCACACGGAACGTGGAGGTACTTGCATCTATGCTGTGCCCGGAGCTGCAGCGCCCATTTCGTGGCGTGCCGTTGCACCCCGATCTTCTGAAGATCGAGTTGATAGAGGAGACACTCGCTGCTCTGGGTTTTTTGTCCCCGTTCGACACTACGACCGTCATCCCAAATCTGATGACGGTGTTCGACGCCAAGCTGAAGGGAACACAGATGTTCAACGACTACACGAACACTGCTCGGCTGTTCAGCCAGGCCTCGTGCGGCGTTCGCGACGGGTGGGACCTGCGCAAGGTGTCCAAGGCGGTTAAGATGATCTTGAACGCCGTGGGTCTGGACATTATTAGTGAGACCAATCGGTTGCAGTTCAAGGGAAAGCGGACCAAGGAGGAGAGAAATTACCGTCTGTGCCCTGAGAGTGTCTGCCGTATGCTGGAGATCGTGAAACTTCGTCTTCTGCGAACGGACCTCACGCCGTTAAACACGCATGCCGCCGCTGCCCTTTCTGGCCACGAGCTGTCCATGTAAAGCTCTCAGGGGCACATGCGGTAGTTTCTCTCCTCCTGAGTTCTCTTGCCCTTTACCTGCTCGTGCGTGGTATCGACAAGACCAAGCGCAAGCAGGTAAAGGGCAAGAGAACTCAGGAGGAGAGAAACTACCGCATGTGCCCCGAGAGTGTCTCCAGGATGCTTGAGCTCGTTAAACTTCGTCTTCTGCGCACTTGACACACGTCGACCTCTGGTTGACAACCACCTGGTTGACGTAGCGTCGCCTGTTATTATTATTCTTCGTAAGCCCTCCCCCGATATCCATGAATCCCAATTTCACGTACGGATCGTACATCACGGTATATCGGATGAGAAGACACAAGACGTCAAGATTTCGCCCGAATTTTCTACAAAAAACCATGATTATAAGACTACAACTACCGTTTTCCAACGGGCATCATCGATGTTTGCAAGCTTTCCGCAGCTATCGCACTTGTGCCACCCCCCCTTTCCATCTTTCCACAAACGCAACTGATACCTTAAGTTCACTGCACTACTGCATCCATCGCACGACAAGGTTTTCACTCGCGACCATTTAGCTCCGCATGACACACACGTTCGGACTCCTGTGTCCACGTTGTGTGTCACAAGAGAGGACGCGCACTTACCACAACTTACTTCTTCTCGTTCCATACAGCCAGTCGTTCTCAAATAATTTTGGGACACTCAGTATAATTTGAATGATATCCCCTTAAACCAGATATGTGTAATGGTCCGTTGTTCACTACAAATAAATATTCTTTGAGGATTCTGAGGAAGGTTTGTAATATATTCTCTCGTTACACCTGTCGGTCGACCTGTCCAGACCATATTTCGCAACCAGTAAAAACCGTTCGGTAGGCTGCAACAACGCCCATTAAATCCTTGTTCTCCTCAACTGAACTCAATGCAAGTGTTTCTTGATGACAAGTACCTTACTGTGCGGTCGCTAGAGCGCACAAGGATAGTGCTACCACATATAAGTCCTGCATCCAAAGTGAACGCATCTATACCCCCGCTCTGTACTAGCATCAGAATATCCTCCATCGTGAAGAAGGGTGCAGGCGCGGACAGGACCGTAGTACACGCCGGTGCTGGACTCAAACCACCACCGAGCCGGAGCGGAACGGGAATACGGACGAGAGACGCGGGCAGAGCAAGAGGGACACGAACACTGAGTCCAACACAGGCGCCTTAATTATCACACGCAAATCGGATGAAGAATCCAATGAAGGATCAGGAACAGGAGGAGGAGGAGGAGTTTTAGGTGGCGGAGACATCATATCAACGGGAGAAGGGAGGGAGGAGTTTTAGGTGGCGGAGACAATGTAGTATTCAAACCGGAAGATATTAGGAGGAAGGTTTTAGGTGGCGGCGGAGACTATACACGGTGAGAAGGAGGAGAAGTTTTAGTGGCGGAGACATGTCATATCAACCGGAGAAGGAGGAGAAAGTTTTAGGTGGCGGAGACATCTCAAGGGAGAAGCAGGAGGAGGAGAAGCTCTTTAGGTGGGGGAGACATATCAACGGGAGAAGGAGGAGGAGGAGAAGTTTTAGGTGGCGGAGACATATCAACGGGAGAAGGAGGAGAAGTTTTAGGTGGCGGAGACATATCAACGGGAGAAGGAGGAGAAGTTTTAGGTGGCGGAGACATATCAACGGAGAAGGAGGAGGATGTTAGGTGGCGAGACATGTTCCATAGCAACCGGATAAGGAGGATGAGTTATTTCGGCGGAGACAAGGCGTCCTATAACACGTAGAGAGGAGGATTTTTTCAGGTGGCGGATACGTCATATCAACCGAGAAGAAGTATGGAGTATTAGGTGGCTGAATACTATCATACAACACGGAGAAGGATGAGTAGGAGTATTAGGTTGGCGGATTAAATGTCGTTATCAGAAACTGGTGACGAAACGAAATCGTCATGTTGGGGCCTCCCCCCCCCCAACGCGGTGTGGTGAAAGGTTCGTATATGGCAGTACGTGCATACTGAGTTGGTTGCCCGCCTAACTTAAATGGAGTATTGCAAGGGGGGGTCCAAGTGTATGCAGAAAACGCTACCCAATATCCTGTCGTAGTTAGACTTGATGCTTTGTTCACGAAGATCTCAGCGAAACCAGTGTAGTTGCGAAAGTAAATTCCTCCACCCTTGCGGACACCGTTGATAGACACAAGATCCACGCTCCCAGAACAAACGTCAACCGTCTTTATGGCAACTTCTGGAATGTCCGACGAAGGGCAGTGCAGCAGTCGACCCCTGTATCAGGAGAGATGCAGGAATTCGGGAGTACAGGAAAACACATTAAATTATCGGAAAAAGAGGGCGCAAGAACGTATGGACTACTGCTCGGTGAGCTGCAACTCGGCGGTTTGCAACTTCCTGCAGGGAACCTCGTGTACGCGCACGCAGGAGATAAAGCAGATAATAGGGACGCCAAAGCGAAGCAAACTATTGCAAGTGATCTTGACATCAATCAATAAGAAGAAGGCTTACTTACTTACATACATTTTAAAGTGGGCGTTCCTGCCTCCCTGCTGATGTTTTGGAATTTCTACTCCGGAACGACTCGATATCCTGAGATATCAGCACAGAGGAACAAAAATTCCGCTCCAGGCTGGAACGCCCATTCTGTGTTAATCGAAAACGACGTGAATTTGTAAACAACCTATTTCGTTTGAACTACAGAAATTTTTAAAAATCCACCGGGAGTAAGGAACGGGCGGGCGTGAGCTCTTGGACACGTTGTTTACATTACAAACCTTCCTCATACTCCTCAAAAAAATATTTGTAGTGAACCACAAAAAAAAATTGTAGTGAACCACCAAGTAAAGGTCAGGTGGCGTGGGTTAAAGGTTTCAAGGGCCACATGGAGTGGCACATGGCAAATTATGTTAAAGATAATACTGTTCTTTAACCTCGTGTGACAACATGACTATGGAGAGTGATGTACACGTGGCCAGTGCTGACGTGGCAACTGTAACGATAGAGCTAGGGTAATATAAGGTAAGCCCTACCAAGCAGTGCCAGCCTGGCAGGGCTCGCCTCATCGTTCGAACGGTGGGCAAAAAAACTAAACCGCCAACAAAAGCTTTTAGCAAACATGGCAATTATCAGCATATAATGGGCGTTCCTGCCTCCCGGCCGATTTTTTTAAATTTCTAATCAGGATTTAGAGCCTCCTGAACGCCTTTCTAGCTTGAGACATCAGCACCAAGGAATCACAAATCCGTTCCATACCATGTTTCGCAACCAGTCAAAATCGGCCCATTATATGATATCAGTATAGTCTGTAGCTATCTATCAGATATCAGAGATCTCAGAGAATCATCATCAGTTGATTGAAGGGGGAAAAACGGGATCATTGATGTAAGGAGGTTTCTTTGATGGACTGGACATTTTGTAGAACCAACAACTCATACTGTTACGCTAAATCTAGTGCTCCATCAAGCAGAAATCGTTGAAATCATCTTGTAAGGATATTTTGTCAATTTCTCCACTATTCCTCTTGCAGTTCTGGAACATAGTAAACACAGCCCTGAAACCATTGTAGTGGGTTTCTGCTGAGACAACATGGTCTTCGTCATCACAGAATGGCGTCGTAGCACCTTGGCCGATACTCGAAAATACGTCGTCACGGTCGAGCACATAGTCTGTTGTTGCAGGGGTGGGGGCGGTTACGGCTGCAGAGACAACATGGTCTTCGTCATCACAGAATGGCGTCGTAGCACCTTGGCCGATACTCGAGAAGACGCCAAGGTCGAGCACATAGTCTGTTGCAGCAGGGGTGGAGGCGGTTACGGCTGCAGAGACAACATGGTCTTCGTCATCACAGAATGGCGTCGTAGCACCTTGGCCGATACTCGAGAAGACGCCAAGGTCGAGCACATTGTCTGTTGCTTCAGGGGAGGCTGCAGTGGCAGGGGCAGGGGCAGGGGCGGCTGCAGTGGCATGGGCGGCTGCAGGGGCATGGGCGGCTGCAGTGGCATGGGCGGCTGCAGTGGCAGGGGCGGCTGCAGTGGCATGGGCGGCTGCAGTGGCATGGGCGGCTGCAGTGGCATGGGCGGCTGCAGTGGCATGGGCGGCTGCAGTGGCATGGGCGGCTGCAGTGGCAGGGGCGGCTGCAGTGGCATGGGCGGCTGCAGTGGCATGGGCGGCTGCAGTGGCATGGGCGGCTGCAGTGGCATGGGCGGCTGCAGTGGCATGGGCGGGCTGCAGTGGCATGGGCGGCTGCAGTGGCATGGGCGGCTGCAGTGGCATGGGCGGCTGCAGTGGCATGGGCGGCTGCAGTGGCATGGGCGGCTGCAGTGGCATGGGCAGGGGCAGTGGCATGGGCAGGGGCAGGGGCAGGGGCGGTTACTGCAGCATCACTACGAATAGTTCCCACAAACTTTGTAGCCTCGTCCGCGTAGATTGCGCTCCGGATTTTACGAAGATTGACCATGAACACAGTCACTGCATTCTTAGGAGAATTCTCAATCAATCCCATTTTGCGCATCTCACTAGCGACATGTTGTTGTTGTCCACTGGGTCTGCCACCATATCTTTCCAGCTCTCTGTACAGAACCGCCTTATTGTACGTTAACGTACCGTGTTTGTACTTGACTGGCACCACGTCGTCCATCTCGTCGATTTGGTTCGTTGTCACCTGAATGAGCGCCAGTATTGTACTGCGCACCATGGATTCCCTGCTGACTTGTCCACAATTAGGCCCAACGTTCTTGAATCTCTTGAGAACAAACGATGCTCGGACGACCTCCAATCCCAGCATATCGTCGGTCAAATCACATGGGCGAGGAAGATACACAAGTGTAGGGGCCGGTACATCATGTGCAGTAGCAGTATTGCACGCCGCCTTGCAAGTGCAAAAGTCGTCCTTCACATATGGCCATACAATGACCATCATGCTATCGCCACAACGCTGGTCTCCTACCACGAAGCAGCAGACTTCCTTCTCCACATCATTGATAGTCTTCCCATCAAGCTCGGCCAACGCCTCCTATATCAGAGGGTTGCGTGACGCGTAGTGTCCAGGAGTAATATACGAAGAAGACTCAGCAGCCGCGTTCATATCTTCAGGTTTGAGCCATGTTGTTAACCCAGGTATGTTCGTATCACGACGCCGGGACTTGGACCTGTTCTGGGACAGGGAATCCATTGACGATGGAAGATGATGTATGTATGACGATGGAAGATGATGATTATGCAGTTTATACTAACAATACAACGAATATGGGCAAAATGCTGTGAATGTGACTGGTAATACAACCAATGCGGTTTATGGTATGGGACCGGCAATACAACCAATGCGGTTTTGGGTATGGGACCGGCAATACAACCAATGCGGTTTTGGGTATGGGACCGGTAATACAACCAATGCGGTTTTGTGTATGGGACCGGCAATACAACCAATGCAATTTTGTGTATGGTGGGGATGCGGTTGCTGTTGCTGTTATTGATTTCCACCAACAACACCTTTGTAAGCAACAGCGCCCACAACCATCCAGCCTTTCGGAAAGCCCATGATGGCGGTCTCCACCCACCGGATGTTGATTCGCAGTCGCTCCCGCGCATCGAGGTGATTTCCATGGACGTACCCGTTAGAAGCCGCAGTTTCGCTCGCGTGGAATACGCGCGTGGCGAACCCGCTTTTCACACGCCTACCATGCGCAGTCCACTCACGTGGCGTGAAGTGACTGGAGGAGCGCATAGGCGTTGGCCATATGCTTACTCGCCACAAGCGGTCTTCACCAGGGTAGTACAGACGCGTGTAGAACTCAGCCTTCGCGCGATCCAGTGACTCCAAACAAGGACGCACAACAAGAGGATATTGACTCAGACCCACATCAAGTAACCTGCCCATATTACTAGTACTACTACTACTACTACTACTAATACTACTACCAAACACAGACCGCATCTCGGTCAGCAAAACAGCGAATGCAAAACGAGCCGCCTGAGGCACGATCGCATTTCCCAAGGCCTGCCACTGAAGCGTCAGAGACCGGACATCAGCACGAGACTCGGTGCCAGGCGAACGCGTCACGAGGCGAGGCATCTCCGCATCCAATTTTGAAAATGGATAGGACAATGACTGAGAAATCGAAGAGGACAGACGGGTCCTGCTCAAGTAAGGGAACAGCATACCAGCGTCTTTGTCACGAGCAGCGAGTACCCAAATACGAGACCGGACGTGACGGGCACCCATGTCAGCTGCAGATAGAATACCATAGCGCACACTAAACCCGCGAGTCTCGAAAGCTTCGCAAATCGCATCCAACCCACGGTATCTCAACGCCGGAGAGTTCTCAAGAAAGACGGCCCGAACCGAAGGAAGACCGTCCAAAACACGGAATACCTCCCACACAAGTGAAGAACGCGTACCGGACAAACCACCGCCCTTCCCAGCCATAGAAACGTCCTGGCAAGGAAATGATGCTGTGATGAGATCGGGGCCTAGAGCAGCTCCTACACGAGAAGAAGACGCAATCACATCCAACGGGTCCAGTGTGGTGACATCCGATATGATGGGAATCCCCGGAAACTGAGAGGACAACACACCGCATGCGAAAGAATCGATCTCGCAAAAACAACAAGGACGCGCCAACCCCTTCAAAGCAACAGCATGCCCACCGATACCACTGAACAGATCCGCGTAAACAAGCATGTGTATCAATAATAAATTCAACGGCGGTTTTTTTCACACAAAATGTCACTTGATCAGATTGAACCGGCAAAAACGGTTCAGGGAAGTCTTGTAAAGGTAATGAACAAGGCGATCGTAGACCTCGTCGGGATTGCTCATGTGCCTGCTACCAGAACCACGCTCGAGGTGAGTACGCAGACAATTCCAAATACATTCCACGAAGTACTCGTGACGCGAATACCAATCGTCAAGCGACATCACGGAAGGAGACCTGGCCATCTTCGGAACCAACGGAGGAGGATCACGACGCACATGACCTTGAACATGCACCATATTATTCTTACTTACACACATATTGTCATGGACCCAAAAACCTTTATGCACGAGTTCGATTATTATTACAGTTAATGGGCGTTCCTGCCTCCCGGCCGATTTTTTTAAATTTCTAATCAGGATTTAGAGCCTCCTGAACGACTCGCTAGCTTGAGACATCAGCACCAAGGAATCACAAATCCGCTCCATACCATGTTTCGCAACCAGTCAAAATCGGCCGGGAGGCAGGAACGCCCATTAGTTGTCAAAATTCTGAGTAGACATTTCAAAAAATCCGCCCATTTGTTCTAAAATTATTTAGTAATACAGTAAATACGATGAAGGACCTTGCGATTGCGCTTGCTTTTTACACTATCGCGGAGGCCGTTTGGCTCTTCGGGATGAATGGGTTTTACGTGGCCCAATTCGCGCGGTTCTCTGTGAATCTTGCGGTGCAATCTTGGCTTGCGGTTTGCATGGTGTACGCGTTGCTCTTAGCTGCAGCATACTTATTTTTGCGCCCGAATCCATCGGTCAGGATGGGCGCATTGTTCGGGGGGACCGTGTACGGCGTGTACAACCTCACGAACAAGGCGACGATACCCGGGTACTCGTGGGGGATGGTGGCCGTGGACACCACATGGGGAGCCTTAGTTTTCGCCACAGTATCTTACATTTTCAAACGGTTCCGCTGAAAAAAAGTATGAGAACAAATGTAAGACCCAAAAACATGTCAACACACGTCATCTCAAAAACAAGAGAGTTGCTGCACGCGTGGGAAAGGTTCTGCGACCAACAATCCAAAATGCACGATACTGCTCGAGCACACTACAAGTTTTACAACTATATGATCGCAATACCTGCAATCCTACTTACAACAATAAGCGGAGCAGGAAGTATAGGAATTTCGAGCAATGAAGTAGCACTATCTTACGTCATGGGATCACTTTCACTAACCGCAGGGGCCATGTTCTCAATCCATCGTTACATGAACATTCCAGAACTACAACAGTTACACGATTTTTACAGCGACGAGTTTCTAAAACTGCGCAATAACATTCGCCTTCATCTAGTTATCACAGACGACGAAGACAACAAAACGTTCTCTTCACTTGTCGAATTCAGCAAACACATAAATACCATTCTTGACAACTGCATCGACAAATCACCATCATTGCCCCCCATGGTTGTCGGTTTGAAAAAGAAAAGTATGGGGAAGAAGTTCTACTCAAAAAGGATGTTTAACGATGATTCATACGCTTTGTCGAACATAAAAGAAGATATAACAAACCCCAATGTACAGTCGACGGAATACTAAAATGAAACCGCTTCGTGTACGGCACACCTTACGGTGTAACCTAATGGTGTAGCAACCCACGGGGCAGTGGAACACCAATACGATTTTGAATCAACAAATTGCAGGATGTTAACGAGAATATACCGTGGCCCAAAAGAACACGGGTTTTTGGTGATGTGCAATGTCATGTTTCATTTTACTGTTCCGCCGACTATACATATTCATATCAAAATAAGCATCCTCATCATCCCATACTTGAAATGACACTGTTGAGGACAAGCGTGCGCTTAGCCTTAATCTGGATACGAGTGGAAGCAATGTCAGACTCGGTATCCGACAACTCCTTGTACAGACTCGCCAAAAGAACATTTGCACGTGTCAACCGATTGTCACAGTTTACAACATCCTTCAAAACAACCTTCAACTGGTCTGGAGACACAGCCATTTTTGCTCGCATGGAATTCATATGTGCAAGCTCGGACCGGGCACGCTCCAGCTCATACTTGGAAATGCCATGTTCATTCTTGAGCTCCGAATAAGTCGTCTCCAGCTCAGACTTGGAATCCCACACGCTCTTGAGCTCCGAATATACAATATCAATCTCAGACATCACTCCTGAAAGCTCGGACGTCGTGTCCGAAAGCTCAGACATCACTCCTGAAAGCTCGGACTTCGTGTCCGAAAGCTCAGACATCACTCCTGAAAACTCGGACTTCGTGTTCGCAAGCTCTGACCTCGTGTCCACAAGCTCAGACATCACTCCTGAAAGCTCGGACTTCGAGTTCGCAAGCTCGGACTTCGAGTTCGCAAGCTCGGACTTCGTGTTCGCAAGCTCTGACCTCGTGTCCACAAGCTTTGCCAACTCGTCCTCCAACGAAGAACCATCCGCCCGCGCATGCACAACCTTATGCCGAGTCTCATCCACCGACAAAAGCGTACGCTCAAGCTCAGCATTCGCATCCACCAGCTCCGCACGCGCACCAACCAGACGAGCGGTCGCGTCCCCAAAACCCACACGCGCCACATCGATATCAGACGAGGCGACACGCGAACGCTCCCTAATCTCCACCAGCTCAGCCTCAGCAGCGAGAGCCCCCTCACGGAAACCAACCAACTCGTCTTCATGAGCCCTAATCTTGCCGAGAGCGGCAGACCGCTGCTTGCCGACAAGCTTGGTCTTGTGCCGAATACGGTTCATCTCCAAACGAATCTCCTCGTCACCGCGACGAAGAGCGACAAGCTCATCCTTCCCCTTGCCAATGGTGTCTGCAAATTTACGACTGTCAGCTTGTATGTCACGGAGTTGGTCGAGCTTCTCCTTAGCACGACACTGCTCATCAATTAGCTGCGTGCCAAGGTGATTCATCACTTTCGTAGCAACCTCAATGCGCAACCGCGCCTTTTCAATGGCGGCGGCGTTATGCTGCTCCCTAACCTTGAGCTCATCCAAAAATCCTTCCTGAGCACGAATCGCCGAACGAAATACATCCGCCTTCGGACATAAGACCACATCGCATACATCATCCTCCTTACGCTGCTGTAAAATACGTTTAAGCACATTGTCAATATCCTTCACATCGGACTTCAGCAGGGCACGGATGTGCGCGTCCAAATCGCAAGAATTGTCAGAACAAGAAGAAGCCATGTCGTTCGATATACTGGGATGATATGGGGATATCTCACAATCTCTCACCAAACATCGGTGGGCATAACATTTATACTCGATTCCAAAAAAGAGGTGCAAAAAATATTTGAGAACTACTGTATGTAACATGGAATCCGCCGCAATAATATTAATTTTGATAGCGATATTCGGCGTCGTAGTGTACGTAGTGATCTCGCACGCTATGCTCAAACACAATATGGACAAAACGACCGAGGCGAACAATAAACGCGAACAGATACTGCACGATGACGTACAAGCACTTGAAATGGCCGCAAAGAAGAACAAGAAACGCGATCATAGAATGCAGAAAGACGTACGAGCCCTTGGAATGGCAGCCGACGCCGAGCTCAACGTGCTCAAGAAAAAGGACAATATGCAGTTGAATATAATCAAAGAACTGGAGGAGCGCGAGTCGAAAAGCTCGCTCGTATTCAACCAAAACTTCAAACGCGTGGACTCGCAAATAAAAAACACAGTCGGAGCCATTCAAAATATCGGATCGACGGTAGGTCGCCTAGAAAAAAGGCAGAATGATGTGCTCAAAAAACTGAACCTAATCAAGCAAAACATCGCGACATTACGAAACACGGACATGACCACGGATAAAGATATCAAGGAGACCACAATCGCAATCAACGAATTGTCAAAAGAGGTGGGTGACATCTCTACAAGAGGATTAAATGCTGAAATCCATATTAAAAACATTTCGGCGCAACTCGCGCATCTCGAGGCGAAATTCAATGTCAACGTCGAAAATAATACTGATGTCCAAGATCTGCGAACTCGACTCGTCAATGCGGAAGGCAAGATATCCCTAATAAAAAGGGTGATCATTCGTCTCGATCAACTCGAGAACAGTACGAAAGGTACCAAGACGGACATTCAAATGCTACAAAATAATCTGACAACCAATGGAACTTTGAATGTAACGGGGGGCGATGCCAAGGTCTGCATAGACGGGGTATGCATTACCAAGGCCGACCTATCCGATTTCAAGGTCGCGACGGCCTCCATTGCTCAACTACAGCATAATTTGTCTGAGAGTAATGCAAATGCACTGGCACAGGCACAGGCAAAGGAACGGGCAGATGTAGAGGCACAGTCTGCGCAGGCGCGTGCAAATGCAGAGGCGCAGGCGCGTGAAGCACGAGCACAAGCAGATGCGCTTGCAGCAAAGGCACAAGCAGATGCGCTTGCAGCAAAGGCACAAGCAGATGCGCTTGCAGCAAAGAAACAAGCAGATGCGCTTGCAGCAAAGAAACAAGCAGATGCGCTTGCAGCAAAGAAACAAGCAGATGCGCTTGCAGCAAAGAAACAAGCAGATGCGCTTGCAGCAAAGAAACAAGCAGATGCGCTTGCAGCAAAGAAACAAGCAGATGCGCTTGCAGCAAAGAAACAAGCAGATGCGCTTGCAGCAAAGAAACAAGCAGATGCGCTTGCAGCAAAGAAACAAGCAGATGCGCGTGCGCAAGGACGAGCAAAAATATCAACAAAAAATGTAAGGAAACCCAACACAGCAACCCAACACTTTATGGCACAAACAAACCTCTACGCTGGTAATGTGTCGTGGTCTGTATCCCCTAGTTTAACTATAGTTGGTAAAGGAAATAACGGAATTTGGTTGAGAAGAAATGGCATGGCTGATGGTATGAATTCAACTCATTCAATCACTGCAACTGGTGCGGATTGGGTGCCTGTAACCGTTAGTCTAAATATATATTCGCGTGCAAGTGCAAAGGAACAAGCAGATGCGCGTGCAGCAAAGAAACAAGCAGATGCGCTTGCAGCAAAGGCACAAGCAGATGCGCTTGCAGCAAAGGCACAAGCAAATGCGCTTGCAGCAAAGGCACAAGCAGATGCGCTTGCAGCAAAGAAACAAGCAGATGCGCTTGCAGCAAAGGCACAAGCAGATGCGCGTGCGCAAGGACGAGCAAAAATATCAACAAAAAATGTAGAACAGAAACCCAACACAGCAACCCAACACTTTATGGCACAAACAAACCTCTACGCTGGTAATGTGTCGTGGTCTGTATCCCCTAGTTTAACTATAGTTGGTAAAGGAAATAACGGAATTTGGTTGAGAAGAAATGGCATGGCTGATGGTATGAATTCAACTCATTCAATCACTGCAACTGGTGCGGATTGGGTGCCTGTAACCGTTAGTCTAAATATATATTCGCGTGCAAGTGCAAAGGAACAAGCAGATGCGCTTGCAGCAAAGAAACAAGCAGATGCGCTTGCAGCAAAGAAACAAGCAGATGCGCTTGCAGCAAAGAAACAAGCAGATGCGCTTGCAGCAAAGGCACAAGCAGATGCGCGTGCGCAAGGACGAGCAAAAATATCAACAAAAAATGTAAGGAAACCCAACACAGCAACCCAACACTTTATGGCACAAACAAACCTCTACGCTGGTAATGTGTCGTGGTCTGTATCCCCTAGTTTAACTATAGTTGGTAAAGGAAATAACGGAATTTGGTTGAGAAGAAATGGCATGGCTGATGGTATGAATTCAACTCATTCAATCACTGCAACTGGTGCGGATTGGGTGCCTGTAACCGTTAGTCTAAATATATATTCGCGTGCAAGTGCAAAGGAACAAGCAGATGCGCGTGCAGCAAAGAAACAAGCAGATGCGCTTGCAGCAAAGGCACAAGCAGATGCGCTTGCAGCAAAGGCACAAGCAAATGCGCTTGCAGCAAAGGCACAAGCAGATGCGCTTGCAGCAAAGAAACAAGCAGATGCGCTTGCAGCAAAGGCACAAGCAGATGCGCGTGCGCAAGGACGAGCAAAAATATCAACAAAAAATGTAGAACAGAAACCCAACACAGCAACCCAACACTTTATGGCACAAACAAACCTCTACGCTGGTAATGTGTCGTGGTCTGTATCCCCTAGTTTAACTATAGTTGGTAAAGGAAATAACGGAATTTGGTTGAGAAGAAATGGCATGGCTGATGGTATGAATTCAACTCATTCAATCACTGCAACTGGTGCGGATTGGGTGCCTGTAACCGTTAGTCTAAATATATATTCGCGTGCAAGTGCAAAGGAACAAGCAGATGCGCTTGCAGCAAAGAAACAAGCAGATGCGCTTGCAGCAAAGAAACAAGCAGATGCGCTTGCAGCAAAGAAACAAGCAGATGCGCTTGCAGCAAAGGCTCAAGCAGATGCGCGTGCGCAAGGACGAGCAAAAATATCAACAAAAAATGTAAGGAAACCCAACACAGCAACCCAACACTTTATGGCACAAACAAACCTCTACGCTGGTAATGTGTCGTGGTCTGTATCCCCTAGTTTAACTATAGTTGGTAAAGGAAATAACGGAATTTGGTTGAGAAGAAATGGCATGGCTGATGGTATGAATTCAACTCATTCAATCACTGCAACTGGTGCGGATTGGGTGCCTGTAACCGTTAGTCTAAATATATATTCGCGTGCAAGTGCAAAGGAACAAGCAGATGCGCGTGCAGCAAAGAAACAAGCAGATGCGCTTGCAGCAAAGAAACAAGCAGATGCGCTTGCAGCAAAGAAACAAGCAGATGCGCTTGCAGCAAAGGCACAAGCAGATGCGCGTGCGCAAGGACGAGCAAAAATATCAACAAAAAATGTAAGGAAACCCAACACAGCAACCCAACACTTTATGGCACAAACAAACCTCTACGCTGGTAATGTGTCGTGGTCTGTATCCCCTAGTTTAACTATAGTTGGTAAAGGAAATAACGGAATTTGGTTGAGAAGAAATGGCATGGCTGATGGTATGAATTCAACTCATTCAATCACTGCAACTGGTGCGGATTGGGTGCCTGTAACCGTTAGTCTAAATATATATTCGCGTGCAAGTGCAAAGGAACAAGCAGATGCGCGTGCAGCAAAGAAACAAGCAGATGCGCTTGCAGCAAAGAAACAAGCAGATGCGCTTGCAGCAAAGGCACAAGCAGATGCGCGTGCGCAAGGACGAGCAAAAATATCAACAAAAAATGTAGAACAGAAACCCAACACAGCAACCCAACACTTTATGGCACAAACAAACCTCTACGCTGGTAATGTGTCGTGGTCTGTATCCCCTAGTTTAACTATAGTTGGTAAAGGAAATAACGGAATTTGGTTGAGAAGAAATGGCATGGCTGATGGTATGAATTCAACTCATTCAATCACTGCAACTGGTGCGGATTGGGTGCCTGTAACCGTTAGTCTAAATATATATTCCCGATAACCCCCGCGACTAATGCAACAATAACCCCCCAATACTTGGGATGTTACGCTGACAAAGCATACACAGGACAATCTAGACCTCTCCTGATGTCAACCACCAATGGCGGTCGCATAAATTCCAAAGACAAGGCCGTGATCTTGAAAGAGTGCTCGAATATCGCCAAGGGAAGGGGGTACAAAATCGTTGCGATTCAGGCTAACGACTACTGTTTTCACAGGAACGGAAGCATCTAAGAGTTACGGCGTAATCAACACATGCGGTTCGATTTAATTCGACAGGTGGGCCTTGGGCGAACTCTGTATACAAAATATAATGGGGGGGGGGAGTCAACTTGGGGCTGGCTGCAGGGCGATTGTGGTCGCGAAGGCCACACTCCGGTGTCTGCAATTTTTTTGTTCATAATGATAAATTTCTTCAACACCCCGCAATTCCTCTTCTACTTCAAAACGTAAGAAGACTTCTGGAGATGCGACTTTTGCAGCTAAGCTGGCTGTGTTCATGTTGAACGCTCAGTCACACGACATTCGTTTTTCCGAGAAGGAGGGCTTCCTTCACTCGAGTGATTATGTGAAGGGTGTCATCCCCCTTTTGCATATGAACATCAGTCGCGAGGGGTTTCAAGTGGTTATGAGCACTACGAAATGTTTGGAATCTCTGACGTCTTCGCAATCATTGCGTCCCGACCCAAGGTATTCGTCATTAACGACAACCCGACTTTCGTCGCCAAGCATGTGTTAACTCGCAAAGGGATGTCCCGCACCAAGAAGTAATCTGGATGAGAAGGTGTTTCTGTTTCAAGTATTTGAAAAAAAAAGAAACAAAACGGGGCCAAAATCAGCACCTCCACGTGGTGGCCCTGGATACCCAACCAAGCTGAAACAAATAAAACAAATAGACAATAAAAAAACGGTTGTCTATTTGTTTTATTTGTTTTAACTCCGTGTACGTCCCACACCAGAGTGTGACCTTGGTGTCTACCCATCCTATTTTGTCGGTACCCAGAAGTGGCCATGAACAGCAGCACCCGCCAAGGACAGTCCAGATCTCAAAATCCACCGGGAGTGTAGGAACACCCAATTGTCGGGTTTCAAGCCCTAACGATCAGTTTCACTCCTGAATTTATGAGAGACTCTCTAATGAGTGTCTTAATGATACTTTGGACATTTCGTGTCCCAACTGTGTAGTAATCATCAGCGGAAAGAGGGTAGCGCACTTCGATGTTTGTACCCTTAGCCGTGACCTCGGAAACGTTGGTGGTGACCTTCGGCTCTTTGAGCACTACTGCGTGTTTCTGCACGTCAACCCTCAGGTTTTCAAGTGCCTTTGCAATGGAGACGTTCTTATTGGAGATGGTGACCACGTCGACAACGATGGGTGTTTTGGATGTGGAGTGATTTTTCAACGCACTGCCGTACAGGACCCTGTTAGGAACGATAAATGAGACCCCAGAATCGTCATCCAATAAGGTGGTGTAAAGTATATTGAATTTTTTTACCGTTCCGTTTACGCCGTCGCGTGAATCATCAAAGACTTCTATGTAGTTACCCATACTGAAAGCGTTCGACATCATCAGCATGATCCCTGCAGACAGGTCGCTCAACGTCCCTTGCATTCCAATCCCTATTGCCAGTAGCACTGCCCCTAGGATGGTGATCACTGCTGCACCCTCTATTCCAATGGACACAAATAGGATCGTTATGGCAATGCACATTATGATCCAATACATGAAGCTCTTCATAACATGTATAGCAGTAGACCGCTTGAGGCTCTCTGGTGTGTCTTTCTTGTTAGAGACCCTGGATACGACGTAGGCTACGGTCTTTGCGACGAAGTGCGATGCAACTATGTACACGATAGCCACTACACTCATGATTACAGAGCGCATGGTCATAAGCGACGACAATCGACTACCAATGTTTGATGCTAATAAGGTTGCAGTCGGAAGAGTGGACATTTTTGAGTATTTTCACTTATTTTTACGTACATGTATTTTCCGAAGATTTGTACCCCCCCCCAACCCAATGTAAAGTAAACTTGTCAAATGAATCAAATCGAAGTCACCATGATACCCATTTTCAATTACCGAACTGTACCGTTGTGTACCCCTGACCATCTGACCCACGTGTCTATTTTTTTTGTCAAGACACGGTCTCGTTGCGCAGAAGATGCCAAGAAGTCGACGAAAATGTACCTCACTGCGCTGCCACTCCGTTCGATCGCAAGGAAGACGAATGACGTCGATAACCACCCAGAGCGCGCCGCCCTTTTGGTATCCATCAACGACTTCGTCACACAAGAGCTTCTCTCTACACGGCGTCTAAAACCTAATAGGGACTTCCCCCACCCCCACATTCTTCCCCCACTCATGCTCCCCCCTCCATCACTCGCCTTGCATTCGGATCATGTCCCTCTGAATGTCGCCGAATACATGGCCGCAACAATGGGTCTGGATATCGTGATACTCGCGGCCCCCCTTTGCGACATTGCCAACAAGCCGCAATGCTCTAAAGACGCGCAGCACTGCACGGTCACTGTACAACTCACGCACCGCCAGCCAAGCACGGACGAAGTGATGCTACAAATTGTCATGCGTGACTGGCGTCTGCGCGATTTGAAGAACCGACCATGAAGAGAATGTCTCCCGGGAGGTCCCCTGCCACCTTTATGAATAGAGGACGGAATGCACGCGAAGACCCTCCTCTATTCTCCTCTCCTAGCATGTGAACGGACAAACACCTCCCTGTCACTGTCTGCCCTGACTGATCCTGTAAAGAGAAGCATGCCAACGCGCGCCATATGTCCCGGCGACCACCCGGACATGGTGCGTCCTCCTCCTCCTCTGCTCCACTACACGGAGAAGACCATCGACCCTCTATCGTGGCGCGTATGAGATGCGGTCGCTCGTTATTGCTACCGCTATTATTATCATTGAACGCCTCCGAAACGATGGCCCTCAGAGCGGCTACTATGTCTGGGTACCTGTTTGCGTCCGATGAGACTGGGTGCGCGATCCACGGACGCGAGCCAAGAACACTGGAACTGTCTGGCGCCAAGTATGAAGAGGCACTTATCTCCACTGGTCGAATTGCCAGCTGCCATTGTTTCGCAAAAGAAGACGAGTTTGACTGGGGGTCGTTGATCGCTCTCACATCCTCCATTAGAGACGAACAGAACTCGCGGTCCACGCACGCGGGGGGTAGGAGCCTCCTTGAGAGTTCTTTGTATATTGTCTCCTCTTCCTGACGCGAACTGGGTGTAGAGAACCTTTCTTTGTTACGATATGTGTAACGACAACAACAACAATACACTATGCAACAATAAGCTAGTGCAAAGATCAACATCGCTGCCGCTAGCACAGTCTGTAAAGATGACATGGTGTGGTGGTGGTAAGCGTAATATCATGTTTCATTTTATTGTTCCCCACTGAGGACCACAAAAAAATCGCCCCAACAGTATGCAACAAACGTCCAGTACAATTGCCTAATGCGGAGACCATCATCAACATCAACATCAACTTCGACATCAACACAAGGTGCTGATACTCTAGTAATAAAGAAAGGACCAACATCGGCAGCAACTAAGAAACACAATAGCAATAGCAATAGCAACACTACCAATAACCTTAAAACGACCACCAAAATTGTGACTATAAAGTCAGTTGCATCCCCTAACAAACCGCCAGTAACAAAATCTGCGAAGAAACCAGATGTTGGTTTAAGCAAGAGTAAGACTGCTACGACACTCAAAACAACTGGTGCGAAGACAACAACGGAACGTTATAATGAAGGCACATTTCGTTCTTCTTCGACGCGTCGCGAACAGTACATTCCACATACATCCTCTATAATCACTGTCACGAAAAACAATGGTAAGACAAGCGTTTCAGAAAAAATGAGTAATCCGCAACCTAAGACAAAGCCCGCAACAACAACGTACAAGATGCTTACGTTATCGTCTCCTGCTACTACGATTACTACTTCTACTAATAAGTCTACAAAGAAACGTTCTTCGCCAAAGTCCCGTACCATCCAACAAGCTCCATCATCTAACATGGCCTTCCTGAATGCTTTTTCGGCTTTGACGACAACCGGTTCTAAAACTAGTAATAAACATGGTGGTCAATTATCGATGTCGAAGTATAGAAAGCAGCGTGGTGGTAATGAGACTGATTCTGGGGCATGTTCTACGACGTGCGTCGCATTTGGCGGTATCATAGACGCGCCTGTTATATCTTCTATGCAACATGGTACGACTTGGGAGGGCAACATGCCTTCCTCGACTCCTGGTGAGAACCCTACATCTGTGACGCCCGACGGCACACATACTATCTTTCCCAACCATCCGCCGTCCACAACTGGTGGACACAACTATCCGCACACCCTTCCGACTACCAGGTGATTGTTTTAAATATTTTGTACTTCATTTTGTACATTATCCTGTGGTGTACACTTACACTCGTTGCTGAAAGCATGAGTGGCGACGGAGGGCAGTACTTGTTTCCGGGGTGATCGTCCCTGACTGCGTTGTTGTTCCCGATCCATTATGATGTGGTGACGGGAGCCAGTAGCATTTTGTTGTTGTTGTTGCATTTTTTTGGAGGTTCACAAACCAACCAATATAGATCCCATGAAAATAAAATTATGGAAAAGATGAAAATAAACCAGTCCTTATATTTATGAGATTTGTATAAAAGAATTGGGGATATGATAAATACGGCGATAATTCTGCCTGGCTGGTCGGTATTTATTTGTTTTTGAAAAAAATTATACGGTTCCATGTTTTTTTTTAATTTTATTGTTATATATTTTTTGGGGCGCTATCCGCAGTACAGCCGAGGAGGGCTGCGCGCTTGATTGTGGATGGGGATGCTACACTCAACTTAAATCATGTTCATGTGAAACACGATATTAGGTTACACCGTAAGGTGTGCCGTACACGAAGCGGTTTCATTTTAGTATTCCGTTGACTGTATCAAATGTCCCTATAAAGTTGTATGCGTTCATTCCTCTACACAGCTTACCTCATTAAAATAAAGGTTTTTCGACAATGTTCTTCCGTAAGTTTGAATGTCCATGCGACAATCCCGAGTGTCGTTTTAATGTGTACATGCACACGAAGATAGACATCTGCTCTTATTTCGTCAGAGCTTCAATGTTCATCCGATACTTTATGGCAATGATACTACATGTCAAATGGATCGGTCCCCTGTATTTTGTTTCGTCTACTGATCGAGCGCCATATAAGAACCTAATTTGTAGAACAAACAACTACTCGCAGGAGGAGCTCTCGATATCTAGGTATGTCAACAAATCTCATTCCGATAATATGTGTTGTGATCACAAATTCATCTCCGGCCCCTCTCACAACCGCATCTTATTCGCCTCCCTATCAACTCGTTTCTCTGGAAACGTAAAAGTGGACGTGACGTCTTTCTTCAGACACACCATCATAGACCCGCGATTGACTCTGCGTGCCGGCATGCTTGTGCGCATGATCAAGTGCTCGGGGAGTTATCGCATGTCTCTTTTGCTTATGGCGGTTCGGGACCCGCGGCTCTTCTGGTGTATTCTCACGCAAAAGCAAACAATGGACGACCAGTTTCTTCTCACACTCGTAATGGGCGACTTGTACACCGTGGAATTGGACAAGACAATGACAAAGGTTACACTCGACGGAATACTAAAATGAAACCGCTTCCTGGAGTGTACGGTACACCTTATTGTGTAGCAACCCACGGGGCAGTGGAACCATCATGTTTTTTTGTAGCCCATCAACAACACACATCCGACTGTAGGGCATGGCCAACAAATGCCCATGTTCATTGAATAAATAGTGTAAACGTTTGTCGCAAGTATGCAAAATGTATGTCATCGAGAAAGATGGAGGATGTGCAAGTACAGTCTCTTGAAAGCCAGAAACAATGGCACTCTCTACGTGACCAGGCTCGTACTTACCTTCACGACGTAATGACAATTGTAGCATCCCGTGATTGTGTGGACAACAAGTATATTCGCGAGATGGAGACGGCTGTCTTTAACCGAACATTGGAGAAGTGCGATTCTTTGAACGTTACGCGAAGTTGGAGCAACCCGTTGTTTATTTCTGTGTACTGTTCTGTGCTCCGGTTCGTACTCTCCAACATCGACTCTTCGTGCTACGTGGAAAACCACGCGCTCTCTCAGAGACTTTCGTTTTTGGTCGATAACAAGCCGGACAACAACAAGACTGGTTCCGTTGTCTCACCGCATCTCCGTCCGCGCGACATTCCTTTTCTGCGTGCTGAGGACGCCTTACCTCTTCTCTGGAACGACATCATTCTCCGCTCACGTGAGCGTGATCAGTACATCATGAACGCTCGTCCTAACGCAACGACTGACCAGTTCAAGTGCGCCCGCTGCAAGCAGCGTCAGTGCTCTTACGTGGAGGTACAGACTCGGTCGTGCGACGAGCCGGCTTCCATTTTCGTGACGTGCCATGGCTGCGGCAATCGATGGCGCATAGGGTAGTTGTTGTATCACTGGGTACAGTTGTTCTCAAATAAAGTGGGACACTTTATAATCATCCAGACTGCAGATCGTTGCTTTTGGGCAACGTTGGGGGGTGCAGAAGGTTGAAGAGGTTCTCGAAGATATTCTGAGTAGCCTCTTTGGTAAACCGTTCAACCGTCTGTGTCCCCATATCAGTATCAGGGGGTGGGGGTGGGGTTGTCGAGGAACTTCTCGGTGCGTCTCGGCGAAACGCGAGAGGACGCTCTCTCCCAAAGACTTGGTGAAGTGTAAGCATCAGGATGTTTCTGGAAGCGTTCACATGGCGGTCCCAAGTCTTCCCGCAGTGAAGCATACCACCGCTCTGTTGGCGTGGCGCTCCGCTTTGACTGCTTTTGCAGTGGAGAATCTTATGAATCCGCTTGCGTCCTTCTGTACATTCCCAACCTGTACCGTCTTGCTTCTTACGATGAGTGAGTGCCACCATGTTGCAAAGGTGGTTCTCACAGCAGCTGCATCGTTGAGATGTTCTGAACTCATCGATGTCCTCCATGATGACGTTTTCTCGGCTACGAAGCTCGAAACGAATAGCTTGGAGAGGGCCACAAGTCCGCCTAGAGATTGGCGTCGCCCCCAGACCTTTCCAATCACCAAACCCGACGAGTACCTTAGCGCTCTTCTTTCTCGGAGCTACGAAGTCAGCAATCTCAACAATAAGTTTCTGTTTCTTGCAGTACCTTCGAAAGCGGAGGTTTCGGTACCCCCTGGAAGCACGATGGGCAAGAAGGATTGGGGCGGCACCCATGTAGAATCTGGCGTACGCACCAATCTGTTCAGAACTCGAAGAGTCTCTATCCGGAATGATACCACCGACGATATCAGCCGTCTCGAGGTTCCAAACGTCAGTTTGACGCTGAGACTTGAAGATCAGACCCTTGCGATAATATTTCGCCGAGCTGTACGATCTGGTACCTCCGTTGAGTCCTGTTACAGTCACGATATCAGTAACACCCAGGTCTACCGCAGCCACGACCACATTGTCAAGGAAGGATACAATGCCACCCTCGTCTGTTGTCACGTACTCATGCGCCCGCGTAGAGAACGCGTCTGCAGGCATCGAACATGTCAGACACGTAGGCTTATTCATCAAGATGCTGACTGCAAAGCCGTCTGTCACAATGCGGTAACCGAACTTCCGAGAAACTGTCTCCACTTTCTTGAGGTTTGCGAAGCGCTCCCATATTCCTTGATGGTTTTTGGAAGCAACGTCTGCCTTGCATGAATCAAAGTGGCACTCGTTGACCATATAGAAAAAGGCCATTTTAGAAATCGGAATGTGCGACAGAGTGAATCCAGATTTGTAAGGCAACAACGAGAATGTGCGATGTTTTTCGTTTTTAGTTTTTCGTTTTTCTTCGATGGTCTCCGACAATATCTTGTGGTACAGAGGCAGGGTCATGTGAGCCCGAGACGCAAAAGTGTTTCCGGATGGTAAAGGTAGACCCCCCCTGAGACAGAATGCCACTTCGCGTGCAAAGAAGAGTTTCGCGTTATCTGCGTCCACCCTAAGGTTCTTCGAGGAGAGCCAAGCTTCCCTCAACTTTTCAAGCCTCTCTTGAAGTTTAGTCAACCTAACACGGAAAGGGGATCCTTCTGGTTCCTTCCTACCGACCCTCTTCTTCGCAAGAGCAACTGCACTTTTTGCCGATCGAATTCTAGATGTTGGAAGTTTGGTTGGCAGCTTTGTTGTATGAGGGCTCATCTTGAAGATGACGTCGAGATTCTTTGTAGGGCACTTGATCAATGCAGCCACGATGTCCGACCGCAGGCGCTTTGCAATCTGTGGGTACTTCCACTTCAAGTAAGTCGTTATGCGTCGCTCAAGGTTGGTCCAAAGATGGTTAGAGGCCATTGTGGCCATGAGAATAGACAGGTCTGCAATGATCTGGTTCTTCACGCTCCCCCGAATGTCAACTTTGGATTGCCCCGGCTCTCTTAACAAGTCGAACAGAAGCCGACTACTCTCGAAGTCTTCGCCAAGAGTCGACCCCTTACATTTGTTGGTACTGACTGCAATAAGGCACCGGTAGAAGAAGTTGCGATTTACAGGAGGGACAGCGATACCATTCTCAAAAAGACGAGCAATGTGGAAATTTGCGAAAATATAACCCTCTCCAAGCAACTTGTTCATGTCCAGTACCAGTGTGTCTATCTTGTTACGAAGCCAATCATGGGGAATAAAGGTACTCAATTTCATCTTGACCACACAAATCGCTCGCCCAGGTGCACACTCCCCGTCTTCCTCCCCTTCATAATCGACAAGTTCTGCAACGTCATCATGTTGGTCAGCCTCATATACCAACGATGATGACTCGCCGATCCCATTCTCCATCACAAATTGTACCCCGAAAACGTTTTGATGTAATCTGGATCTGCAGACAGGCTCTCTCGAACATTCCTAACCCAATCTCTCGTATTAATCATATATTTTGACAAGTCTTTATACCTCCACATTTCTAGAACACAACATATTTGCATTAAGTAATCGAAATTACAGGTTGACGTCAATGGACATGATGCCCTGTAGTCTCTCTTCATGCTTCCAAATATTTGTTCAATCGCATTAGCTCTGGGGCAATAAGGAGGGGTGTACAAAAGCTTCCACCCTTTGCATTCGGATATATCCTTGATTTCTGAAGAATGGTGAAACCGAATATTATCCATGACGATCGTGGTTTTCTTTGGGATGACCAAAGTTTTAAAGAATTTAATGAAATCTTCTTTTTTACAATTGTGCTCCAATAACTGATAATCTATTATTCCCTGAGATGAAATAGCGAGTAATAAAGTGAACTTCACACGACGGAGGTTACTCATTGTCTTCGTAGTTAATCGAGAACCGATCTTGCTGTATCCATATTTGCTGTGTTCGCCAGCGTAAAATCCTGCTTCGTCGATACAAACAACGTTAGAGCTTTCTCTGTACTTGTCACAAAACATTTCTACATTTTCTTTTGAATGTCCGTAGAGAACTGTGGGAAACGCCTTCTTCCTAGAAAATCCACATTGTTTTATGTGTCTCGATGCAGTACTGATCGATAATCTCACATTACAACTCTTGCAAATTATACCGACCAAATCCTTGCATGTTATGAAGGGGTTCTCTGCAATATTATTGGATATCGTGGAACGTAAAAGCATGGACAATTCTTTCCTTTTTATTTTACTTTAAACGCTTACTTTTACCCACCTGATCAGCATTGACCCATCTATGTAGTGAGCTCTTGGACACGTTATTACAAACCTTCCTGAGACTCCTCAAAAAATATTTGTAGTGAACCACGGACCTGTACCTGGTTTCAGGGGATATCATTCAAATTATACTGAGTGTCCCAAAATTATTTGAGAACAACTGTATCAAAAGAACCCGGTGTCTTTGTTTATTGACGTGAAATTCTTCATGTAAGGCAGTTTCTTTGCTTGACATCTGTCGCCGCCTTATTGTTTATTGTTGCTGGGCGTCTGTCGACGCCTTGTTGTTTATGTTCCGTCGAGTGTAGATAATGGCCTAAAAATCAAAAAAGTTTTCAAAGGAACATGTAAAGATACATCCGTGTGAGTGCGCGATTCTGTGATGATTAAGACAGTTCTTGTGCGTATCCTCTTCGTCATGCTCCCTGCCTTAGTGATCGTTGGCCTTCACACTGACCTATATCGAAAATCGAATGAATTATCCACCGTTCCTAACCTGGTGATTCATAAATTGAATTCGATCATGAGATCCATCCTATCATGGTTCCACACCATGACTTTGGTGGACAAGGAATCTACCAATGGTTCCAATGGTTCTTCCGAGAAATCTACTAAGGAATCTTCAGAGAAATCAAGTGCGATAACAGAGGGGTTTGACGAGGAGAATGTGTTGGATTCCTCAGATGTCCGGCTATCCTCAAAATCTGAGTACGGTGTGGTCGCTTTTGACGAGCATGCGTCTGCCGATCTCACCGACAGAGACTTCGATCGCTTACCGGCCATGTTCAATGAGATGCGTGAACGAAGCAAAAAATTCAGAAAGAAAACGATTGGGTGTCCTCTCTAATCCAGAAAAGGCAGATGGAGGAGGTTGCGCTTGCATGTTCGACGATTCGTAAGTGCGAGTCTTCGCATGTGCGAGAAATGCGAATATAAATCATGAGTGAACAGAAACAAACATGATGATAACTTCGAAAACGGTTACAATTGCCGTGTTAAGCGTGCTCGCTACCGTGTGGTACATACACCGCCCCGTTGCTGACAAGAGAGTAGCGACGCTGATGATCATCGGAACGGCATGGATCCTCTTTACAAGCACTCGTGATTTCCAGGAAAAATCTACTGATCAAAAATCTACTGATCAAAAATCTACTGATCAAAACTATGCGACAGATCGAGTAATAAATAATGCATCTTCTTCATCTCTTCACTTGCGGGGTCATTTGTACACGTGTTTGAACCACCTTCCATCCCGCATTCCCCGATTGCGTAACGCATGTCCTCGTCGTTTAGCCGATGCTGTCAAATCTCTGGAAGTGTTCTTCCAGAAGGCTGACAAGGCTTTGATGCAAAAGAAGAAGCTGATGTTCCTTGACCGCCACATACAAACCCTACGTGACTTACGAGCAGATGCATTGAATGCGCTGCACTCTTTGCACTTTGCGACAACTACAGAGAAACAGCGTAAGCACCTGTACAAGTGTGTGCAGGTTGCGAGATTGGAAAGCTTGAGAACGTTGTCTGCGATTGTTGTCAAACATAACCATAATAGTTCTTCATCTGTATCATCAATCACACCTATGTCCCTTCATCTCGGAGGGCCGTCCGCGCATGATCCTACACGCGAGACCCACACGGCCGTGTTTTTGTAACGTTTCCGCAGATTCATTCTTCCTTGATGCACCTTTCGCAGAGAATAAGAAGTAGACCTAGATGTTCCCATACGGCCGACCTGTCTGCTTGTGTGAGCGTCTGCCACCTGGAGCGTATGATATCCACGATCTTGAAGTCGAACTTCATGTCCATGAAGCCCATGTTATCCACGTTTTCTTCTTCGATCGGGGTTTCTAAGAAAAACTTGTCGTCGCGAGATTTGATGTATTCCCCGTATGGAATCATAACGTATTCGTTGAAATAGCGATACGGCGCTCTAGCATCAAAGGAAGACATCAACGTAACCCCTTGCTTGAATAGGGTGTAGTCGTACATGTCGGACAGAATCCCATCCAGATCCGACAGGAAGTCTGCCGTCTTCAAATTGAACAACACCAACGAAGACATTCTTTCAAGTTATTCGAACCTTCGAAGTTTTGATCCTTACACAGTTAAGACTCCAAAGTCTTTATGTGTCTCATGACTGGCAATGTTGTTGAAACTGTTTTGCTTCGATATCTCTCTCCCTTACCATCTTATCGATCACGTCCCCCCCCCCATTCCCAACCACCGACGATGCAGCGGCGCTCAAGTGCTGCTGTGAAGAGGAGAACGCAGGGAACCCCCCTGACACTGGATCAATCGCATCCAGAGAAAGAAACCTACAGCTGCTGGTGGACATCTGCGAGTTGTGCGCTCCATCGTCCAGGAAAGACATGCTCTCGTACTCCCTTGAGAGGTCCGACGCAGTCATCAAATCGGAATCCACAGGCTCCACCACAGCGTCCTTGGCGGACGCGACAAAGTCGATGATGTCACTCTCCCCGCGTATAATACCCGCGTCACTAGTGATGATCATGGGCACACTGTCCACACACGACGGGATCGACGCTTGCCGCCCGTCAATACAGACGAACAGGAACCGCGAACGCGTGTCGGTCCTGCGAATGGCCCCTATCACTATGCTACTTATGTGGCAGTGCTTGCTATAGAATAGGAGGTTGCGAGAGAGGTTCGGTGGGAGGCGAACGTATGAAGAAGAAGAATTAGACATCATGAGGGTATGCAAAGAATGACGAAGAATTTAAAGTGAATGGAACACTTAAATGACACTTGTTTGAACGAATGTGTAAATTCACTGGATCTTCAATCCGTGGTCCGCAGGCAAACCCATTTTCTTAACCAACTTTGCATTTACTGGACAAGCGGAGATTGTATTCACGCCCAAGGAGGCGAACATCTCATACACAAACGGGACCAGCTCATTGCTTTTCCACCCCAACCGCTTCATCTGAGCTTTGTAAAACCCTATCGACGCGATGAATATCTTGCAAGTAGCGTGAGGGGAAACAGGGGGGGGGGGGGCGGCGGCAGTTCATAGGTATACGCAGGTCGTAAAACGATCGGCATCTTCTCGCGGTCGATAAGGTCTCGCAAGACTCGTTCCTCGGACATGGCCAATACCATAAGCGCACGCCCCTTAGCCCCCCCGCGACCTGTGCGGCCCACACGGTGCGCAACCTGCGCGTTGTCAGGCGCAATCCCGAGCTGAAGAACAAGCGTCACCCCCAAAACGTCGAGTCCCCTAGCGAAAACGTCGGTGGCCACTATAGCTGCAGGTGGTTTCGCATTCTTGAAGTCCGAGACAGCGCGACTGCGCTGTCCCTGAGAGAGACGCGAGTGAATCTCGAACACACTCGTGCCATCATCCTTGTAGGAACGCAAAATGGACGCCAGTGTGGACGCCATCGCAGCGGTCGGAACGAAGATAACGGTAAGACCATCCTTTTCGCTAAGGAATTCCTCGCGTATGACAGGCACCATTTGGTCTGCGCGGACGAGCACTGCCTCCTGCTTCACATTCGCGTTGTGTGCCGCTCCGGCAGATCCTTGAGCCTCGCTCGCCCCCGCGTTCAAGAAGGTGTCGTCCCCCTTTAGAAGAGACCTGGAAAGTTCCTGCACATCCTTGGACGCCGTGGCCGTAAACAACAACGTCTGTCTCTCGGGATTGGCCATGGCAGCTGCCACCTTCATGACCACTGGTCTGAATCCTGGGTCTAGCAGGCGGTCCACCTCGTCCAGCACTAGCACACGTCCGTGCTTTGCAAGCCCTTCGCTGAATCCAAGGGTACTTTGCATGTGTTCCATGAGCCGACCCGGTGTGACGACTGCAACTATCCTCTCGCCCCGGAGTGCCGCATCGTTGAGTGCTGACCTGTCGCCTGATGTAGAACGGACTCCGCCCACCAGCGCATGGACGCTCAGCGACTTAGGGCACCGCACTAGCAGGCGCCTCGCCTGCTCTAGCGTTTGTTCTGCGAGCTCGCGCGCCGGCGAGACTATCACCGCTGCCACGAGGAGGGGTTTTTTGTTGGTGGACCCTGTTGCTACAGTATTCTTACTATCCAAGAGTCTCGTTAGGAGCGGGAGGAGGAACCCGATAGTCTTGCCTGTGCCTGTGCCTGCGCGCACGAGCATGTCATGGCCGTTGATGAGCGCCTGCATGTACATGGACTGAGAGGTAGACATCATCTTGTACTTGAAGTCATCGTGAAGGGATTCAAGAGCGCACTTGGAGACTCCATCAAGATCCGAGAACATAGTGCGGGAGGCAAATGATGATGATGATGATGTCGCTCCATTAGCCTTATTTGCATTTGTCTTTGCACGTGTTTTCTTCGGCACCGAGACTGCTGACTTTGGTACCGCTTTCTTTTTTGCAACACGGGGGGGTGCAGAAGCTTTACTGTTATTCGAGACGACCATGATACTTGTTGTAATAATTGAACACATTATAAGAAAAAATCTGTAGTTTTGGGATTTTGATTTTTACGAAAAGAAACAACCAAAAAAAAATTGAATCATTAAATTGCAGGATGTTAACGAGAATATCGTGGTTCTTTTTTAGATCACGGCTCTCCATCATGCAGACTCCGTATCGTTCTTTTGTACTTTCGAGAGTGTCCATTGAAGGACCAACCGCACTTAAGCGATCGCCTCTTACCCAGTACCGTGGCCCAAAAGACCACGGGGTCTTTGTTGATGTGGACGGGTCATTTTATAGGACCATCCCATCCACTCATACAATATATGATTGTCACCGCATTATACCGTTTTTTTTATGTTTCATTTTACTGTTCCGCAGACTGTAGGCACCGCGTGTCAGCTTCCATGTATTACCTATTACAGATTCCTTTGTATTCGAGTAAAAAATATGTGCATTGAAAGTACAAACCCCTAAGTACAAAATGATCCGATTGTCTGAAATCTATGCGAAATCACAGTCGACATCAAACATAATATATAGCGATAATGCACCCATTAAAGGAGTTCATTCGCAACCAGGTGTTAAAGAAGCACCATCGATGTCATTTGAAAAAGATACAGACACAGGAATGTTCAATGCATCAAGTAATGTCATAGGATTTGCTGCAGGAGCATATACGACGCTCATTGCATCATCTTCAAATTTACAAGCCAACACGCAAATTACAACATCTTCAAATATCGTGCCTCTCAACGACAATGTCTCAGAATTAGGAACAGTAACAAAGAAGTTCGCAAAACTGTATGCAACAGATATCTATGGAACATCTGCTACATTTAACACACTCGTGTGTACTCAGCTATCGGGCGCTGCGGCCGACACTGTATCAATGCCTAGTTTCAGTTGGACCGGTGACTTAACCACCGGGGTGTACCGAAGTGCTGCCGGAGCGGTCGGTATTACGACGACTGGCGTAAATCGAGCAATCATTAATTCTTCCGGATTGACTGTAGCTGGGGCCTTGAGCGCCAACTCTCTATCTGGACCTTGTATCAATTCTGCTATAAATAGCACATCTAGTACAGTAGCTGCAAGTTCCGGTGCTGTAAAGTCAGCTTACGATTTGGCCAATTCGGCTAATAGCACTGCAAACCTCGCACTGCCAAGAGCGGGAGGAACCATTACGGGAGATTTAGTTCTTGGTACAGTTGGTACTCAAGTATCCGGCGCTGCGTCCGACTCTGTATCAACGCCTAGTTTCAGTTGGACCGGTGACTTAACCACCGGGGTGTACCGAAGTGCTGCCGGAGCGGTCGGTATTACGACGACTGGCGTAAATCGAGCAATCATTAATTCTTCCGGATTGACTGTAGCTGGGGCCTTGAGCGCCAACTCTCTATCTGGACCTTGTATCAATTCTGCTATAAATAGCACATCTAGTACAGTAGCTGCAAGTTCCGGTGCTGTAAAGTCAGCTTACGATTTGGCCAATTCGGCTAATTCTTTAGCAACCACGGCCAACAATACAGCCAACAATGCTTTACCAAAGACAGGCGGAACGGTTACAGGGACCATTACCGCACACAGTCTATCGGGATCCTGTATTAGCTCTGGTGTGAATAGCACATCGGTTTCCGTGGCCTCAAGCTCTGCAGCAGTAAAAGCAGCCTTCGATTTTGCTAACGATGCTAAAAATACAGCCAACAATGCTATTTCTTTAGCAAGCACGGCCAACAATACAGCCAATTCTGCTAATTCTTTAGCAAGCACGGCCAACAATACAGCCAACAATGCTTTACCAAAGACAGGCGGAACGGTTACAGGGACCATTACCGCACCCAGTCTATCGGGATCCTGTATTAGCTCTGGTGTGAATAGCACATCGGTTACCGTGGCCGCAAGCTCCGCAGCAGTAAAAGCAGCCTTCGATTTTGCTAACGATGCTAAAAATACAGCCAACAATGCTTATTCTTTAGCAAGCACGGCCAACAATACAGCCAATTCTGCTAATTCTTTAGCAAGCACGGCCAACAATACAGCCAACAATGCTTTACCAAAGACAGGCGGAACGGTTACAGGGACCATTACCGCACACAGTCTATCGGGATCCTGTATTAGCTCTGGTGTGAATAGCACATCGGTTACCGTGGCCGCAAGCTCCGCAGCAGTAAAAGCAGCCTTCGATTTTGCTAACGATGCTAACAATACAGCCAACAATGCTTTACCCAAGACGGGAGGAACGCTTTCAGGAAAACTTAACGTTTCAGTCAATCAAGAAGATTATATTGCAGGTTTCGTCAATTCAATTGGTAATGGCGTACTTATAAATTCTGCAGGAAGTAAAGCATTAACAGTTAACCGAGTGAACATGTTCGCCATAGCAAACTTTTATGACACTGGGAATTTGAATGTCAGGGGTACTGTAAGTGGTGGTGGCGCAGATTATGCAGAATATTTTCAATGGGAAGACGGTAATACAATGCTACAAGACAGAATTGGATGCTCCGTTGTATTCGTAGACGGAAAAGACACAATACGTGTAGCAAAAACTGAAGATGATGTATCGAATATTATTGGAGTTATGTCAGCAAATCCCACAATCGTAGGTAACGATGCATGGTCGTCGTGGCATGGAATGTATTTAAGGGACGAATACGATCGCGTAATATTTGGCGATGTCCAATTCGCAAAATGGACGGATTCAAATGGAAATAAAGTTCGACATAGACTTGACTTTCTACCGACAAACACAATCGTTCCAGATGAAGCTATTCTTTCATTAGAAACATCCGAGTTATTAAATCCTGATTATGACAAAAATACACCATATATTAAACGCAAAGACCGCCCCGAATGGGTAGTTATTGGTATCATGGGACGAGTTCGTATTAGAAAAACGAGTATAATTAATCCGAGATGGAAAATCATTCGAAATATAACAAATGATGTCCAAGAGTGCTTAATATAGGGACGTGCATGGAAACCGATGTCTTTAGCATATTGCTGAAAGATCACAACGACATCCTGGCATTGGAGAACGCCGCCTAGGGAGGAAACGAAATTGATACAGTGGCTCGGATACACTCTTGCATATCGAAGAGCTGTAATCAATCTGATAGGGGTGTGAAATATAACTATAGAAGAAATGGGAGTACCTGAACAGTTCCTCTCTTTGGACTGTAATGTTACCCTTGATGATGAGGGGCGGTGTGTGAAGATTGTACTCAGTCAGCATAATGCTATTAATGGGACGGTTGAGCGGTTCAAGCTTAATGCAGGGGAAGAGAAGTTGAAGGCTACGTCTGAGGTGCCCATGGTGTCTAAGTCAGTTACAGTTCATGCCATTGGCAGTCCTGTTCTACCTAACAACACTTTGTACGCATCTCTGGTTGGTAGCCTCATCTACTTGTCCACGTGCACAAGACCTGATATTGCTTTTGCTGTTAGTCAACTTTCTAGATTCACAGCAGCACATACTCCTTGTTAGTGGTAACCCATTGTTCGAGCATGAGGTTCTGCAGCTTCCTATTGCTCGGGATGAGCAACTGCCTAGTGACTTAGGTAATGTTGACTCTAGTGATACAGCCAGTGATTCTACTCTAGCGTCTGCTATGAGCATGCCAGCCCCAGGTTGGATTGGGTTAGGTGATGTGGGAGATGCGCCGGACGTTCGACGTCCAGAGCTACCTCCTGGGAGAGTGATACAATCACTGCTCTCAAAGGTCACACCTCGGGAGCCTCGTCCACCCCCCTCTTCCTTCTGCTCTTGGAGTTAGATCAAGTGGGAGTCTGCGTGGGGAGGTTCCTGAGTTTGGTTTATTAGATGAATCGGTATTGAAGCGATACCCTTCAGTGCCAGATGTTACGGTTCCTGATGTTTTAGTTCCTTCCCCTTCTATTGCTGGTGATACTTCTGATGAGGTGGAGCGATTACTTTTATTACTTTTGAGCACCCCCATAGGGGTTCTATGTGGTTGCAAATGTTGGGGGGATACATACGGATTTGGGTGACGTCCCTGGACACGCGCACATGCTAAAAAATCCGGGGTGGAGGAAGAAGAAGTGTTGGTAATTTAAATACAAAATGAAGAGTTGACGATTGCTTTCCCGGAAAGCTGCCGCCGCCACCGCGTGTGTGTGGACGAGGATGATGATGATTGGAGTACCCTCAGCTCGTAGCAGAGATTGGATGACAACATCCGTCCAAATGCGTGGCGCCCTTCATCAAGCATGGAAATTGGAAGTGTGTAAGGCGGTCTGTGCACACGTATGGTGATGCATCATAAAATGGCGTTCGAAAAACATCCAAAAACAATGTGCAAACCTAATGCGTCTTTCATAGGCGGCCCGGGCAGCATGGTTTTGCTCCAGAAAAGCATCCAGTTCGGCGTCTCCTGCGTCCATGGTTTGTACTACAGTTGTTCTCAAATAAAGTGGGTCACACCTTATACTCATCCAGAGTGCAGATCGTTGCGTTTAGGCAACTTTGGGGGGTTGAAGAGGTTATCGAAGTCGTTGATACAAACAACGTTAGAGCTTTCTCTGTACTTGTCCCAGAACATTTCTACATTTTCTTTTGAATGTCCTTAGAGAACTGTGGGAAACGCCTTCTTTCTAGAAAATCCACATTCTTTTATGTGTCCCGATGCCGTACTGATCGATAATCTCACATTACAACTCTTGCAAATTATATCGACCAAATCCTTGCATTGGCTGGGGTAGGGGGGGGGGCGCGGCAAGGTTGCCTGCAAAACTAGAGCAAAACTGGTCAAATGTGGCGCGAGCAAAACACTACGTCACTCCGTGTTCCCAGGGGAGTTCTCTGCAATATTATTGGATATCGTGGAACGAAAAAGGGAAGAATTGTCCACGCTTACTTTTACCAGCCTGATCAGCTCTTGGACACTTTGTATATATTACAAACATTCCTCAAAAAATATTTGTAGTGAACCACGGACCTGTATCTGGTTTCAGGGGATATTTGAGAACAAGTATGTATACACTGTGATACGCAGATGTCTGCAAGCTGCTGATGGATCCTGCGGTGGCTGGTCCTGAGTCCATGACCCGGGCGAACTCTAGCGAAAGCAAGGCCTTGGGGGGGGGGCTGCCACGGCAGGTCACGCAAATGTTATGCAAGATGCTGATGGATCCAGTGTTGGCTGGGCTTGAGTTCAGGCCAGGGTGAACTCCGACAACAGCTGGCACTTGCTTGTGGCTACTAAGGCAGGTCACTCAGATGTCTGCAAGCTGCTAATGGATCCAGAGTCAACGGAATACTAAAATGAAACCGTTTCGTGTACAGGAGTGGACAACGGTGAAAGGAAATGTTTTACACGTACAGTCAATCTCCCATCATTTTGGCTATCTGTAAAGAAATCAAGTAGTATTCTTTATGATACTCATCATATATTTCCAGCATTTCTTCGGTTGGGTTTGCTTCTGTCATCAATATGATATGATTTTTTCTATCGTACAACTCTTCGCGTCGGGCTTGTAAATCATATATAATCTTATCCATTATCCCATTGACGCGTTTGTTTACACCACCGAACGAGATTGCGTCGTAAACAGATAGATACGAACCAATTTCAGAAATGATTTCTACAGGTAGTGATCTCCAAGACATCTTCAGGGATTTCGTCAAACGGAACTCAAGGACAGATTAAATTGATTCTTTTTAAACTATTGAGGTGTTTACACTTAATTTGAGTTTTTAGTGGACGATGCTTAAGCAACGAGTACATGTACATGTATGATGAGTGAGCGTCATTGTACTGTTCCGCCGACTGTAGACTTGCTCGACGATCACGTGTTTTTTACTCGATATCGAGACTGTCCTGCTCGAGCATCATCGCAGTAGAGGCTTTCCGCATTCGTTGGGGAGGTTCGTCTGCACCGGCGGCGCCGGAAACTGTACCAAAAGCGTTATCGGCGTCGAGGTTGATGATGATGCCCTCCATCGCAGTAGGTGGTGCGTTGACAGTGAGGAGTGGCGCAGCCACGCGGCCCTTTGGGACAGTAGTAGGTGGAACAGTAGGTGTAACGGGGGGGGTCCTATGTGCCACAACATGCACGTTGCTCAAGACGTTGGAGGCTCTCAGTCTTTCCTCGTCTAAAAAAACCTGAGTGTCTCCAGTGCCGCATGGCGCGATCTGACCGACAATAGTGTTGGCCGATACGCCGTTCATACGGTCGAACTCGCTAAAGACACCGGCGTTGATGAGCATCTTCTCGCTCTGCTCGAAGCTGCACTTGGCAAGAGGACCGAGTTTGCCTCGGTTGTTGATACCGTGTCGGTCGACGCTCATGAAGAAGCCACGGTTAGTATCGTATCGCCTAGAAGGGCGAGGTGGCGGTGGTTGAGTGGGAGGTCGCCGAGCACGTTTCGGATCTCCTCAATGAGGGCGGTGCGTGCCGCCTCGATGCCTAGCACGTTTATGATCTCAAAGACGGCGTTCGTGAGCGCGAGCTTGCCGCGATTCATTTCTTGCTGAGTACCTCGACCAGATTAGACCCGGCGGTGAGGATGCTCCATGTGTCGTTCTTGACAAACGAGTCAGTGAGAGGGTCGAACCGTTTGAGTCCTTGTGCAGGCTTCGCTAGAACAGCCTTGGAGATACCGACGACACCCTTGATCACGCACGCCTCCATCATGCTCTGGTGGAGCGCCTTGACATCCGTGAGGAGGTCCTCGTCACCAGAGGATGTGCTGAGACGCACGCGGCATACGAGTTCGCGTGCATTATCGTCCGCCAAGATGCAAGAGACGTTCTCGCCGTACATGTTTCCGAGCGCGACCTCGACGTCGATCATGCGCACGTTGCACTCAAGCATCCTCTCACGGTCGAGTTCCAGACGCATAAGCCAGGGCGAACTTTGGACACCAACACCGTCATTATTATTGACGAGCAGACAGTACTTCTTGTGGAAGGCGAGGAGACCGTGGTCCGCCAACACAACGCTGCGCTCATCGTCGTGAGGGTCGAAGTAGATCGCGCTAGACCGGACAACATCCTTCAAAAGAGTGGTCTGGATGTCAGACATGACATCCTTTGCGCGTTCGATGCTGGCGCTGTGCTCAGGACGCAACTGAAGGGCCATGGTAGGAGTCTTGATCTTCTTGGTCATACTGAGAAGCTCGCGAAGGCGAGGAACACCCGATGTGGCAGCAGGTAGCGGCTTGCTGACCCGCTACATGGAACGAGTTCAGGGTCAGCTGCGTGCACGGCTCGCCGATGCTCTGTGCGGCAACGATACCGACCATTTCCCCGGGAGTCGCAATGGCCTTACGGAACTCGCGGAGGATCTCAGACGACACCCTAGCGAGTGCGGAGCGAGTCATGTGGAAGCGGCGCATGAGAACCTTGGGAGAGAGGAAGGATCGAAGAAGGATAGGGGGCCACCGTCGTTGAAACAGGTCCTGGTGGCGCTCCTCCTGCATACAAACCATAGCGGATATCAGATCGTCTATCGTGTCAAGGATGGAGTCGGGGCCGGCGAGTTCGTCAGTAGATGACTTGGCGCCGAGCAGAGCGGAGCTATCCTCGACGATGCGAGAGAAGTTCACAGGATACGTAATGGGAACGTCCTCGCTACGCCCGTGGCAAAGAGTCTCGATCACGAAGCGACGGTCATCCACAAGCTGCTTGAAGTGAGTCACTAGACGAGCTAGGGTTGAGGAGCTAGGAGGGGATCCGAGGGGGTCAATCTCAAGAACCTCTTCACGGGTGGCGAGAAGGTACTCGGGGCGCATGTCTGCAGGGGAGGCAAGAGTCATGTACGGAAGAGAGTGGAACTCCAGACTAGTCGCGTTCATGCCGTCCTCACCGTAAAGGAACTGGACAACGTGACCGTTGGCGTTACGGACAGTGCGGTCGTGGTGGACCTTGCAATCCTCCATGGCCTTGATAAGCTTACGCTGAATATATCCTGTATCTGATGTATCCCTGCAACCAAGGCCATTTGCCAGGATGAAGTTGAGCGTGGACGGGACTGTGACGTCGTAGAGCTTGGGGTGATCCTCTACACCAATGATGTCGATGGACTTGATCGGGTCCAGTACGACGTCGTTGTGCTCCTTGTAGTTGGTGTGGGTGTCAGAGAACCTCATGGACTTTAGAGCAAGGTTCTTGGCAGGGTGGACAAGATCACCAAGCTGGCCACGAAGCTTGGTGGCCCATTGCGCGCGGATGTTCAGGCGGTACAATGGCTTCATTTCATTGCGCAAGTGGTTATCGACCAGGAGCGTTGAGATCTTACCAAACACTCCAATTCGGGTGCACAACATCGAGATGCCCTCGTTCAAACGACGGGACACCGAAGAAGACGAAACTGCGCCCCTCTCGATAGTGCCATCCCCCGAGAAGTACCCGTTCAGCAAACCGCGCACAAAGGCAAGTGGAGCAATGTATGCAATGTCCGGGACGTGCTTGTTGTGGGAGCCGTGTCCTACGAATCGGTCGAGGAAGCGTGCCAGCAGGGACGAGTAACCGAACAATGTCATGGAGGTGCCCCTATCGTTTGTTTTCTCTGAAAGCCACGTCTTCAGCCCCAGCTTGCTCGTGAACCACTCCTCCACAAATTCTTGGACACCCTTCTCGTTCTTGCTGATGCCCACCACACCGGACTTTTCGCACGTGTGGCCGTCCGCGAGGTACAGACCGACAAAGACACCGAACTCGAAGTCGAGCTCGAACCTTGAGGGAATGTGGCCGTGGCATCGCGAGGCGTGGAAAGGGTACACGCACCCGTCCCTGATGTTGTCCGTCTCTGAGCGACCTGCAGAGATAAGGAGGGATTCACTAAGATCATCATCGGAGTCTTCAAATATATGCTCATGATCATGCCCCCAAGAAGATCCAAAAGGCTCACCTGAGGTTGCGCGCTGTAGCTTGGCCTTTTTGTCGTAGGGTAGCGTGAACTCCTTGCCATTGTGCTCACTCCACCACCCGCTGGGGATGTGGAACTTGGCGCCCTGCGCATCGGCCACCATCCTGATTGCGATGTTGAAGTCGGTGCCGTAGACGTACTCTGTCTTGGGGAAGAAATCGGAAAAGTCAACGTGGGTGCACACCAGTGGCGGCTCAGCTAGCCGCATTGTGACAGGGAGGTAGTCCCCGACATTTACATGAGGCGAGTCTTTCTCCTCGAACTTCTCCTCGTCCGAGTTCCAGACCAGCAAGGACTTGCTCTCGGCGACCGTGACCTCTCTGCCGCCCTGCGTGGTGACCTTGTACAGACGCTCTCCGGGGTCGTGGCGCGTGACTGCGGTCATTGCGCCCCACGTCACGACGCCATCGGAGTCCAGCGTTGGGATGTGCACTGTCGTCTTGATCTCGAGCAGCTCCAGGTTGCTCTCCTCGGGGAAGTGCTGGACGTCTTCCGCTTCTCTAGCCAGGTGCTCGTCCACCCACTCTCCGATGCGCACGTACTTGGCTTGCCCGTCCTCCAGTACGACTATGGGCGTCTCCCATGTGACGGAGCGAACAGCAGTGTCGATGAGACCGATGCGTCCTGCCATGTAGTGGAAGAAGAACTCGTGCGGTGTGAGTCCCTCGATGAAGGAGTGTTCAACGAAGCCGCGGGCCTCTGGGCCGTCGTCGTACTTGGTGAAGTGCGGGAGCGTGCGCCCCTCGAATCCGTAGGGCACGCGCTGTCCCTCCATGGACTGTCCGCCTAGACATGAAATCATCTGTGTGAAGTTGACTTGCTTTCCTTTGGAGCCGCTGGCTATCATGTTGAGAACGCTGTTTGTGTCGGGATCGGTTCCTGAGAGGGCCAGTTTGCCTGCGGTCTCCTCCCCCTTCTTTAGTGCCACCGTGATGCTTTCCTCGAGGAAATCGGCGTTTGAGCGTGTGGACACGTTTTCGAAGGTTCCCTCGTGCACGTTCCTCAGGAGCTCTCTCACGTTCTTCTTCGCGCTATCCAGTTCGGCTCTGATGGCGATTCGTGTTTCCTCGGGGATCCAGAGGTCCGAGATGCCCACACTGAAGCCTGAGAGGACGAGCCAGTCGCATATGAGTTTTTGCGTGTTGTTCAGCATCAACGTGACTGCTTCGGGCCCCTCCGTGTTGAATACCGAATGGACGATGCCTGTTGTTTCGCGTCCGAAGACTGCTGCGTTCAGCACGCCGCTCTTGATTTTCCCTCTCTCGATGCGGATCTCGTCGTCCTCTGGAATGAAGTTGTCGTCTCCCACGTCCTTGTTCTCGTTGATCAAGTATGTGTTGAGCGTGGGCGGTAGCACGGTCGATAGCAATTCTCGACCTGATGCCATCGTTTCCCCGTTTGCTTGAATGCGTCCAGGGAGCGTCCTTGCGTCCGCGGTCGGGTTGGGTGCCACGAGGTTGAAGAGCTGACGTTCAGGTATTTGTATGTTCTTCTGGGTGATGCGGTAGACTCCTAGAGCGACGTCCTGCACTATCGATATGATTGGCTTGGAGTACCTTGGCGAGAGCACGTGCAACGGGACTGCTGCGAGAGCTTGCAGTTCGTGATGCGTCTGTAGGCTCTGTGGGACGTGCATGTTCATCTCGTCTCCGTCAAAGTCTGCGTTGTAGCATGCGCATACGCAAACATTCAGCCGGAAGGTATTGTAGGGCATGACTCTTACTCGATGCGCCATCATGCTCATCTTGTGTAGCGACGGCTGTCTGTTGAAGAGTACGTAGTCTCCGTTCCTGAGGTGTCTTTCTACGACGTCCCCTATGTCGAGATTCGCGACTACTTCTCTGAGCGATGGATGTTCCTTGAGCCTGATTGTTCTTCCTCCTGATCCTCCCACGCCGTCCGCCTTGCGGACGTGCTTTGCTCCTGGGTACTGGTCTGCTCCATTTTCTACTAGAAGCTTGAGTTCCTCTATGTTGTACTGGTTGACTACCTCTGGGAACGTGAGATTCATCGCGATGCGTTTTGGGACGCCTAGTTCGTCTATGGAGAGGTTTGGGTCCGGTGTGATGACGGTTCTTGCTGAGAAATCCACGCGCTTGCCCATGAGGTTTCCTCTGATGCGGCCTTCCTTGTGGCCCAGTCGTTCTGAGAGTGAGCGTAGACTACGTCCTGATCTGTCCTTTGCAGGGTAGAGACTGGTGTTGTTGTCTATGAGCGTCGCTACGTGGTATTGTAGCACGAACCCGTTCTTCTCGACCGTTTCTGCGGATCCTCCCTTGGCTATTTTTTCCAGGATCATGTTGTTCACCTTGACGATGTCGGCTAGCTTGTGCGTTAGATCGTCCTCCTGCCTCTGTCCGGACTCGTGTCTGACCGATGGGCGCACTGATGGCGGCGGGACGGGTAGGTGCGTGCATATGAATCGTTCGGGTCTCGCGAAGCGAGGGTCGAGTCCCAAAATGGCGCAGTCCTCGTCAGTGATGCGTCTCAGTATTCTGAGCGTGTCCTCTGCCGTGAGGATGAGTTCCCTCGACCTCCGTCTCTCGTGTGCTCGGCGAGGGCTTCCACAACATGCGGAGGCGCATGTCGTCCCATCTAGAGACGGAGTCAGGTTTGCGTGCTCCGCACCCGTTCTTGGTGGACGCGCCACATCTCTTCACGCGCGCACACAGCTTGGTGACTGTGTCCCATCGTCTCATGTTGGAAACGGGCGTTTTCTTGGTGAGCATGGTGTGAACTTCAGGTACGTCTGCGTCTACCAGAAGCTTGCTGCATCTGAAGCAGACGCATGTCATCAGTTTTTTGACGATGTCGTAGAACTGTACATAGAAGCATGGTTGCGCGAGCGTGATGTGTCCGAAGTGGCCTGGGCAGAACGTGTTTCGTTGGTGGCAGGTGACGCACAACTTCCTGTTATCGATCACCCCCATTCGGGGGTCGAAGAGTCCGTCCGGTACTGGGTCGTTCCCATCGAATGTGCGCGGTACCTTGACCTCGCACACGCTACGCGCCAGAATATCGTCTTCTCCGAGGACAGAGAACTGTACGCCGTGGACGCGGGATATCGATCTATCGTACGAGAGTTCTCGGTAGAGGGACGACATCTTTCAATGTATTTCTTTTGTGGATGGAGGATGTTTACAAAGAGTGGGACATTAAAACCGGGACGACATAGTCACACGACATGTTTGATTCTTTGGGTGCACGTTCTCTTTACACTTAATTTTAACTGGAGTCAATGTATAAGTGGAAATTATTTGTAATATCCACAGTGGTAATCGATACACAAATAAATGCTTGATCCCGTCCAATCTCGCCTGTCTTCTAAGACTCATGAACCTTACACTTGAGTCGCAAACACACCTAGATGCTTGTGGATATCAAGATCAGGAGTGCGGCGACTCGTCAAATGGATACCGCAGTAGTGCGTGTAGCATGATCGACGTCTATAATTTGTACAAGGACATATCCGGCTACTTTGGTCAGTTCGGGTTCTTCTACAAGGGTAACGAGTCTTTGTTCTGCACCGAAGTTATCCAGCATATCCAAATCCACCCAAAACCTGTTCTACGAACTCCAGGGGGGAGTACGCGATCTACTTCAATGACGGTACCCGATGAAGGGTGGGGGCGAATGTCGTGAGAGTTGGTGCCAACGTCTTCCGATGCTTCCAATCCTCTGGGCCAGCTTAAATGCTGAAATACGGGATGAAGGACACGAAGGATTGGGACTTTGATACAAAACCTTTAGCTGACCTACCCAATCAATTGGGTTCAAGGGTCACCGGTAAGGGTGTCCCATAAGTTCTGTCTCTGACTGTACTCCTCCGTTTTACAGTGTAGACTTCGACATTCAATCCGCAATTGGTTCTGGGTCGAGTCCATCCTCGTCCAGTTATCACGTATCGCGTATACTTGATAACATTTTCGAACGTTTCCGGCTCGCAGTTGTCTTGTACGATGGAGTTTGTCACGGCTATGTACTCCCCGAACAGTATCTTCAAGATGGTGTCCATCGTTGTTTCGTAGGTTTCCTGATATTCTATTTGTTCGCCTCCAAACAGATTAACGTACAAGAGTTTGACTCTGATTGTGTCCACAACGTCTGGGTGCGATGCGCACATACACAAGAATCGGCATATCCACCTGTGCGGCATCGTGAGTGCCTCCTTTGGTAGCGTGTGGGCAAAGCAATCTACGAGGTAGCCTGCCGACATGTTCATCCCCCACATTAATGCGACGTAGAGTGTGTCCAGACAGTAGATGTCGTCATGTGCGTACAAAGAAGGTCCCGATAACCCTGTCAACATGTCTAATGCTTTGACTTGGAAGTCGAAGTCGTCATTCCGTGTCCCACACGAGAGGGGGAGGAGCATTATGCGGTTGCCAATGATATGTTGTCTTCCTGTCGCCCATATGATCGTTTCTGTATTCATAGTTCGGGTTTTTTTTATGGTGCATGACGTTCGGCAGAAAAGGTGGACTATTTGCATCGTTCTCTCAATTGGATTTGGATTTGAATTTGAATTTGAATTTTACTTTTAATTTGAATTTGTGTTATATCTATTTACACTCAATACAACTTGCAGATGATGTCGTCGGAACTGTAAAATGAAACATACTTGCCTCCAGAGGAATTTTTAATACAGTCGGCGGAACATGGTCTGGAGCGGAATCGCGATTGTACACCACCGCCCTGTGGTCGCTACAACACATTCCGGTATGGCCGTACAAAAGACGTTTCATTTAAGTGTTCCGTCGAGTGTAGATGTATGTCACAATGACACGTTTACTCGCACTTATCCTTTGTTTCCGTCAATATTATTGCTCTTCCAATAGTAACGTTCCCAGTCCATGTGACGTCGCTTGTTTGCATCGGTCAGGTCTCTGATAATTGAAATGATGTATATAATTGTTACAACTGCGATGATGATAATGGCAAATTTCTTCTTCAGTTTTCCGGAAGTGTGTATCCTGTAAACCAATGCCGCGATGCAGATGATCATGCATGTCTTGATCACTATGTATTTCTTCACCTTGTATAGATTGCGTGTATACTCGAGTTGCAATTCCTCTTGACGCATTCTGTAGACATCGACTTTTGCAGTCTTGTTTCCCTTATCCAAACGCGATGCTTCTTTGTCTAGCGTCAGATGAAAGTGTCGGTTCGTGTTCCAGCTCTCATTCATTTGCGCGACCAAGTCCGTGTTCTTGTGGTACAACAGGTTGGAAACGGCATTGTTTGTCTTGAATGCACGTTGTGTCGCTTGCTTGTTCACGTGGTCATAGTACTTGTTGGTATTAACTAAATTCTTCTGTATTTCCTCGGTATTGTTTCCTTGGATGCGACGTGCGGTGTCGAACGCGCGTTTGTTGATCAAATTGACGTCGATGTCGTTGATTTTCTCCATTTGGTTTTGTATGAGGATATGAAATAATGTGGTCTCATACAGTTGTTTTCATTTAATTTTGGGACCTTATTATTTTGTAGAGTCTGAGAAAGGTTTGCGAGATGCATTCAGGCAGATACATACAGTTTTTACATATTTGGTTGTCATCGAACTTACAGTCGGAGACGCAATTTGTGGGACGCACTACCGGTGACCCTTGAACCCAATTGGTAGATCAGCTAAAGGAGAGTACATATTTTTGCCCTTCATCTCTGTATTTCAGCATTTAAGCTGGCCCAAATGATAACAAGGCAAGCTGCTGACAACCCCAGGTGGGTCGGTCGATTTAGCGCTCACACTCGCCTCGATGGAAACTGTGGTTTTGGGGGGAGGCGAGGGAACACAGAATGCCTCAGGTCGCTCTCTCCCGTCCATCCACGTTGTCAGAAGCAGAAGAAGGTTCTTGGTAGCGTTCACGTCTCGGTTCCAGGTTGCACCACAGCGCACATTGGATGATGCCCCCCCCCACAATGTCTCTGTCGCAGGTGATGTGACAATTATTGCAAAGTGTATGTACTTATTCAAGCAAACCGCACTTCTCAAGCACATGCAAGAACAACACTGTTCCATAATCTGCAAACAATTTATTGTCTGGTCCCTGAACTATTTCTTGTCTTGGCAACTGTTGCAACCTTCTCAAACAAATATTACCATTACTCGGGTGTCCACTTCCCGATGACTGTATCGAACACAAACATGCACTGGGGGAGCGTCGCGCCGCCGCCTGAGGATGCGGAAAACAGGGAACGCATGATCAGACTGTCACGCATGGAGCGCACGCCAGCGAATGCGTCCGGAGAGCACGATAGACTCGCAGAGACCTCTTCACGGTAAAGTTCGTACACATCGGGCATGTGTGTCGCACGCACATAGAACAGATGTCGCACAGCTTCGGGCTCGAGCCTCGCTGAGGCATACTTTGTCTCTTCAGGCTGAAGGGGGTCGTCCGCAATAATGGCGGTATCGTCGTCCGCAATAATGGCGATATCGTCGTCCGCAATAATGGCGGCATCGTCGTCAGCAATAATGTTGTTGTCATCAAAGATGAGCGGCATGAGTGCGTCCTTTTGCGTCGCTACTTTGTTGTTGTGTCTTGCGACGATGTGTGTGACGGTTGTCGACGACATCGTGTTGTCTGTCGGTGAGACGAATAGGGATCGATAGAGCCCTACGATATTGGTGTGCCATGCAGACAAGATAATTTCGACGTCGCCGCTGACTGCCCCTACGAGATTGTTATTGCAACGTTCGAATTCTGCGTACCACGTATGGAGAAGTTCCGTTCTCTGCGTCGCGTTCATCATGCATTGTTGTTGTCCCGAAGGTCCGTGGTGCCCTACACCAACAGGTCTCCCGTGCCACACTAGGACGTCGGTCGCACAGAAGACGCGGTGCGTTTGTTCTTTCGTGATATTGGTGGGATACACCTCGTCCAGTAAGCGGTCTTCCATCTCCCCCTCGATGAGTGTGTCATCGTCGAACATGTCTGCGGGGGCAAAGAGACCGGATGCAGCAATGCAGCTGTCCACACACCTATTTATCAACACGATAGAACCGCTCCTGCTAGAACCGATTGCGCGAGTTATGAGTAATAGGAACTGACGAGGTTGGTGATGTCGTCCTATAGCGTTGTATTTAGCGCGAAACATCATGTTGTGGGTGCTGGCTGTGGCGGGATTGTTTTTTGATCCATGTGGCGGTAATGTCCGGTTGAAGTACATGGAGTTGCCGAATTTGGGAGGACCCTCCATCATCTTCAGGTTGTACCGGGAGAACAGGTACCGACGTATAGCTCGGCGCTCATCCGGGCTGTTCACAGGGGTGCATGAAAAACTAGGTTTGAAAACACCTACGGTTGAAGTTGCCATGTTTCCATTGTATGGACAAAGTCCATATCAGCTTTACACTCATTGCAAAGAATCTTACTTGATATTTTTTATTTTCTTGAGATCTTCTTTGGATATACAAATATTGTCTATGCAAAATTTACCTGTTTTACCTCCACCACTTGATATATTGACGATCGGTTCTCCTCCCCACCAAGGACCTACATGCAGTCCTTTTTCTTTGAGAACAAGAAGATCTCCTTTTCCACTTACATGCATCCTCCCAGTACCCCCACCGAAATCTCCTGTGATGCTTGTTCCATCCATTTTTATTGCTGCATGATGTTTACCCTTTCCTCCACTTTCCATCATAATCTTTGGGTTGCCTCCGTTAAATGTGTTAAAGACGGTACCTGCTCCCTTTGGACAAATGTATAAATTCTCATCTACCAAGAAATGCATACGTCCTTTCTGAACCTTCCCGTTTGTTTTAAGAGAATTACCAGTTAAAATTGATCCTCCACCAGCTTCTACTTTCCCCGCTGTTATTGCACCCTTTACATTTGCTGTCCGGGCTTCTACTTTTCCCGCAGTCAGACCACCCTTGTGCCACGTATCGCCGGTCGCAGTGAACTTGTGAGCTACCACTCCTTCGCCTTGGCACCCTCCGTTTCTGCACGAGTCACCCCATATTTCGAACACCTCGTTGGGGTTGTCGTTGATAGTTAAACGCATCGAGCTCTTGTCACGTCCGTGGATGATCTTTCGCAACGAGTATGGGTCCGTGTTTGTGGAACCCGGCTTTTGGAACATGATCGAATCGGTCGTCAGCTTGCCGTCTGCCGTTAATATAGTTTCATTATTTTTCATCTTTTTTATGTCCGTATTGTTGAGGCATTCGTCCTGCACGCACAGGGTCTTGCTGACATTGACTGTCCCGTCCTTTTTGGCTGTGAGGACCGTATTGTAACTATTTTGCCCAGTCGCAAAAGACAAGTTGACAGTGCTAGGTCCAAATGAGTTGGCGGCATATACGTGAGAAGCCCCCATATGTTCCTGGGATAATCCATACCTGTCTGCCTGGTTAGTCCCGTAGATTTTTTGTATTAGTGGACCTGGATTAGCCTTGGTGATATTCAGTCCCGTTAAGAAATTTGAATTTTTTAGCGTTTGTATGGCCGTCTTGGTAACGTTTGTACTGGCCTCGAGTTTATTGAGTCGATCGGTTAAGTTGGTGATTTGGGTGATACTGGCTTCTGCTCTTCCTAGACGAGTTCGTAGATCTGGGACATTAAGTTCTTTGTTTTTGCTGGCTTCGGTATTTAAGTTTGTCTGGAGCTGCGCGAGTTGCGTTGAAAGGTTTTTGATTTCGGTTCCGGAATTTATTCCTTTACTTGAGGCAACTTCGATCTTATTCAGACGCACGCTCAAATCATTTAGGACGCTTGTGTTTCCTATGTTTGAAAATGGCTTGTCCGTTTCTTTCGTTTCGTTATTGAAGTTTGTCTGGATCTGCGCGAGTTGCGCAGAAATGATTTTGATTTGGATTTCAGTATCTAATCCTTTTCTTGCGGCAACTTCTAACTCGTCCACACGAGTGCTTAAAGTATTTATTAGGCCGCTCGTGTTTCCTATGTTTGAAAATTGCTTGTCCGTTTCTTTCGTTTCGTTATTGAAGTTTGCCTCGAGGTGCGCGAGTTGCGCATAAATGTTTTTGATTTGGATTTCAGTATCTAATCCTTTTCTTGCGGCAACTTCTAACTCGTCCACACGAGTGCTTAAAGTATTTATTAGGCCGCTCGTGTTTCCGATTCTTGAAAATTGAATGTCGTTATCTAGACTAACTGTTTTGAGGCTTGCAGCGACGTCACCCACCTCTTTTGACAGTTCGTTGATTGCGATTGCGTTCTCGTTGATATCTTTATCCGTGGTCATGTCCGTGTTTCGTAATTTCACGATGTTTTGCTTGATTAGGTTCAGTTTTTTGAGCACATCATTCTGCCTTTTTTCTAGGCGACCTACCGTCGATCCGAGATTTTGAATGGATCCGACTGTGGTTTTTATTTGCGAGTCCACGCGTTTGAAGTTTTTGTTGAATACGAGCGAACTTTTCGACTCGCGCTCCTCCAGTTCCTTTATTATATTCAACTGAATATTGTCCTTTTTCTTGAGCACGTTGAGCTCGGCGTCGGCTGCCATTCCAAGGGCTCGTACGTCTTTCTGCATTCTATGATCGCGTTTCTTGTTCTTCTTTGCGGCCATTTCAAGTGCTTGTACGTCATCGTGCAGTATTTGTTCGCGTTTATTGTTCGCCTCGGTCGTTTTGTCGATGTTGTGTTTGATCATAGAGTGCGAGATCACTACGTACACTACGACACCGAATATCGCTATCAAAATTAATATTATTGCGGCGGATTCCATATTACACATACATACAGTTTCTATCAAATATTTTTTGGAATTGAGTATAAATGTTATGCCTACCGATGTTTGCTGAGAGATTGTGAGATATCCCCACGAACGACATGGCTTCTTCTTGTTCTGACAATTCTTGCGATTTGGACGCGCACATCCGTGCCATGCTGAAGTCCGATGTGAAGGATATCGACAATGTGCTTAAACGTATTTTACAGCAGCGCAAGGAGGAGGATGTATGCGATGTGGTCTTATGTCCGAAGGCGGATGTATTTCGTTCGGCGATTCGTGCTCAGGAAGGATTTTTGGATGAGCTCAAGGTTAGGGAGCAGGATAACGCCGCCGCCATTGAAAAGGCGCGGTTGCGCATTGAGGTTGCTAAGAAAGTGATGAATCACCTTGGCACGCAGATGATTGATGAGCAGTGTAGTGCTAAGGAGAAGCTCGACCAACTCCGTGACATACAAGCTGACCGTCGTAAATTTGCAGACACCATTGGCAAGGGGAAGGATGAGCTTGTCGCTCTTCGTCGCGGTGACGAGGAGATTCGTTTGGAGATGAACCGTATTCGGCACAAGACCAAGCTTGTCGGCAAGCAGCGGTCTGCCGCTCTCGGCAAGATTAGGGCTCATGAAGACGAGTTGGTTGGTTTCCGTGAGGGGGCTCTCGCTGCTGAGGCTGAGTTGGTGGAGATCAGGGAGCGTTCGCGTGTCGCCTCGTCTGAGATCGATGTGGAGCGTGTGGGTTTGGGGGACGCGACCGCTCGTCTGGTTGGTGCGCGTTCGGAGCTGGTGGATGCGAATGCTGAGCTTGAGCGTACGCTTTTGTCGGTGGAGGAGACTCGGCATAAGGTTGTGCATGCGCGGGCGGATGGTTCTTCGTTGGAGGACGAGTTGGCAAAGCTTGTGGACACGAGGTCCGAGCTTGCGAACACGAGGTCCGAGCTTGTGGACACGAAGTCCGAGCTTGCGAACACGAAGTCCGAGCTTGCGAACACGAAGTCCGAGCTTGCGGACACGACGTCCGAGCTTTCAGGAGTGATGTCTGAGATTGATATTGTATATTCGGAGCTCAAGAGCGTGTGGGATTCCAAGTCTGATCTGGAGACGACTTATTCGGAGCTCAAGAATGAACATGGCATTTCCAAGTATGAGCTAGAGCGTGCCCGGTCCGAGCTTGCACATATGAATTCCATGCGAGCAAAAATGGCTGTGTCTCCTGACCAGTTGAAGGTTGTTTTGAAGGATGTTGTCAACTGTGACAATCGGTTGACACGTGCAAATGTTCTTTTGGCGAGTCTTTACAAGGAGTTGTCGGATACCGAGTCTGACATTGCTTCCACTCGTATCCAGATTAAGGCTAGGCGCACGCTTGTCCTCAACAGTGTCATTTCAATTATGGGATGATGAGGATGCTTATTTTGATATGTCTACATTGGGGTTTGTTCTATCTTCTTCTATGTTCGACAAAGCGTAGGAATAATCGTTAAACATCCTTTTTGAGTAGAACTTCTTCCCCATACTTTTCTTTTTCAAACCGACAACCATGGGGGGCAATGATGGTGATTTGTCGATGCAGTTGTCAAGAATGGTCTTTATGTGTTTGCTGAATTCGACAAGTGAAGAGAACGTTTTGTTGTCTTCGTCGTCTGTGATAACTAGATGAAGGCGAATGTTATTGCGCAGTTTTAGAAACTCGTCGCCGTAAAAATCGTGTAACTGTTGTAGTTCTGGAATGTTCATGTAACGATGGATTGAGAACATGGCCCCTGCGGTTAGTGAAAGTGATCCCATTACGTAAGATAGTGCTACGTCATTGTGTTTGCTCGAAATTCCTAAACTTCCTGCTCCGCTTATTGTTGTAAGTAGGATTGCAGGTATTGCGATCATATAGTTGTAAAACTTGTAGTGTGCTCGAGCAGTATCGTGCATTTTAGATTGTTGTTCGCAGAACCTTTCCCACGCGTGCAGCAACTCTCTTGTTTTTGAGATGACGTGTGTTGACATGTTTTTTGGGTCTTACATTTGTTCTCATACTTTTTTTAAAAATCATGTAAAACTTGTATCCAGTCTCGCATACACTCGGACAAGGGAATTATGTTACATAATATGCCGAGTCCCCCAAAATCCTCTTGTATGTGTTTATCTTCTACACTTCGCTCGACACTGCGTTCTGTAAAGAACCTGTCAGCTTGTAATCAATTGTGCGTCCTACCACAACTTCCAGTTTGCAATATTTCTTTGGCCTCGCAAGAATTCCAGGGCGGGTTGGGTACATTGTAAAGCAATTGTGGATGTTAATGGCTGCATTGAGGTCACGGTTTACAAACAACTTGCTGTTCTCCATGGTGGAACTGCACCATAGCAAGCCTCGAACCGTGCGCCCTTCTTTTTCGGACTGCACACTCTGGAGGACGGTGGTGCTGTCCTTGTGCCAGATCTTTGTGGTACGGAATTCGTCAATGACGGCAACTCGCCCCTTGAAACGGTCGCTAAACGCATTGAACGCGCTCGTTGTAGGGACAGAAAGTTCACCCTTGCCACCAGGGGCAAACTTAGAAGAACCGTATGCGATGACAATTGTTTTCCTCTCACCGACATCCGCCTGGACCTCGTTGAAGAAGCGTGCTAAGACACGTTTCTTGCCACCGTAGAGCCGCAGGCGCTGCACGCCCCACCGCGACTTGGACATCTCCCCCCATCGAGAATCCCAATGGTTGACCATTACAGTCACGTAAGCGTCAAACGACTCTAGAGATGTGCGCTTGGGACTGTTGTCCTTCAGGTCGTCAAGGCAGTCCTGGATGTTAGACAACCACTTCTTGGTCGGACCTCTAGATTTGAAGACCCCGCTCTCAACGTAGTACCGCTCCCGCGTGAGTCTCTTGCTCCCGAACTCGCAGTGCCTCTTCCTCTTCCTACCCCCCTTATCTTTTTCTTCGACCTTATTTTTCTTCCAAGTCAAAAAGGCAATGTTGCAGCGGCCAGGGTCGTTTGCAACGACCACCACATTGGGGTCGGACTCGGAAAACTCGCGGAGAGTCTTGGTCTGCTTCTTAATCGCCGTTCCGTCGTCCTTGATTGAAATCTTTTTCTTCTCGGCCCTAAGAAAGTGGGTACAAGCCATTACGCCGTCAGTGTCTATGGTGCATGTAAACACACCTTTCCCAGTAGAACGGATGTTTTCCACATCGAAGACCGACTCCCAGTGCTCCTTGTTCGTCAGCGTCTTTTCGAGACTCTCGACGAGACCCACGTCCTTGAGGACGCCCAGTAGGCCGTAGGTGTCTATCGTGATGAAGGAGTGCTTGACTGTTGGGATGGGAGCGATGTTGACCAGCTTGGCGTAGCCCTCGTCCTCTGTGGCCTCGAGGTATCGATTGATAAAGACGTTGTACCGGATCATCTTGGCGCTGTTGGAAACGCTCTTAAGCCACTGTCGGTTGATCTCGTCCCGTCCGATGATCGAGTGCTGAATCTTCAGCAACATCTTTGTTCGCTCCGGTAGGAGAGAATGTATCGCTATGAGGTCTTCCTTTACTCCCCAAGAGTGTATATCGTAGAGGAGGTATCGGTGGAATACGGTCTCGTCAATGCCGTGCTCATCTTTGAACTCCTTGGCCAAGATCCTGTTTTCCTTCGAGTAAACGAACTTCTTGATCCATGTGGAGAGATGGACTCTGTAGTGGTTATTGAAATTGGTCAGGTACTTCTTCGACGCGTGGCTGTACAGGTTTCGATCGCCATCGTAGCGAGCGATGGCACCCACGTATTGTTTCTTCTTTTTCACAATTACCTCGCGCCCCTCAATCTTCTCCCTAAACCAATAGTTGTTGTGAAAGAACCTTTCGACTGTGGCGTCCCTCGTCTCCATGTGCGCCTGTCTCGAACCTACCATAAGCTGCCGAATGAAGTTCTGGTCGACGCTAGGGACACTTACAGTGTGAAGTTGCGCATCTGGTACCCCTTCGAAGACTTCTTTTAATATCCGGTTCACCGCAACACCGGCAAGATAAGTCCTCTTGGATACGCTGTCGACCCGCTCCTTAATCACCTTGGTGATAACGTCCTTGTTGTCCTTATCCGCTATGATCCGACTCAGTGTACACTTTACCACGTTCTCCTCGCCGTGTTTCCTGTCCTTAATTTTGGCCGCCCGGTCCGGTCGCGTACGCTTGTCCGGAGGCTCTTTATTGACTATCGTCTCCATTTAGTAGACAATGTATCTATTTCCTTGTATCAAGGTCCAGAAATTGTATTTAATGACTTTCGAAAAAAAGCCTCTACGTGTTTCTCTTTAACAGAACTCAAAGCCTTATACACATCTTGGCTTTTATAGAAATCGCGTTTGACGATGGAGAACACCCCTTCTATTGGGTTGAACCAAGGTGAGTAGGGAGGAGTGTATAGGAGCTCCCACCCCCTTGAAGCTGCAAGTGTTTTGACCTTCTTGGAGTGGTGAAAAGCAACGTTGTCAAGTATAATTACTGTGTCAGTTGGACAGTCCAAATTTTCTAAAAACTCAACAAAAGTATGCGTGTTAAAATACCCTTGCCTGATGTTAAAATAAATGTCTCCTTTTCCTTGTTGAATAAGACAAAGTGCCGACATTGTCGTCACCCTAGGTCTCAACCTCGGTACAACCAGTAGCTCTCCCTTTGGTGAGTAGCCAAACACGTCTCTCGTATGTCTTCCAAATGAAGTTTCGTCGATCGATACAAAAGTCCTCCCTTCCTCTTTTAACCGTTCCCTTTGGCTTATGAATGACGTGGTTTTCTCATATAAGTTATCAGGCCTGGAGAAGAACTTTGCTTTTTTCTTTGTGAGCCCAAGCCTTTTTATCACAACGCGAATCAATTCTTTTGATACCTCAAATCCGAAAGCGTCCTTTACCTTATGACGAAGAACAGCAAGAGATGTGAATGGATATATTTTTAATGACGCCTTTAAGAACTCTATGACCACATCCGATTTTGTAGGTTTATTCCGGTTGTACACTTTTTAGTGGGGTTTGAGATCCACCTCGATACTGTCATGTGGCTTACATTCGCAAGTATAGCCACTCTCCTCAAACTTTGCAGCAATGTGTACATGTGTACCACAATCGACCGTCTGTCCAAGTTGTACATAGAGAATTGTAATGGATTCAATATACTGTAACATTATTGACCGGTCTGAGTGTAACCAGGGTTGTGTATACAGAGTCCGCTTGAGGGTGGCCACAAACCTCGCCTGCTTTCATCGGAACCGTTTGAAAATATAAGATACTGTGGCGAAAACTAAGGATCCCCATGTGGTGTCCACGGCCACCATCCCCCAAGAGTACCCGGGTATCGTCGCCTTGTTCGTGAGGTTGTACACGCCGTACACGGTCCCCCCGAACAATGCGCCCATCCTGACCGATGGATTCGGGCGCAACAATAAGTATGCTGCAGCTAAGAGCAACGCGTACACCATGCAAACCGCAAGCCAAGATTGCACCGCAAGATTCACAGAGAACCGCGCGAATTGGGCCACGTAAAATCCCTTCATCCCGAAGAGCCAAACGGCCTCCGCGATCGTGTAAAAAGCAAGCGCAATCGCAAGGTCCTTCATCGTATTTACTGTATTACTAAATAATTTTAGAACAAATGGGCGGATTTTTTGAAATGTCTACTCAGAATTTTGACAACTAATGGGCGTTCCTGCCTCCCGGCCGATTTTTTTAAATTTCTAATCAGGATTTAGAGCCTCCTGAACGACTCGCTATCTTGAGACATCAGCACCAAGGAATCACAAATCCTCTCCATACCATGTTTCGTAACCAGTCAAAATCGGCCGGGAGGCAGGAACGCCCATTAACTGTAATAATAATCGAACTCGTGCATAAAGGTTTTGGGGTCCATGACAATATGTGTGTAAGAAAGAAAGAATAATATGGTGCATGTTCAAGGTCATGTGCGTCGTGATCCTCCTCCGTTGGTTCCGAAGATGGCCAGGTCTCCTTCCGTGATGTCGCTTGAAGATTGGTATTCGCGTCACGAGTACTTCGTGGAATGTATTTGGAATTGTCTGCGTACTCACCTCGAGCGTGGTTCTGGTAGCAGGCACATGAGCAATCCCGACGAGGTCTACGATCGCCTTGTTCATTACCTTTACAAGACTTCCCTGAACCGTTTTTGCCGGTTCAATCTGATCAAGTGACAGTTTGTGTGAAAAAAACCGCCGTTGAATTTATTATTGATACACATGCTTGTTTACGCGGATCTGTTCAGTGGTATCGGTGGGCATGCTGTTGCTTTGAAGGGGTTGGCGCGTCCTTGTTGTTTTTGCGAGATCGATTCTTTCGCGTGCGGTGTGTTGTCCTCTCAGTTTCCGGGGATTCCCATCATATCGGATGTCACCACACTGGACCCGTTGGATGTGATTGCGTCTTCTTCTCGTGTAGGAGCTGCTCTCGGACCCGATCTCATCACAGCATCATTTCCTTGCCAGGACGTTTCTATGGCTGGGAAGGGCGGTGGTTTGTCCGGTACGCGTTCTTCACTTGTGTGGGAGGTATTATGTGTTTTGGACGGTCTTCCTTCGGTTCGGGCCGTCTTTCTTGAGAACTCTCCGGCGTTGAGATACCGTGGGTTGGATGCGATTTGCGAAGCTTTCGAGACTCGCGGGTTTAGTGTGCGCTATGGTATTCTATCTGCAGCTGACATGGGTGCCCGTCACGTCCGGTCTCGTATTTGGGTACTCGCTGCTCGTGACAAAGACGCTGGTATGCTGTTCCCTTACTTGAGCAGGACCCGCCTGTCCTCTTCCATTTCTCAGTCATTGTCCTATCCATTTGCAAAATTGGATGCGGAGATGCCTCGTCTCGTGACGCGTTCGCCTGGCACAGAGTCTCGTGCTGATGTCCGGTCTCTGACGCTTCAGTGGCAGGCCTTGGGAAATGCGATCGTGCCTCAGGCGGCTCGTTTTGCATTCGCTGTTTTGCTGACCGAGATGCGGTCTGTGTTAGGTAGTAGTAGTAGTAGTAATATAACTAATATGGGAAGGTTACTCGATGTGGGTCTGAGTCAATATCCTCTTGTTGTGCGTCCTTGTTTGGAGTCACTGGATCGCGCGAAGGCAGAGTTCTACACGCGTCTGTACTACCCTGGTGAAGACCGATTGTGGCGAGTAAGCATCTGGCCAACGCCTATGCGCTCCTCCAGTCACTTCACGCCACGTGAGTGGACTGCGCATGGTAGGCGTGTGAAAAGCGGTTTCGCCACGCGCGTATTCCACGCGAGCGAAACTGCGGCTTCTAACGGGTACGCCCATGGAAATCACCTCGATGCGCGGGAGCGACTGCGAATCAACATCCGGTGGGTGGAGACCGCCATCATGGGCTTTCCGAAAGGCTGGATGGTTGTGGGCGCTGTTGCTTACAAAGGTGTTGGTGGTGGAAATAAATAACAGCAACCGCATCCGCATCCCCACCATACACAAAATCGATTTGGTTGTATTGCTGGTCCCATACACAAAACCGCATTGGTTGTTGCCGGTCCCATACCCAAAACCGCATTGGTTGTATTGCCGGTCCCATACCCAAAACCGCATTGGTTGTATTGCCGGTCCCATACCCAAAACCGCATTGGTTGTTGCCGGTCCCCAAAACCGCATTGGTTGTATTGCCGGTCCCCAAAACCGCATTGGTTGTATTGCCGGTCCCATACCCAAAACCGCATTGGTTGTATTACCAGTCACATTCACAGCATTTCGCCCATATTCGTTGTATTGTTAGTATAAACTGCATAATCATCATCTTCCATCGTCATACATACATCATCTTCCATCGTCAATGGATTCCCTGTCCCAGAACAGGTCTAAGTCCCGGCGTCGTGATACGAACATACCTGGGTTAACAACATGGATCAAACCTGAAGATATGGACGCGGCTGCTGATTCTTCTTCGTATATTACTCGTGGACACTGCGCGTCACGCAACCCTCTGATATTGGAGGCGTTGGCCGAGATTGATGGGAAGACTATCAATGATGTGGAGAAGGAAGTCTGCTGCTTCGTGGTAGGAGACCAGCGTTTTGGCGATTGCATGATGGTCGTTGTATGACCATATGTGAAGGACGGCTTTTGCACTTGCGAGGCGGCGTGCAATACTGCTACTGCACATGATGTACCGGCCCCTATACTTGTGTATCTTCCTCGCCCATGTGATTTGACCGACGATATGCTGGGATTGGAGGTCGTCCGAGGATCGTTTGTTCTCAAGAGATTCAAGAACGTTGGGCCTAATTGTGGACAAGTCAGCAGGGAATCCATGGTGCGCAGTACAATACTGGCGCTCATTCAGGTGACAACGAACCAAATCGACGAGATGGACGACGTGGTGCCAGTCAAGTACAAACACGATACGTTAACGTACAAGAAGACGGTTCTGTACAGAGAGCTGGAAAGATATGGTGGCAGACCCAGTGGACAACAACAACATGTCGCTAGTGAGATGCGCAAAATGGTATTGATTGAGAATTCTCCTAAGAATACAGTGACTGTGTTCATGGTCAATCTTCGTAAAATCCGGAGCGCAATCTACGCGGACGAGGCTACAAAGTTTGTGGGAACTATTCGTAGTGATGCTGCAGTAACCGCCCCTGCCACTGCAGCCGCCCATGCCCCTGCAGCCGCCCCTGCCCCTGCAGCCGCCCATGCCACTGCAGCCGCCCATGCCCCTGCAGCCGCCCCTGAAGCAACAGACAATGTGCTCGACCTTGGCGTCTTTCCGAGTATCGGCCAAGGTGCTACGACGCCATTCTGTGATGACGAAGACCATGTTGTCTCTGCAGCCGTAACCGCCTCCACCCCTGCTGCAACAGACTATGTGCTCGACCTTGGCGTCTTCTCGAGTATCGGCCAAGGTGCTACGACGCCATTCTGTGATGACGAAGACCATGTTGTCTCTGCAGCCGTAACCGCCCCCACCCCTGCAACAACAGACTATGTGCTCGACCGTGACGACGTCTTTTCGAGTATCGGCCAAGGTGCTACGACGCCATTCTGTGATGACGAAGACCATGTTGTCTCAGCAGAAACCCACTACAATGGTTTCAGGGCTGTGTTTACTATGTTCCAGAACTGCAAGAGGAATTGTGGAGAAATTGACAAAATATCCTTACAAGATGATTTCAACGATTTCTGCTTGATGGAGCACTAGATTTAGCGTAACAGTATGAGTTGTTGGTTCTACAAAATGTCCAGTCCATCAAAGAAACCTCCTTACATCAATGATTCCGTTTTTCCCCCTTCAATCAACTGATGATGATTCTCTGAGATCTCTGATATCTGATAGATAGCTACAGACTACACTGATATCATATAATGGGCCGATTTTGACTGGTTGCGAAACATGGTATGGAACGGATTTGTGATTCCTTGGTGCTGATGTCTCAAGCTAGAAAGGCGTTCAGGAGGCTCTAAATCCTGATTAGAAATTTAAAAAAATCGGCCGGGAGGCAGGAACGCCCATTATATGCTGATAATTGCCATGTTTGCTAAAAGCTTTTGTTGGCGGTTTAGTTTTTTTGCCCACCGTTCGAACGATGAGGCGAGCCCTGCCAGGCTGGCACTGCTTGGTATGGCTTACCTTATATTACCCTAGCTCTATCGTTACAGTTGCCACGTCAGCACATTCCACGTGTACATCACTCTCTATAGTCATGTTGTCACATGAGGTTAAAGAACAGTATTATCTTTAACATAATTTGCCATGTGCCACTCCATGTGGCCCTTGCAACCTTTAACCCACGCCACCTGACCTTTACTTGGTGGTTCACTACAATTTTTTTGTGGTTCACTACAAATATGTTTTTGAGGAGTATGAGGAAGGTTTGTAACGTAAACAACGTGTCCAAGAGCTCACGCCCGCCCGTTCCTTACTCCCGGTGGATTTTTAAAAATTTCTGAAGTTCAAACGAAATAGGTTGTTTACAAATTCACGTCGTTTTCGATTAACACAGAATGGGCGTTCCAGCCTGGAGCGGAATTTTTGTTCCTCTGTGCTGATATCTCAGGATATCGAGTCGTTCCGGAGTAGAAATTCCAAAACATCAGCAGGGAGGCAGGAACGCCCACTTTAAAATGTATGTAAGTAAGTAAGCCTTCTTCTTATTGATTGATGTCAAGATCACTTGCAACAGTTTGCTTCGCTTTGGCGTCCCTATTATCTGCTTTATCTCCTGCGTGCGCGTACACGAGGTTCCCTGCAGGAAGTTGCAAACCACCGAGTTGCAGGTCACCGAGCAGTAGTCCATACGTTCTTGCGCCCTCTTTTTCCGATAATTTAATGTGTTTCACTGTACTACCGAATTCCTGCATCTCTCCTGATACAGGTGTCGACTGCTGCACTGCCCTTCGTCGGACATTCCAGAAGGTTGCCATAAAGACGGTTGACGTTTGTTCTGGGAGCGTGGATCTTGTGTCTATCAACGGTGTCCGCAAGGGTGGAGGAATTTACTTTCGCAACTACACTGGTTTCGCTGAGATCGTCGTGACAAGCATCAAGTCTAACTACGACAGTATATTGGGTAGCGTTTTCTGCATACACTTGACACCCCCTTGCAATACTCCATTTAAGTTATGCGGCAACAACTCAGTATGCACGTACTCAATATACGAACCTTTCACACACGTGTTGCCCAACATGCGATTTCGTTTCGTCACCAGGTTCTGATACGACATTGTATCCGCCACCTAATACTCCTACTCATCCTTCTCCCGTTGATATGATGTCTCCGCCACCTAATACTCCTACTCATCCTTCTCCCGTTGATATGATCTCTCCGCCACCTAATACTCCTACTCATCCTTCTCCGGTTGATATGATGTATCCGCCACCTGAACATCCTCCTCCTTCTACGTTTGATATGACATTGTCTTCGCCGCCTAAACCTCATCCTCCTTCTCCGGTTGATATGACATTGTCTCCGCCACCTAAACATCCTCCTCCTTCTCCCGTTGATATGTCTCCGCCAACTAAAACTTCTCCTACTTCTCCCGTTGATATGTCTCCGCCACCTAAAACTTCTCCTCCTTCTCCCGTTGATATGTCTCCGCCACCTAAAACTTCTCCTCCTTCTCCGGTTGATATGACATTGTCTCCGCCACCTAAAACTCCTCCTCCTCCTCCTGTTCCTGATCCTTCATTGGATTCTTCATCCGATTTGCGTGTGATAATTAAGGCGCCTGTGTTGGACTCAGTGTTCGTGTCCCTCTTGCTCTGCCCGCGTCTCTCGTCCGTATTCCGTTCCGCTCCGTGCTCGGTGGTGTTTGAGTCCAGCACCGGTGTGTACTACGGTCTGTCCGCGCCTGCACCCTTCTTCACGATGGAGGATATTCTGATGATAGTACAGAGCGGGGGTATAGATGCGTTCACTTTGGATGCAGGACTTATATGTGGTAGCACTATCCTTGTGCGCTCTAGCGACCGCACAGTAAGGTACTTGTCATCACGAAACACTTGCATTGAGTTCAGTTGAGGAGAACAAGGATTTGATTAATGGGCGTTGCAGCCTACCGACCGGTTTTTACTGGTTGCGAAACATGGTCTGGACAGGTCGACAGGTGTAAAGAGAGTATATATTACAAACCTTCCTCAGACTCCTCAAAAAATATTTGTAGTGAACCACGGACCATGACACATATCTGGTTTAAGGGGATATCATTCAAATTATACTGAGTCCCAAAATTATTTGAGAACGACTGACTGTATGGAACGAGAAGAAGAATGTTGTGGTAAGTGCGCGTCCTCTCTTGTGACACACAACGTGGACACAGGAGTCCGAACGTGTGTGTCATGCGGAGCTAAATGGTCGCGTGTGAAAACCTTGTCGTGCGATGGATGCAGTAGTGCAGTGAACTTAAGGTATCAGTTGCGTTTGTGGAAAGATGGAAAGGGGGGGTGGCACACGTGTGATAGCTGCGGAAAGCTTGCAAACATCGATGATGCCCGTTGGAAAACGGTAGTCGTAGTCTTATAATCATGGTTTTTTGTAGAAAATTCGGGCGAAATCTTGACGTCTTGTGTCTTCTCATCCGATATACCGTGATGTACGATCCGTACGTGAAATTGGGATTCATGGATATCGGGGGAGGGCTTACGAATAATAATAATAATAACAGGCGACGCTACGTCAACCAGGTGGTTGTCAAACAGAGGTCGACGCGTGTCAAGTGCGCAGTAGACGAAGTTTAACGAGCTCCAGCATCCGGGAAACACTCACGGGGCACATGCGGTAGTTTCTCTCCTCCTGAGTTCTCTTGCCCTTTACCTGCTCGCGCTTGGTCTTGTCAATACCACGCACGAGCAGGTAAAGGGCAAGAGAACTCAGGAGGAGAGAAACTACCGCATGTGCCCCTGAGAGATTTACATGGACAGCTAGTGGCCCGATAGGGTAGCGGCGGCGTGCGCGTTGATCGGCGTGAGGTCCGTTCGCAGAAGACGAAGTTTCACGAGCTCGAGCATCCGGTAAACACAGCTCCGGGCACAGCATAGATGCAAGTACCTCCACGTTCCGTGGGGTATTGAGCCTCAAGACGTTATTGAATATCTTGGCGACCAGTCGAGAGACCGTCTTCTCACGCTCCTTCTCGCGTTCCTTTTCTCTCTCCTTTTTCTCTCTCCTTCTCGCGTTCCTTCTCTTGCTCAACAACGGAAAAGATGGGGGGGTCGGGTGGCACGTCCTCGGTGCCGCAATCAATACTGTCGATTCGCGTACTGGAAGACGACACCTGCCATCTCATGAAAGACGGCACATGCATCAGCCGCGTCAAGTTGATAGTACTCGTACCCAACGTCGAGTCGGGGCTTGACTCTAGGGTCTCCGCGAAGGTACCGGAGCAGGACAGTCTCAGCCTCCACACAAGCACGCGGATTACGTACGTGGATTGCGAATATCATCTTTGAGTTCTTCGGGTACTGAGAAAGTCGCTGAACAATGGGCCTCGACGTCCTGCCCACCTTGACGACGAGCTCATCATTCTGAATGAACTTGCTCAACCAACGCGTACACGACATTGGTTGTAATGTGCGCCATGATCGCTGTCGAGCTGCTCACATGCTGTATCCCAATGCTCGCGTTTACACCATTATTATAGGCCTGACGGCTCGTCTTCGTCAGGCTCGAAGACATACGCGACAGGCGACGCTACGTCAACCAGGTGGTTGTACATGGACAGCTCGTGACCCGATAGGGCAGCGGCAGCGTGCGCGTTGCTCGGCGTGAGGTCCGTGCGCAGAAGACGAAGTTTCACGAGCTCGAGCATTCGACAGACACTCTCCGGGCACATGCGGTAGTTCCTCTCTTCCTGAGTCCGCTTGCCCTTGACCTGCACACGCTTGGTCTGACTTATTATGTCGAGACCCACGGCGTTCAAGATCATCTTAACCGCCTTGGACACCTTGCGCAGGTCCCAACCGTCGCGAACGCCGCACGAGGCATGCCTGAACATCCGAGCGGTGTTCGTGTAGTCACTGAACATCTGTGTTCCCTTCAGCTTGGTGTCAAACGCTGTCATCAGATTTGGGATCACGGTCTCGGTGTCGAACGGGGACACAAACCCCAGAGCAGCGAGTGTCTCTTCTATCAACTCGATCTTCAGAAGATCGGGGTGCAACGGCACGCCACGAAATGGGCGCTGCAGCTCCGGGCACAGCATAGATGCAAGTACCTCCACGTTCCGTGGGGTATTGAGCCTCAAGACGTTCGCGAATATCTTGGCGACCAGTCGAGAGACCGTCTTCTCACGCTCCTTCTCTCGCTCCTTCTCGCGTTCCTTTTCTCTCTCCTTCTCGCGTTCCTTCTCTAGCTCGACAACGGCAAAGATGGGGGGGTCGGGCGGTACGTCCTCGGTGCCGCAATCAATACTGTCGACGCCACCTGTCCACGCGTACTGGAAGACGACACCGGCCATCTCATGAAAGATGGCACATGCATCAGCCGCGTCAAGTTGATAGTACTCGTACCCAACGTCGCGTCGGGGCTTGACTCTAGGGTCTCCGCGAAGGTACCGGAGCAGGACAGTCTCAGCCTCCACACAAGCACGCGGATTAAGTACGTGGATTGCGAATATCATCTTTGAGTTCTTCGGGTACTGAGAAAGTCGCTGAACAATGGGCCTCGACGTCCTGCCCACCTTGACGACGAGCTCATCCTTCTGAATGAACTTGTGCTCAACCAACGCGTACACGACATTGGTTGTCATGTGCGCCATGATCGCTGTCGAGCTGCTAACATGCTGTATCCCAATGCTCGCGTTTACACCATTATTATAGGCCTGACGGCTCGTCGTCGTCAGGCTCGAAGACATACGCGACAGGCGATGCGACGTCAACCAAGTGGCTGTACACGGACAGCTCGTGTCCCGAAAGGGCAGCGGCGGCGTGCACGTTGAATGGCGTTAGGTCCGTTCGCAGAAGACGAAGTTTCACCAGCTCGAGCATCCGGGAGACACTATCAGGGCACAGGCGGTAGTTCCTCGCCTCCTGAGTCCGCTTGCCCTTTATCTGTACCCGCTTTGTCTGACTTGTTATGTCGAGACCCACGGCGTTCAAGATCATCTTAACCGCCTTAGACACCTTGCTCAGGTCCCACCCGTCGCGAACGCCGCACGATGCCTGCCTGAACAGCCTAGCGGTGTTTGTGTAGTCACTGAAAATCTGTGTTCTCTTCAGCTTGGTGTCAAACGCTGTCATCAGATTTGGGATGACAGTCGTAGTGTCGAATGGGGAAACAAAACCCAAAGCAGCGAGTGTCTCCTCTATCAAAACGATCTTTAGCAACCCTGAGTGCTCCGTGGTGTGCACGTCTGCGCCTCGCACCGGGCGCAAGATCGGACACAGCAGGCGCGACAGGAGCCTCGCCTTCGGAGAACCGACAGCACCAGGCTTGTTCTCCAGCAGGAACGCCTCGTCGACGCGGTCGATTCCCCATGCAGAGCAGTAGCGGCTCAGGTACAGAAGGAACTTGTCGTCCTCGCTCGCGTCGTTGGCCATCACCCGCTGCTCGATAGCATCCATGAGATCCTTGCGCCGCATGGCAGTGGGGATGTCGGTGCCGGAGACAGTGTCAGGGGCAGGGGCAGGGACAGGGACAGGGACAGGGACAGGGACAGGGACAGCGTCAGGGGCAAGGGCAAGTACAGGGGCATGGACAACTCCTGTAAGCGCATCAAGCTGCTCCTGAGCCTTGAGGACGCGCATCAGGAACTCGCTCGTCGCCTCCATATCGCCCTCAGGCGGCGCGTGCACGCGGGCGGCACTGACCGCAGCGTAGCTTGTGCCGAGGTCCATGCGGTGACCTGCATGCTCCAGAAGGTCGGCGAAGCAGGACACGTAGTCGAAGCTGGCGTTGTATATCTCCGCTAGAAAGTAGCTTTCGACAGTCATCTTAAGTGTCGGTGGAGCCACGGTCGCAAACAAAGGGGCGAGAACGCCATCCGAGAGCTCTTGCAGTGTGTGGTCGTCTCCACCGTCAATCGCGGGGACGTGCTTGACATCCAAGCAGGTCGAGAAACCTTCCATCCACCTGCGTCGGTTTTCAAGCAGTGCCATCGAAGGGATAATTAATATAGCAAATAGTGTTTTAGAAGTGTCCCTTCGATGGCACTTATCTATTACGACGATGGTGTGCTTGACATCCAAGCAGGTTGAGAAACCCTCCATCCACATGCGTCAGTTTTCAAGCAGTGGCAAAAAGAAACAGGTAAATGATTTAAGCAGTGGCTGTAACGTCACTTTACCCACCACTTTTCACCCCCCCCCCCCTCTATCGCACCTGAGCCACTGGTATAGGTCGACGTGCGTCAAGTGTTGTCGGGTTGCCTCTCGTGCAACTCGCATGTTTTTTGCGACTAGAGTCCTGACGTCGGTGTCGACCAGGTGGCGCACGCGTCCTGTCATCTGCAGCGCGCCCATCGGCGCCGCGGACCCGGGGCACAGGTACAGGTACATCCTGTCAAAGTGCTCGGTGCTGAAGTCAAAGCCTGCCGATATTGTCGGTGTGTAAACTACGACGCGTTTGCTGCTCCAGAGTGCGTCTACATCTATGAGCATCGCCTTGACCGCGTCTGCTGTCTTGGACGTGTGTAAAAGGCATAGTCTTGCCGCGTCCTTCGGGTCATCGAATGTGTCAAGTGCGGCCTTGTGCACCTGCATGGCGCGCTCCTGGCTGAGCGAGACGACGACGACGTTCCTGCCTGCGATGATGTCGTCTCGGATCTGCGCGCTCCATGTCGCCTCGTCCTTCGATATGGAGAATGTGCGCGCGTTCTCTGTGCTCCGGTAGTCGTTGATGACGAGCAGGTTGCGCAAGCCGGCCTGCTTGAGAAAATCTTTCGTGACGCTGCCCCATGTCGCGTCCATTGTGACGACGCCGGTTGTCGTCGCGTTGAGCGTGTCCGCCAACCCCTGTATCTCAGACAATGGGTTGACGACGGTTGGTGACATGAAGTGTCGCAGCAGCGATTCGGCTTCATCTAGCACAACTATGTCAAAGCCCGATGTGAGGTATCGCATGCACGTGTGCTTTGCTAGCTTGTGTAGCGACTCGATCTGGCAGATGACTCGCGGTGTCTTATCCCTTTGCCTGAGGTCCTGTGGTGTGACGTCGGCGTCTAGATATGATACAAATCCCCTGCGCACCAGTTTTCTCTTATGCTCTAGCGCGAGCGACTGTCTGTATGTGACGACGAGCACGGTCTTGTCCTCTCCCACGCGTTCTAGGAGTGCGTCCAGCATGGTGGACTTTCCTGACCCCATCGGGCTGCGCACGGAGAGCGTGTTGACGTCCTTTCGCTCCGGGTCTAGCCACACGTCGACCGCCTGCTTCATCTCTAGGCATGCGTCGATGTCTATGTACCTACTTTTTACTCGAATGGCTCCCGCGTCCCATGCATCTCCTCCTGGTTCCGCGAGTCTTCCGATGCACGCGGGTGCATGGTTGTCGCATGTGGCGGAGAAGCACTTGACGATGCAGTTTCCTGCTGTGTCTACGAAGCATCGCATGTTCTGCTCTCCGTTGTGTATGTTTCCTGTGTAGCACGGTTCACTTCTGTCACTGTAGTTGAACCTGACGCCTACAGCTCTGTCGAATGCGTCCTCTGCGGGTCGTCTGTCGTGGAATGCTGACGGGTGCATGTCTAGTCTGAGTAGGTCGAGCATGCGCACGATTATGTCGGCGCATCGGACGTGCGGTTCCTTCTCTACGGCCTTTGCGATGATGGTTCCCGCCGCTCTGACTGCGTCTGCGACTGTTTGCGTGCGCGGTCGTGCCGGCCATGCGATCCCGTTCTTCTTGACGTATCTCGGTATGTGCTCTGGCACCTGTATGAGTGCGGCATCCTCTGGCACGTTTGAGATGACTGTCCTGAGTGCTGTGTCTGGGTCATCCTTGTGGTGCTGCTTTAGCGGGACGAGGACCGAGTCCGCGTCCTTGTTGAACTTGCACGAACCAAGCATTCTCATTTCCCTATCTTTTGTGAACACGGATATATCAACGAGCTTCCCGACCCCGTTTGGGTCTAGCTGCTGCAGTCTCATGGCTAAGTGTGAAGCGCCAAAGGGGTCTGATTGATGATTGCTGCTGTACACGTGGAGCGGCGTTCCTTCTCTCTTCGTGTCGATGATGAGATGCAGGCTGAGCTTCTTGGCGTTTGGGCTGACGAGCCATATGAGGTCGTTGTCGACGTCGATCTGGATTCCGTAGTCGTTGCTGAATATCATCTTGATTGCGTCCTCTGTGTGCGCGACCAGTGCAGCGATGTCTGGGAAGGGTACCTGGTCGTTCGGCAGTGGTGGACCGTCGATGTCAAGGTACGGCTTGCATGGCTTTCCGAACGGTATGATCTCGAACGCGTGCCTTGCGTGTCCCTTGAGTCTTTGCAGCGCCTCGTTTGCGTCTGTCCATTCCTTGTAGCATCCGAACTGTCTCCACCCACTGAACGGGTCCTGCAGCTGTAGCTGCGCGCGTGCGTTCATGATCGTCGCATCTGCCTGCATGCTCGCCTTTGCGCCTGCGCCCCTGTGCCAGTTTGCTCCCAGCCCCCTGATGGGTGGGCATGACGCCAAGTTGGCCTTGGGTTGTTTTGTTGCGTCCGTCGGCATCGTTTCAAGTCCGATCCTTGTTCAGTCGGATAATATTGGATATTCGTGTGGATGATATATATCTGGTACAACAATCATCTACATTTTGCTTACTCTGATCCTGTTTACACCATAAAACATGTCAGATCCGTAGATGATCCTGCACACGAGTCCGCATTCAATTCAATTCCGTGCTTGCCCTGTAATCAGGTGGCGAAACCCTCCCTCCACCTGCGTCAGTTGTTAAGACGTTCCATGGAAGTTCACCCCTGTGTGTCAAGCAGACGTCTGCTTGAGACGTCACATGTTCCCCATGCGCGTCCTCGACGCGCGCGTGTAAGCAGGTCAGATCCGACACGTTTCCCCCATGCGCCTCGAAAACGAGTGTAAATAAGTCAGATCCGACACGTGTTCCTCATGCGCCTAGAAATACGAGTGTAAACAGGTCAGATCCGACACGTGTTCCTCATGCGCCTCGAAATACAAGTGTAAACAAGTCAGATCCGCGAGTCAGCATCTCAATTCCACTGCCCCACTCCGTGGGTCCCGCGATTCCTCTTTCATAATCCCTAAATATTTGTCAAGCAGAAGTCTGCTTGATGCGACACGTGTTCCTCATGCGCATCGAAGACGAGTGTAAACAAGTCAGATCCGCGAGTCAGCATCTCAATTCCACTGCCCCACTCCGTGGGTCCCGCGATTCCTCTTTCATAATCCCTAAATATTTGTCAAGCAGAAGTCTGCTTGATGCGACACGTGTTCCTCATGCGCATCGAAGACGAGTGTAAACAGATCAGATCCGCGAGTCAGGAGCTCAATTCCACTGCCCCACTCCGTGGGTCCCGCGATTCCTCTTTCATAATCCCTAAATATTTGTCAAGCAGAAGTCTGCTTGAGTCGACACTTGTTCCTCATGCGCATCGAAATACGAGTGTAAACAAGTCAGATCCGACACGGTTCCCCCATGCGCCTCGAAATACGAGTGTAAACAGGTCAAATCCGCGAGTCAGCAGCTCAATTCCACTTCCCCACTCCGTGGGTCCCGCGATTCCTCTTTCATAATCCCTAAATATTTGTCAAGCAGAAGTCTGCTTGAGCCGACACTTGTTCCCCTAGAACCACGAGTGTAAACAAGTCAGATTATAACTAATCGCATCCAATGCATCAATCATCATCATCATCATCGAACCCTCAAGGATCGTACAGAGTGCCCAGGTAGCTTTCCCAGCTTTGAAGTTGCGAGTCTAACGGTTCCCTAGAGGAGGAACTGCTCGTCTTCGCAAGCGGTGGCGGCTACCTTGACAGCACTCTCATCGATCCGAGAGGTTAGCCAACCTCGAGTGTGTTATCAGACATCGGGGTTTTGGCAATCCCCATCGATGCTGTCGGGCGTGAGCCACACACTTCACTCGAGGCTCGATATTATCATCATGATCATGAAGATTTGTTAAGACAGGTATGTAAGTAAGTGGATGATTTCTTAATCTTGGATGTTCCTCCATCCGTTTACACTCGTTTTTCGAAAGCCGCCGTGCGTGTGTGAAGATGAATGAATGGACTTACGGGGGTGGGCTGCTAAAGCCGCCGTGGTATGTGTGAAGATGAGTGGACGCAGTCACGGACTCTTCGAGTGGTAGTAATAGGTTTGTACCACGTGATGACGTCGTACGTTTCAGACAGATTCCGTTCCTTGCCGCGTACAGCAGAGCTTGTGTCTCACGGTCGGGGTCCCAAAACCTGGGCACTATCGAAACCGCTTCATCTGCGATTCGAACTCGCGTCGATGACTAAGATCGAAACCATTGTTAAGGATTGGGATCGTTACACCAATCCGACATTCGTCAGGGAGGTTCCGATTGTATGGTTGATCATTGAACTTGTAATATGAGAATTCGGGGGATTCATGCGCCCACTCCAAGCATTAATTAATTAAGTGCCCGATAAAGTATCGACTTGTGCCTTAAGTTCATTTATCGCATTCACAAGTAAAGACACTACATTCCCGTAAGCGACAGTCAGCATTCCAGATTCCGGATGTGCATGCACAGCTTCAGGCAAGACATCCAATAGTTCCTGTGCAATGAGACCACAACTACGACGTGTCTCGTCACCACCATTCTTTATGAACGTATACCCTCGAAGGCGTCCCACACGTTCCAATGCATCCGGAATCGGGAGCACATCCGACTTGGTGCGAATGTCGGAGTACATGACCATATCACCCACACTGAACAGGGATACGTTATCCACACTTGTCTTTATATGTAGTGGGTAAACAGTATCATCTCCAACACCAACACCCACAGTCAATGTATCAAGACACATACACTTCCCATTCAGTGTCGTAAGACCACCCACATCCAAATTTGAAGTTGTTAGAGATGCAAAGTTAGTTGTTCCAGTAAACGTTGGAGAAACACTCAAAACAACACTACCTGTTCCGGTACTGAAGGATACCCCCGTTCCTCCTCTATCAACCGCTAATGTTCCACTGAATATGTTGTTTGCGTTCAATGCGGTAAGTCCGACACCGTTACCGCTGATCATGCCTCCTATGGTCGTCAAGTTTCTCATAGTTGCGTTGTCGCTCAACACGTTGCTCCCGGTTCCGGTACTAAGGGTGACCCCCGTTCCTCCTCTAGCAACCGCTAATGTTCCACTGGATATATTGTTTGCGTTCAGGGCACCACCTAAGCCAGTACTGACTCCCGTGCCTCCATTAGCAATCGCTAATATTCCACTGGATATGTTGGTAGCACTTAAACTGGTTATATTAGCTCCGATACCCACTATCCCCGTGCTGTTTATAGTAGCTTTATTGACCCCGCCTACAGCAAACCCTATTGTATCTGCCGCAACACGATACATCCCGGTATTTGTATCAGTATCCCAAGAGTACCCTGGAGCAGTCACGGAATCGTTAGGGTTTACAAATAGATTGACACCAGTTCCGAAGGTCATGTTACCATTTATCGTCGAAGGCCCAGAAGTTGTTAGAGATGCAAAGTTAGCTGTTCCCGTAAACGTCGGAGAACTACTCAAAACAACACTACCTGTTCCGGTACTGGTGGAGCCCCCCGTTCCTCCTCTATCAACCGCTAATGTTCCACTGGATATATTGTTTGCGTTGCGTGCAAAGGTCTCGGTCGCTATGGGTGTGAGGGAGTCTAGCGGACCTATTACGAACGCGTTGTCCGACTCACGAAAAAGAAGCTGATATTCGGGAGCATCTCCCCTATCTATAGAAAATCCTGCCTCACCCTTTGAGACACCTGATCCTATCTCACCTGAGTTAAGTACAATTATATTGTCCTCAATCGTCACCGTCTGCGTGTTCACCGTTAATTGTGTGCCTTCTACTATTAGGTCACCTTTTACGATCATGTTACTTGATATCGTCGTAAGAGGTGCTGTCATCACAATTTCGTTTTCCGCTTCCAAATTCACGGTGCCACCTGCTCCGCTAGACTGTATGTTAACTCTCCCTAGAGGTCCTGATACACGCATCGTGACACCCCCTTCCGACACTACATTGACTCCCTTGGCGGACACCAGTGATGTCTCCCCATCGCCGGTGGTCGTTATCGTGATGCCTTGCCCCGGGTCAGCTCGGATGGACACGGCATCATTATCAGCGCAAAGCACGGGCGTGTCCCCGATGTATAGAGTGTTCGACGAGATGTGTAGCTCGTCGATCCACGCCTCTTTGAAGTGCATGTTCGATGTCCCTATGTACTGCGTCGCGTTCGTCATCGGGACTATGTTCGATGACACCACTAGATCCCCCAACAATGATACGGTTGTGTCTGACACACGCACCATCTCCGTCCCTCCTGCGACCACACCTAGTGTTCTAGCCACTGGATTGAACAGACCCGTGTCCGGAGCGTTGGAAAATGAGATGGTCGAAGAGACTCCTTCTCCGAACTGAATCATTCCACCTTGTGAAATCAAGATGTTGCTAGCTTGGAATGTGTTGAAAGACGGATGTAAGTTTTTCGCGTATAGCGTGCCGTTAACGGAGACGTGTGTATCGAAGGTCGCATTGCCATGGACTTTTAGCTCTTTTTGCAGATGCACATCTTGTGTGGAATGGAGTGGAGCTGATAACAATGCCAGTCCTCCTCCAGAATCAGTAAGTGTCAGAGCAGCATTCGATAGGAATCCTGATACAGCTATTCCTCCTCTTGCATCGATGATCGAACTGCATGCGATGTTGGCACCGAATGTAGTTGGTGCATTGGAGAACGCTGCTCCGGCGTGAAAGACTGAAGGACCATACGAAGAGAATCGACCGATGGATGTAATCGAGGCGGGTACCGTGACATGTCCGCGCAGCTCGGTGTTACTGCGAACTAGGAGGATGTCTTCATCAAGCATGACGAACAAATCAGCAGTTGGTCGTTATTATTATCATACACACACTTTTTTCACGGGTATCATTTTATAACAACAGTTATCCGCAATGATAAGTGCATCCAACGAAAGCTGAACGTGACAAACCGACTAATTGTCCATCTGACTTACGTTTCTCGTAATCTTCTTTTGAAATATGAGTCGTGATAGATACACCTGAGGATGCATCGATTTCGGTTGTCATCCAGCGCATTTCGTAGGCAGGTTCGGTCACTGGAATAGGTGTTTCGAGTGGTTCACCAGGACGTGTTTCTCCGGTATCTGGGTCCACAACAGAAGGACCCTGTGTCGTGGTCACGATCGTGTAAACGAGAGATCCGTCTGCATCGAAAACGACATTCCCATATTCATCTTTTTGTACTTCTTCAACATCTACCAGAGGCTGTGAGAAATCACAATCCATCGTGAGTTTTGCGACCGTATAGTTTCGTAATGTACCATCCGGTACATCTCCATCATCTAATACTTGGAGAGACGCGTAACCGGACAAACTACTGGTGGTGACGTAATCACCTGCATGGATAGTTGATCCGGTCTCGTCACATACCCAGATGCATCCTTCGCCGATCGAATTGATTTGGACACGTACATCACCTTGTTCTGCGATCTTTAGGAGCTCTGTTCCTGAGATGGCTGCAGATGGACCTGCGGGATGGTCCTGGGTGAGCGAGATCACCCCGAATGCACGGGGATCTTTTGGGACCTTGGAAAGAGATACGAGAGGTAGGGCTTGGTTGATTGTCATGGCGCGTTGTCGTCCTCTTAACAGACCGGATGCGTATGCGTTTTTGTCGGTGACGACAACAAGTCCTTCGTGATCGCGTAGACGTGCTGGAGCGAGCGCGTCCACGAAGCAACGATGTTGGCCTGTGAAGTTCACGAACAAGCTTGAGAACTTCTCTGTAACGGTTGTGAAGGCTAAAACAGGGACTGATGAATTAGTGGTACTACCAATTCCTAGCTGACCGAAATTGTTGTTTCCCCATGCGTGCACGCTTCCCGTAGAGTCAATGGCAAGTGTGTGATTGCCGACGCCCGCAATGGCCACGATCGTTTTACCGACAAGAGATCCGAAGCTCGAGACATCGATAGGGACTAATGAATCAGTGGTATTGTTTCTTCCGAGCTGGCCGAAATTGTTTCTTCCCCATGCGTGCACGCGTCCCGTCGAGTCAAGGGCAAGCGTGTGAGTGTTGCCGCCCGCAATGGCCACGATCGTTTTACCGTTCAGAGATCCGAAGCTCGAGACATCGATCGGGACTAATGAATCAGTGGTAGTATTATTTCCGAGCTGACCGTAGTCGTTGCTTCCCCATGCGTGCACGCGTCCCGTCGTGTCAAGGGCAAGCGTGTAATATAGACCGCCCGCAATGGCCACTATCGTTTTACCATTCAGAGATCCATTACTCGATATGGTTTGTAATGTTGTCGTCGCACCTGTTGATGTCGTGTTATTTCCTAGTTGGCCGTTGTTGTTCTCTCCACAGGTGATAATGCTACCTGTCGTAATCATAATGGAGAAATCAGCTATTTGCGAATTCTTGGGCAAAATGGGCATTTCTGCCTTCCCCCATGTTTTCTGTATTGCCAAAGACAATATGCGTTGCTGCACACTCCCGTACCCATTCACATCTTCCGACCTAGGCGGCATTTCCACGTGTGTAGACGTTCCCCCTGCCACGAGTGCACGCACATCGTATGCCGCCTCGCCATCCCCGATAACTTCCACTAATTGCGGCATCCATGCAGCGCCACTCGAAACGATCGTTTGTCCATTACCACGATCGCCAAAAGTAACGATACGATCGCTCGACACATGCAATGCAGTATGTTTCAAACCACAAGCTGCACGCAAAGGCGTTGCAGGTGTAGGCATATCTGTCACTGCACCAAATGCATTGATACCCACACCACTCCCGAATCCAGTAGATCGACCCAATTGTCCGACATCGTTCAGACCTGCTGTGTAAACTTTTCCAGATTCGCTACATACAACGACTGTATGCTCACCTCCAAGAGCGACATGTGTCGCTTTGGCAAAGTCCAATAAGGACACATCCACGATTGTGGGTACATCTTTATTAGAAGTATCACCACCCAATCCCAATTTGCCTAGTAGACCCGAACCCCAGACACGCAAAGTACCTGAGCCATCGATGGAAGCAGCATGAGATGTCCCTGCCGCAATCTGTTTAGAACCTGCTGAACCGGATAGAGCACTCACCAATGTTGGTGTGAATGTGGATGTTGCAACAATACTCATTCCAACACCTAATTGTCCACTCGCATTGTTACCGAATGCCAGGACCGTATCGTCAGCATTGCGTACGAATGTGAACCCGTTTCCACATGCGACTTCGACTGCATTCGTGATACTACTAACGACTTTAGTGGGAACGCTCACTACAGCACCAGCTGTATTCGTTCCGCATTGACCATGTGTATTATTACCCCAGCACCAGACTTCACCGCTTTGTAAAGCGATCGCGCTGTGCGTAACACTCTCTGCTGAACTGATGATGACACTTCCAAACCTTCCAACACCAACATCGACGGGACTGTACCTGTCGATCGCCGTATTATCGCCGATCTGACGGGAAGTATTCGTGCCTACCGCCATGAGGGAGGAACTGGAGGTAACGCCGATATTCGTTAGCAATTTGTGAGAACCAAGCCCGGTCGATAAGACACGAGGATGGTAGTCACGCGCGGTCTTGTCGATTAAGAGGGGAACTGATGAAACAGTATTATTGTTTCTTCCTAGCTGGCCTAGGTTGTTGGCTCCCCATGCGTGCAAGCGTCTCGTCGTGTCAAGGGCAAGCGTGTTATAGGCACCACATGCAATGGCCACGATCGTTTTACCGACAATAGATCCGAAACTCGAGACATCGATCGGGACTGATGATTGAGTGTTACTATTATTTCCGAGGGCGCCTTGGTTGTATCCCCATGCGTGCACGCGTCCCGTCGAGTCAAGGGCAAGAGTGTGAATGCTGCCGCCCGCAATGGCCACGATCGTTTTACCGACAAGAGATCCGAAACTCGAGACATCGATCGGAACATTTGATTGAGTGTAAGTATTATTTCCGAGATGGCCGTGACCGTTGTTTCCCCATGCGTGCACGCGTCCCGTAGAGTCAATGGCAAGCGTGTGATTGTTTCCACACGCAATGGCCACGATCGTTTTACCGGCAAGAGATCCGAAACTCGAGACATCGATCGGAACTAATGAATTAGTGGTAGTATTATTTCCGAGGGCGCCTTGGTTGTATCCCCATGCGTGCACGCGTCCCGTATATGCATCAAATTCCCTTGTCATGTGAGTAAATGAGCATCACACAGACAACTTGTAAGCCACAAGTAATGTACATTTTAGGGCGCAGGGAAAGTGGGAAGAGTCACGCTATCACTCAACTTATTGCTCAACATTCACCACCCACTCTAATATTGGTCATGACAGAACATAATAAGGAGTACCATGCTTTACATACACCAGAGGCAACGTTGTGTAAACTGTCTGAATCTGAATCAGAATCACCTTCACTTGACGGTTTCAATGTGCTAGCATTTGATGACATCCATCTTTTTAATGTACAAGGCCGCCAATTGTTACACAATGCCATGCAGTCGAAAGCTCGTGCCGTCATCGTGTCTGTCTCTCACCCGTGCAGCATTCCCCTAGCCGGTCGAGACACCATCTTACAACTCAGTCAGTATCATGACCATCACGGATCTGAATGGGTGAAGATGTTGAAGGCCACGTATGCATTCAAATTCTACACTTGACGGAATACTAAAATGAAACCGCTTTCTGGAGTGTACGGCAAATGTAGATGAAAATGTGCCTGGTTCTGGAAACCAATCCAGCCGTGTGCGAGCATGGAGTAGTGGGACACCTTGTATTTCATGATAAAGTGTGCTTAAGGAAATGTGGTGCATGATTTTATCACCAAAATAATAATGCAAACATAGAATGGATGCAAATCATCCTTTACCTGTTCTACAAAATAGTGCATGTACACCCAATGACAGTAACCACATCGTCAATAATGTGCTCAATTATGTAAACAAATGCACAAGTAAGGTATCAATCATTGTATTTCCAGAGTGTGGCAGCGGATATCATGAGTGGAATGTTTTAATATCCCTCATTCAAACCGGTTATAACATCAATACAGCGATTTTCATGGATAGCCATATCGAACCCCATTCGGTGGACGAGTGGCTTAGGCTGTCTCAAGTGCACCATGTCGCGACAAAAGTCGTTGACTCGTACGTAGCTCTGGAGCATTGGACGAAGGAGCAAACCTCCCCAAACAAAGTGTTTGTAATTTACATCAATGGTGGGCTGAAGTTCGGTGAGTCGTATTGTGCCAAACATGGATCCTCTGCATGTCTCACTGCGGCGGCACAATTCTGGCAGTGGTGTGACCAGAACGCAGCTAACCAACTCACAATTAATTTCATTGGACGAGACATGCGACACCCTGCCGATTGCAAGTCATGGACTGAATTGGCTAACACGTTCACTAAACTGTGATATAAAAAAGCAGCTAACAAACCAGAATTCTCCCCCGTACAGACAGTTTTAGTATAGATCCGAATTAGATTTGTGTTAGATACGTGTGCGTCGGTATCACACCGTGCGCGACACTCGATGCGATGAGATGAGATGAGAAAACCCGAATTCAGGCCAAATTCCCATGAACACGGCGTCCCCTTTTGTGTGAGGATCCGCCAACCTTGGTAGCTGTACGTGGACAAGACAACCTAGCCGTCGCTTAGCGGATTCAGCTAAATGCAGCCCCTGCATCAACAATCACCGACACTCCCTTTTCGGGGAATATCGCATCTCTTCGATATTGCGTCCCATTTTTTGGTCGCCTTGCCATATTTCACGCCTTCATTCGAGCAATGGACGGCACCGCATCGCGCGGTGCTTGCGTGTTTATCGAACGAGCTCATGGCGGTTTTGTCATTTTTAGTAAACTTCGCCATGAGTTCATAACTGCTACGACATTTGCTCTCGATACAAGATTTGAGGGGCTTTTCAGTTTTCTCAATGACTTCACCTGCAGCCGATAGTTTATCGTTGCATTTTGTTACTTTTCTGCACTTTGATGCTTTCATGCGGATCGCGCCTGCCCACTCTATCCATTCATCAAGCGTCCGTTCTTTTTTGTCAGAGGCCTCATGCTTCATAAACGCGACGAACTCTTCGGACGTGTACGAGTCGTCCTTCTTTCCGCGTGGACGGGGACCAGTGTAGCACACGACATCAGATCGACTCTTCGTTTCTTTTTTTGCTTGAGGTAGTTTTGGCATTCAATGAATGAATGAAAGTGTATATAGTTTAAATAAAAAAAATTATGTAAGACTTGTTGGTTGCGGGGTTCAATTAGTCACGTGTGTGTATAAGGTTTTCGGGTTCTACAGTCCACGGAACAGTAAAATATCCTGTACTTAGACCCGAATTTTGCGTTTTCCTTAATTTCTAGTACCAAAATACAAGATCAGATAAAAAGTCTATGTATTATCTAAGACACGGTATTACTTAGCTGATCTTTGGTCTTATTCATATTGTTCCTATTCAGCACATTTGCGGCCAGCTGGAATTCATACTTGGCTTTTAAATTGTTTAGGCATTGCAAGCCACATGAGTCTTTGTATTCACTAAGTTGTATAATTATCCCATCGCCATCAGATGGGATACTGAATGGATGTGAAACTGCTACAATTAACCGTGTTCCAGTTTTGACATGCAGTGATATCGCATATTGTATTAGACTGTCTGTCGAATCGAAAATGACGTTGTCCAAAACTATAATCTTAAACCCGATTAGGCTATCCAGGGTGTCTCGCATGCTTACAATTGCAATTGGGGAATGCAGTTTATGATGATTTACGTCATGGTCTGTCTCACAAACCACCAAAGTGGATTCACCATCCCCTATTTCGTTTGTGATCATGAAGCTCTTTCCAGCCTGCCTACGCCCAACAATATACATCACATGAGTAAGCACACACACTGTCTGCTGCGACAATACGGATGCCTCATTTACAGAAGCGTTGGTTGCATTCTGCAAATTCATTATACACTGTTAGGTTTACATATTTTCGGAAAGCAAACGAGTCAATTGTTGCAACCCTTTGACACCATGTGTGGTCAGCACAGAGAGATGATCACGTGCAAGATGCATTGTGGCGTGCAGTGATGTTGCGTTCATCACAATGCTTAAAAGCAATGTCGCATCATGTGGCATGTGGCATGTGGCATGTGGCAAGGGGCATGGGGCCTGATCCACCGTTTTTTTGCGACGCATGCACCGAAGAAGAGGTTTCCGTGACAGACATGGGGCTGTCGCTAGAGCTGCTTGCTGTGTACCCGAACTACGAGTGGGTGCCGCCCTCGGGAAACAATAAGGATGCCGAAGGCACAACAGCTGCGATGGAGCAGGCAGTGCATGCATACTTGCAGCGTCTGGGGCGGTTGCCACGGCCCCTACAGGCTGGAATGTGCACAGAGCACCTCAAGTTGCTAGGCGCAGACCAGATCAACAGCGTACACACGCTCACAGGCAGCAGCCTCACACGGCAGTACATCATGCAGGAGATCGAGGCACGTGCATCACAGCAAGCATCGGTGTTGCTCATTCAGCTGTGTGGTCACGGTGGTAAGGGAGCTGAGTTGATTCTGGCTGATGGCAGTTGCATCGCGCTGTCAGACATCGCTGCTGCATTGCATGCCGCGCGCTACAAAGGCACTGTGGTATGCACCATCAACGTCTGCAACGCGGAGCCGTCTGCGAGCGAGCCATCAGCAGTGGCCCATGGTTGGAACGCGTGTTCGCCGTTCCCCTGGGTGCTTATTTACTCCAGCGGGCCGCAGGAAGTTCAGAATGTGTCCCATGCCACGCACTTTGCGCGTTTGTTAGGCAGGCTATTTTCTGAGCGTCCGACGTACGTAGAGTTACAGCAACGCTCGGATGAGTTGTGGGTGGAGACGCGCGATCCGCGCCAGAGCCTGGGGAAGTGGCGTGGTCCACCTACCATCTGCATGGGTAACAATTTGTATTCTGGGCGTTTTCTGGAGCCCGCATCGGTCGTGTAGGGACACAGTCTTCATCGTTGGATTGAAGGGGATGTTTACAATGCACGAGAACACAGGTCTTTGCATGATCGCAAACAGGAACCCCTTCATAACATGCAAGGATTCGGTCGGTATAATTTGCAAGAGTTGTAATGTGAGATTATTGATCAGTACGGCATCGAAGACACATAAAACAATGTGGATTTTCTAGGAAGAAGGCGTTTCCCACAGTTCTCTTATACACTCAGACAAGTGAATTATGTTACATCATAATCCCAAGTCCTCCCAATGTCCTTTCAAATAGAGAGAATCATTTCACACACAAACAACCTCTAAAACATATTCTTTTCAGAGGTGTTCATGTGAACACGTTTAAAATAGGGATGATTGATTGATGGATTGATGATTCTTATTTTTTGTTGAAATAATTCTTCTTCCCAAGATGGAGAGTCTTTTCAGAGGTGTTCATGTGAACACGTTTAAAATAGGGATTGATTGATGGATGATTCTTATTTTTTGTTGAAATAGTTGTTGTTCCCAAGATGGAGAGTCTTTTCAGAGGTGTTCATGTGAACACGTTTAAAATAGGGATTGATTGATGGATTTTTTTTTTTTTGTTGAAATAGTTGTTGTTCCCGATATGGAGACCCTTTTCAGACTATGGGAATTGAGCTGCTGACTCGCAACGTGATCAGATGGGGTGCCGCAGAGGGGGGCTCAAAATGGTAATAAAGGGACTCTGAAGACAGACGTGTATTAAGCAGGCTTCTGCTTGGACACCCCTTTTGGTTTCGAACGGGGAATGTTTTGACCTCCTTCTACCCCAACACATATACACAAATACACAATAATCTAGGGCTGGGTCTCTATATTACTATTCTAAAGTCGGCAGAACAGTAAAATGAAACATCAAAAAAACCGGTATAATGCGGTGGCAATCATATATTGTATGAGTTTTAGCTACTTTGTTGTGCTGGACTGCACACCTCCCCCTCCTCTTCAGCTCCCTGTGCTGGACTGCATAGTTTTCTGAAGCTTCCCTGGCGAGCCTCTCTGTCTCTGTGCTCCTCCCTCGTAGCCCTCCTCAGATCAGAAGCACTTCCGTCAGCGCGAGCAATGTCCAAGGCAAGTATCGTCCGCGAGTGGACCCGCACGGATGGCTCCAAATGCGTAGGCGGCAGCGATGACAATGCCAAAGCACCCCCAGGATCGCTCATGCTTTACAACAGCTTACTGGATGAGAAAGTTCCATTCGTCCCAGCTTCGGGACCGGGTAGCAAGAGTCTCTCCTGGTACACCTGCGGGCCCACTGTTTACGATGTTTCGCACATGGGGCATGCTAGGAACTACGTCACGTTTGATATTATCCGCCGAGTGCTGGAGGACTACTTTGGTTACAACATTCTCTACGTCATGAATGTTACAGATGTTGACGACAAGATCATCCTCCGCGCTCGCCGCAACTACCTACTGGCAAAGTACAAGGAAGGAAAGCACACGGACGCTGAGGTAAAAGATTTCGCTGAGAAGGCTGTCCAGAACAGCTTTGCAAAGCAGAGAGCAAAGCTCGCAGAAGCGGAGGCCTTGGTGGTCACAGCCATGGAAGAGCAGGAGGCTTATGCAGCTGACAAAAAGGGGGTCCTTCAGCGACAACTGAACGAGCTGGAGGGTGCTATTAAAAACGAGGCCCACAAGCTAAGTCAGATTCAGACAGCCCTGAGAGCGTTAGGACAGGCTGGCGATTCAGCTACTATCTACGCGGTTGCATCGGATTTTGTAGCTGAGGAGCTGGACAGAGAGCAAGGCAAGAGCGTGACGGATTCATCAATCTTTAGGGCGCATGCTGCCAAGTATGAGGCGGAGTTCACTCAAGATATGGATTCCTTGGGTGTGCGCCGCCCAGATGTGCTCACCCGTGTCAGCGAGTACATGGACGAGATTGTGGACTACGTCAAGAAAATTGTAGACAATGGCATTGCCTATGAGAGCAATGGAAGTGTCTACTTCGATACAACGAATTTCAGGGCGTGTGGCCACACCTACGGCAAGCTCAAGCCTTGGGCTGTGGGATATTCTGCACTAGCAGCCGAGGGGGATTCCAACTTCGAGACATCAGAGAAGCGCTCTAACACTGACTTTGCCTTGTGGAAGGCGTCGAAGCCTGGGGAGCCCTTCTGGGAGTCTCCTTGGGGCCAGGGGCGGCCTGGCTGGCATATCGAGTGCAGTGCCATGGCTAGCACCCTGATCGGATCCCGCATGGACATCCACACCGGTGGGGATGACCTGAGGTTCCCACACCATGACAATGAACTGGCACAAGCTGAGGCATTATACCATAACGAGGGCTGCCACCAGTGGGTTAAGTACTTCCTCCACTCTGGCCACTTGGAGATTGAAGGGCTGAAGATGTCCAAGTCACTGAAGAACTTCATCACCATCAGGGAGGCTCTGAAGTCATTCTCTGCTCGCCAGTTGCGTCTCTTGTTTGTGCTGCAGTCTTGGAACAAGTCCATGGTGTATGGAGAGGCCTCCAGGGCCGAAATGAAGGCTCGGGAAGCGCAGCTGAAAAACTTTTTCCAGAACATTGAGGTTGCTGTGCGCGGGGTGGACGAAATCACCTCCTGTGCTAAATGGCAGGCAGAGGAGAGGGACCTGTCTCAAAATCTGCAGGCAGTACAGAATCAGGTGCATGAGCACTTGCTTGACAACCTGAACACCGCAGCTGTGATGGACACCCTCAGCGAGCTCATCAAGAGCACCAACATCTACCTTTCAAAGAAGCGAGAGTCTGCTTCTGCAGCTGCCCCGGCCCAGCCCTTTCTCCTACGCAAGGTGTCCACCTATGTGACCAGGATGCTGTCCATGTTTGGTATTGTCGATGCATCCTGGGACAAGCCTGGCTTTGCTGACGCCGCAGGCGGGGCTGGGGATGCCAAGGGTGCAGGCTACCTGGATGCCTTTGCTGCATTCCGTGATGAGGTGCGATCACTTGCCCGCACCCAGGCTGATCCCAAGGAGACCATGACAGCTTGCGACCGTGTGCGTGATGTGGCCCTTGTGGAGCTTGGTGTTCGATTGGAAGACCGACCAGATGGCAAGGCCATTTGGAAGCTAGACGACCCAGCAGTTATAAATGCTGAGCAGCAGGAGCGAGCTAAGACAGCATCTGAGGCTAGGTCGTTCATCCATGGGGGCGTACAGTCAACGGAATACTAAAATGAAACCGCTTCGTGTATTAGATGCGGTTACAAATCTTGAATTGGTCTCTTGTTATCCTGACGTCGTCGGCGTCTTGCTCCCTCCCCCCCATTAACATCGTTAATGTCGTTAACATCCTGCAATTTGTTGATTCAAAATCGTATTGGTGTTCCACTGCCCCGTGGGTTGCTACACCATTTGGTTACACCATACACTCCAGAAAGCGGTTTCATTTTAGTATTCCGTCGACTGTATTAAGAGGATTCGTCTACATATTTGCGTGTGTCAATGAGTGTCCTGTGTGTGCCATTCGACAGCAGCCGCCGCTACGCGTGTGTGAGTTTAAGTTGTCGTCGACTGTGATGTAGTGTTTGGCTGTCTTCACAATGATGTATCAGATAAGACGATCTTCATGGAAAATTTGTCACAATCTAGAACAAAAACGCAAATTGCATTCTCTCCAAATCCAGCCATAGCAAATCATTGCAATGGGGTACAACAACATCGCAACTTGTTGATGCGCAGATGACGTGGCTCACGCACGACCTATGATTGGGAGTAAGATCTGTAAACCTGTCACACAACACAAACACACGATGTTTTAGACCAAGGGCATTCAATAACACAAAATCTGGCTCAATGCGCACCTCCTCAATGTCATCAAATGCATATGCTAAATGCCCATTATGCACACAAAGTATGACAAATGGAATGTGTTTGTGAGGGACAACCTTAAATGCGTCTTGGACAGTATTGAACCCTGTAAGCACACACACTGTCGGCTTCGACAATACGGATTCCTCATTTAAAAATCCCATCTGTACCAGGTATCCTTATACCCAATCAATAAAAGTCCTGAATTAAAACCCATGTCCTCCCCCGGTGTTGCAATGAAAAAATGATGGTCGCATAAAAAAGATCCATATTTAATTCTCTATTATAAATCCTCGAAGCTTCACAAGAGTCAGCAGCTCAATTTCAGAAAAACATGGCATCTCGGGAAAATCCCCTTACCGACATCCTCACATCGGCAATTGCCCACATCAAGCGAATGCTTCCAGATTGGTCACCACCAGACCTCTGGCACCCATATGCTACCCTGACGCCGTACAAGAGCGGCTATGCTATGCTCGGCAAGCTTAAGCCTGGAGCCCAGATCATGGTCAAATACGCATCCGGTTACAGGCACCATGGCATCTTTGTCGGGCAGCAAGTGGTGGCACCAGGGGATATCGAAGTCCCGACAGTCGTTGATGTGTGGGGAATTTCTAAGGAGCAGGCCAACGTCTCCTTGCGATCCTACGAAGACTTCGTTGCCAACGGCTCTATCTTTGCGGAGGCTTTGTACCCCGAAGGGGCTGCTCTGGATCAGACCCTCTCGGCAAGCCTTGCCCTCGCTCTGGTCAAAGATGCTGAGCAAACCCCATTTGTATACAACGCCGCATTTAACAACTGCGAGCACTTTGCAACGATGTGTCGCTGCCTCAGGTGTGCATGGAAGGCATACCATCTCATCATTGACGCACAGTTTGCTGAACTGAATACATTCCCTGCATCACATCTGCCTCCCCGCGGTTTTGTAGGTATCTGAATGAATCACAAGCCCATAACCGTTTGGCCTAAGAATCGCAGTAGACGGCTCAGTTTATGGCCCTTACCACATGAACACCTCTAAAAAGACTCTCCATCTCTGGAACAATAATTATTTGAGACATAAGCACCAATTTGTAACCGATCTGTAAAGACATAGAAGTTACATCTTCAAAGTAGCCTGAAAAGTCAAAGTGCTGGCTCACATCGTGCGCATAATCATTTGAATAATCATTTTCAAAGAGTTCCTGCCTCAGAATCAAATAATATTTATGCTACATCTGGAATTATTGGGCACACGTAGCTATTAAATTAAGGTACTCGCAAGGGGCCCCCTTCCCTTCCCTTCACTAGGTAGGGTAGGGAGGGGTCCCACTTGAATACCCAGATACAGGGGAATAGGCCATTCGCTTGAGCAAACTGAACACATTTCTGAAAAGTTTGAGGAGAGTAAATAAATACTTGCTCTACGGTGTGAAGAAACGTGTCTTGCCTAACACAAGACCCAGTTGCTTTCAAGTTTCACAATGGCCCTGAACTCGGGGACAGCCACCGCTGGATCACATGAGCAGCTTGCAGACATCTGCGTGACCTGCCTTGGCAGCCGCCCTCAAGGCCCTGCTGTCGACAGAGTTCGCCCGGGCCATGAACTCAATTCCAGCCACCTCTGGATCCATGAGCAGCTTGCATACATCTGCGTGACCTGCCTTGGCAGCCGCCCTCAAGGCCCTGCTGTCGACAGAGTTCGCCCGGGCCCTTAACTCAATTCCAGCAACCTCTGGATCCATCAGCAGCTTGCAGACATCTGCGTGACCTGCCTTGGCAGCCGCCCACAATGCACTGCTGTTGATATGGCTCGCCCTGGCCCTGTACTTGAGTCCAGCCACCTCTGGATCCATGAGCATCTTGCAGACATCTGCGTGACCTTCCTGTGCAGCCTCACGCAAGGCCCTGCTGTTGAGATTGTTCGCCCTGGCCCTGTACTTGAGTCCAGACACCTCTGGATCCATCAGCAGCTTGCAGACATCTGCGTGACCTTTCTGTGCAGCCTCCCGCAAGGGCCTGCTGTTGAGATTGTTCGCCCTGGCCCTGTACTCAAGTCCAGCCACCTCTGGATCCATCAGCAGCTTGCAGAGATCTGCGTGACCTGCCTTGGCCGCCGCCCACAAGGCCATGCTATTGATATGGTTCGCCCTTGCCCTGAACTCAATTCCAGCCACATCTGGATCCATGAGCAGCTTGCAGACATCTGCGTGACCTTCCTTGGCAGCCGCCCTCAAGGCCCTGCTGTCGACAGAGTTCGCCCTGGCCCTGAACTCAATTCCAGCCACCTCTGGATCCATCAGCAGCCTGCAGACATCAGTGTGACCTGCATTCGAAGCCGCCCCCAAGGCCCTGCTGTCGCTAGAGTTCGCCCTGGCCCTGTACTCGAGTCCAGCCACCGCTGAATCCATGAGCAGCTTGCAGACATCTGCGTGACCTTCCTGTGCAGCCGCCCACAAGGCCATGCTGTCGCTAGAGTTCGCCCTGGCCCTGTACTCAAGTCCAGCCACCGCTGGATCCATCAGCAGCTTGCAGACATCTGCGTGACCTCCACTGGCAGCCTCACACAATGCCCAGCTGTCGCTAGAGTTCGCCAGGGCCCTGTACTCAAGCCCAGCCACCGCTGGATCCATGAGCAGCTTGCAGACATCTGCGTGACCTTCACTGGCAGCCAGCCACAAGACCCAGCTGTCGCTAGTGTTCGCCAGGGCTCTGAACTCAATTCCAGCCATCTCTGGATCCATGAGCAGCTTGCAGACATCTGCGTGGCCTGCTTTGGCCGCCGCCTCCAAGGCCATGCTGTCGCCATAGTTCGCCTGGGCCCTGAACTCAAGTCCAGCCACCTCTGGATCCATTAGCAGCTTGCAGACATCTGCGTGACCTACATGGGCAGCCGCCCACAAGGCCCAGTTGTCGCCAGAGTTAGCCCGGGCCCTGAACTCAATTCCGGCCACCGCTGGATCCATCAGCAACTTGCAGACATCTGCGTGACCTGCCTTGGCAGCCACATGGAGAAGCTCGTTTTCATTTTGGTTCGCCCTCAATTGTAGGGCCCCCTTAACCTGTACAAGAGGATTGGACACCAAACATACTGCTAGAAGGTCGGCTCGCCCCCCTTTAGCCATCATCTCTCCAACTAGCTGTGGTGGTTGGATCAGTCCGGTAAGGGGCCATCCAGAAAATCTGTCGTGCAGAGTTTTACACACTAATACAATCTTTGGGTTGGAAGATAATAGGGCAATACGATCAAGAATGTCATGGGGAAACGTTAGGAATGGAAACGATGATCGCGTGTGCGAATGCATGTTCGATGAACATGTGTGTACAAACAAGCGCACAGGATGGTATAAATAAACAATGAGTTGGGATAAACCCTATAAACCCTTGGTTGCACTTGCCTGGCATGCAAGCGGCACTTGCCTGGCGGTATCTGCAAGCGGTACAGAATGGGTGTTCCTGTCTCCCGGCGATTTTTTTGAATTTTCCAAGCAGAAGTTAGAGACGTACGAACGACTCACTCACTCGCCAACAAGAGATTTAGCTCTCCGCGGAATTGCGATTCCGACCAGAATTTAGACCAGGCTCCGAAACCAGTCAAAATCCCTCCGGGAGGCAGGAACAAATGTACTGGTGCAAATTGTCTTACTTTCTTACATTAAGGAATTCAAGTTTCATCAAGTTTTGTAACCGATATTGTCAATACAACAAATATTGTCTTCAGGAGATTGACACATGTCTCAAGTTAGAGAGTCGTTCAGGAGGGGTTGTCTACGTCTGGGTTGTTCTTCTTCCCCGTCAATCTCATGGTGTCCGATACCAACAGAGCCGGGTTCGATTCTCTGCAACTCCACAATTTTGCCAAAGTTCCACCTTTATATGGGTCTTCCTCCTCCAATTCTTAGTAAATTTCCTGGCTGTGGATATCTTGACAGAAGACGCGTCCACCGCGATTCACAGCTGTCACGATCATACGAGAAATTTTCACATATCCAAGTGAGGTTCCGTCTTTCAGGTCCATGTTTATGAGATGCGGTAGCCAGGACAAAAGTCTAGTCGCGCCCATAGTGGTCTGCTGTATGGCTTTCGACACCTTGGCATGTCCATACTGGGCAGGGGGGGGTTTGAGGATTTTCGGCTCCACAACGAAAAGGGTGTTGATAGCATGTGAGAATACAAGGGCGCTTCCGTTGGCGATCTTGTAGCAGCCGTCATCGAAGAAGTACTCCACAGCGACGAGGAACAAACGTGACGGTGGGGATGTGTGGTGTCTTTGTTTAATAAGGTGAAGCAATGCGTCATACTTCAAGATGCGTGGATCACCGGAAACAGCCGATGACGCCCGCAGTGCATGGAGACGGCTGACATTCTGGCAGTGGAGGCGATCAAGAAACTTGGTTGTGCCGAGACTGTCCATGTCCAGCGACAACGCCTTTCCTAGTTTGCGGACTGGTTTTGAAATGGGCTGACAAGGTGGGATATATATATCGGTCGGCATCGCGTCGATGAATACTCTTTTTCTTCGCGCAATCGCTCAATGGTTTTTATCAGGTATGTATGTTGCGTTGTTTAGACTCGTTTTTTAGAAACGCACACGAAACACTTGTCGTCGATTAAAGCCGCATTGAGTCTTACGCAACCGCATTCACTGTGGTTGCTACTGCTGTTCTTTGAGTACCCCATTGCTATTTGGGGCCATTGGCTGCCATGCAAAACATGCGATGTCCCGTATGATTCAAAGAGCATCAGAATCACCATAAATCGTCTTCCCACACCACTTGTACCGAATTATTTAGAGTGACCAGTACTTTATGTTCATATGTCCCAATTCCGTGATACTTCGTAGCAAGAATAATGACGTTAGTCTGCTTATATTTCCTAGCACAAACTTTGTCAAATCCCCACCAGAATCCATCTTCATCCATCCATGTTCTCTTGTTGTGCAACTGGCACTGGAGCTCGTTAGGAATGTATCGTTCGATGTAATCACTACCCCATTCAGGCACGAGGCCTCTCATGAGGCGGGCCAATTCCAATGTTTTTTGCTTTTCAATTGTATCAAGATGAACATCTTGGACCCCATTGCAAATCAAGTCGGACGTACCCGACACAGTGATGTCCGAAGCGTAATCTGACATTCTATAGTTATTCTCAAATAAAGTGGGACACCCTTTATAATGATGGACGAGGCCGTCACATCCAATCCACCAAGGAGACACCAATCATCATCGAATCCCATCCAATAAGTGCTCCCCCAAGAGTATCGACATCGTTCCGCCGTTTGATATAAGATGATTTTGTGCGCGGTGATCGTCTGAAGACGTCTTGGTCAGTCAGTCGTCGTCTTGTGGTCTGCCATGTAAAAATAATTGTCCAACTCTCTCAGACTGCAGCCAAGTACTTGAAGCATGAACAAAGGGTGCTTGATTTAGGCCTCTGCCTGATGTAAGGTGAGAAGCCCAAGTGTTACAGTGAGAAGCCCAAGCGTTACAGTGAATGGTGTACGCGAGTCATCAAAATGAATCCAATCTGCCCGCGCTCCCCCTTCAGAAACAAATAGAGTCAGCTTGTGATCGTGCGGTTTCTTTGGATGACCCACAGTGAATGCGGTTGCGTAAGATGCGGTGGCTAATGCAAAACACGGAAACACAAAAACACGCCAATTTACTAAACTTGGTTTGGTTCGAAGAACAATTTACAACAAGTATAATGAGAACATGCTGTTTGACTGTATCATCACAGACTCACATAATGTCCGACATTGTTTTGAGCGAGAAGTTTTCTGTTGGGGCTCTGAAGTACATCTTGTCCCACTGGGACTCTTGGAATTTCCGCCCCGACACAGACAAGTCTTGCATGTACAATCTGGCTGAGCGTTACATTGCTGCGGCCGATGGCGAGGTTGTGACTGTGAAGTATTCTAAGCAGCCCCATGGACATGGCCGGCTGTTTGCCAAACGTGGTGTGTCCATGCAGTATATCGCCAGAGAGATCAGGAACGCCATCGCTCACCCCTTTTACGTGGACCTGGATTTCGTGAACTGCCACCCTTCGTTGCTGTCTCAGAAGTGCCATCGCGTCGGTATCCCATGCCCCCTGTTTCAGCATTACTGCGACCACCGAGCCGATGTGTTGCAGACCATTTCTGGTGATTATGCATGCAGTAAGTTGGCCGTGTTGTCTGTCCTCAACGGTGGGCATAAGGCCGTCGTCGAAAATTACTCTTCCCAGTGGCTGGGCAAGTTTTACAATGAGATAAAAACAATATCCGCCGACCTGTTGGGTCCTACGGGCCCCTCGAACGCGTACATGGATATCGCTAAAAAAGATGGTAACACGCGTGCGTCTGCTCTAAACATCATGTTGTGTGATATAGAGAACGAGTGCTTGATGTCCATGAAGGATTACCTGCACCAGCACCACTTTGTGGTGGGCGTACTGATGTTTGACGGAGCAATGGTTGAGAAGAAGGTTGACATAGAGTCCGGTGGAATAACGGCGGAGATGCTGCAAGACATATCGCATTACACCTTTGATCGAACTGGTTATCGTATACTCGTGAAGATTAAAGACATGACTTGCGAAATGCTGGACGTCCCCCTCGCGGAGTACAATTCTATCTTAAAACCTCTCAGGCACGTTGGAGGCGAGGATTCTGCCATTCATCTTGTGTTGCAGGACCTAGAGGGTACCATCCTTAAATGCAACAACACGTTGTTCGTGAAAGAGTACGGTAAGTGGACGAGCAACAAGGATGACGTTGAATCTTTTGTTTTCAAAGCTTGCATGAGCTCGAACATCAAATTCATCGACGACGGTGGTAACGCTAGAAAATACAGCTGCATCATATCCAAGTCCACTGCGATCGCTAAGAACATCCGTCACTTCGCCCCTAAAGGACAACTAGTTTTCAAGACCTCCCCACCTATTTTTTTCCCCCTCCCCTCCTCGCCTTTACTTTTTCCTCCTCTCCCTGCCCTCTCCCCTTACTGTTCCTCTTTTTCTACCTCATCTTCTTTTTTCGTTTTTTCCCTGTCCCTTCCTCTATTCCTTTCTCACCTTTCTTGTCCTCCCTCCTCGTCTCTGTTTCTCCCTTTTACTCCCCCACTTCTCCTGTCTTTACCCTCTTTTCCCTTCAGCATGTCTCTCTCCCCGAAATGCTTCCTTACTTCTCCTTTCCCTGACCCTCCTCCTTACTTGTTTTCCTCCCCTCCCCTCCTACTCCTCCCCGTCTTCTCCCTGTCCTCACTTCATCTTTTTTTCTTCTTCCCTTTTGCTTTGTTCCCTTTTTTGTTTTTCCCCTCTTCTTTCCTTTCGTTTCTCCTTCCCCTTCCCCACCTTCTGCTCCCACGCATACTCTCTCCCTTACTCTCTCTACCACTCTTGAGTTTCTGGGAGTCGAACATCGGCGTGATCTGCTTCAACAACGGTGTGTACGACTTCCTTGACAAATCGTTCACCCCATATGAAGGCAAACCAGATGTGATCCCCCTCCAGGAGCTCTGTGTGAACCGTGACTTCCCCTCCTGTCGCCCCTCCCCCGACGTTTTACAGGACGTCATGGATAAGCTTCTGAAGAGCACGTTGGGCACTGCCGGCAAGGTTGACACGTACCTTCAGATGATCGCCCGCGCGATGGCCGGTGAGTACAAGGACAAGAACTGGGCTGTCATGATCGGTGAGAGGAACTCTGGTAAGGGTCTGCTTCAGACGATCAACCAGAACGCATTCGGTCCGTATGTGAACACTATCGATTCTTCTCAGCTCATGCTGAACGCCAGTGCAACGGACGTCAAAGCTCAGTCATGGGTGATCGACTGTGAGTTCTCCCGTCAGACTTACACCAACGAAGTCAAGATCGACGCGGGTAACTCTCGAGTCAAGCTAGACGGGGGTCTGATAAAAAAGTTTCAGTCTGGTGGGGACGTCATCAAGGCTAGACGAAACTACGAAAACGAAAGAGAAGTCCGTACGGCATCACGTCTGTTCATGAATCTGAACGAGATGCCTCAAATTTCTGCAGTGGACGTTCTCGAACAGGCGATCGTTTTCGAATTCCCGTTCAAGTTCGTGACTCCGGGGCAGGGCGGTAGCATCCCTTGGCTTCCATTCTACAGAGAGAGCGATCCAAGCATGAAGGTATACTGCGGTCGAGCTGACGTGATCGATGCCTTCACGTGGCTCGTTCTCGACGCTCACCGCTCCTCTCCCGTGCAAATGTCTTCTGACGTGCAGCGTGAAACCTACAGACTCCGAGTAGATGAGGGCGACGAGCTTGTGCTCGTCAATCAGTACTTTTCAGTCACAGACTCCGCTACAGACATCGTTCTTCTGAAGGATATCAATGCATTTGCCCGGGATTTCAAAATGAACAAAAAGACTCTGCAAACAAGACTCGAGAAAATGGGGGCTATTCCTGACACTAACTGCAGCGTCGCCGGTGTGAGGGGTGGTCGAGGTTTCAAGAATCTTGTCTTCTTCACCCCTGATTCCGAACCATAAAAGCAAAAGCGTTACCTTTAGTATTAGTAATCAATCCGTTGATCCATCAGATAAATGGCCACTACTTCTTCTCCAGCCACATCCTCGGTCGTCGTACCCGGACAGGCTGCCATGTCCAAAATCAAGTACATCAGAATAAACGAAGAAATCAAACGCATCCTGCAGGAAGACCATGTGTCCACTGAAAACACGCACGATCTTATCATGAAGTGCATCCGAGACACCATCCATTTCGACCCCAAAGGACCCACATACGGAATACGTGACAAGAAGAAAATCGCACAATACCAGAAGGATCGCAACATATCCATAAGGGACATAGCCAGCATTCTCCGGAACAATATCGATAAACGGACACTCCTGCATACCCCTGCCTGCCCCGACTGTAACAATTAATTCAAAAACTCAAATCTCATGAAACATTTTTTTTTAGGGGTACCGCTTGAGCTGCGCATGTATCAAACGAAGGCTCATTCAAAACACGGAAACACAAAAACACACAAATTTACAAAACCTTGTTTAGCCCCCCTTTAACAAAGGGCCTTGTCTAGGACTATGTCCCTATATTACTATTCTAATATCCTTAAAAATTGTGTATTAGTGTATATGTGTTATGAGGTGAAAACGATTCCATGTAAATACAAATATTGTCAAGCAGAAGCCTGCTTGGGACCATTCGGTTTTCTTTGGATGACAGTCCTACGGACCTACCGTAAATGCGATTGCGTAAGATGCGGTGGTTCATTCAAAACACGGAAACACAAAAACACACAAATTTACAAAACCTTGTTTAGCCCCCCTTTAACCCTCTTAAGGACACTCTCACGGTCGCTTACGGCAACTTGTCATCGTTGCTTCTGGCGGGAGTCCAGGAACTGCGCGACGAAGTGAACAACCTAAAAGAGGAACTCAAGGAAATCCGTGAATCGCTCGACCCGCACACACAATGAAAGGAATATAGCAATATTTAATTATATATCGCTTTTAAAAAGAACCTTATGGATGTGGGACATACTCTGTCAATTTCTTATAATGCATTGGAAACCATAACAAACATTGGCGTAAATAATAATACAAACACATTATTTGTATGCGACGTGGTCTTACCATCAACATATGCTGAAGATTGCGCACTCTTCGAGAACGGAGGCACGTCCTATGGATCTTACGTCGGTGTGCGGGACGTGGTGTCCGGAATTCCCAAACTTCGGGTTAGAGGTGGATTAGGAGGCACAGTACCACATGCAAATATCGTGTACGTCGATGTATACCCGATCCCTGCGGACGATTTGACGCACGAGATAGCATTCGAATTCAGAACAGATCCCACGGAAGGAGTACGTGTCTGGATAGACGGGACTTTGTACGGCGAAGCCACAGGGTCTTTTCACAGTGGTACATGGTCGGGTACTGGACCTGGTTCATTCGGAATGGTTAATGCTGGTGGTCCCGTGGGAGAGTCGTCAAACCCTTGGCCAGTTACCATCACAAAGCCGCTCAGGATGTACGATAACCAGCTCGGATGGCTCTCTGCCACGGAGGCCAATCTCGGAACTCCCGACTACGTGTACAGCGGTCCGTCGACGTTCGAGTCATTGACTCTTTCCACGGACACCATGTTCTCGATGGATGTTGTCATTCCCACAAACTTTGATAGCAGCTGCATTTTGTTCGACTACGGAGGATCTGCATACGGTCTCTATATAGGCGTAGTCAGATCTCAGGTGGATGGAAGCACAGTAATGCGTGTGGTTTCAAGCAACATGTCTACAGTGGACATTTCGGATTTTCCGAGGGACGGTCGTTGGCACAATATAGCATTTAGTTTACAGAAGAAGGATAACGATATTGACACGTCACGTGTGTGGATAGATGGTGTACTTAAAGTTACTAGTACAGGGGAACTTGGGACCTTTATATCAGGGACAGATGGAGGAGGATTCGGATTGTTTAACAACACCGTGAAGACTATGCAGGACACGACACCATGGCCTTCTAGTTTGCGAACAATTCGTATTTACCTGAACGAGACCGGCTGTCTACCCTTGTTTGGAGCTCTGAGTTTTGCAGACATCGCTCACGAGTACGGGCTTTCGACCACGCAACCAGTCGCGCTAGACAGCTTCTACCAAAATCGACCTGCAATCACCACTGGAATATGGGACACACGTAGATCCGCTCTTGCACGTAAGGCGTTTGTGGGTCGATTGGGGACACCGAACGTTCCATCGGATGGTTCATTGTCCCTCCTTGCATTCAGGGGCGGAAGGAGACAGCCTCCTGCATTGGCGCGCGAGATAGTGACCGTGCCTCCGCAGATGAATGGGTTCGCTGAGGACGTTGAGACAGAGCTTTTCACTGCATCATTTGCGAATACCACACAAGCGCAGATGGAATCTGACGGATGGATATTCAATATGAATATGGATTTTGGAAATAGTACGTTTCCTTGGGGTTATGGGAATGGAACGATCTCCTCGCCTCCAGTGATCGATACGCTATCGGGTATTGGATCAGTATCGATGACATTAACCGGTGCGTTTTTGGAAGGAGGCGAGGCGGTAACGTTTCGGGTACAAGATGTGTCAAACGGAAATGTAATTACATTCGATAGTAATCTACTTCAACCGACCAGTACGACTTACAAATACGATCTGCGAGATCTAGATTCCAGTGTGGTCGATATTTACAACCCCCAGGGGGTTAAACTCATTGCTATATTCCAAATGGGTATAAGCGACCGCTATTATCTTGAAAGTTTTAGTGCGTCGAAGATTGAGAACTACGTTTGTGCCGCCAGCTCAAACAGAGCAAACTATTTAGAAGCTTGGAATGTGTTCGACCTTAACAATGGTAATCTGTGGCATTCAAATAATCACGCATACAACATCGATATCGAACCCAAAGACGGTTCTGCTCGGTGGTTACCATATATGAACGGATTCACTGACGGGATTCGGGGCGACTTCATCTCATTGCGCATCCCTTGGCCCATCTACTTAACCTCATACGAGATGACTGGCAGCTGCACAGACTGGGTTGTGTACGGGAGCGTGGATGGTAAGTCGTTCGATGTGCTAGACACGCAGATAGGTATCGAGTCTGTGTCTGTAAGTACACAGCGTCTCATCACACCCACTGTAAGTCCAAGCGAAAATGCTTATAACATATTTGTAGTAAAGTTCACGAGGATGGCGAGAGGTCATATGAACAGAGGAGAAATGAATGTCATGAATTTCAGCGGCTTCCGTGCATGAATTGTGGAAATGAATGATGCATGCGCAAATCGCTGACTTGCTGACTTGGGCCCGGGCGAACTCTACCGCCAGCAGTGCCTTGTGGGCTACTGCCAAGTCAGGTCACGCAGATGATATCAACTATCGCAGTCCTCGTATCGCTTGATCGATTTGTTGATATCGACAAGAGAGGTGGCTAAGCCACCCCTCCGGTGTTTTTCTTGGATTTTTTTTACGTGTGCAGTAGCCCCTCACAGCCGACTGGTCGCGATGACTAAAACCCACTCATTACACGGACCGGGTATGTTGCATGAACGTTATAAATGAACAAAAGTTGTAAATTATTTGAGAACAACTGTATGTTTACTTATTTTCGGAAAGTTGCTGTTGCTTCTTTTTGGGCTTTGTGAATGTCGCGTGGCCACAACGTACATCCGATCGTCGTCAAATTGAAACTGTACCGTCCCACGATATTTGAATCATGTACCTCACCCTCCTCGTATTCGGATCCGGGGAGAATGACTCTGCACAATTTGGGGAACTCGAGATCCCCGTTGGGACATGATACACGAGGTCCGAACCGTAATTGTGACACACCCTCTCCCCATCCATCAGTCAGCTGCCCCTTAACGTAATTCAACAACTTGACATCGTCCACATCCATCCTCGAGGGCCTCCATTCGTCCGGCACTTTGTTTTTCCCAAAAGAAAACAGACCTCCTCCTCCTCCTCGTTGGTGTTTCTTCCGAGTCTTCGAAAAGCTCAAGACGATCTCGACGAACATGAACCCGTTCACGACAGGTTTTAAACGGGCGTGCTTGAAATCGACCGGCCACATACCCATCGAGTTCAGCAGAGGGACCTCTTCGATCAGATGCTCGAAACCGAACGATTTCCATCGTTTTTTTATGGACGCGATCGCTTCTCTCGGGACTATGATATGAGGACTAATATCCTTAAAAATTGTGTATTAGTGTATATGTGTTATGAGGTGAAAACGATTCCATGTAAATACAATTATTGTCAAGCAGAAGCCTGCTTGGGACCATTCGATTTTCTTTGGATGACATTGTTTAGTTTCCCTTTAACAAAGGACCTTGTCTGGGACAGGGTCCCTATATTATGGGGTGAAAACGATTCCATGTAAATACCCACATATTGTCAAGCAGAATCGCCACTCACCTGTGAACCATTAGCCGGCCATCCGAAGATCCCTTTCAACCTTGCAGGATACAGCAGTGCCCTCCCACTGCCACCAGGCCAGTGCCTCTTCAAGGGCTCATCAAGGCGCTCGTAGGTTAAGATCGACTCTGCGTCAAACATTCTGCCCAGGGCAGCGATGAAGTGTGTGCCTGCCTTGCCACCTGCCGTTTCTTCAAAAGTCCCAGTTGCCAACAACATCACGTCCTTGTGTGCAACGAGATGGAACTGTTCATCATGATCTGCTCTTGATGCGTCAAGCAGAGATCTTCCGTGCTGGAACGGCAGACCAGGGCCGGGGGCAATGGCATTTTCTTCGCACATGTTGAGCACGCGGATGAGTGTGCCGCAAAAACGTTGAGCTGCCACCACCGCATCGATGGCCTCAGCTGACACCAGCTGTTTGTAAGAACATACCAATGTACCGTGACGTGGCGACCCCTCATTCATGCCATGCCCACAGAATAACAAAAGAGCAACGTCCACTGAGGGTTCCAACAACCAAGCCAATTGGTCCATGACGGTCCTCCGGCACACGGTGCCTTCGAGAACATTGATCTCCATACCAGAACCCAAAACCTTGTTGACAAAAACATCATGGTCCTTCATGGCTCCGCCACATCTGTACCCCTTCAAGTCCCTTGGCAGCGTACCACACTCTTGCAATGTGTGAATAAGCAAGAATCCCAACCCGTCTACGTAGTAACTTGGAAAAATGAACAAGGCGCGACGAGTCTTCACGGACGCCATCATGTGCTCTCAAATCTAATCCGGTACCGCGAATTAATAATAATCCGCCGCGTTGTTGTTATGCTCAAATCAATGACGATCGATTTCCAGTGTTGCAACCTTCTCAAGCCGCCGCGTGGCATGATGTGTGATAAGGATGGACTACACGCTGCCTCTGCCGTGCGTGATGTGGCTGGGCGATAAGCCGCCGCCGCCGCATCAGTTCCGTGCGTGTGCGTGATGAGTCTGGACGAGGAGCCGCCGGCGTGCATGGATTCTTTGGATTGCTTTGACATTGAGATGATATGCATTGAGGTGAGATGCATGAGATTGCATTCAATCGTCAGCACTTTGTCTCTGTACGTTTATATATAGCGTTTTCTTGTCTGCTGCTCCTTTAGGGACATGAACATGGAGCCGCCCCCCCTGCAAAACCAAGTACCCTTCTACGTCACCCAAGAGCAGTTCGTTGCATGCGAGCTCCGCATCATGCAACGCATGCATCAACATTTGAACGACATTAATGATATGCGCTCTGAGCTCATCGCAGCCAACATGCACATGCAACAACAGATCAACGACGTGCGCGACGCAGTGCGGGCGCTGGAGCACAGGTGCGGTGTTAGGACATTGACCTGTGCGGCGGTTGCGCTAAATTCGAGATTTTAACCGGGCACTTTTTGACACTGTTACTCAGCTAATTGAATCGCCTGGGATTGCTTATTGAAGATCCTGAAAAGTACATAACCCCCCCTAAGAACGAGATAGTTGCCTATCCAGGTGACGATAAAAAAATCATTCCCAATTCGTGCAGCAGGGATGGCAGAGTCTGCTACTATCAATGTGACCCCCTCTGGAATCTGAATTGGCTCGTAGATGATGGGGGCCTCAGCCTGGGTATCCTCAGCCACGGGGTGTTGGACCTCAAACCGGATCTTGGCAATGTTAGGGTCCAGTCGCTCCATGACCATGTGCACACCATCTCCGATCTGTCTGCGGTACAAGTTGTCATTCTTGTAGCTGAACGTACCGGAAAACGGCGGCATTTCTGCAGTCCGGGCACACATACAATTATGTAATTATGTAATTATATTATTATGTGTTCTGCCGTTTGCGTGCGTCCTCCGATACATTCGGCAGTGTTCCGCCGTTTGCGTGTGTCCTCCTCCGATGGACAAGTCAGATCTTTCGCGAGTCCGCAGCTGAATTCCCCTGCCCCACTCCGTGGGTCCCGCGATTCCCTTTCATGATACCGGAATAGTTTGTTAAGCAGACGCCTGCTTGAGACGGCAGTTAATGAAAGATGAATCGCGGATTCGAGGAATGACTCATGGATGTTGGTACTGACGACTGCTCAACATAAGAAGTAAAAAGCTGTGCATGTATAATCAAGTATGCCTTTCAAGGTGGGTTTTAAATCGTTGAACATTGGAGTGCAATGTGCAAGGTATGCCGATGTGCGTCAATTGTTTGGATTTCCTGACAGTTTGCAGGTTTTGTTTCTACAACGCAATGCGTTAGAGGCGTACGTCAAGGACGATAGCATACCCTTAGACCCTCAAAAAATGTGGCATGAGAATATTCATATCCGCAAATGCAATCTCAACGGACTCGTCTGTGCGCTTATGAGGAGACTGACACTGTTGGAGCACATGCGAGCATGGGAGAACAATAAGGATGGGCCTAGACGGAGGGCATGCATTGTTGAGATTTATGTGGAGTGGAATGTATTAGAAAGGAGACTAACCCGCATCATTGCATCCGACGCTGTTGTGGGCGATTCCGTGATCCGCTTCTGCCCAAACGAAACCACTTGTCTTGCCAGACAGTTGGACCCAACCCTATTGTCATCAATTCCACCTGACGTGATAGAGAACATAATAAGTATAGTAGGGGAGCCAGACGCGAATGCGCTACGCGCAGCATCTCCTACAATCGACGCTCAGTATGTGCCTACGAAGATTAGGAAGATGTTCGTCGTTCTGGACCAGATTGCTGTTTAGTTTTGTAGTAAGCGTATCTGAAGAGTCAGGAGATTGGGTTTAGCTCAGAGAAATTCCATGCAGCATGAAATTGCCAACGAGGCTTCGAAAGCCGCCGTGTAGTGGGCGAGAATGAATGGACGGATGGGGGGCATGCGAAAGCCGCATGTGAAAAAAAAATTGACTGAATTGTCATAAAAGAAACCGATAACCACCACAAACACCCACAAACACCCACAAATACCCTCAAATACCCACAATACAATGGCAAACTTTACTGAATTATACAACGATGTTGCCAATGACACTTCATGCGTTCCGTCGGATCCATTTTGCGATCGCGCAAGAGAACTCCTTCCGCCCATGGCGCGCGTTTGGAAGGTACTTGCAAAGCTCGCCGTTCAATCGTGGGACAACGAAATATACGACGGAGAATTTATTGCCAACGTCTACACAGACGGAAACCACGCCAAGCTGTTTATCGTCAGTCTGATTGCAGTCTCGCCGGACAATATCATGTGCGATCCCCGCTTCCAAGGCATGCTTCTTGGTTTGGAAGCCGCCTTCTTGTACTCTTGTTCCGATCAACCTCACATCACACGCAAGATTGTAAGCAGTCTGTTCATTGAGGTGGATGACGAGATGATCGAGGGGGTGTCAGATTATGGATTAGTCAATATGGAATGGGACTTTGTACAGCACATAGCGTCCCAGTGGTTGCGAGCGTGGTGCTCGGCGCGCAAGATCCAGCGCATGTACCGAAAGTACATCGAGCACAAAAAGATCCAGCGCCAAAAGCGCCTCCTCATCACAATCCCCAGGATCGTGTCATTGCTCAAGGATTGCAAGGGTCGCGAATAAGTAATTATTCGAGAACAACTGTTTTTTTTTACCTTTTTCCTCAAAGTCCAGACACTGCATCACCCGGCTAGGATGCCAGGTCCGCCGAATGAGCTCCTCCCTGATGAATTACGGTTTACCAAAGAGGCTACTCGGAATATCATCTTCGAGAACCTCTTCAACCTGCTGCACCCCCCAACGTTGCCCAAAAGCAACGATCTTCAGTCTGGATGAGTATAAGGTGTGTCCCACTTTATTTGAGAACAATATGATCGTGATCGGGGCAGATGCCACCGGTGCATGTGAGAAGTTCCCCAGTCATGTCCCGTGCGCCTTTGTCAACATTCCTACGGGAGAAATCGTTGAGATATTCAGTCTGTCAGGCGACGGCACATTCAAGACCGGTGCCACCCTGGAACTCAAAATAGGTGACGAACACACATGGCATGCGGTAGACGCCCTACGAAGGGACATGATCAAGAAATGGTTTGATGTGGACGAGGCGGTGTTCCTGCCACCACGGACCATCACAGTGTTCGTGCCTCGTTACACCACCATCTATGACACGAGTGATGCTGGCGAGGGCACATGCAGCCTGTCATGCACCACTGGGGACACGCCGTTGCATGTCGGAGACCGCATCGGATTGTATGCCACACTGCGTAGTTTCGGCAGACATACGGTTTGCCATGCTGACGATTCATACCACAGCTTGGTGTTCGAATGCGAAGGCATCACGGCGGTAGTGAACGAGTTGATCACAAACTCTGGATCACGCCGGAGCGCATGAAAAGGTTTTACTGTTCCGCCGACTGTAGCGAGTCGTTCCTATTTTTATATTTTTATACATGTATACAGGTGTATGTAAAATGTCTTCAACACCCCGCAATTCCTCTTCTACTTCAAAACGTAAGAAGAATTCTGGAGATGCGACTTTTGCAGCTAAGCTGGCTGTGTTCATGTTGAACGCTCAATCACACGACATTCATTTTTCCGAGAAGGAGGGATTCCTTCACTCGAGTGATTACGTGAAGGGTATCATCCCCCTTTTGCATATGAACATCAGTCGCGAGGGGTTTCAAGTGGTTATGAGCACTACGAAGGGTAATTTGTCCATTGCCCTAGCTCAGTTGTGTAGTAGCAAGAACATCGAGGATATTCTTTCTTTCGAAAGGTTCAGTTGCCTGCGTCAGTGTGCTTTTACAAGTGACGTTCTTGTTGACCGTTTCGTAGACACGATTGACACTTCATATGAGACCCGTAAGAACGGAATTAAGTTGGTGAAGCAGTTGGCTAAGCACCAGCGATGGCAGGTGAGTGCCGGTATCATCCCCGAGTCCTCGATCGCGTGGTCTGAGAATCTTTAAATACAAAAAAAATTGAAAGGTTTTTCGGAACGTTAGGAATACAACAACAACCTCCTCACACCCCTTAATATACTGCATCTGTCATACGAAATGTTTGGAATCTCTGACGTCTTCGCAATCATTGCGTCCCGACCCAAGGTATTCGTCATTTACGACAACCCGACTTTCGTCGCCAAGCCTGTGTTAACACGCAAAGGGATGTCCCACACCAAGAAGTAATCTGGATGAGAAGGTGTTCCTGTTTCAAGTATTTGAAACAAAACGGGGCCAAAATCAGCACCTCCACGTGGTGGCCCTGGATACCCAACCAAGCTGAAACAAATAAAACAAATAGACAATACAAAAAAACGGTTGTCTATTTGTTTTATTTGTTTTTGGATGTTTCATTTTACTGTTCCGCCGACTGTAGCGAGTCAGTTCGGCACAAGACTGACCACAAATCATTTGTCGACCGTTTTTGTAAGGAGTATTTAGCCGTTCCGACATCGGATTTGTTAAGCATCGATGAGGCGGGTTTTTACATTGGTGACACTTGTCGCAGAGGGTACTGTCAACGCGGCAAACGTTTAAATATCCAAATTTCTAGGACATTGCGAATGTCCAAATTGACACTAATTGCTGCCGTTTCTGCTAAAGGTATCGTTCATTACAAGATCCGTGATCACAATTGCAAGAAAGTCGACTTTGTACAGTTTGTATCTGAGTTACATGTACAGCGGGGTACAGTCGCTGTCCTTGACAATATACAGTTCCATCATTCATATCCGTATTGACAGTTGGTGAAGCAGTTGGCTAAGCACCAGCGATGGCAGGAGAGTGCCGGTATCATCCCCGAGTCCTCGATCGCGTGGTCTGAGAATCTTTAAATACAAAAAAATTGAAAGGTTTTTCGGAACGTTAGGAATACAACAACAACCTCCTCACACCCCTTAATATACTGCATCTGTCATACGAAATGTTTGGAATCTCTGACGTCTTCGCAATCATTGCGTCCCGACCCAAGGTATTCGTCATTTACGACAACCCGACTTTCGTCGCCAAGCCTGTGTTAACACGCAAAGGGATGTCCCACACCAAGAAGTAATCTGGATGAGAAGGTGTTCCTGTTTCAAGTATTTGAAACAAAACGGGGCCAAAATCAGCACCTCCACGTGGTGGCCCTGGATACCCAACCAAGCTGAAACAAATAAAACAAATAGACAATACAAAAAAACGGTTGTCTATTTGTTTTATTTGTTTTTGGATGTTTCATTTTACTGTCGCCCCGCTGGGGGAAAGAGGTGAAAGGGGATCCGCGCTTGTTGAATACAAAATCCTGGGCTTCCCTTATTTTTATCTTCGAGAACCTCTTCAACATTCTACACGAACCACTTTTTGTAGATAAATTCAGCAACAACGGCAACAAATAAAACAAAGATAGCTATTTTCAAGTACATGTTTGTGCGGGCGCGACTCTCCTGTTCGCGAGCAAACGGTACGCCCTTGACCCAGTATGCTTCGAGACTCCCCACAAGTGAGAAACCCGAAACTCGAAACCCTAAACCATAAACCCTAAACCCTAAACCCAGCTATGGATTGTACAAAACATCAGGATCCACCACTTCAGTCCTTTTTCATGGAGAAACTTTCTATTGACCATGAATTTGATCAACGTGCTTCGCAAATGCGAGTCGGAATGCAAGAGGACCGGTGCGTCGCCAACGCACACGGCGATGAACGGCGGAAAGTATTACGTCGATGCCAATGCCTACGATGAATTCATGAGTGCCTACATTGAAGCAATAAATGCCGGAAAGTTCCTCTCGATCGTCGAGCAGCACCGATACATCGGCCCGGCAATAGTCGACATCGACTTGCGTCAGTCCGAGCCAACAAGGATCTACGATGACGCAGACGTCCGCTTGTTCGTCAAGGAGTTATTCAAGAAGCTCGCAAAGTACGTGGTCGTACCCGAGAACACTCAGTGCTTCGTCCTTGAGAAACAAAAACCGCGCGAGAGTAACATCCCCGGCACGTGGAAGGACGGTGTGCACCTCATCGTCCCAGACGTCGTGACGCATCCCTGCATCCAGCACACCGTCAGGAAGGACATGCTGACCAACTGGAAGTCGTTCGGGGACGACTACCTAAACGATCCCAGTGACATGTACGATGAGGCGGTCATCGAGAGGAACGGTGAGGATGGATTCCATTAATAATGAGTATAATATACTCATCGGATTACCTCGTACTCATCGGATTACCTCATACTCACCACGCAGGATGGTTCATGTACGGCTCCAAGAAGCCCGAGGAGACCTCCGCGTGGCAGGTAGCGTACACCGTCTCGAAGGACGGCAAGGTCACCGAGGGATGCGAGATGTCGCCCGGAGAGCTGGTCGAGCGCCTCTCGATCAGGAACAAGTACGAGGAGACAGAGCTCACCCCGACGGACTCCAGAAGATACAAGACGACCAGGAGGAACACGTGAAGAAGGAGATCGACCGCCAGGCCGCTAAAGAAGAGGTGGTCTACTACGATATCGCCGACGACGACGAGTCCTGGATGATGCTGGAGAGCCTGTGCGCCCTGCTCGGCGAGGAGCGCTCCAAGACCCACACGAACTGGATGAGCGTCGGATGGGCACTCAACAACATCCAGGTCGGCGAGTCGCACGCGCGCCGCATGCTGTGGAAGCGCTTCGGCAAACTGTGCCCGACAAAGTACGACGATGGCGAGCACGACCGCAAGTGGAGCAACATGGGACAGCCGAGGCAGGGACCGAGGGCACTCGGTATCGGGTCGCTGCGCATGTGGGCCAAGGAGGACAACCCGGTCGACTACACCAAGTGGTCTTCCGTGCACAAGGCGCCGGCTCAGAACTCTACGCAGCGCCGGCCGGCTGCCACCACCACCGAGGTCGACAGACCGCTAACGCCCACACAGGACCACGAGATTAAGTTGGACGCAGTTGCTAAGGAGCTCGAGGAGATGACCAGCTCAGACATAAACCAATACGTGGAACTCAAGAATGGATCCATCACCTTCCGGAACGCAGAGGGCATCGATGGAACAATCGACCGCAACAGATACGTCGTAAAGCTCGGATCCCAGTGCCATGGCGCGATGCCGAAGACGTTCGCCATGCCTGTGTCGTCGCTCGAGTTCCTCAAGGACGTGCCACCGGACTGCTCATTTGATGCTCAGTTGGAGACGTCAAATTCCGAGATATCTGGTGTGACGATGACGAGCAATAACTATAAGGGACTTAAGGTCAGGGTGTTAAACGTCAACTCTGGAGACGAGAGAATTCGAGTATACACGGATGCAGGGTCGACGTTTATCAATGGCAAGCGTGACATCAGGAAGACAATGGACATCGTGTACAAGCAGCAGGAGATGGCCATGCAGAACCGGTTCGGTATCAACCAGCAGATCTTCATCAACAATGGGACGGTCAACAACAACATCATCGTCAGGTCAGATGATGACTCAGACTACGTCGTCATGCTGGATGGGATGCTCGACTACGCCAATGACAGGAGACTCATGAAGGGCAACGGCAACGTTTACGAACCCATCGAATCTTGCCCGTGTGCCTACCGCGTGCTCTGCGACTATGACGACTATGTCAACACGTCGTTGAAGCACAACCCGGAGACGTACAAGATGCTGCGGATGCACCCTACTCGCGTTGACAGCTGTGTCAAGTACCTGCAGAAGCTGAAGCAAGAGGAGAGGATGCCTCAGTACACAGTCGACAAGGATCTACTGTCGTTCTCGAACGGAGTTCTTTGTCTGTCTGACATGCGGTTCGTCCCCTATGACGGTGACACTTCAAGCGTGATGGGAAAGGTTGCTCGCCACCATCTCGACTGCGACTACACCGCATCTACCGACACGCCGATCATCGACAAGATCCTGGAGACAAACTTCGATGACGAAGTCGCGTCGATGTTTTATGCGATGGTCGGCCGGCTGTTCTTCGAAGTTGGCAAACACGACGACTGGCAAGTGATGCCATACATGATCGGCGTCGGTGGTACGGGCAAGTCTGTCCTGCTGAATACCATCACATCGTGCTTCGCTGAAGATGCTGTTGGCAATCTCTCAAGCAAGCGAGAGGAAGTGTTTGGTTCAGCAAACATCTTCGACAAGGATATTATTGTGGGATGTGACATGCCGGCTGAAATGAGCAGCTGTATCCCACAAGTATCGTTCCAGAGCATGACTTCTGGCGATCGGCTTGAAATCCCGAGGAAAAAGGAGAAGGCCTTGTTCATCAAGTGGACTACGCCGATCATTATCGCGAGCAACTACACGCCGGACTACAAGGACACTGGTGACAACATTGGGCGCCGCATCGTCTCCTTCCGCTTCGACGTCGCTGTACCAAAGGCAGAGCGCGACTATGGCCTCAAGGCTAAGATCATGGAGACTGGAGAGATTGCCAACTTTATCCACCGTGCCTTGGTCGAGTACGATGCCCTGCGGAAGCGCATTCGTGGAGACTTCTGGACAGCTGTTCCACCCATCATGATCGAATGGCAGAACCGCCTCGCTGCTGCAACAAACAGGCTCCACGAGTTCCTGAGCATGGACAATGAAGATCGCCAATACAAGATCGAGTACATCGAAGGAGCCACGACACTGCTGAGTACGTTCAAAACGGCGTACAGCAGCGTAATGCAGTGCACGTTTGAGAAGGACGCCGGTGTGTTCCAACGCTTCGGCTTCCTTTGCCCAAACACCAGGGTGTACGTGTGCAAGTCATGCTCCAATGTGTCTGGCAAAGGTTGTTGTGATCAGTACTCAGCAACCAACCGTGCCCAGCGGGTGGTCATCGTCAACATGAAGCTGTCTTGTGATTGTGATGAGATGGTATTCTGAACAATTTATACCGGACCTTTGGTTCATATGGTTAATCCCCAAAACGACTCCTCTTGATTATCTCTGTCCTCTATTACGATTTACAAAGTCTGAATATATCTCGATGTGTAAAAACAGTGAACCAAACGAACCAAATATTCAATACACATATGACTCATTTTCAGCTGGTCTCAGTGCATTGCAAATGTCAGCAATGAATGCTATAACTAGGTACCGGACCTTTGGTTCATATGGTTAATCCCCAAAACGACTCCTCTTGATTATCTCTGTCCTCTTTTACGATTTACAAAGTCTGAATATATCTCGATGTGTAAAAACAGTGAACCAAATATTCAATACACATATGACTCATTTTCAGCTGGTCTCAGTGCATTGCAAATGTCAGCAATGAATGCTATAACTAGGTGCATGATGTTTGGTTAATGTGGTTAATCCCCAAAACGACTCCTCTTGATTCTCTCTGTCCTCTTTTACGATTTACAAAGTCTGAATATATCTCGATGTGTAAAAACAGTGAACCAAACGAACCAAATATTCAATACACATATGACTCATTTTCAGCTGGTCTCAGTGCATTGCAAATGTCAGCAATGAATGCTATAACTAGGTACCGGACCTTTGGTTCATATGGTTAATCCCCAAAACGACTCCTCTTGATTATCTCTGTCCTCTTTTACGATTTACAAAGTCTGAATATATCTCAATGTGTAAAAAAAGTGAACCAAACGAACCAAATATTCAATACATATATGACTCATTTTCAGCTGGTCTCAGTGCATTGCAAATGTCAGCAATGAATGCTATAACTAGGTGCATGACTGTTTGGTTAATGTGGTTAATCCCCCAAAACGACTCCTCTTGATTATCTCTGTCCTCTTTTACGATTTACAAAGTCTGAATATATCTCGATGTGTAAAAACAGTGAACCAAACGAACCAAATATTCAATACACATATGACTCATTTTCAGCTGGTCTCAGTGCATTGCAAATGTCAGCAATGAATGCTATAACTAGGTACCGGACCTTTGGTTCATATGGTTAATCCCCAAAACGACTCCTCTTGATTCTCTCTGTCCTCTTTTACGATTTACAAAGTCTGAATATATCTCGATGTGTAAAAACAGTGAACCAAACGAACCAAATATTCAATACACATATGACTCATTTTCAGCTGGTCTCAGTGCATTGCAAATGTCAGCAATGAATGCTATAACTAGGTACCGGACCTTTGGTTCATATGGTTAATCCCCAAAACGACTCCTCTTGATTCTCTCTGTCCTCTTTTACGATTTACAAAGTCTGAATATATCTCAATGTGTAAAAAAAGTGAACCAAACGAACCAAATATTCAATACATATATGACTCATTTTCAGCTGGTCTCAGTGCATTGCAAATGTCAGCAATGAATGCTATAACTAGGTGCATGATGTTTGGTTAATGTGGTTAATCCCCAAAACGACTCCTCTTGATTATCTCTGTCCTCTTTTACGATTTACAAAGTCTGAATATATCTCGATGTGTAAAAACAGTGAACCAAACGAACCAAATATTCAATACACATATGACTCATTTTCAGCTGGTCTCAGTGCATTGCAAATGTCAGCAATGAATGCTATAACTAGGTACCGGACCTTTGGTTCATATGGTTAATCCCCAAAACGACTCCTCTTGATTCTCTCTGTCCTCTTTTACGATTTACAAAGTCTGAATATATCTCGATGTGTAAAAACAGTGAACCAAACGAACCAAATATTCAATACACATATGACTCATTTTCAGCTGGTCTCAGTGCATTGCAAATGTCAGCAATGAATGCTATAACTAGGTACAGGACCTTTGGTTAATGTGGTTAATCCCCAAAACGACTCCTCTTGATTCTCTCTGTCCTCTTTTACGATTTACAAAGTCTGAATATATCTCGATGTGTAAAAACAGTGAACCAAACGAACCAAATATTCAATACACACATGACTCATTTTCAGCTGGTCTCAGTGCATTGCAAATGTCAGCAATGAATGCTATAACTAGGTACCGGACCTTTGGTTCATATGGTTAATCCCCAAAACGACTCCTCTTGATTCTCTCTGTCCTCTTTTACGATTTACAAAGTCTGAATATATCTCAATGTGTAAAAAAAGTGAACCAAACGAACCAAATATTCAATACACATATGACTCATTTTCAGCTGGTCTCAGTGCATTGCAAATGTCAGCAATGAATGCTATAACTAGGTGCATGATGTTTGGTTAATGTGGTTAATCCCCAAAACGACTCCTCTTGATTATCTCTGTCCTCTTTTACGATTTACAAAGTCTGAATATATCTCGATGTGTAAAAACAGTGAACCAAACGAACCAAATATTCAATACACATATGACTCATTTTCAGCTGGTCTCAGTGCATTGCAAATGTCAGCAATGAATGCTATAACTAGGTACCGGACCTTTGGTTCATATGGTTAATCCCCAAAACGACTCCTCTTGATTCTCTCTGTCCTCTTTTACGATTTACAAAGTCTGAATATATCTCAATGTGTAAAAAAAGTGAACCAAACGAACCAAATATTCAATACATATATGACTCATTTTCAGCTGGTCTCAGTGCATTGCAAATGTCAGCAATGAATGCTATAACTAGGTGCATGATGTTTGGTTAATGTGGTTAATCCCCAAAACGACTCCTCTTGATTCTCTCTGTCCTCTTTTACGATTTACAAAGTCTGAATATATCTCGATGTGTAAAAAAAGTGAACCAAACGAACCAAATATTCAATACACATATGACTCATTTTCAGCTGGTCTCAGTGCATTGCAAATGTCAGCAATGAATGCTATAACTAGGTGCATGATGTTTGGTTAATGTGGTTAATCCCCAAAACGACTCCTCTTGATTATCTCTGTCCTCTTTTACGATTTACAAAGTCTGAATATATCTCGATGTGTAAAAACAGTGAACCAAACGAACCAAATATTCAATACACATATGACTCATTTTCAGCTGGTCTCAGTGCATTGCAAATGTCAGCAATGAATGCTATAACTAGGTACCGGACCTTTGGTTCATATGGTTAATCCCCAAAACGACTCCTCTTGATTATCTCTGTCCTCTTTTACGATTTACAAAGTCTGAATATATCTCAATGTGTAAAAAAAGTGAACCAAACGAACCAAATATTCAATACATATATGACTCATTTTCAGCTGGTCTCAGTGCATTGCAAATGTCAGCAATGAATGCTATAACTAGGTGCATGATGTTTGGTTAATGTGGTTAATCCCCAAAACGACTCCTCTTGATTCTCTCTGTCCTCTTTTACGATTTACAAAGTCTGAATATATCTCGATGTGTAAAAAAAGTGAACCAAACGAACCAAATATTCAATACACATATGACTCATTTTCAGCTGGTCTCAGTGCATTGCAAATGTCAGCAATGAATGCTATAACTAGGTGCATGATGTTTGGTTAATGTGGTTAATCCCCAAAACGACTCCTCTTGATTATCTCTGTCCTCTTTTACGATTTACAAAGTCTGAATATATCTCGATGTGTAAAAACAGTGAACCAAACGAACCAAATATTCAATACACATATGACTCATTTTCAGCTGGTCTCAGTGCATTGCAAATGTCAGCAATGAATGCTATAACTAGGTACCGGACCTTTGGTTCATATGGTTAATCCCCAAAACGACTCCTCTTGATTATCTCTGTCCTCTTTTACGATTTACAAAGTCTGAATATATCTCAATGTGTAAAAAAAGTGAACCAAACGAACCAAATATTCAATACATATATGACTCATTTTCAGCTGGTCTCAGTGCATTGCAAATGTCAGCAATGAATGCTATAACTAGGTGCATGATGTTTGGTTAATGTGGTTAATCCCCAAAACGACTCCTCTTGATTATCTCTGTCCTCTTTTACGATTTACAAAGTCTGAATATATCTCGATGTGTAAAAACAGTGAACCAAACGAACCAAATATTCAATACACATATGACTCATTTTCAGCTGGTCTCAGTGCATTGCAAATGTCAGCAATGAATGCTATAACTAGGTACCGGACCTTTGGTTCATATGGTTAATCCCCAAAACGACTCCTCTTGATTCTCTCTGTCCTCTTTTACGATTTACAAAGTCTGAATATATCTCGATGTGTAAAAACAGTGAACCAAACGAACCAAATATTCAATACACATATGACTCATTTTCAGCTGGTCTCAGTGCATTGCAAATGTCAGCAATGAATGCTATAACTAGGTACCGAACCTTTGGTTCATATGGTTAATCCCCAAAACGACTCCTCTTGATTCTCTCTGTCCTCTTTTACGATTTACAAAGTCTGAATATATCTCAATGTGTAAAAAAAGTGAACCAAACGAACCAAATATTCAATACATATATGACTCATTTTCAGCTGGTCTCAGTGCATTGCAAATGTCAGCAATGAATGCTATAACTAGGTGCATGATGTTTGGTTAATGTGGTTAATCCCCAAAACGACTCCTCTTGATTATCTCTGTCCTCTTTTACGATTTACAAAGTCTGAATATATCTCGATGTGTAAAAACAGTGAACCAAACGAACCAAATATTCAATACACATGACTCATTTTCAGCTGGTCTCAGTGCATTGCAAATGTCAGCAATGAATGCTATAACTAGGTACCGGACCTTTGGTTCATATGGTTAATCCCCAAAACGACTCCTCTTGATTCTCTCTGTCCTCTTTTACGATTTACAAAGTCTGAATATATCTCGATGTGTAAAAACAGTGAACCAAACGAACCAAATATTCAATACACATATGACTCATTTTCAGCTGGTCTCAGTGCATTGCAAATGTCAGCAATGAATGCTATAACTAGGTACAGGACCTTTGGTTAATGTGGTTAATCCCCAAAACGACTCCTCTTGATTCTCTCTGTCCTCTTTTACGATTTACAAAGTCTGAATATATCTCGATGTGTAAAAACAGTGAACCAAACGAACCAAATATTCAATACATATATGACTCATTTTCAGCTGGTCTCAGTGCATTGCAAATGTCAGCAATGAATGCTATAACTAGGTACCGGACCTTTGGTTCATATGGTTAATCCCCAAAACGACTCCTCTTGATTCTCTCTGTCCTCTTTTACGATTTACAAAGTCTGAATATATCTCAATGTGTAAAAAAAGTGAACCAAACGAACCAAATATACTTCCTGCATGGATACGAACTTCTGTCCGGTATCTGTCACGGACATTGCAAACTGCTTGATCTTGTCGTGTTTCTTGAGGTCTGGGAATTGGAATGCGGGAATCGGAAATGCCTCCTCAAACATGTACCTGACTTGCTTTGCCCCCAGGTCTTTGAGTACTGCGAGGGTCTTGTTGGCGGTCGTTTTTCCTTCAACAGACATCTGAATGCGTCGCATTATATCTGTCTGTTTCACCACTTTTTCAGAGAGTTCATCGATGTTTGCAGCGACGAATTCGATCACAGAGGGGACCTTGTGTGTTTGATTTGCATCGACGACATTCTGTATGATCTCTGTGCACAGATGCGCGATGATTCCTTCTCTTTCCACGGTGTCCTCGTGGTCTTCCTCGCGCACCTCTGTCTCTGACTCGTCGGATGTGTCATCGCCGTTTGCTTCTGCGCGTTTCCACAGGAATTTATGATACATCGCTGTCTGCATCTGCAGCACCACATTCGGAAACATCGACTGATCAATTTCAAAGTATTCTGTGCCGATGTCTTTTCTTTCGATCACATCGTCATTGTTACGGAGCATGTTCAGTAGGCATTTTTCGGCTTCCCTCTACTTGTTGCTCTGTACGCCAATGACAAAGACTATCTGCGATCCGTTTGGATAATTCGATAATCTCTTGTGGAACGGTTTTGTTGTGTGCCCGATCTTGATGATTACCTCATCGGATGTGAGTGTGTGCGTTACAAACTCGCGCTCGATGATACCGTACACAACGTTTGATGTCCTGTGTGCCATCGAATGATACAGTTGTTCTCAAATAAATCGTATTGTTGATGATTACGTTTACACCATATTCCTCCTCTTTCGACCGGAAGCTACCTAGAAGCTACCCAATAAGATTCTCAGGATCTACTTGCTCGCGCGCGAAGATAATGTGTGTGCGATGGCCATGTGCAGTATGTCCGCTTTACATTTCACAATACATGCTGATCCAAATGAACTGCTACCCCAACCGAAGCACACGCCGTCCTATACTCCGCAATATGTTTAGGAGTCATAGCACCAACGTCATCAGGCGAGAACGACAACAACTTTTGCCTGAGACGGTCCTCAGCCGCATGACGGGCAGTAGCTTCATTGTCGGCACGGTCCTCTGCCTCACGCCGGGCATTAGCTTCCGAACGAAGTGCAGTAGCTTCTGCGCGACGTGCAGAAGCTTCATTGTCGGCACGGTCCTCAGCCTCACGCCGGGCAGTAGCTTCATTTTCAGCACGATAGGCATCAACACGACGGTGGAAGTACATGAAAAGCGCAATGGTTGTTGCAACCGCTACAGTCAGCGGAACAGTATCAACCATACATGTATAAACATAACTTCCATTCAATCATAAATCACCATTACACAACACGGCATGAAGTCTGTTATTTCTACTGATGAGTTAACCGATCATATATTGAGGCGTCTCAAATGCGAAGAATGCAAATGGATTTTTGGGGTGTTGAGTTCTAATCCATGTTTAACATGGGGTGTGATACTCGCAAATCCTGACAAGGCATGGGATTGGGAATGGTTGAGCAAAAAACAGATCATTACGTGGGAGATTGTCTCGAGTAACCCTAACAAACAATGGGATTGGGATGGGTTGAGCATGAATCTCAACATCACTCAGGACATTGTACTCAACAATCCTGACAAAATGTGGGATTGGTATTGGTTAAGTAGAAATCCATGCACTACGTTGGGTATGGTGTTGAGTTACCCATACAAAAAATGGAGTTGGTATTGGTTGAGTAGCAACCCGAGTATTACTTGGGGCGACATACAATCCAACCCATATAAACCATGGGATTGGAATATGTTGAGCACAAATCCTAACATTACATGGGATATTGTACAAACCAACCCACACAAACCATGGAAATGGATAGGATTAAGTATGAACCCTAATGTCACAATGGACATTGTACTCAACAACCCAGATAAACCATGGGACTGGTATATGTTGAGCAGAAACCCTAACATTACATGGGATATTGTACAGAACAACCCAGATAAACCATGGGATTGGATTGTATTAAGCATGAACAAAAACATCACTAATGACATTGTACTCAGTAACCCAGATAAACCGTGGAACTGGTATTATATCAGTACAAACCCGATCGTTACGTGGGAAATAGTACAAGCCAACCCAGGGAAATCGTGGGATTGGCGCGGGTTGAGTAGAAACCCCAACATCACGCTTGACATTGTACTAGAAAACCCAGATGAAGCATGGGATTGGCGTGTATTGAGCACAAATCCCAACATGTTAATTAGCGACAAAGACATTTATGGGATAGTGAAAAGACGTGAAGCAGCTATAAAGATCCAAAAAAGTTGGAGACATGTAAATACCAACCCTAGGTATGTAGTGTGTCGGAGTAGACTCTTGAAAGAGTATAATGAACTCAATCCCATGGATTATCGGGGTTTGTTTGAACAATGTCAAAGGTGATGTTTGGGGGAATCCCAAATTCTGAAGCGACTGATGTTCGTAAACAAATAAGTTTTTAACACACCCAATTCAGAAACCATCACTAAGCGAGTTCATTTTATGACTCTTGTATAAATATGAGCATTGATGAGGCTGCGCAAGCCACCGTGGTGTCGTGTGTACGAGGAGTATGCGAAAGCCTCCGCCTCGGCATGTGAGGATGCGGCATGATGTGTCGTGATAGAGTGCGTGCGTGCGTGTCTTGTGTATTCAGTCTGATTAATTGGCTGACATTGGTGTTCCTCCTCTCTTTGCGCGTGTACTCAGATGTTTTTCGATCGTCGTCGACAGTGAGTGTTGTGTTGTGTTCCTCCGTTTGCGTGTGTACGTGTACAGTGAAACAAGTTGACACCCCTTTATCGATTCTTGCATTCTATTGTTTGCCCGCAAAGAACAAAGAACAAATACAATTGACCAGCTTGGTGTTGAAGACTGAAGCTGACAAGACGTCACATCTCGTCCACAATATCAGACTTCCACTCTATTATGACAGAGTGGAAGTCTGATATTGTGGACGAGATGTGTCCGACTGTAATGGGACATAATCCTTCCACAGGAACTTGAGGACGGTCCCCGCCAAGGCGTTGCTCGACCGTCTCGTCCCTCAGCATCAGTACCGTGAATGCATCGAATAAAGAAGTGTGCTGTTGTCAGTTAGTGAATAAGAGTACGCTGACTTGTTTACAGTTGTTCTCAAATAAAGTGGGACACCTTATAATCATCCAGACTGCAGATCGTTGCTTTTGGGCAACGTTGGGGGGTGCAGCAGGTTGAAGAGGTTCTCGAAGATATTCCGAGTAGCCTCTTTGGTAAACCGTTCAACCGTCTGTGTCCCCATATCAGTATCAGGGGGTGGGGGTGGGGTTGTCGAGGAACTTCTCGGCGCGTCTCGGCGAAACGCGAGAGGACGCTCTCTCCCAAAGACTTGGTGAAGTGTAAGCATCAGGATGTTCCTGGAAGCGTTCACATCGCGGTCCCAAGTCTTCCCGCAGTGAAGCATACCACCGCTCTGTTGGCGTGGCGCTCCGCTTTGACTGCTTTTGCAATGGAGAATCTTATGAATCCGCTTGCGTCCTTCTGTACATTCCCAACCTGTACCGTCTTGCTTCTTACGATGAGTGAGTGCCACCATGTTGCAAAGGTGGTTCTCACAGCAGCTGCATCGTTGAGATGTTCTGAACTCATCGATGTCCTCCATGATGACGTTTTCTCGGCTACGAAGCTCGAAACGAATAGCTTGGAGAGGGCCACAAGTCCGCCTAGAGATTGGCGTCGCCCCCAGACCTTTCCAATCACCAAACCCGACCAGTACCTTAGCGCTCTTCTCTCTCGGAGCTACGAAGTCAGCAATCTCAACAATGAGTTTCTGTTTCTTGCAGTACCTGCGAAAGCGGAGGTTTCGGTACCCCCTGGAAGCACGATGGGCAAGAAGGATTGGGGCGGCACCCATGTAGAATCTGGCGTAAGCACCAATCTGTTCAGAACTCGAAGAATCTCTATCCGGAATGATACCACCGACGATATCAGCCGTCTCGAGGTTCCAAACGTCAGTTTGACGCTGAGACTTGAAGATCAGACCCTTGCGATAATATTGCGCCGAGCTGTACGATCTGGTACCTCCGTTGAGTCCTGTTACAGTCACGATATCAGTAACACCCGGGTCTACCGCAGCCACGACCACATTGTCAAGGAAGGATACAATGCCACCCTCGTCTGTTGTCACATACTCATGCGCCCGCGTAGAGAACGCGTCTGCAGGCATCGAACATGTCAGACACGTAGGCTTATTCATCAAGATGCTGACTGCAAAGCCGTCTGTCACAATGCGGTAACCGAACTTCCGAGAAACTGTCTCCACTTTCTTGAGGTTTGCAAAGCGCTCCCATATTCCTTGATGGTTTTTGGAAGCAACGTCTGCCTTGCATGAATCGAAGTGGCACTCGTTGACCATATAGAAAAAGGCCATTTTCGAAATCGGAATGTGCGACAGAGTGAATCCAGATTTGTAAGGCAACAACGAGAATGTGCGATGTTTTTCGTTTTTCGTTTTTCGTTTTTCTTCGATGGTCTCCGACAATATCTTGTGGTACAGAGGCAGGGTCATGTGAGCCCGAGACGCAAAAGTGTTTCCGGATGGTAAAGGTAGAACCCCCCTGAGACAGAATGCCACGTCGCGTGCAAAGAAGCGTTTCGCGTTATCTGCGTCCACCCTAATGTTCTTCGAGGAGAGCCAAGATTCGCTCAACTTTTCAAGCCTCTCTTGAAGTTTAGTCAACCTAACACGCAAAGGGGATCCTTCTGGTTCCTTCCTACCGACCCTCTTCTTCGCAAGAGCAACTGCACTTTTTGCCGATCGAAGTCTAGTTGTTGGAAGCTTGGTTGGCAGCTTGGTTGTATGAGGGCTCATCTTGAAGATGACGTCGAGATTCTTTGTAGGGCACTTGATCACTGCAGTCACGATGTCCGACCGCAGGCGCTTTGCAATCTGTGGGTACTTCCACTTCAAGTAAGTCGTTATGCGTCGCTCAAGGTTGGTCCAAAGATGGTTAGAGGCCATTGTGGCCATGAGAATAGACAGGTCTGCAATGATCTGGTTCTTCACTTTCCCCCGAATGTCAACTTTGGATTGCCCCGGCTCTCTTAACAAGTCGAACAGAAGCCGACTACTCTCGAAGTCTTCGCCAAGAGTCGACCCCTTACATTTGTTGGTACTGACTGCAATAAGGCACCGGTAGAAGAAGTTGCGATTTACAGGAGGGACAGCGATACCATTCTCAAAAAGACGAGCAATGTGGAAATTTGCGAAAATATAACCCTCTCCAAGCAACTTGTTCATGTCCAGTACCAGTGTGTCTATCTTTTTACGAAGCCAATCATGGGGAATAAAGGTACTCAATTTCATCTTGACCACACAAATCGCTCGCCCAGGTGCACACTCCTCGTCTTCCTCCCCTTCATAATCGACAAGTTCTGCAACGTCATCATGTTGGTCAGCCTCATGTACCAACGATGATGACTCGCCGATCCCATTCTCCATCACAAATTGTACCCCGAAAACGTTTTGATGTAATCTGGATCTGCAGACAGGCTCTCTCGAACATTCCTAACCCAATCTCTCGTATTAATCATATATTTTGACAAGTCTTTATACCTCCACATTTCTAGAACACAACATATTTGCATTAAGTAATCGAAATTACAGGTTGACGTCAATGGACATGATGCCCTGTAGTCTCTCTTCATGCTTCCAAATATTTGTTCAATCGCAGCTCTGGGGCAATAAGGAGGGGTGTACAAAAGCTTCCACCCTTTGCATTCGGATATATCCTTTATTTCTGAAGAATGGTGAAACCTAATATTATCCATGACGATCGTGGTGTTCTTTGGGATCCGGCGTGTGTTCGATCGCGTCAGATGGACGATGTTCGACGAGGATGATAAAGCATGCCCCCTCAATCGTGTCTAACCAACAATTTTACACCCCCTTATCACTCCCTTTTTGCATATTGTATCGATTCTTGCACTATCTTTCCATTCGATTCCCTGTTTTCCAGAAAAGAATGCCTTGACCAGTCTGTTGCTGAAGACTGCTGCCGCGGGTCCATAGTGGGACTCTATCCACCGGGCCTTGAGGTCCCCGGCCCACACCACGTCCGAATACTCCCCCGTCACCTCCACCACCTCCTCGAGCCACTCGGCAAGGGGGTTGGCGCTGTCCGCAATACCAGACTTCCACTCGGTCATCGATACCGGTAGTTTGTCGAAGATGCATCTTTGGAGGTTGTGTGTGTCCTCCTCTCCCTGGTAATCCCACTTCGCACACCTGCTAATATTGTCGGTAATCTCTACGTTTCTGAAAACTACGTTGTCCCTCGACAAGCTGTCAAATACACCGTTGTTGACAGCAAAGAGGTCAGGGTTGACATCGAGGTTATCGGTGAACGTTTCGTCTAGGACTAGAAGTGCGATGGCTTGAAGTACACTCGGACAAGGGAATTATGTTACATAATATGCCGAGTCCCCCAAAATCCTCTTGTATGTGTTTATCTTCTACACTTCGCTCGACACTGCGTTCTGTAAAGAACCTGTCAGCTTGTAATCAATTGTGCGTCCTACCACAACTTCCAGTTTGCAATATTTCTTTGGCCTCGCAAGAATTCCGGGGCGGGTTGGGTACATTGTAAAGCAATTGTGGATGTTAATGGCTGCATTTAGGTCACGGTTTACAAACAACTTGCTGTTCTCCATGGTGGAACTGCACCATAGCAAGCCTCGAACCGTGCGCCCTTTTTTTCGGATTGCACACTCTGGAGGACGGTGGTGCTGTCCTTGTGCCAGATCTTTGTGGTACGGAATTCGTCAATGACGGCAACTCTCCCCTTGAAACGGTCTCTAAACGCATTGAACACGCTCGTTGTAGGGACAGAAAGTTCACCCTTGCCACCAGGGGCAAACTTAGAAGAACCGTATGCGATGACAATTGTTTTCCTCTCACCGACATCCGCCTGGACCTCGTTGAAGAAGCGTGCTAAGACACGTTTCTTGCCACCGTAGAGCCGCAGGCGCTGCGCGCCCCACCGCGACTTGGACATCTCCCCCCATCAAGAATCCCAATGGTTGACCATTACAGTCACGTAAGCGTCAAACGACTCTAGAGATGTGCGCTTGGGACTGTTGTCCTTCAGGTCGTCAAGGCAGTCCTGGATGTTAGACAACCACTTCTTGGTCGGACCTCTAGATTTGAAGACCCCGCTCTCAACGTAGTACCGCTCCCGCGTGAGTCTCTTGCTCCCGAACTCGCAGTGCCTCTTCCTCTTCCTACCCCCCTTATCTTTTTCTTCGACCTTATTTTTCTTCCAAGTCAAAAAGGCAATGTTGCAGCGGCCAGGGTCGTTTGCAACGACCACCACATTGGGGTCGGACTCGGAAAACTCGCGGAGAGTCTTGGTCTGCTTCTTAATCGCCGTTCCGTCGTCCTTGATTGAAATCTTTTTCTTCTCGGCCCTAAGAAAGTGGGTACAAGCCATTACGCCGTCAGTGTCTATGGTGCATGTAAACACACCTTTCCCAGTAGAACGGATGTTTTCCACATCGAAGACCGACTCCCAGTGCTCCTTGTTCGTCAGCGTCTTTTCGAGACTCTCGACGAGACCCACGTCCTTGAGGACGCCCAGTAGGCCGTCGGTGTCTATCGTGATGAAGGAGTGCTTGACTGTTGGGATGGGAGCGATGTTGACCAGCTTGGCGTAGCCCTCGTCCTCTGTGGCCTCGAGGTATCGATTGATAAAGACGTTGTACCGGATCATCTTGGCGCTGTTGGAAACGCTCTTAAGCCACTGTCGGTTGATCTCGTCCTGTCCGATGATCGAGTGCTGAATCTTCAGCAACATCTTTGTTCGCTCCGGTAGGAGAGAATGTATCGCTATGAGGTCTTCCTTTACTCCCCAAGAGTGGATATCGTAGAGGAGGTATCGGTGGAATACGGTCTCGTCAATGCCGTGCTCATCTTTGAACTCCTTGGCCAAGATCCTGTTTTCCTTCGAGTAAACGAACTTCTTGATCCATGTGGAGAGATGGACTCTGTAGTGGTTATTGAAATTTGTCAGGTACTTCTTCGACGCGTGGCTGTACAGGTTTCGATCGCCATCGTAGCGAGCGATGGCACCCACGTATTGTTTCTTCTTTTTCACAATTACCTCGCGCCCCTCAATCTTCTCCCTAAACCAATAGTTGTTGTGAAAGAACCTTTCGACTGTGGCGTCCCTCGTCTCCATGTGCGCCTGTCTCGACCCTACCATAAGCTGCCGAATGAAGTTCTGGTCGACGCTAGGGACACTTACAGTGTGAAGTTGCGCATCTGGTACCCCTTCGAAGACTTCTTTTAATATCCGGTTCACCGCAACACCGGCAAGATAAGTCCTCTTGGATACGCTGTCGACCCGCTCCTTAATCACCTTGGTGATAACGTCCTTGTTGTCCTTATCCGCTATGATTCGACTCAGTGTACACTTTACCACGTTCTCCTCGCCGTTTTTCCTGTCCTTAATTTTGGCCGCCCGGTCCGGTCGCGTACGCTTGTCCGGAGGCTCTTTATTGACTATCGTCTCCATTTAGTAGACAATGTATCTATTTCCTTGTATCAAGGTCCAGAAATTGTATTCAATGACTTTCGAAAAAAAGCCTCTACGTGTTTCTCTTTAACAGAACTCAAAGCCTTATACACATCTTGGCTTTTATAGAAATCGCGTTTGACGATGGAGAACACCCCTTCTATTGGGTTGAACCAAGGTGAGTAGGGAGGAGTGTATAGGAGCTCCCACCCCCTTGAAGCTGCAAGTGTTTTGACCTTCTTGGAGTGGTGAAAAGCAACGTTGTCAAGTGTAACAAAGAACGCCCCTTAACCGTGTCGACAAACCCCCGAATCTTCTTATTCGTCTTGTTATTCTTCTCAGCAGGGAATTTGGATTTGAACTCGAGTTTGATTACTTTGATTATCATCAAGTTGCTTAAGTTCGACCAGCGATTGGTAGCAGGGTCGCAGTAGTACATGTCACCTACGCATTCTTTCCTGTTGAGTTTTGGCACACACTTGATTCTGGTGCGGCCTCCATAAACTTCTCCGCCAACGTATCCTCCCAAGCGTTTCAATGAAAATCCCAAGCTTCACCTCCCAAGCGTTTCAATGAAAATCCCAAGCTTGAAGCGCATGATGATGGAACATCCCCCCTCCCAACCCTGCACACCCAAGCTTCTCGGATCTGAAAAGAAGGGTCTAAATACCGTTTTCGTGTACGTGTGTCTTCACTTCGAATGTGTATACACAAGAGGATGGATGAGACCAAGTTTTTTTCTACTCGTCTTCAATATTGTGATGGAATCTGACCAAATCTTGTGGCATACGGGCCTTGTCCCGTAAACTTGGCAGTGTGGAAACACGCACGACACCCACGAAAGTCACAACAAAGCCGGCGACATTCCAATCATTTGTCATTATTTGTCTGCCGTCGATGATGTCGACGGGAGGCGATGGCGTTGGAATGGCCTCACCGCGGTACATGATGTCACCGACCATGTCTGTCAGCTTTTCCTTGGCAGCTTCAAATGCCTCCTCCATCGTGCCTCCGGCGCCAATCGCACATCGCACATCAGGCACGGTAACCTCATGGCAGGAATATCCATCTTCGGGACGGTAACATGTGTTGTAAACCCCCCAGAATTCATAAGATTCTAGGTATCGTGAAGGTATTCTCCACCAAGGGTGCATTTGCGCTTATCTCGTTAGCCGTTATTTAAATCTTTCGAACAGCTTGCCGTGCCTTTCTCTTACGAAACCTTCTTATCCAACGGCGCAAGCAATGTTTGAAATCTCGAGTGTAGCTCAACCGTCGCACATGTCACACCGCCTTTGTATCACGCCGGGATCCCGACGTCCAGACGGAAAAAAAACGCCCGCCAAGGATAGATGGGACAGAAGCGGGATTGTGTCCACGCATGGAGCGGACACATCTTTGTCCGAGATTGCGGCCATGGTGTCCCTTCAACACATCGACCTGCAGATCTGTCAAAGATGTGTCCGCACTTCGGGGAAAATGCAACGCCTTGCAGGTCCCAGAAACCCTGAAACCCTGAAACCCTGAAACCTTGTAGCCACCATAGTATAAGAGTCGCTTCCCACATACGATCGAACACATTGAGATTCACTGACCATTACACCATCAACCCTCCCGCACGTCTGCTCATATAATCCATCGCATCATATCGTATCGTATCTATCTGTGATTAAACGCATCATCATGCTGCCCCCTTGCGCCCATCCATCTCAAGCAAACAATGAGGAGGATTCAACTACGACTGGTAAAGCTGCCAATGCCTCTGCAATAAAAATAGCTTTTGTGGATGCTGTTGCTTCTATGGCTGAGGTTGCTGTGAACACGGCTGTGGAGTCTGCATTGTCATCTGTGACTGCTGCTGTAGCTGAAGCTGCTAAGGCTGCCGTGGCTGCCGTGGCTGCTGCTGCGGAGTCTGCTGTGGCATCTGTGACTGCAGCTGTAACTGAAGCTGCTAAGGATGCCATGGCTGCTGCTGCGGAGTCTGCAGTGGCATCTGTGACTGCTGTAGCTGTAGCTGCTAAGGATGCCATGACTGCTGCTGCGGAGTCTGTGGCGCCCGTGGAGCCTGTGGAGCCCATGGCGCCCGTGGAGCCCATGGAGCATTTTGAGCCCGTGCATACGACTGCAACGACTGCTACTGTGTACGCGGTCAAAAAAGCTGTCATTATGACTTTCTTGATCGACAATAGTCCTACCAGCACATACAACCGCAAGCACTTCTCAGAAATGGGTGGCCTAGCTACCTCAGGAGTTTGCGATCACCCATTCTCTGACTTATGTGGAAACGGCAAGGATGATATCAAATATACCGGAAATCGTACTGGGGCCAGTGGTAAGCGTGAGTTCTGGCTGTTGGTCCCTGAGGTGTGCAAGCTGCTGACTGAATTCAAGTTCCTGAAGAAAGACATCATCATTGCAAAGATCAGAGAGCTCTGGCAGTTGACACAGACTGATGTGCAGCTATCGGACGAGATAAAAGCTATCCTGAATATTTTGGTATCTAGGGCGAACATTCTCCTCCAGGACTGTAGTAATGAGCTAGTAGACTCTCTCCGGTCCGAGCTTGTGATCTGTGCATCTGATGTTGTCAATATGGCAAAAACTATCCTTCATGGCAACGTATGCGCCCCCCATTCCATGTACCAGAATTTGGTGTCACGGTGCTGCTCCATGGCCAATCTGCATGACAGGATTCTTCATCCACATGAGTATCCAAAAGTGAAGTCCAGTGGTGTCGCAGGCCATAAGAGAGTTTCTTCTGTTGGTCCTCGCACCAGCAACAAAAAGCAGAAGCAGAAAATGCGTTCGTAGTTATTATTCATTCACGGTCAAGTCAGCGACCATTCTTAACGCCAATTTTCTAACGGCGATGTCGTACATTTGATATATCTGATATATGTTTCATTTTACTGTTCCGCCGACTGTAGTAGTAAGGTGTTCCGTACACGAAGCGGATTCATTTTAGTATTCCGTTGACTGTATCGAGATCATGTACACCGTGGCATTCGATCTTCAACCGGCGAGTTCCAACATGGACATCCGGAATATCCCTGTATCGAATTGAATTCTCCAAATGGATGTCTATTTTGTCAATGCTGAAGGATCCAGTTCCACCTTGTAATAATGCTCGGCTCCTGGCAAATATGCAAAACCTGTCCCACAAATTCTGTCTCTGACTGTATCGCGGAAACGCATTCAATGTTGACCGCATTGGTGACTGTACGCTTGCACGCACTGCATGGCTGGTGGCATGATGTGGCATGACCGGGCCATCATCAGGAGTTTATTGTGTACATAAGGGGGAATCGTGTGTTTATTGTACTCAGTGTCAAATTATTTGACGAAATGCGTTGGCGTCTCCCGCAGTTTGATGATGATGATGAAGAAGAGGCAGATCATCATCAATTTTGCCGCCATGAACATGAGCAACCGACTCTCCCTCTTCCCCATCCATCAGCAACCGAATCTCCCTCTTCATCATCCAGAAACAAGGCACTTCTGTTGTATGTGGATTACAATTATGTTCCTAGGGATCACATTCAGAGGACTTTGTGGGTGCACATGCGTGAAGCAGGAACCATGTTGGGCAAGAATGTGGATGGTTTGGATATACCAGGTCACCACAGCACGTGGGTTCGCTTTTTGCACCCACTCGACTTTCATGTCGTTGTGCTTCCGGGGCACTTGAAGAAGGTGGAGCTGATGGATCTGTTTGATGATCACGTGGCAAACTCACATGATGACTCGGTGCTCGTGATCGTCTTGTGTGGTCATGGATCCTCCGGTCAGCTCGTTCTGACCAACGGTGCGAAGGTGTCACTTGAGGATGTGTCACATGCGACAATGCATCACAGAGGAACAGTTTTGCCTTTCATGTTATTTTGCGGTGCGAGGCCTTCCGATGGCCTCAACCCACTGAGAGGGATCAATAACAACAACCAACTTCGACGGTGCATGTTCATCTTTGCAACCGATGACGCTGTCTTGGACTCGCAAACACTGAATGCATTTGTGAAAGCGATCGGCAGCATCATGGATACCAGGTACATTCAATGTTGTTACTCTGGGATTGAGGACGCCATTCGCGGCCACATGCGTGTGTTCAACGGATCCTCCTTGCATCTTGTGGGGGCAAACAACGAGATGCGAGGTTATTTGTTTCAACCTGCATTCGTCATGCATAGAGAATAGGTGAGCTTGGCTTGTGTGCCCCCTTCTTCTGTATGTGAGACACCGGGATATACAGACGAGTGGCTGACTCGACTACATGATCCGCATTGATGAGGCTGCGCAAGCCACCGTGGCGTCGTGTGGACGAGGAGTACGATTTTGAGTGGCCCGATTTGAAAAGATAATAATAATTTAATAATAAATCATTTCATTATATTCCCTAAAGAGCCTGTGTTGACATACATTATAACTCGGGTTTGTATTGACGTATCGCCATATTTTCTGAATGGTTCTTGCTGCTCTACATCTACGTATGATATCGCAAATGTCTTGGGTAGATAACAACATATTGGGGTTTGAGCTCAACTCATACCAATTCCATGGGTTATCGAGGTTTGCTACGATAACATCCCACGTGATATTGGGGTTTGCGCTCAATCCACGCCAATCCCATGGTTTGTCTGGGTTGGCTTTGATAATATCACATGGGATATGTAGGGTTTTGCTGATCCAGTACCAATCCCATGGGTTGTCGGGGTAGGCTTGGATAATATCCCATGTGATGTTGGGGTTTCTGCTGACCCAGTACCAAATCCATTTTTTGTTGGGGTTGGCTTGTATAATATCCCAAGTGATATTGGGGTTTGCGCTGATCCAGGTCCAATTCCATGGTTTGTCGGGGTTGGATTGCACAATATCCCATGTGATATTGGGGTTTGCGCTGATCCAGTACCAATCCCATGGTTTATCAGGGTTGGCTTGTACACCATCCCAAGAGATGTTGGGGTTTGCGCTGATCCAGTTCCAATTCCATTGTTTATCTGGGTTGGATTGTATAATATTCCATGTGAGATTGGGGTTTTTGCTAATAAAAAAACAATCCCATGGTTTATCAGGGTTGTCTTGTATAATCTCCCATGTGATGCTGGGGTTTGCGCTCAATCCACACCAGTTCCATGGTTTATCTGGGTTGGCTTTGACAATAAACCATTTGACGCAAGGGTTTTTGCTGATATTATACCAATCCCATGGTTTATCTGGGTTGGTTTGTATCATATCCCATGTGATATGTGGGTTTGCGCTCAATTCACGCCAGTCCCATTGTTTATCAGGGTTGGCTTTAATAACATCCCATATGAAATTTGGGTTTGCGCTCAATCCACGCCAGTCCCATGGTTTATCTGGGTTGGCTTGTATAATATCCCATGTTATGCAGGGGTTTCTGCTGACCCAGTACCAATTCCATGGTTTGTCTGGATAGCATTCGATAACTTCCAGCGTCAAACATGGATTATAACTCAATAAACACCAATCCCACTTGTGTTCCATACATTTGACCCGTCTCGAGATGTGGCTATTTATTTCCGCTGTAATCATATTTTAATGGATTATCTCGTATAATATCCCACGTGATGTTGGGGTTTGCGCTTATGTAAAACCAAGCTATTTATTTCGGTATTCGAAACCCATGTTGTCTGCCACGATGCGCAAGACGTTGGGTCCGTGAAAAAACGCTACACATGACATCATCCATGGCAGCTTGGTGCGGGCTCCTTGACACCGTGAGCTTGCCGGGATGCTCAAACTCTTCCTAAGATATCATAACGTTTTCGAACCCTGTGGAGTGCGACGTAGGTGTCGACAGTGTCCCGCCGTTTTCGCGGAGGAGGCATGCATCTTATTGGACAGATGATACATGTGGTGGGAGAAAACGATTGGTATTAAAATGTCACATTCCAGCAAATACACAAATCGGCATCTTCGGACATTGTCATGGTTGAGAAGATTTGGGTACATTGCATGATTTGATTGCAAAATTCTGAAAGGCCATGGTTCCGTACAAAACGTTGTAGTCTGAAATGATTTGATCGAGGAGTTCAGGTTTGTTTTCGTTGTTTTGATACCATTTGATGAGCCGTTCGCAATTTATTTCAATATTTGGCGGATACTTGCCTGTTGAGTGTATCCATTGCATGACAATGCATACAAGTTGTGTGGCAAGATTTTTGTCGATTGATGGAGGGTGTTGCAAAACTTGAGTTATATCCATTTTAATATATGCATTAGCAAACAATAATACATTGTTTGACGCATTGTTTCTTATGCCTCGGTTGATAAACGGACATCAAGGTGTACCGTACACTCCAGAAAGCGGTTTCATTTTAGTATTACGTCGAGTATAAAAGGATGTGGTCTCACTCCAAGGCCCCCCAAAATACTCACATCCCATGACTGATTTGAACTGTAAAATAAACACTCCAGTGTGACCGTACACAACAATTTCACGCCGAGTGTAAAGATTGATCGATTCCCTGTATTGGGCGTTCCTGCCTCCCGGCCGATTTTGACTGGTTGCGAAACATGGTATGGAGCGGATTTGTGATTCCTTAGTGCTAATGTCTCAAGCTAGCGAGTCGTTCAGGAGGCTCTAAATCCTGATTAGAAATTTAAAAAAATCGGCAGGGAGGCAGGAACGCCCATTCTGTACTGAAGTCTGCTTGAGACGACACATCGGAAACGCCCAAGTGTTACAGTGAATCTTTTACAAACAATTGTGTAAGACTTGACAGTTAGTTACACAGTAGTGTGTAGTAGTGTGTAGTAGTGTGTAGTGTGTAGTGTGTAGTGTGTCTGCTGTTTGATGTGAACTGTGGGCTTTCCTCCGGTCGCCCACCCGCTCGGTTCCTCGCGGACTCCTTTGTGGGGGCTCCCCTCCGGTCGCCCCCGGTCGCTCCGCTGGGGGAAGAGGTGAAAGGGGCTCCGCCGCTTGTTGAATAATACAATCCGTTGTTTGCCGATGGACTATGGCTGTACATGGACAGCTCGTGACCCGAAATGGCAGCGGCGGCTGCGTGAGGTCCGTGCGCAGAAGACGAAGTTTCAAGAGCTCCAGCATCCGGGAGACACTCTCCGGGCCCAGGCGGTAGTTCCTCTCCTCCTTGGTGCGCTTGCCCTTGACCTGCGCGCGCGTGGTATCGACATGGTGAGCGTGACGAAGCGGGTGCAGGTCAATGGAAAGAGAACTCAGGAGGAGAGGAACTACCGCCTGTGCCCGGAGAGCTGTACATGGACAGCTCGTGGCCAGAAAGGGCAGCTGCGGCGTGAGGTCCGTGCTCAGAAGACGAAGTTTCACGAGCTCGAGCATACGGCAGACACTCTGCGGGCACAGGCGGTAGTTCCTCTCCTCCTGAGTTCTCTTTCCATTGACCTGCACCCGCTTCGTCACGCTCACCATATCCAGACCCACGGCGTTCAGGATCATCTTCACAGCCTTGGACACCTTGCGCAGGTCCCACCCGTCGCGAACGCCGCACGATGCATGGCTAAACAGCCTAGCGGTGTTTGCGTAGTCGCTGAACATCTGTGTTCCCTTGAGCTTGGCGTCGAACACCGTCATCATGTTCGGGATGATTGTCTCAGTGTCGAACGGGGACGAAAACCCCAGATCAGCGAGTGTCTCCTCTATCAACACGATCTTCAGAAGATCGGGGTGCAACGTCACGCCACGAAAGGGGCGCTGCAACTCAGGGCACAGAAGAGATGCAAGTACCTCCACGGAACGTGGGGTATTGCTCCTCAAGACGTTCTCGAATATCTTGGCGACCATTCGAGAGACAGTCTTCTCTCTCTCCTTCTCTCGCTCAACAACGTCAAAGATGGGTGGCACGTCCTCGGTGCAGCAATCAAGGTTGTCGACGCCACCTGTCCACACGTACTGGAATACGACATCGGCCATCTCCCGAAAGACGGCACCTGCATCACCCGCGTCAAGTTGGTAGTACTCGTATCCAACGTCTAGACGGTGCTTGACTCGAGGGTAATCTCCGCTAAGGTACCGGAGCAGGGCAGTCTCAGCCTCCACACAAGCACGCGGATTAAGTACGTGGATTGCGAATATCATCTTTGAGTTCTTCTGGTACTGAGAAAGTCGCTGACCTAAGGGCTTCGACGTCCTGCCCACCTTGACGACGATCTCATCTTTATGAATGAACTTGTGCTCAACCAACGCGTACACGACATTGGTTGTCATGTGCGCCATGATCGCTGTCGAGCTGCTCTTATGATCCTATATATATCCCAATGCGCGCCGTTTAAACCATTATTATGTGCATAATAACGCGGTAGTGAAGAGGATGATGAGGAGAATATGCATGCTCGGGGCGAGGAGGTCCTTTATGATGCCCGGCGATCGTACCTCCAGCAATACACAAGGATTGGGCATGCCTGATACATTCGACAGTGTTCCGCCGTTTGCGTGTGATAGAGTGCGTGCGTGAGAATGAGTGAGTGGTTGGTGGGTATCAACATCTCGACAGCAGCCGTAGCGACGCGTGTGTGAGGATGCGGCATGTGTCGTGATAACATAATGCATACCGCCAGGCAAGTTCCTCTTACACTCACCGCTTGCAGATACCGCCAGGCAAGTGCCTCTTACAGCTTGCCGCTTTCGCTTTCATTCCAGGCAAGTGCCGCTTGCAGATACCACCAGTCAAGTGCAACCAAGGGTTTATAGGGTTTATCCCAACTCATTGTTTATTTATACCATCCTGTACACACATGTTCATCGAACATGCAGTCGAACACGCGATCATCGTTTCCACTCCTTACGTGTCCCCATGACATTCTTGGTCGTATTGCCCTATTCTCTTCCAACCCAAAGATTGTATTAGTGTGTAAAACTCTGTGCAAAAGATTTTCTGGATGGCCCCTTACCGGACTGATCCAACCACCACAGCGAGTTGGAGAGATGATGGCGAAAGGGGGGCGCGCCGACCTTCTAGCAGTATGCTTGGTGTCAAATCCTCTTGTACAGGTTAAGGGGGCCCTACAATTGAGGGCGAACCAAAATGAAAACGAGCTTCTCTATGTGGCTGCAAAGGCCGGTCACGCAGATGTCTGCAAGCTGCTGATGGATCCAGCGGTTGCTGGAATTGAGTTCAGGGCCCGCGCGAACTCTAGCGACAGCAGGGCCTTGCGTGAGGCTGCCTATGGAGGTCACGCAGATGTCTGCAAGCTGCTCATGGATCCAGAGGTGGCTGGAGTTGAGTTCAGGCCCAGGGCGAACTCTGTCAACAGCTGGGTATTGCGTCTGGCTGCCAATGCAGGTCACGCAGATGTCTGCAAGCTGCTGATGGATCCAGAGGTGGCTGGAATTGAGTTCAGGGCCGTGGCGAACTCTAGCGACAGCTGGGCCTTGCGTGAGGCTGCCAAGGCAGGTCACGCAGATGTCTGCAAGCTGCTCATGGATCCAGAGGTGGCTGGAGTTGAGTTCAGGGCCAGGGCGAACTCTAGCGACAGCAGGGCCTTGCGTGAGGCTGCCAATTCAGGTCACGCAGATGTCTGCAAGCTGCTGATGGATCCAGAGGTGGCTGGAAATGAGTACAGGGCCGTGGCGAACTCTAGCGACAGCTGGGCCTTGCAGGTGGCTGCCAATGCAGGTCACGCAGATGTCTGCAAGATGCTGATGGATCCAGCGGTGGCTGGAATTGAGTTCAGGGCTAGGGCGAACTCTCTCAACAGCAGGGCCTTGTGGCTGGCTGCGAAGGAAGGTCACGCATATGTGTGCAAGATGCTGATGGATCCAGAGGTGGCTGGAATTGAGTTCAGGGCCCTGGCGAACTCTAACCTCAGCTGGGCCTTGGGGGCTGCTGCGAATGCCGGTCACGCAGATGTCTGCAAGCTGCTCATGGATCCTGCGGTGGCTGGACTTGAGTTCAGGGCCCGGGCTAATTCTAGCGACAGCTGGGCATTGTGGGCCGCTGCGAGGGAAGGTCACTCAGATGTCTGCAAGCTGCTGATGGATCCAGCGGTGGCTGGAATTGAGTTCAGGGCCAGGGCGTACACTTTAGACAGCAGAGCATTGTGGGCGGCTGCCAAGGCAGGTCACGCAGATGTCTGCAAGCTGCTGATGGATCCAGAGGTTGCTGGAATTGAGTTCAGGGCCCGGGCGAACTCTGTCAACAGCTGGGCCTTGATGGTGGCTGCGAAGGCTGGTCACGCCGATGTCTGCTTGCTTTTGATGGATCCAGATGTGGCTGGCCCCGAGTACATGGCCATTGTGAATCTTGACAGTGGTCCGTAGTTCCTCTGGCAGCGGCACGCCCCTCTCCGAGAGGACCCTGACGCAAGTCCGGCTATGCAGTGCCATGCCCTGCATGGCTCTGAAGGTGACGGAGCCGGCGCCTCCCTGGAGGAAGGCGTCGTCGTCCTCGTACTTGCTTGCTTCTGCCGGGTTCACCCTGCTCATTCGCTGCGCGTGCCCAATAATTCCAGATTAATGGGCGTTCCTGCCTCCCGGCCGATTTTGACTGGTTGCGAAACATGGTATGGAGCGGAATTGTGATTCCTTGGTGCTGATGTATTAAGCTAGCGAGTCGTTCAGGAGGCTCTAAATCCTGATTAGAAATTTTAAAAAATCGGCCGGGAGGCAGGAACACCCATTAGATGTAGCAGAATTATTTGATTACAGGAACGCTTTGAAAATGATTATTGATGCGCACGATGTAAGCCAACACGTTGACTTGTCAGGCTACTTTGATCATGTAACTTCTGTGTCTTTACAGGCCTTGAATGTTTTGTGTCAATCTCCTGAAGACAGTATCTGTATTGACAAGATCGGTTACAAAGCTTGAATTGGTCAAATCCCCCAAATAAAAGGTGTCCCACAATCAAATGTCCCTAGCTGTATGTACCGAATCCGGGTTTTTTAGGCCATTAGAAGTCTGATCAAAAAGACACAGACGTTGGTTGATTCAACTCAGCTGTACTCGGTGCCACCCGCATCTGAATCCATGAGCAGCTTGCAGACATCTGCGTGACCTGCCTTGGTAGCCGCCCACAATGCCCAGCTGTTGACAGAGTTCGCCAGGGCCCTGAACTCAATTCCAGCCACCTCTGGATCCATCAGCATCTTGCAGACATCTGCGTGACCTTCCTTCGCAGCCGCCCACAATGCCCTGCTGTCGAAAGTGTACGCCCTGGCCCTGAACTCAATTCCAGCCACCTCTGGATCCATCAGCAGCTTGCAGAGATCTGCGTGACCTACCTTCGCAGCCAGCCGCAAGGCCCAGCTGTTGACACAGTTCGCCCTGGCCCTGAACTCAATTCCAGCAACCTCTGGATCCATCAGCAGCTTGCAGACATCTGCGTGACCTGCCTTGGCAGCCTCACGCAAGGCCCTGCTGTTGCTAGAGTTCGCCCTAGCCCTGAACTCAATTCCAGCCACCTCTGGATCCATCAGCAGCTTGCAGACATCTGTGTGACCTGCCTTGGCAGCCTCACGCAAGGCCCTGCTGTCGCTAGAGTTCGCCAGGGCCCTGAACTCAATTCCAGCCACCACTGGATCCATCAGCAGATTGCAGACATCTGCGTGACCGTCCTTAGCAGCGGCCCACAATGCCATGCTATCGCTAGAGTTAGCAAGGGCCCTGAACTCAATTCCAGCCACCTCTGGATCCATGAGCAGCTTGCAGACATCTGCGTGACCTGCCTTGACAGCCGCCCACAAGGCCATGCTGTCACTAGAGTTCGCCCTGGCCCTGTACTCAAGTCCAGCCACCTCTGGATCCATCAGCATCTTGCAGACATCTGCGTGACCTGCCTTGGCAGCCGCCCACAAGGCACTGCTGGCGGTAGAGTTCGCCCGGGCCCTGAACTCAAGTCCAGCCACCGCTGGATCCATGAGCAGCTTGCAGACATCTGCGTGGCCTTCTCTAGCAGCGGCCCACAATGCCAAGCTGTCGCTGTTGTTCGCCCTGGCCCTGAACTCAATTCCAGCCACCTCTGGATCCATCAGCAGCTTGCACACATCTGTGTGACCTGCCTTGGCAGCCGCCCACAAGGCACTGCTGTCGCTAGAGTTCGCCCTGGCCCTGAACTCAATTCCAGCCACCGCTGGATCCATGAGAATCTTGCAGACATCTGCGTGACCTTCATCGGCAGCCTCACGCAATGCCAAGCTGTTGAGAGAGTTCGCCAGGGCCCTGAACTCAAGTCCAGCCACCTCTGGATCCATAAGCAGCTTGCAGACATCGGCGTGACCGGCCTTGGCAGCCACATAGAGAATCTTGTTTTCATTTTGGTTCGCCCTTAATTGTAGGACCCTGTTCACCTGTACAAGAGGATTGGACACCAAGCATACTGCTAGAAGGTCGGTGCGCCCCCCTTTCGCCATCATCTCTCCAACTCGTTGTGGTGGTTGGATCAGTCCGGTAAGGGGCCATCCAGAAAATCTTTTGCACAGAGTTTTACACACTAATACAATCTTTGGGTTGGAAGAGAATAGGGCAATACGATCAAGAATGTCATGGGGAAGCGTTAGGATTAACGATGATCGCGTGTGCGAATGCATGTTCTATAAACATGTGTGTACAATGCATGCAAGCGCACAGGATGGTCTATAGCCTTTTATAAAATCCCAACTCATTATTTATTTATACTACCGAGGCCCATGCATTCCGCAACTGAATCCATCTGGCCCGCTATACCCCTCAAAACCCAATAGCCTGCTTGATACCCCTCAAAACCCAATAGCCCGCTATACCCCTCAAAATCCCTCAAAACCCAATAGCCTTCTTGATACACACGGCTTCTTTTGAGTACCGGACTTTGATGTCGCTAAGGGACGTGCTGACTCGGGATATTATGTAACATAATTCCCTTGTCCGATTGTACAACAAGCAACCATGCAGGAGTCGGAACCATCCGAGCAAGTGAAGAACTACTACATCGATTTAAAACGCGAAGATGCAATTGCTGGATTGAATGGCCTGTTCGGAGTGTCACGCGAGGACTCAGGTGCACGCCTGGTGGAGTACATGCCATCCCATGACCAACCAGGTCCCCCGCATGCAAAACACAAATACACAAAAACAAAAAAAATGGCGAAACTTTGACTGGTTCTCTTTTCACAGAGTGAGTGTGTGGACGAGAAAGAGGCTACAGGTTTCCGCCGTTGCGTTTGCATGTGAACTGTCAAGGATCTCTCGGAAGTACAGTCGGAGACGCAATTTGTGAATGCAACGTGAGCGAGCAGTCAACATTGCCAGTCTGCTTATCCAGTTGCCCCATGCAAGCTTGCACGAGTACCGCCTTATCAGATAAAATTTAATCTAAATTTCTAAATTTTAGGTTGTAACAGTAGTTGCCTCGTTTGCTTTCCGAAAATAACTAAACTTCGAAACGCTGTCGATACCAAGCAGAGCCCCCGTATTCATGGAAAAAATACAGAGAACGGGGTCTAGTTGACGTGGTTTTTAAGTTGCCACGTGGTTTCGCACGATGAAAGGCACGAGCACGTGACTGACCATGTGATTCCTTTTCCTCTGGAGGTGTTCGCGGTATCGCTCTGCGATCACTCGAACTGCCTTACTGACGCGCAGCCAAGACATGCAAATCTTCTCGAAGAAGACCTCCTGGATTTCTGTATCAAAGTAAGAGATCGACAGTGTATCGGAGCCAAATAAGTCGATGTTGATGTCCAATCCAGGTCGGGTGATGTACATCCTCTCCATTATTCGGTAGATGGTTGGATTGTCTTCGGACACAAACAAGGCTTGCAGCGCAAACAATTTGTGTCTGTTCTTTTTGTCCACATACAATATGGAGTCAAAGCATTCAGACATGTCCATTCCATAGATCTGATTGTCCACGAACTGAGAGAACACTGGGAAGAAAGCGTCTCCGAATGTGAACAACAAAGCTAATTCGTTGGGAAAGATAACCAGAGACGGATCTTGTGATTTGTATGCAGCATTAGCAAGTTGCAACCATATTTTCTCACCGACTGTTGACATTATTAGTTATTTAACGTTGTGGATAGAGTTGGGTTGGTTGTTTTATTGCTTTTTGCTCAGATGGAAATGGTTTCATTTTTTTATTCACTGCCGCCGTGATGCGAAAGTCGCTCTGTGATGTGACTCGACACAGGTGCTCGACATTCATTCTACAGTAGCTGAACTCATGGTTTGGGCAACTCGTGATAATTGTTCGGCACATCTAGCGAAATGTTTTTCAATCTTCTTCGCACGGATTGTTGGGAGATTGCCCTTTCGCTGCAGCCGTGCATTTGTATGGATGATGTACCTGTCGAAGACTTCTCCAAACATCTTCATGTTGTTGACCACAGTTTCCCTAATCAAAGCTTGAAAGCGATACATCGTTGTTTCAGGTGCACCCATGACGAAATAATCACATTCGTGTAACATCTTATCTGTGTAGGTGAATGTTATCATCGAATTCGCGCTCGATATGGAACTGGCAAGTGTATTTTTGACTCCAACACAATACCCAGCTTGTAATAGTGACCAACAAGCCTCCTTCAATCGCTCCCGTAGTATTGGTATCAAAGTCTCAAGACTTGCCAAACTCATAACGGAATGGTTAAGAGATTTCGAGCATGATGCCAACCGGACACTGTCTGCAGGACCCAGTGCACATAATACTCCGTGCAACACACTATATTGCAAAGTGTCGATCATTGGACTTTTTCTTCCGTTTGGTCGATATGTCTCTACACTCGGTGGACGAACAAAATGAATCAACGTCTCCCCATTTTTTTGGCCTGAACAAATGCATTGCACCACGTGGGGGGCGAATTCTGGTTTGTTCGGCGCATTGAATGAGTCGCAGTTGGACAGAGAGAGAGATTCGCGTGTGTAAGGCTGTGTGAGGCATGCGTCGTGACATCCGCCACCGTGCGTGCGTTATCCGATCATGTTTCCTCTGTTCGCCTATCACTCTTGCTTGTGCACCCAGTAGTGTGTCTCATGCTTGATATGAACTGCGCGTTATCCAAACGTCTCCATGTTTTACCAAGACGACCCCCATGGGGCGTGCTGGTGAGTGCTGGGGTGACAAAAAAACGTTTGTAAAATAAACAACATACATCATACATAAATAAATATACAACATACATAAATAAATAAACAACATACATCCGTCGCCATGCTTACGGATCGTCAGAAAGACACTCTCACGATTCTATCTTTTGGTATTGTAAGCATCATATTAATTGTCAATATAGGAAATGCTCTGTTTTATCGCACGAATTGAAGCAATCACACACGAAGAAATAAAAACATAACAAATAATCAACCTAACCACACTTGCCAAGCCATAGATCCCGTAAGTGAACCAGAATACAACATGAGGGAAATAGCAAAACAGTCAATTCTGCTTGAGGAACATCTACTCGTCAGAGACAAATACTGCGCAGACTGTATCAAGAAACATTTCCTACACTGCATTGGTCTTGCTGAAGAAGCGGCGATGCTGGTGTGTGGGAAAAAGCAAGAGAACCATTTACCATACTTAAACGAAGCAGGACCGTTTTACAAAGCCAAATTCAATGAATGGCTAAAAAAATGCCCCATGTGGACTCAGGAAAGCGCGAACACGAGAGTGAAGATTGCAGGAGAAATAAGGGATTTCAGGAAAGCTATAGTGAACGTGTACGCATCATGAGCGTGATTTTTTCAAGAACCTGTCCAGCTCGAAGCGGTTTCATTTTAGTATTTCGATGTCTGATCGCACACTCGAGGTTGGCTTACCTCTCGAATCGATGAGAGTGCTGTCTATGTAACCGCCACCGCTTGCTAAGACGAGCAGTTCCTCTGTCAAAAGAAACAATATGTTATTTGTTATTGAACAATAAAGATAAGCTTTAAGCGGATGTAGGCAAAGAAGAGTCAACATCAGACAACAAACAATGGACGGGGTAAACGATTCCAAAATGATCCTCTCCCTATTGTCAAGCAGAAGCCTGCTTGAGACAAGCGATGCGTGTGGGTGAGTCATCTGTTGGCGTGGAGCTCCGCTTTGACTGCTTTTGCAGTGTAAGAAACTTATTCGTAAAAGAGCATCCAACAGTGCATATCGTCGTCGCCGTTTACCCAACGGTGTTGAGGATACACGCATGCTAAGTAACCAATGCCAAAGTTAGTCATTGTGACCATGTGTGAGTAGCCGAAGCTGCTGCTCAAGAGGATGCGTATTCCCATAGCGGTGCTGATACGGTCGATACTTGGCTTGAACTCTACAGCAACTGTGCAGAGCCATATAATGAGTTGGGCACCAGGATGGTGCGCTCCATGTTGGTTGACCATTTCACACAACAAATTTGTAGCCGCCTGAATTTTCGCTTTACTTGTATTGCACACATGGTCGCAAAGTCTATTTTGCAGTCCATCCACGCCGTTTATGTCCACTAACCTACCACCACTATGCGAGGGCAGTGTCTGCGTGAGTGGTAGCACTGCTTCCGCAGGGACATCCAAGGTAATCAATTCGCATAATATGCGTACCCTGTCATGAAGAGACTGGCGCATCCCCAATTGTCTCAGTGCATAATCGGGTAAATGAATAGAGCATGGATCAAGAAGCAGATCACGAGCAAGCTTACGCGTTGGCGCGACAGCCATGTGCGGTTCAAGTGCTTTTGCCATGGCCTGGGCGTAAGCAGGCTCTGATATTGCTACACACAGCATCGTTTTTGAAATTGATGCAACAGTGGCCCCCGCTGTCTCATTGTCTAGCAGTATGGCAATCGCGGACCGAATAAAGAGATCCTCCACCCCTGCTGGCAGATGTGCTGTCGCTACACATTCATTAGCCACATGGATGAACACATCGATGCATGGTATGGGTATCTTAGCTGGTAGTTCAGCTAAAAGTCGAAACAGATTTCCAAGACCGTCTTGACTGAGTGCATCTATGACGGCAAGCATCTGGGACTGGGAACGAGTTGCAATGAAGAGACTGACCAGTCCCACCAGATGACAGTGTTCCTGTGTACGCTCATTACATGTCCGAATGAACATGTCGGTGTACAGCTGGTGGAACTGTGGGCTGACCTTGTCGGTACCTATGCTGACCTGCCGACCACACGCATTAAGCGCAGCGCTCAGAAAGACGGTGGGCATGCTGGCGATCAAGCAAGCAACACCGTTCATGTCCAATGTAAGCTCAGTCGTAATGTCGTTGTAGTACTGTAGCATCCTCGCAACCCCCTTTAATGCTTTGCGCATAATCACAGGTGAAACAGCATACGGTGTGGCTGTCTCGAGCAAACTAGCAATGCCCTAGTAGCAGTCTTGAAATCACCGTGTCCAGAGCAGCGTCTAATCCTAGAAGAAGCTAGCATCAATCTGATATTCAGTGGTAGTAAGCAACCGCACATCCACATTGTGCAATTTGAGTGACAGGATGACAACACGCCTTCTCTGCCAGCGTTGCAGAGGCCGCAGTTGACGCAATCAGTTCTAATACCATCATGAACTTAGAACACTTTATGCACCTGAAAACAGCGAAACGAATCTCACACGAATCTCTCTCTATCGAACTTCGACTCATTCGATGCGCCGAACGAAAAACCAGAATTCGCCCCCCGTACAGTCAGCAGATAATCTCAAGGCGGGGTGATGTTGCCATCGCCGTATAAATGCATACCCGGGTTGTGCGGAAACCTAGCGGCCTCCAGATAGTTGGTCTTGGCTGCATCCTGTACAGCTTGGGCTGACATGACATTGGAGTGAGATGCCAGATGGTCTATCCTGGCTGCATCCTGTACAGCTTGGGCTGACATGACATTGGAGTGAGATGCCAGATGGTCTATCCTGGCTGCATTCTGTACAGCTTGGGCTGACATGACATTGGAGTGAGATGCCAGATGGTCTATCCTGGCTGCATTCTGTACAGCTTGGGCTGACATGACATTGGAGTGAGATGCCAGATGGTCTATCCTGGCTGCATCCTGTACAGCTTGGGCTGACATGACAACGACCTGGGCCTCCACTTCTTTTTTCGCCTTATCCAGTCTTTCCAAGTAAGCGATGCTGTCACCTGCAAAGGTTGGAATGTGAGCAAGATGGCGGGGACATTTATTGGAATATGGTTGGCAAGGGATTCCGTATTTACGTCGAGTGCAGTCCATGTAATTCGCTCACAATTTATGTACACTCAATCACAATTTATGACTGTAGAAGTCGCCCGCTCTTATACAGTTGCGTGACCAGCACCAGCGCATCAGCATTGTTTATAACAAATCCCCCCAGCTTATGAATTCTTTCAAGAGTCTGCGTCGGCACACAACATAACTCGGGTTTGTATTCACGTGTCTCCATGTTTCCTGAATAGTCGCTGCGGCTCTGCGTCTTCGCACTAAACGGCACGCGTCTTGGAAGGATACCAACATGTTGCGGTTTCTACTCAATAAATGCCAGTCCCATGGTTTGTCCGGGTTACTCGAGACAATGTCCCAAGTGGCTACTCCGGGATTCGCACTCAATCCAAGCCAGTTCCACGGCTTGTCCGGGTTACTCGAGACAATATCCCAGGTGGCTACACTGGGGTTTGTGCTCAAATAATACCAATCCCATGGTTTGTCCATGTTACTCGACACGATGTCCCATGTGGCTACACTAATGCTCAACCAATACCAATCCCATGGTTTGTCCGGGTTACTCGAGACAATATCCAGGGTGGCTACCCCGGGATTCACACTCAATCCACACCAATCCCACGGCTTGTCCGGGTTACGTCGAGACAATAGTCCCACGAGGCTACACTGGGTTTTTGCTCAACCAATACCAATCCCATGGCTTGTCCGGGTTACTGGAGACAATGTCCCACTGTGGACTACTCCTGGGATTTCGCACTCAATCCACGCCAGTTCCACGGCTTGTCCAGGTTACTAAACACGATGTCCCATGTGACATTGGGGTTTGTGCTCAACCAATTCCAATCCCATGGTTTGTCCAGGTTACTCGACACGATTTCCATTGTGGCTACACAGGTGTTTGTGCTCAATCCAATCCAATCCCATGGTTTGTCCAGGTTACTCGACACGATGTCCCAAGTGGCTACTCCGGGGTTTGTGCTCAAATAATACCAATTCCATGGTTTGTCCAGGCTAGTCGACACGATGTCCCAATTGGCTACTCCGGGATTCGCACTTAATCCCCGCCAATCCCATGGTTTGTCCATGTTACTCGAGACAATGTCCCAGGTGGCTACACTCGCGTTTGAGCTCAATCCACTCCAGTTCCACGGCTTGTCCGGGTTACTCGACACGATGTCCCACGTGACGACACTGGCGTTTGTGCTCAACCAATACCAATCCCATGGTTTGTCTGGGTTACTCGACACGATGTCCCACGTGACGACACTGGGGTTTAAGCACAATTTACTCCAATTCCACGGTTTGTCTGGGTTACTCGACACGACGTCCCATGTCAGGTATGGATTATCACTCAAGTGACCCCAATCCCATTTGCATTCTCCGGCTTTTACTCGATCCAGTATGTGACTAATTTCGATGTCGAGCATTATATAAATTCTCACGGTTGTGTTGTTCTCAAATAAAGTAAAGTGGGACCATTCTTTATGTAAAGAAGTAAGTAAAGTGGGACCATTCTTTTACACTACAGTCGACGGAATACTAAAATGAAACCGCTTCGTGTACGGTGTAACCTAAATGTGTAGAAATCAACGGTGCAGTGGAACACCAATACGATTGTGAATCAACAAATTGCAAGATGTTAACGAAAATATCCATTGAAGGACCAGCCGCACTTAAGCGATCGCCTCTTCCCCGGTACCGTGGACCAAAAGAACACGGGGTCTTGATCGTGCTGAGTTTCCCGTTGAAATATTCGCATGTCTTGAAGCGTTCTTTGGCCTCCTTCAGCAGAAATGCGCTGTCCGGGCCGTTCACATTTCCAAAATAATTTTGAGCATGTAGGGAAGGGAGGATGAGTGACTTTGATAATCGTTTGCGGCAGCTTGAGGCGGACCGCAAAGTGTTGTTCGAGGAACAGGCAAACCAGCGTCAGGAGATCCAGCGCCTGGACAAGGAGATCCAAGCCGTGCGGGATGCCACGTCCACCCAGATCGAGCGTGAGTTGGAAAGGGCATGGGCCGAGGCGTACCATGAACTGCAAGGGATGTTGACCGATGCTCAGTTGACCCAAGTTAAACTGGCAACATTCGGCATGCACAAACTCACACCCCATCTTGCTTGTTGAAAATCCTTGCTTGCCATCTCATGGAGCAGCCTCCTGAACGACTCGCTAGCTTGAGACATCAGATCACAAATCCGCTCCATACCATGTTTCGCAACCAGTCAAAATCGGCCGGGAGGCAGGAACGCCCATTCATTGTCAAAGCTTTGCATGGGGGGAGTTCATGAATTTGCTTGGTGTGTTTGCCTTGCCATAAAAATAATGAGAGCGGTAGGTAATATACCTGAAAAATGCATACGTATTACGTTCGTGCTGTATGCACGTTGCAATATGATCAATTGATAGATTGGTTTCGATCGCATCCTAAAAACATATGCTGGCCTCAGCAGATGATGGACTGGGGTGATGTGTTTCCAGATCTGTACGATGTTCTAGACATTGATGAGGGTGCTGTTGATCAAGAAATTCTGAGGGCGTTTCGCATTCAAGTGGTCAGGGTTCATCCCGACAAGCTAGGTCCTTTGGCATCTGAAGATGAACGAACAGCAGCTGCCCTCCGCACACGAGTTATTCTGCAAGCGAAGAACGTGTTGATGAACACCGAAAGCCGCAAGGAATATGACAGTGAGCGGCGAATGAGAAGGCAAGGGGATCAGCAATCCAAGTCTGGTTTTAGTGCGCCGGAGGAGGCATCTGCTGGCATGGCGCATGTTTGGGAGGTCTGGGCCAATGTTGTTGTAGAAGGGTTTGCCAAGCAGTTTGAGGCAGGAGCTCGAGGCGAAGCGAGTGGTGCAGCTTTTGGAAACGATTCTGCTGCCAGCCATAGGGGTGGGCTTGGGTGGGGAGAGAGGCTTCAAGCTAGGGCTGACACTGTCTACTGTTTTCAATACCGGATGTATTTCTGTGGTCGTGAAGGCGCTCTCTGCCGAGGACCAAAAGTTGTTTTTCCAGGCTCTGGAAGTGTTGTGTACCAAAATGCCTTGAGTAATACAGTTGTTGAGAAAAGTCCGCAGCTGAATTCCCCTGCCCCACTCAGTGGGGTCCCGCGATTCCTCTTTCATACTTGCCATTTCCCGACATATTTGAGAATTCCCACTTTATTTCAGAACAACATAAAGGAGTTTCTTCATTGATCTAATAATAATTTTGACGTGAACTGTCAAAATGTTGCAAGAAGAATATGAAAGAGAATTACGTGTGTTGGTGGAAAAAACATCGACCCCCGTCCGAAGCCTGGTAGGTTCCATCACCAATGACTTAACTGTAACATGGTTTAGCTTGAAATGGAAAATACTCGAAATTCTTGGGTATGACGTCCAGGTCATTCATGCATGCGAATATGGTTGCGGTAGAGTTTCCCCTGCCCACTTTCGTCAATCACCCGCCCCTCTCTCCCCATCCGTGTTCATGTGGTTCAGCCTCTGTTAAGTTCACCACCCATGTCATGCATTCCTTTGTGTGTGTGTGTCAGTCAGTCAGTCTCTCTGTGACTCGAGGAGTCGGAACCATCCCAGCAAGTGAAGAACTACTACATCGATGTAAAACGCGAAGATGCAATTGCTGGATTGAATGGCCTGTTCGGAGTGTCACGCGAGGACTCAGGTGCACGCCTGGTGGAGTACATGCCATCCCATGACCAACCAGGTCCCTCTCATCTGAACATGGCCACCAGCAAGCAAATATTTGGATGACATGGGGGCGCTCGTGAATGGAAGGAATAGAGAGAGAGGGAACGTTACATACTCAGCAAAACAATGCCGAGACCTGTATTGATCAAAGTTGTTTACACTCGTTTTTATTAAAACAATTGTTTAGTTGCTAATCTGTCATCGGGGTTGTAGCTCAGTGGTAGAGCGTGAGGTTAAGCCAATTTTCTTCATTCCTTGATCATGTCGCCCACTGATTGGTTCGAATCTCGGTACCTCCAGTGTTTTTCCAAAGTTCCACCTTCAGTTAATCAATTTCCTGGCTTCGGATATCTTGACTGAAGACGCGTCCACCGTGATCCACAGCTGTCACGATCATACGACGAATTGTCACAGATCCAAGTGTTGTTCCGTCTTTCATGTCAATGTTGATGAGATGCGGTATCCATGACGAAAGTCTACTCGCGCACATAGTGGCCTGCTGTATGGCTTTCAACACCTTGGCATTTCCAGTTTTGGCATGGGCTTTGAGGATTTTCGTCTCCACCACGAAAAGTGTGTTGATAGCATGTGAGAATACAAGGGCGTCCCCGTTGGCGCGCTTGAAGCAGCCGTCATCGAAGACGTACTCCACAGCGACGAGGAACAAACGTGACGATGGGGATGTGTGGTGTTTTTGTTTAATTAAGTGGCGCAATGCGTTATACTCCAAGACGCGTGGATCGCCGGAAGTAGCCGATGACGTCCGCAGTGCATTGAGACGGCTGACATTCCGGCAGTGGAGGCGATCAAGAAACTTTGATGTGTCGAGACTGTCCATGTCCAGCGCCCTTCCTAGTTGGCGGACTGGATTTGAAATGGGCTGACAAGGTTGTGGCGGCATCGCGTCGATGAAGACTCTTTTCTTCGCGCATACGTGGATGTGGCAATGACTCCAATCTCAAAAGAAGGCTTTACATATCCGTCTGTGTGGCGTGTTGAAAGAGCGAGAGAGCGAGATAGAAAGATAGAGAGAGAGAAAGAGAGAGAGAGAGAGAGGGATAGATATTCGCGTGTGTATGTATTTTGCGTTATTTGTAGATGGAAGAAAGGAAAGAGTAGGGTGGTGTGCGAATGACGAGCTAGTGAAGAGCTAGTGATGAGGAGAATAAAAGAAAAATATGCATTCTCGGGGCGAGGAGGGTCTTTTATGATGCCTGGCTATCGTACCTCCAGCAATACACAAGGATTGGGCATGCCTATAAATTCGACAGTGTTCCGCATCTTGCGTGTGTCCTCCGATACATTGGACAGTGTTCCGCCGTTTGCGATGACTTGACGCAGGCGTTCCGAATGAATCCGGTATTTGAGTATTTTCCCTTACAAGTCTGATGCTTGATGTGAACTGTGGGCTCCCCTCCGGTCGCCCCCGGTCGCTCCGCTGGGGGGAAGAGGTGAAAGGGGCTCTGCCGCTTGTTTATACAGCCCGCAATTCTGCGGCGTTTACGGATATGCAGAACAGTAAATGAAACATATATCAGATGGAATGTGTTGGGATAGCGCCTTTTGCAAATTATATTACATCCCCAGGGGATTTGTCGGAGTATAACGCGTTTTTTAAAAGCTGTAATTGCATATCTTTTCTTTCCTGGCTCAATTCGAAGAACGCGTCCATGTTTATAAGCGTATACAATGTATTGTATGGCACTTGTATGAAGTTCATATATCGGCCTTTACATCCAGGATTTCGGATTCTGTACGCTTTGTCTTTTTTTACGATTGCAACGTGCTTCACATAACGTTGTTTATCTATCACATATTCAGCATGTCGCATTTCGGTGTGACACACGTCACCATTTAGAAATAGAACGCCATTGACGGCAGAAATATACCAGTTGAACAGGTCTATTGGTTCGCCTTTAATAAGTATGTGTTTTGCGTGTTAGTGTTTGCATTTTTATGAAGAAGAAAGATTTTTCACACGCACATCGGAACGCAATCGCTTTTAGCCACTGTTAAATTGGATTCCCCGCTCTTCCATGCATGATGCGGTCTCTTCCATGCACGACGCGTCTCCTCAGTTTGTGCAATTCCACTGTCCCGCTCCGGTGCTTTTTCTTTTTGTTTAAGCATTCAGGTGTAAAAATCTCCAACCAATGCTTGGAGATGCATGAGTATAAATGCAATTGCAATTATCATTTAAAATGGGTCTTGCGTAGAATTTACTATCCCGCCCGACAGCAATTATGCCCCAACCACGACCACCATGTGTGTTGGTTGTGCCCCCGGATATGGATATTGCGCCAACCGTCGCAGAACTGGATATCAAGGGCATTGCAAGGCACCTAACGACAAGATGCATGGATAAATGCATTGACTATGTACCTGTTTTTTTGGGATGTGGTTGTGCACGTCATGAAGTGGCTCTGTGCAAGGAACTTCGTTCGCTGGGCTACAAACTGCACAATGAGATGTTCCTGGACGACGTCGTGACGACTGCGGCGATCTCTAACATTGCTGCGTACACAAAGACGACGCACGCTGACTACGATCCGCGTCCTGTACTGGTGTTCTCATTTACTGACTTAAAGTCGCACATGTTGAATCTATCAAAAACTCCGCAGATTAAATTCATTGTCATTGGCATCCATGCATCTCAAAAATTCAAGGTTAAAGATGAACTGTATGGATTCCATTCGTTCTTGTGCACATGCGCACGTCTGTCAATCCAAGGTGTCGTACAATCTGAGTACCTCAACTACATGTGCAAATCGTCTATTTCAAACGATGATACATCACACACGGAGCAGTGCGCCCCGGACTCCAATACGTGGGTGTACCACAAGTGCTGGTGGGAACATGCGTGTGATGGCATCACATGTACAGGAGCATCTTGGCTCCTTCAGGCAAGCACTTGAACTTACACTGTTTTAGTTGATAATCTTAAATTGTGAGTACTTTTGAAAAATGCAACAACACCTCTTGCGGTTGTGCATTGAGTTGACAATAAAAAAAAATTCAACAACTCTTTGTTCGTCTCAAAAAGTTTACTTACAAATTCACGTCGTTTTCGATTTACACCAAAGCGTTTCCATCTCCACAGAGTAGAACGACTGATGTTCGTAAACACAGAAGTTTTGAACACACCCAAGTCAGCGACCATTCTTAACGCCAATTTTCTAATGGCGATGTCGTACATTTATTTCCATCTGATATATGTTTCATCCTGCAAATCGTTCTTGGTCAAGGACATGCTACTAATGACACTGCTTCAGGCAGAATACTGCGCATTTGTTCATGATCATCGTCCATTTGGGCGTTGTGCGGTAGTCGCCCTGCCCGATTTCCCTTCCGTATCCATGCGTTTTGTAGAACACGTCCATGAGTGCACTGCCCTCGACCAATCCTTGGCCGCCTCCATTTTCCGCATCCGCAGAGAGGCGAACGACCATGTCATCGGGAATGTCATCGTATACACGGATAGAAGCACCCATTTGGTGGATATATTGGACAAAGACAACGGGCATACACATCTTGGTGTTGTGTACAGTTGTTCTCAAATAAAGTGGGCACACCTTATAATCATCCTGACTGCAGATTGTTGCTTTTGGGCAACGTTGGGGGGTGCAGCAGGTTGAAGCCTCTTCCTCATCCGGTGATACCAGGAGGCAAAGTAGTACCATTCCCTATTAATCCAATTATCATGTACAACTCCATGACGCAATGGGTCAACCCCCCCATGTCTGCCTTCCAATCCCTCCCTGCACCAGAGCGGCATGGCCACTTGGTTGAATGACGATATTGCACCAAGTCGATATCGTGATCACAGCATTGTGCTCCTCTCTGTTGAAGTCTGTCGATGATGTTCTCTAGGTTGTTCAAATGGCTACAGAGACAACAAAGCGAATCATACCTGTTGTTGTTTCGCAGCAGGGCTACGGAGGCTTCAACAGCCGCATGCGCCACCCGCACTGCCTCATAAGATCGCTCATCAGCTCGCTCAGCAGTTTGGACAAGTGCAGCCAATGCAGCATTCTTGTCTGGCCCTCCGTCAGCGATGATGCGGCCTAGCTGAGCTGGTGATGTATTAGTGAAGTCCATGCTTATTATCTGTGTGCAGGAAAAAATGGAAACAGTTCATACACTATAACGTCTGTCGCCTCATTATACCGTTTATTTGGATGCATTTAAGTATTCCGTTGACTGTAGTATAAAGGGACGTCGTGTGTGACAATCTACTTTAATCGCGATGTCCGAATCACCAATGTCAGACACAGAGATGCGCGAGACATGCGAGACGTCCGTGGAGAAGACGCGGATCATCCTCGACTTCCTCCTAATCGAAGCCAAGTCGTGCCTGGTCGTGGTGGGCGCCGGGGGCACCGGCAAGACGCACGCACTGAACGCCGCCCTCGGAGCGTTGCCGGACGACCTGGAACTCAACGTGTACGTGTGGAACGACGGGGAACTCCAGTCCGTGAGGAGGTTCAGCCACGTGGGCGCGTCGAGCAAGTGGGTGGTGTTTCGACACGAGTACGACTCTCTCGCACGGGAGCTGGTCCGAGAATGGTCGGCAGGAGGGCACTGTGTACAGGCCGTGCGCTTCGCGGGCACCAATGGAAATGATTATTGATGCGCACGATGTGAGCCAGCACTTTGCTTTTAAGGCTACTTTGAAGATGTAACTTTTACAGTCAATGGGCGTTCCTGTCTCCCGGCCGATTTTTTAAAATTTCTAATCAGGATTTAGAGCCTCCGCTAGCTTGAGACATCAGCACCAATGAATCACAATTCCGCTCCATACCATGTTTCGCAACCAGTCAAAATCGGCCGGGAGGCAGGAACGCCCATTAGTCCTTGAATGTTTTGTGAAGACAATATCTGTATTGACAAGATCGTTTACAAAACGTCCTCAGTTTCTGGCGTCGACTTGTGCATCGTGTGTCTTGCTACCGCTTTGCAGATACCGCTACCGCTTTGCAGATACCGCTACAGCTACCGACAGGCAAGTGCAACCAATGGTTTTTAGGGTTATAGGGTTTATCCCAACTCATTATTTATTTATACCATCCTGTGCGCTTGCATGAATATACACATGTTCATCGAAATGCAATCTCACACTCGATCATCGTTTCCATTCCTAACGTCGGTTCCCTGTGACATCCTTGATCGTATTGCCCTATTCTCTTCCAACCCCCAGATTGTATTAGTGTGTAAAACTCTGCGCAAAAGATTTTCAGGATTGCCCCTTGCCGGACTGATCAAACCACCACAGCTCGTTGGAGAGATGATGGCGAAAGGGGGGCGCGCCGACCTTCTAGCAGTATGCTTGGTTTCCAATCCTCTTGTACAGGTTCAGGGGACCCTACAATTTAGGGCGAACCAAAATGAAAACAATCTTCTCTATGTGGGTGCCAAGGCCGGTCACGCAGATGTCTGTAAGCTGCTGATGGATCCAGCGGTGGCTGGACTTGAGTTCAGGGCCAAGGCGAACTCTAGCGACAGCAGGGCCTTATGGGCGGCCGCCAAGGAAGGTCACGCCGATGTCTGCAAGCTGCTCATGGATCCAGTGGCGGCTGGACTCGAGTTCAGGGCCCAGGCGAACTCTAGCGACAGCTGGGCATTGTTGGTGGGTGCCAATGCAGGTCACGCAGATGTCTGCAAGCTGCTCATGGATCCAGAGGTGGCTGGAATTGAGTTCAGGGCCCTGGCGAACTCTAGAGACAGCAGGGCCTTGTTTGTGTGTGCCAATGAAGGTCAAGTAGATGTCTGCAAATTGCTGATGGATCCAGCGGTGGCTGGAATTGAGTTCAGGGCCCTGGCGAACTCTAGAGACAGCAGGGCCTTGTGGGCGGCTGCCAATGAAGGGCACGCCGATGTCTGCAAGCTGCTCATGGATCCAGTGGTGGCTGGACTTGAGTTCAGGGCCCTGGCGAACTCTAGCGATAGCAGAGCATTGTGGGCGGCTGCCAAAGAAGGCCACGCATATGTCTGCAAGCTGCTGATGGATCCAGAGGTGGCTGGAATTGAGTTCAGGGCAAGGGCTAACTCTGTAAACAGCAGTGCATTGTTGGCAGCTGCCAGGGCAGATCACGCTGATGTCTGCAAGCTGCTGATGGATCCAGCGGTGGCTGGAGTTGAGTTCAGGGCCCGGGCAAACTCCGACGACAGCAGGGCCTTGGGGACGGCTGCCAATGAAGGTCACGCAGATGTCAGCAAGCTGCTCATGGATCCAGAGGTGACTGGACTTGAGTTCAGGGCCAGGGCGAACTCTAGCGACAGCAGGGCATTGTGGGTGTCTGCCAAGGCAGGTCACGCAGATGTCTGCAAGATGTTGATGGATCCAGAGGTGGCTGGACTTGATTTCAGGGCCCGGGCTAACTCAATCGACAGCAGGGCCTTGTGGAGTGCTGCGGAGGTAGGTCACGCAGATGTCTGCAAGCTTCTGATGGATCCAGCGGTGGCTGGAGTTGAGTTCAGGGCCCGGGCAAACTCCGACGACAGCTGGGCATTGTGGGCGGCTGCCAATGCAGGTCACGCAGATGTCTGCGAGCTGCTGATGGATCCAGAGGTGGCTGGACTTGAGTTCAGGGCCCGGGCAAACTCCGACGACAGCAGGGCCTTGGGGGCGGCTGCCAAAGAAGGCCACGCAGATGTCTGCAAGCTACTGATGGATCCAGCTGTGGCTGGAATTGAGTACAGGGCACAGGCGAACTCTAGCGGCAGCTGGGCATTGGTGGTGTCTGCAAAGGAAGGTCACGCAGATGTCTGCAAGCTGCTGATGGATCCAGATGTAGCTGGACTCAAGTACAAGGCCCGGGCGAACTCTAGCGACAGCTGGACCTTGTTTGTGGGTGCCAATGCAGGTCACGCAGATGTCTGCAAGCTGCTCATGGATCCAGCGGTGGCTGGAATTGAGTTCAGGGCCCTGGCGAACTCTGTCAACAGCAGGGCCTTGTGGGCAGCTGCCAAGGAAGGTCACGCAGATGTCTGCAAGCTGCTGATGGATCCAGAGGTGGCTGGACTTGAGTTCAGGGCCCTGGCGAACTCTAGCGATAGCAGAGCCTTGCGGGAGGCTGCGAATGACGGTCACGCAGATGTCTGCAAGCTGCTGATGGATCCAGCAGTGGCTGGACTTGAGTTCAGGGCCCTGGCGAACTCTAACGACAGCTAGGCCTTGTGGGAGGCTGCAAAGGAAGGTCACGCATATGTCTGCTTGCTGCTGATGGATCCAGAGGCGGCTGGCCCCGAGACCTGTCACAATATACTTTATCATTATTGAGTGTAACACTTTATTGCTTTCGATTTCATCTCGATCTCAAGTTTTAACCATAATGGGCGTTCTTGTCTCCCGGTCGTTTTTTTTTAAGTTACATGATCGAAGGAATCACAAATCCGCTCCATACCATGTTTCGCAACTAGTCAAAATCGGCCGGGAGTCAGGAACGCCCATTAAGTATAAGAAATCAAGACTATGTCTAGTATATTGCTTTGCGCACCCTATCTCTTCTGTGTAAAACAGAAACAATGGATAACTTCAAGAAGTTGGATACCAGCATGTATGCGTGTTTCACAGTTTCAGGCAGTACGTGGAATGGCAAACATTTTATTTTACATGGAACGGTGGTATTCGATAATGAGGATGACGCCAAGCAATGTTTAGAAATACTCGACCTGTACAAAGAGACATTCTACTACAGGCGTACATCGAACGTGATGAATAAGACTATGTTCACGTTTGACGGAACGACAATCCACCTATTATCTGGTGCCAAAATTGAGTACGCCCAGAATGCTGCTCGATTGAAGAAGATTGTAGAGATAGAAAATACGTACACGGCAAACACATGGGAATACATGGACGATTACGTAAGGCTATTCGGGTATCTTCCGCTCAGGAAAAGGGCATTCTGGAGCTGCTTGCTGTTATGTTTTTCGTGCAGTTGTGTATTCTGTATCGATCCATGCTATTACGAAGCTAAATCTCCTCGCACGTAGGTGATCTCAACGTTTTTCCATTTCCAAGCCTGCTTGATACACACGGCTTTCGTTTGAGTACATGCGGTTGTTGATACGCCGCCTTGGTACAGTATGTGTGAGGATGAATGGAGGATGGACGTGTACTTTTTAGATTGTATCAATCTCCTGAAGACAGTAAGTCAACGGACTGGGGTCTGCTTGAGAAAGCCTCCTTGGTTTACACACGAGGACACGTAAAATAACTGTCGAAATGTAGAGAATCTTTAACAAACAACAGACTCTGAAAACATGTGTCTGCACATGAGGACACGTAAAATAACTATCGAAATGTAGAGAATCTTTCACAAACAAACATGGCTACAGTTGTTCTCAAATAAAGTGGGACACTTTATAATCATCCAGACTGCAGATCGTTGCTTTTGGGCAACGTTGGGGGGTGCAGAAGGTTGAAGAGGTTCTCGAAGATATTCCGAGTAGCCTCTTTGGTAAACCGTTCAACCGTTCAACCGTTCAGGAAGCCCTGGACTGCTTAGTGGCACCGTAATTTATTATCCCTTTTTTTTCTTCTTGAGACTTCTCATTTGTTAGCTTCTTACCTCCGCCACTGTAAGTGGTTGAGATCTGGGTCCTGCTCTAAGGGGTTTAATACCTACGCCACCAAAACGGTGGTTGGGAGTTTGGTTTGTTTGTCCTCGACACACCCCTGATGTAATGGGGTTTTTTGCTTTGTGGGTGCTTTTTCTTTTTGTTTAAAGCACAGAGTCTCATACACCCTCGCGGTGTCAAGTAGACTTTAACATGTAATGTAATGTAATGTAATGTAATGTAACCGTCTGTGTCCCCATATCAGTATCAGGGGGTGGGGTTGTCGAGGAACTTCTCGGCGCGTCTCGGCGAAACGCGAGAGGACGCTCTCTCCCAAAGACTTGGTGAAGTGTAAGCATCAGGATGTTTCTGGAAGCGTTCACATCGCGGTCCCAAGTCTTCCCGCAGTGAAGCATACCACCGCTCTGTTGGCGTGGCGCTCCGCTTTGACTGCTTTTGCAGTGGAGAATCTTATGAATCCGCTTGCGTCCTTCTGTACATTCCCAACCTGTACCGTCTTGCTTCTTACGATGAGTGAGTGCCACCATGTTGCAAAGGTGGTTCTCACAGCAGCTGCATCGTTGAGATGTTCTGAACTCATCGATGTCCTCCATGATGACGTTTTCTCGGCTACGAAGCTCGAAACGAATAGCTTGGAGAGGGCCACAAGTCCGCCTAGAGATTGGCGTCGCCCCCAGACCTTTCCAATCACCAAACCCGACGAGTACCTTAGCGCTCTTCTTTCTCGGAGCTACGAAGTCAGCAATCTCAACAATAAGTTTCTGTTTCTTGCAGTACCTTCGAAAGCGGAGGTTTCGGTACCCCCTGGAAGCACGATGGGCAAGAAGGATTGGGGCGGCACCCATGTAGAATCTGGCGTACGCACCAATCTGTTCAGAACTCGAAGAGTCTCTATCCGGAATGATACCACCGACGATATCAGCCGTCTCGAGGTTCCAAACGTCAGTTTGACGCTGAGACTTGAAGATCAGACCCTTGCGATAATATTGCGCCGAGCTGTACGATCTGGTACCTCCGTTGAGTCCTGTTACAGTCACGATATCAGTAACACCCGGGTCTACCGCAGCCACGACCACATTGTCAAGGAAGGATACAATGCCACCCTCGTCTGTTGTCACGTACTCATGCGCCCGCGTAGAGAACGCGTCTGCAGGCATCGAACATGTCAGACACGTAGGCTTATTCATCAAGATGCTGACTGCAAAGCCGTCTGTCACAATGCGGTAACCGAACTTCCGAGAAACTGTCTCCACTTTCTTGAGGTTTGCGAAGCGCTCCCATATTCCTTGATGGTTTTTGGAAGCAACGTCTGCCTTGCATGAATCAAAGTGGCACTCGTTGACCATATAGAAAAAGGCCATTTTCGAAATCGGAATGTGCGACAGAGTGAATCCAGATTTGTAAGGCAACAACGAGAATGTGCGATGTTTTTCGTTTTTAGTTTTTCGTTTTTCTTCGATGGTCTCCGACAATATCTTGTGGTACAGAGGCAGGGTCATGTGAGCCCGAGACGCAACAGTGTTTCCGGATGGTAAAGGTAGAACCCCCCTGAGACAGAATGCCACTTCGCGTGCAAAGAAGCGTTTCGCGTTATCTGCGTCCACCCTAAGGTTCTTCGAGGAGAGCCAAGCTTCGCTCAACTTTTCAAGCCTCTCTTGAAGTTTAGTCAACCTAACACGCAAAGGGGATCCTTCTGGTTCCTTCCTACCGACCCTCTTCTTCGCAAGAGCAACTGCACTTTTTGCCGATCGAAGTCTAGATGTTGGAAGCTTGGTTGGCAGCTTTGTTGTATGAGTGCTCATCTTGAAGATGACGTCGAGATTCTTTGTAGGGCACTTGATCAATGCAGCCACGATGTCCGACCGCAGGCGCTTTGCAATCTGTGGGTACTTCCACTTCAAGTAAGTCGTTATGCGTCGCTCAAGGTTGGTCCAAAGATGGTTAGAGGCCATTGTGGCCATGAGAATAGACAGGTCTGCAATGATCTGGTTCTTCACGCTCCCCCGAATGTCAACTTTGGATTGCCCCGGCTCTCTTAACAAGTCGAACAGAAGCCGACTACTCTCGAAGTCTTCGCCAAGAGTCGACCCCTTACAGTTGTTGGTACTGACTGCAATAAGGCACCGGTAGAAGAAGTTGCGATTTACGGGAGGGACAGCGATACCATTCTCAAAAAGACGAGCAATGTGGAAATTTGCGAAAATATAACCCTCTCCAAGCAACTTGTTCATGTCCAGTACCAGTGTGTCTATCTTGTTACGAAGCCAATCATGGGGAATAAAGGTACTCAATTTCATCTTGACCACACAAATCGCTCGCCCAGGTGCACACTCCCCGTCTTCCTCCCCTTCATAATCGACAAGTTCTGCAACGTCATCATGTTGGTCAGCCTCATGTACCAACGATGATGACGCGCCGATCCCATTCTCCATCAAAAATTGTACCCCGAAAACGTTTTGATGTAATCTGGATCTGCAGACAGGCTCTCTCGAACATTCCTAACCCAATCTCTCGTATTAATCATATATTTTGACAAGTCTTTATACCTCCACATTTCTAGAACACAACATATTTGCATTAAGTAATCGAAATTACAGGTTGACGTCAATGGACATGATGCCCTGTAGTCTCTCTTCATGCTTCCAAATATTTGTTCAATCGCATTAGCTCTGGGGCAATAAGGAGGGGTGTACAAAAGCTTCCACCCTTTGCATTCGGATATATCCTTGATTTCTGAAGAATGGTGAAACCGAATATTATCCATGACGATCGTGGTTTTCTTTGGGATGACCAAAGTTTTAAAGAATTTAATGAAATCTTCTTTTTTACAATTGTGCTCCAATAACTGATAATCTATTATTCCCTGAGATGAAATAGCGAGTAATAAAGTGAACTTCACACGACGGAGGTTACTCATTGTATTCGTAGTTAATCGAGAACCGATCTTGCTGTATCCATATTTGCTGTGTTCTCCAGCGTAAAATCCTGCTTCGTCGATACAAACAACGTTAGAGCTTTCTCTGTACTTGTCACAAAACATTTCTACATTTTCTTTTGAATGTTCGTAGAGAACTGTGGGAAACGCCTTCTTCCTAGAAAATCCACATTGTTTTATGTGTCTCGATGCAGTACTGATCGATAATCTCACATTACAACTCTTGCAAATTATACCGACCAAATCCTTGCATGTTATGAAGGGGTTCTCTGCAATATTATTGGATATCGTGGAACGTAAAAGCATGGACAATTCTTTCCTTTTTCGTTTTAAACGCTTACTTTTACCCACCTGATCAGCATTGACCCATCTATGTAGTGAGCTCTTGGACACGTTGTATATATTACAAACCTTCCTGAGACTCCTCAAAAAATATTTGTAGTGAACCAAGGACCTGTACCTGGTTTCAGGGGATATCATTCAAATTATACTGAGTGTCCCAAAATTATTTGAGAACAACTGTATTAATGTCATCTGCTTTGGCACGGTGGTCCTCCGCCCGTCGAGTGTAACAAAGAATCCATCAGAACCTTGCAGACATCCAGATAGCCTCCCTTAGCGCCGGCCCTTAGTGCCTGACTGTTGTCGTCATCTGCCTTGGCTTGGTGCTCCTCGCCCGCGAACAAAGGATCCATCAGAACCTTGCAGACATCCACATGACCTCCCTTAGCGCCGGCCCTCAGTGCCTGACTGTTGTCGTCATCTGCCTTGGCTCGGTGCTCCTCGCCCGCGAACAAAGGATCCATCAGAACCTTGCAGACATCCACATGACCTCCCTTAGCGCCGGCCCTCAGTGCCTGACTGTTGTCGTCATCTGCCTTGGCTCGGTGCTCCTCGCCCGCGAACAAAGGATCCATCAGAACCTTGCAGACATCCACATGACCTCCCTTAGCGCCGGCACTCAGTGCCTGGCTATTATTGTCATCTGCTTTGGCTCGGTGCTCCTCGCCCGCGAACTCAGGATTCATCAGAATCTTGCAGACATCGAGATAGCCTCCACTAGCGGCGAACCTCAGTGCCTGGCTGTTAATGTCATCTGCCTTGGCCCGGTGCTCCTCGCCCGCGAACAAAGGATCCATCAGAACCTTGCAGATATCGATATAGCCTCGCCGAGCGGCGGCACTTAGTGCATCACTGTTGTTTTCATCTGCCTTGGCCCGGTGCTCCTCGCCCGCGAACTCAGGATTCATCAGAATCTTGCAGACATCGAGATGGCCTCCACTAGCGGCGGCACTTAGTGCCTTGCTGTATAATGAATCAGCTTTGGCTCGGTGCTCCTCGCCTGCGAACTCAGGATCCATCAGAACCTTGCAGACATCGAGATGGCCTCTCGCAGAGGCGGCACTTAGTGCATCACTGTTGTTTTCATCTGCCTTGGCCCGGTGCTCCTCGCCCGCGAACTCAGGATTCATCAGAATCTTGCAGACATCGAGATGGCCTCCACTAGCGGCGGCACTTAGTGCCTTGCTGTATAATGAATCAGCTTTGGCTCGGTGCTCCTCGCCTGCGAACTCAGGATCCATCAGAACCTTGCAGACATCGAGATGGCCTCTCGCAGAGGCGGCACTTAGTGCATCACTGTTGTTCTCATCTGCCTTGGCTCGGTGCTCCTCGCCCGCGAACTCAGGATTCATCAAAACATTGCAGACATCGAGATGGCCTCCACTAGCGGCGATCATCAGTGCTAGACTGTCAATGGCATTTGCCTTGGCCCGGTGCTCCATGCCCGCGAACTCAGGATTCATCAGAATCTTGCAGACATCCAGATAGCCTCCCCGAGCGGCGAACCTCAGTGCATCACTGTTGTTTTCATCTGCCTTGGCCCGGTGCTTCTCGCCCGCGAACTCAGGATTCATCAGAACCTTGCAGACATCTAGATGGCCTCCACTAGCGGCGTACCTCAGTGCGTAGCTGTAGTATGTATAAGCTTTGGCACGGTGCTTCTCGCCAGCGAACTCAGGATTCATCAGAACCTTGCAGACATCCACATGACCTCCCTTAGCAGCGACACTCAGTGCCTTGCCATTATTGGCATCTGCCTTGGCGCAGTGCTCGCCTGCAAACTCCAGATCCATAAGAAGCTTGCACAGATCCACATGGCCTCCATCAGCGGCGTACTCCAATGCCCGGATGTCGTTGTGATCTTTTAGCAATATTCTGACGACGTCGGCTCGCCCGGCCTTACACGCTATCCTCATGGGGTTCTGATTGAGATGATCACATCTGTCCACTAGCGCCTGTGCTTCACAGGCAGCGTCAGCAGCGAAAGCAGTATGCATGGCTCGACTGATGAATCCTGCGTGCATCCAGCACCCGTCCTTCTTCCAACTGCCTGCTCGGCGCATGATCAAAACCACGAGTTCCATCTGAAGCGCGTCCATACCGGTCCGAGTGTGCATCACAATCTCCTCCTCCTCGTCCTCGTCCTCCGACGTGACCTGCTTATCAAGTGGATATTTCGTGATGATGATTGAGAAAATGTGTAAGGAAAAGGATTTGTCCCAGAATTTATACTCCGTTTGGGTATTCTAAACCCACACACGTGTTTAGGGTTTAAATGCGTGTGCGAACGCCACTGCGGCATGCGGTCGAGGATGGATGTCCGACGTGTGCCACTGGATCCTCTCCGCTGTGGGGAGGTGAAAGGGGCTTCACCGCTTGTTATATGTTAATGTGAGACGGTTCTCATCCAAGTGTTGTTTGTTATCTTTGCCTCGACTCGACAGGTTCCGCCGTCATGTAATGCGAGAGGTCGGTCGCCATGTGATGTGCCTCCGGGTTCGCTTGCTTGAGAAGACACGTGGTCTTCAGACCCCCTTTAGTATGTGTGTGAGTGAGTCAGCAGCTCAATTCCATTGCCCCACTCCGTGGGGCCCGCGTGTCCTGTCATAATTCCGACATAGCTCTGTCGAGCAGAAGTCTGCTTGATAATTCTCCCTGTCCGGTGACTCGACAATTTCTCAGAAGCTTCGAGAGCAAACTCGACTTTCGACTTTCAAGCGGTGCACTCGCGATTCTACGTACTGAAACCCTGTACTTAAGAAACAATCATCAGAATTTATAAACAATGATTGACAAGTCTCTACTACTTATCTCCATCGCTACCTTCGCTCTTATTTACATAGTTCGACTGAAGACTGAGCTCGATCGACATAAGGCAGATGCTGCTCGAGTGAATAGATTGGAGATTGATATTGAGAATGCTCGACTGAAGAGTGATCTTGAGAATGCTCGACATAAGGCAGATGCTGCTCGAGTGAATAGATTGGAGATTGATATTGAGAATGCTCGACTGAAGAGTGATCTTGAGACTGAGCGCGCAGACTCGCTTGAGAAGCAACTGAGGTACGAGCTGTCAAGCATGACTATCGAGCAATGGAATTCCCTGAACGATCATGACAGGCGTCTCAATGAGGATCTTTGCAAACAATACGGTATCCCCTTCCCCAACATGCAGGAGTCGTCCGACCCAGATTCAACCGAACAGGATGGCGAACGAACCCTATGCTAATTTACGTCAGGGTCCTTCGGGCAGCTGCGACAGGCAGCAAAGCGTCCGTAATGTTGCGCCCGCTGTAGGTCATGTCAGGCAGGTCCATCTGCAAAGCGGGACGACAACACCATCGTCAAGTATATTGAATAAATTAACATCACTTCATGCTGTTGGCAGCCGCCCCCACAAGGCCCTGTACTCGGGGCCAGCCGCATCTGGATCCATCAGCAGCTTGCAGACATCTGCGTGACCTGCATTGGCAGCCTCACGCAATGCCAAGCTGTTGAGAGAGTTCGCGCGGGCCCTGAACTCAATTCCAGCCACCTCTGGATCCATGAGCAGCTTGCAGACATCTGCGTGACCTGCCTTGGCAGCCTCACGCAAGGCCCTGCTATCGCTAGAGTTCGCCAGGGCCCTGAAATCAAGTCCAGCCACCGCTTGATCCATCAGCATCTTGCAGACATCTGCGTGACCTGCCTCCGCAGCCTCACACAAGGCCCAGCTGTTGAGAGAGTTCGCGCGGGCCCTGAACTCAATTCCAGCCACCTCTGGATCCATGAGCAGCTTGCAGACATCTGCGTGACCTGCCTTTGCAGCCTCACGCAAGGCCCTGCTATCGCTAGAGTTCGCGCGGGCCCTGAACTCAAGTCCAGCCACCGCTGGATCCATCAGCAGCTTGCAGACATCTGAGTGACCATCCTTGGCAGCCCACCTCAAGGCCATGCTGTCGCTGTTGTTCGCCCTGGCCCTGAACTCAAGTCCATCATCCTCTGGATCCATCAGCAGCTTGCAGACATCTGCGTGGCCGTAATTCGCAGCCGCACACAAGGCCATGCTGTCGCTAGAGTTCGCCCGGGCCCTGAACTCAAATCCAGCCACCTCTGGATCCATGAGCAGCTTGCAGACATCTGCGTGTCCTTCCTTCGCAGCCGGCCCACAAGGCCATGCTGTCGCTAGAGTTCGCCCGGGCCCTGAACTCAAGTCCAGCCACTGCTGGATCCATCAGCAGCTTGCATACATCTGCGTGACCTTCCTTCGCAGCGGCCCACAATGCCCAGCTGTCGCTGGTGTTCGCCAGGCCCCTGAACTCAAGTCCAGCCACCTCTGGATCCATGAGCAGCTTGCAGACATCTGCGTGACCTTCCTTCGCAGCCGCACACAATGCCCAGCTGTCGCTAGAGTTCGCCATGGCCCTGAACTCAATTCCAGCCCACCGCTGGATCCATCAGCATCTTGCAGACATCTGCGTGACCTGCCTTGGCAGCCGCCCACAAGGCACTGCTGTCTCTAGAGTTCGCCCTGGCCCTGAACTCAATTCCAGCCACCTCTGGATCCATGAGCAGCTTGCAGACATCTGCGTGACCTTCCCTCGCAGCGGCCCACAATGCCCAGCTGTCTCTGGTGTTCGCCCTGGCCCTGAACTCAATTCCAGCCACCTCTGGATCCATGAGCATCTTGCAGACATCTGTGTGACCTGCCTTGGCAGCCGCCCACAAGGCACTGCTGTCGCTAGAGTTCGCCAGGGCCCTATACTCAAGTCCAACCACCTGTGGAACCATCAGCAGCTTGCAGACATCTGAGTGGCCTTCATTGGCAGCCTCCACCAAGGCCAAGCTGTAGCTAGAGTTCGCCCTGGCCCTGAACTCAAGTCCAGCTGCCTCTGGATCCATAAGCAGCTTGCAGACATCGGCGTGACCGGCCTTGGCAGCCACATAGAGAAGCTTGTTTTCATTTTGGTTCGCCCTCAATTGTAGGGCCCCATTAAGCTGTACAAGAGGATTGGACACCAAGCATACTGCTAGAAGGTCGGCGCGCCCCCCTTTCGCCATCATCTCTCCAACGAGCTGTGGTGGTTTGATCAGTCCGGCAAGGGGCCATCCCGAAAATTTTTTGTGCAGAGTTTTACACACTAATACAATCTTGGGGTTGGAAGAGAATATGGCAATACGATCGAGAATGTCATGGGGAAGCGTTAGGAATGATCGCGTGTGCGAATGCATGTTCTATAAACATGTGTGTACAATGCATGCAAGCGCACAGGATGGTCTGTAGCCTTTTAATTCATATCCCAACTCATTATTTATTTATACTCTCAATCATTTCATACATCGGAGGGGACAGTACAAACAATGATCAGCCGTTGATCTCCCGTTCCCCCAAGAGTATCGTTCCGCCGTGTTTGATTTGTGTGTTTGATTTGTTGCTGGGGGAGGTGAAAGGGGCTCCGCCGCTTGTTTAGTGTGCCACGGTTCTTATCCAAGTGTTGTTTGTTATCTTTGCCTCGACACAGGTTCCGCCGTCATGTAATGCGAGAGGTCGGTCTGAGAGTCTGGGAGTGGGGGGTGGGGGGCATATCCTACACTCGACGGAATACTAAAATGAAACCGCTTTCTTGAGTGTACGGTACACCTTGCGGTTACGATTACGTAAGGCTATTCGGTTACGATTACGTAAGGCTATTCGGGTATCGTCCGCTCAGGATGTTTTTCTTGCAGTTGTATATTCTGTATCGATCCATGCTCTTACGAAGCTACTACTGCAATACTTTGGCGATGGCAGCCAAGCGTTCCGCAATTTTATGGATCTGCTCCGACTCACATGGCCTACGTTGCAAGAGGGAATGACGCCAAGAGTTTAGATTTCATATTTGATGTGATGTAGTGTGGGTGAGAGGGAGCAGGAATGCATGGCATACACGACTTATCAACACACCTTCCCAAGCGGCACGTTGCAGAAAACTTGTCACAATTCTCCTCAACGAGGTTGTACTCTACTACCGAGCCCTGCTCCACCAGATACTGTGCGAGCTTGAGTGAGTAGTCGAGCGGCAACGCATCCTTGTAAACGAGCACAGCTCCTGAATCTGCGCCTTTAATAAATAAGCCTAACGGACGTCTTGCCAAACCATCAGGCATGATGTCGAGAACATGTGCATGACCGTGCTCACTTGTGCCTGCAAAAATGCCGTGATGCCAGTACCCCTTAGAGTCAGACCAAACGGCTATGTGGTCTCCAGGACTGGCTTGAGTGCACAGCATATACGGCTCGTACTCCATGGTGGTTGCATAGTGACTGGCAGCCAGTGCCTGCTTGGTCAAGCCAATGCCTCGCAAGAACATCTGAACGTCCAGTTCAAGCTTGTCGCCCATACAGCTAGGGACATTTGATTGTGGGACACCTTTTTATTTTGGATTTTGGGGAATTTGACCAATTCGTTTTGTAACCGATCTTGTCAATACAGATACGGGCCGATTTTGAATGTTGCTAAACATGGTCATAGAGAGGAATTGTGATTCCTTGGTGCTTGTCTCAGCTTATATCGTCTGGATTGATTAAAGTCCCATTTTGTGAGAACAAACGTCTGTCCTGACCCTTATACAACGTTTATTGGATGTTTCTTTACTGTTCCGCCGACCTGTAGCACTTAGTTCGCCACCGTAACTGTCTGACGGCATCGTGTCCCTCTTCCTCTCTGACACGGGAGCTTCCCCGCCTCTCCTTCAATATTTCCGCCCCACCCTCGACAAGAATGCGCTACCTCTTAGCACTAGGTCTAGTGCCTCGTTGTTCCCAGCCGACTTTTCCGGTGTTCAGCATCTCTTAACCCTTTCTTGAGCTGCTTGAGTCTTCCATACAGTACCTCCGCAGCTATGGCGAGTTGACAATCAGCGTGCGAGGGTCCGGTTGAGCCTCCTATCATGCGATCCCCCCGCCCACCCCCTCACCCCACTCCATTCAATGAAAACCTTAATATCAAATAGGGTGTTGAAGAGTCTTCCATACATCATGGTCTCATGGTGTACGGAGTCATCAAATGAATCCCCCCACTCCGCGCCTCCCCCGACTATCGCTATCGAGATGCTTGTCTAGCAGGCCCCATGCTGACATGTGATCACGGCGCGATGGAGCGCTCGCCCCACGTAAGTCGAAATCGTTCGCCGCTTGTGCGGAGGGTCGCCATGTGTGTGAGACACGTTTCCGCCGTGATGCGAAGGTTTCGGTGTACGCAGTGTTGATGTGATGTGCGTCGACTGCATCGCAGAGGTGCTCGCGGTGTGATGTGACTCGACCTACTGCACTGACAGAGGTGCCGCCGCGCATGGACTCAGCCTCGGACTCGCAGTTTCCGCACGTGATGCGAGACCTTGGTGCGTACTCTGTGCTGTGGACTCGAATCGCCTCGACCGTTTCGCTGTTTGCTTGTGTCCTCTGCCTACAATTCGACGTGTTCTGCATTTGTGTCCCTCCGGATACGTCGACAGTTTTCCTCTCGCGCGTTTTGCTGGCCTCTCGATACCGCTTCTTCCAAGCTCTGATGTGAAACTGTGAGGCTCCCCCCCGGTCGCCCCCGCCCCTGGTCCACGCCCTCGGGTCTCCTCCCTGCGTATTTGTGGGGGCTCCCTACTGTCGCCTCGCCCCCAGTCGAGCTCCGTGCGTGGGTGAGGTAAGGGGGCTCCGGCCCTGATTACTATTAATAATGTGGCGCGCATACCGCCCGCAATCAAGTGTGTTTGTTACCTCTTGCCCTCGACCGCCTGACACTAGTTTCCTCGCCGTATGCGAGGGGTCGCATGTGCAGGTGGTCCGCGACTCGACTTCGACACGTTCCGTCCGTGATGCGAGAATTCGCCGTGTGACTCGACTCGACACGGTTCAGCGTGATGCGAGAGTTCGGCCCGCTCTGTGAGATTTGATGTGACTCGATCGACTCGACTCGACGCGACTCGACTCGACCAGTTTCCTTCCGCCGTCAGACTCGCTCGACACGACCAAGTACCTGCTCGGACACCTGTCTGTTCTTGTGTTGTCTCTTGTTCGTCAATCAATAAACTTGAGTAGTGATTTTTATTCTC
>JACBWV010000610.1:22517258-22580881 GCA_013435795.1 Chlamydomonas sp. ICE-L | reverse complement strand
ACATACATCATTCCGACATCAAACAGCCATCACCAGGCATAACATACATCATCAGACATCAACGCCACAACAGGCGGCATCAACATACATCATCAGACATCAACAGCCATCACCAGGCATCAACATACATCATCAGAACATCAACAGCCATCACCAGGCATCAACATACATCATCAGACATCAACAGCCATCACCAGGCATCAACATACATCATCAGACATCAACAGCCATCACCAGGCATCAACATACATCATCAGACATCAACAGCCATCACCAGGCATCAACATACATCATCAGAATCAAACAGCCATCACCAGGCATCAACATACATCATCAGACATCAACAGCCATCACCAGGCATCAACATACATCATCAGACATCAACAGCCATCACCAGGCATCAACATACATCATCAGACATCAACAGCCATCACCAGGCATCAACATCAATCATCAGACATCAACAGCCATCACCAGGCATCAACATACATCATCAGACATCAACAGCCATCACCAGGCATCAACATACATCATCAGACATCAACAGCCATCACCAGGCATCAACATACATCATCAGACATCAACAGCCATCACCAGGCATCAACATACATCATCAGACATCAACAGCCATCACCAGGCATCAACATACATCATCAGACATCACAGCCATCAAAAACAGGACATCAATAACATCATCAGACATCAAAGCCTACCCAGGCATCAAACATAATAGACATCAACAGCCATCCCAGGGCCAATCAACATCATCATCAGACATCAACAGCCATCACAGGCCATCAACATACATATAGACTCAGCAGCCTCCACCAGGAATCAACCTAATCATCCGACATCAACGCCATCACCAGGCAGTAAATACATCATAGACATTCACAGCCACACCAGGCATCAACATACTCATCAGCTCAACAGCCGTCACAGGCATCAACATACCATCATCAGACACAACAGCCATCCACCAGGGCATCAACATACATCATCAGGACATCAACAGCCATCCACAGCGAATTCACATACATCATCAGACAATCAAACAGCCACACCAGGCATAACATACATCTCAGACATCAACAGCATCACCCAGGCTCAACATACATCATCAGGACATCAACAGCCACACCATGCCATCAACATAACATCATTCAGACATTCAACAGCCATCACCAGGCATCAACAGACATCATCAGACATCAACAGCCATCACCAGGCATCAACATACATCATCAGACATCAACAGCCATCACCAGGCATCAACATACATCATCAGACATCAACAGCCATCACCAGGCAATTCAACATTGTTGTTAAAAAATCATCCAGACATCAACAGCAATCACCAGGATCAACATACATCATCAGACATAACAGCCATCACAGGCCAGCAAACATAATCATCAGACATCAACCAGCCCTCACCAGGCATCAACATACATTCATCAGACATCCCAGCAATCACCAGGCATAACATACATTCATCAGACATTTCACCAGCCATCACCAGGCATCAACATACATCATCAGACATCAACAGCCATCACCAGGCATCAACAGACATCATCAGACATCAACAGCCATCACCAGGCATCAACATACATCATCAGACATCAACAGCCATCACCAGGCATCAGCATACATCATCAGACATCAACAGCATCACAGCTCAACATAATATCAGGACATCAACAGCCATCACCAGGCATCAACATACATCATCAGACATCACCAGCCATCACCAGGCATCAACATACATAATCAGAATAACAAGCCTCCCCAGGCATTAAACATACATCATTCAGACATCAACAGCATACCGCATTACATACATCATCAGACCATCAACCAGCCATCACCAGACATCAACATACATATAGACATCAACAGCCATCACCAGGCATTCAACATTACATCAGCAGACATCAACGCCATTCACCAGGCATCAAAACATACATATCCGACATCAACAGCCAATCACCAGGCATCAACAACATCATCGACATCAACAGCCATTCACAAGGCATCAAACATACATCATTCGACATCAACAGCCATCACCAGGGCATCACATACATTCATCAGACATCAACAGCCTCACAAGGCAACCAACATACACATCAGACATTCAACCGCAATCAACAGGCATTCAAAACATACATCATCAGACATCAACAGCCCATCACCAGGCCATTCAAATACAGCATCAGACATCAACAGCCATACCAGGCTCAACATTACAATCATCAGACCTCAAACAAGCCATTCACCAGGATCAACATACATCATCAGACATACAAACCGCCATCCACCAGGCATCAACATACATCCTCCAGACAGCAACAGCCCTCACCAGGCATCACCATACATCATCAGACATCAACAGCCATCACCAGGCATCAACATACATCATCAGATATCAACAGCCATCACCAGGCATCAACATACATCATCAGACATCAACAGCCATCACCAGGCATCAACATACATCATCAGACATCAACAGCCATCACCAGGCATCAACATACATCATCAGACAATCACGCCATAACCAGGCATCAACATAACTAATCAGACATCACAGCCATCACCAGGGGCATCAACATACATCATCAGACATCAACAGCCACCACCAGGCATCAACATACATCATCAGACATCAACAGCCATCACCAGGCCTAAACAACATCATAGACAATCAACAGAATCAACCAGGCATACCAATCATCCGCATCAAAAGCCATCACCAGGATCAACATTAAATATCAGACCTCAAAGCCATCACCAGGCATCAAACATACATCATTCCGACTAACAGCCATCACCAGAAATGCAACATACATATCAGACATCAACAGCCATCACCAGGCATCAACATACATCATCAGACATCAACAGCCATCACCAGGCATCAACATACATCATCAGACATCAACAGCCATCACCAGGCATCAACATACATCATCAGACATCAACAGCCATCACCAGGCATCAACATAATCTCAGGACATCAAAGCATCACGCAGGCATCAACATACATCATCAGACATCAAACGCCATCACCAGGCATCAACATACAGCATCAGACACAACAGCCATTCCCAGGCATCAAACATACAATCACAGACATGCAACAGCCATCACCAGGCCTCAAAACATACATAATCAGGACATCAAACAGCCACTCAACAGCCATCAACATACAATCATCAGACATCAACCGCATAACGCCATCAACAGACATTATCAGACTCAACAGCCATCACAAGGCAATAAACATAAACATCATTTTCAGACCATCAAGCCATCCCAGGCATCAAACCATACATCATCAGACATCAAACAGCTAGCCACCAGGCATCAACATACAGCATCAACATCAACAGCCATCACCAGACATCAAACCCATCATCATTCAGATATCAACAGCCTCACCGGCATCAACATACATCATCAGACATATCAACCAGCCTTTACCAGGCATCAACATTTTAATCATCCGAACATCAACAGCCATCACAGGCATCAACATGCAGCATCAGACATCAAAGCCATAACCAGGCGGCATCAACATACATCATCAGGACATCAACAGCCATCACCAGGCATCAAACATACATCATCAGAAGCAAACAGCCATCACCAGGCGGCATCAACACTAATATCAGGACCTCAAAGCATCAAAAGGCATAACACATACAGCAAATGAATCAACAGCCATCCACCAGGCATCAACATACATCATCAGACCATCAACAGCCATCACCAGGCATCAACATACATCATCAGACATCAACAGCCCTCACCGGCATTCCAAATACCTCCATCAGACATAACAGCCATCAACAGGCATTCAACATACCTTCAATCGACATCAACAGCCATACCAGGCATCAACATACATCATCAGACAATCAAAGCCATCACCAGCCTCAACATTACATCAATCAGACATCACAGCCATCACCAGGCATAAACATCCATCATTCAGACATCAACAGCATCACAAGGCATCAACATACATATCAGACATTCAACAGCCATCACCAGGCATCAAAATCATCATCAGACATAACATCATCACCGGCATAACATACATCATCAGGACATAAACAGCAATTACAGGCATCAACATACATCAGTGACATCAAACCAAGCAATCACAGGCATTAACGTACATCATCAGGACATAACGCCATCACCAGGGAAAACCATACATCATCAGAATCAACAGCCATCACCAGGCTCAACAACATCATAGACATCAACAGCCATCACCAGGCATCAACATACATCATCAGACATCAACAGCCATCACCAGGCATCAACATACATCATCAGACATCAAACAGCCATCACCAGGCATCAACATACATCATCAGACATCAACAGCCCATTCACAGGCTTAAACAGAATTCAGCGACATCAACAGCACATCACCCAGGCATCAACATACATCATCAGACATCCAACGCCATCACCAAGGCAATTAAACATACATCCTCAGACATCAACAGCCATCACAGGCATCAAAATTACATAATCAGCATCAACAGCCGTCACCAGGCATCAACTAATCATCAGACATTCAACAAGCATTCACCAGGCATCAAACATACATCATCAGAATCAAAGCCATCACCAGGCATCAAACATCCATCATCAGAAATCAAACAGCCATCACCAGCTATCAACATACATCATCAGACATCAACATCCATCACAGGCCAATCAACATCCCATCAGAATTCAACAGCCATCACCAGGCATCAACATACATCATCAGACATCAACAGCCATCACCAGGCATCAACATACATCATCAGACATCAACAGCCATCACCAGGCATCAACATACATCATCAGACATCAACAGCCATCAACAGGCATCAACATACATCATCAGATATCAACAGCCATCACCAGGCATCAACATACATCATCAGACATCAACAGCCATCACCAGGCATCAAATAATCATAGACATCAAAAGCATCACCAGGCTCACACTACCATCCATCAAGAATTCACAGCCATACCAGGCATCAACAGAATCATCAGACATCAACAGCCATCACCAGGGCATCACATAATATCAGACATCAACCGCCATCACCAGGCATCAACTACATACATTCAGAATCACAGTCCATCACAGGCAATCAACAGAATCATCAGGACATTCAACAGCCATCACGGCTCAAATACATCATCAGACATCAACAGCCATCACAGGCATCAGCATACCTCAATCAGACATCAACAGCCCTCACCAGGCATCAACATACATCATCAGACATCAACAGCCATCACCAGGCATCAACATACATCATCAGACATCAACAGTCATCACCAGGCATCCACTACATCACCAGACATAAACAGCCATCACCAGGATTCAACTACATCATCAGAACATACAGACCATCACAGGCATAACATACATCATCAGACATCAACCAGCCATCACCAGACATTCAACTATATCAGACATTAACAGCCATCACCAGGCATCCCAAACTATACACTATTCAGACATTAAACGCCATCACCAGGCATCAACCCCTACATCATCGACATCAAACAGCCCTCACCAGACTGCTCAACATACAATCATCCGACATTCAACAGCATCACCAGGCATCAACGTACCCTCATCAGACATCAACAGGCATCACCAGGCATATCAACACATCATCAGAATCAACAGCAATCACCAGGCATCAACATACTCATCAGAACATCACCAGCATCACCAGGCATCAACATACATCATCAAGACATCAACAGCCATCACCAGGGCATCAACATACATCATCAAATCAACGCATCACCAGGCATCACATACATCATCTAGACTCAAACAGCCATCACAAAGGCATCAACATACGTCATCAGACATCAAAACAGCATCACTAGGCATCAAAATTAAATCATCAGACATCAACAGCCATCACCAGGCATCAACATACATCATCAGACATCAACAGCCAGTCCCCAGGCATAACATTAATCATCAGACTCAACAGCCATCACCAGGCATCACACTTCCATCATCAGACCATAAAACAGCCAATCACAGGCATCAACATACATCATCAGACATCACCAGCCATCACCAGCCATCAACATACATCATCAGACATCAACAGCCATCACCAGGCATCAACAAAATCATAGACAGCAACAGCATCACAGCATCAAACATAAATCATCAGACATCAACAGCCATCCCAGCATCAACATACATCATCAGACATCAACAGCATCACCAAGACATCCAACATAATTCATCCAGACCTCAAAGCCATCAACAGGCATATATCAACATACATAAATCACGACACAAACAGCCATCACAGGATACAACATACATCATCAGACTCAACAGCCATCACCAGGCATCAACACATCATCAGACACAACACCATTCACCAGGCCTCAACATACATATCAGCACATCAACAGCCATCACAGCATCAACATACATCATCAGACATCACCAGCCAATACCAGGCCATCAACATACATCATCAGACATCAACAGCCATCACCAGGCATCCACATACATCATCAGACATCAACAGCCATCACCAGGCATCAACACACATTCACAGACCATCAACAGCCCTCACAGGCATCAACATACATCATCAGATATCAAAAGCCATCACCAGGCATCAACATACATCATCAGACATCAACAGCCATCACCAGGCATCAACATACATCATCAGACATCAAACAGCCATCACCAGGCCTCAACATACATCATCAGACATCAACAGCCATCACCCGGCATCACCATAATCATCGGAACTATAACAGCCGTACCAGGAGCAACATAAAACCTCACAGACATAACAAGCCATCACCAGGCATCAAAATACATCATCAGACCAATACAACCAGCCATAACCAGCATCAAATACATCATCAGACCTCAACAGCATCAACAGACATCAACATACATCATCAGACATCAACAGCCATAACCCAGGACTCAACATATCATCAGACACAACAGCCCATCAACAGACATCAACATTAACATCAGACATCAACAGCATCCAAGGCATCAACACCTTCATTCCAGAATAAACAGCCATCACCAGGCAATCAAACATACATCATCAGACCATCAATCAGAGCATCACAAAACGCCCTCACCCCGGCCTTCAACATACATCATCAGACATCAAAGCATCACACAGGCTATCAACGTACATCCACTCAGACCTCAACCAGCCAATAACCCCTGGCATCAACATACACTCTCCGGCTCACAAAGCCATCACCAGGCATTCAACAACATACATAGACATAAAGCATCACAAGGCATCAACATACATCATCAGACATCAACAGCCATCACCAGGCATCAACATACATCATCAGACATCAACAGCCATCACCAGGCATCAACATACATCATAGAACTTCAACAGCCATCACTAGGTATCAAACATACATCATCAGACATCCAGCCAATCACAGGCATCCAACAATACATCATCAGAACAATCAACAGCCATACAAGGCAATCAAATACATCATCAGACAATCAACAGCCATCAAAGTCCATCACACATACATCATCAGACATCGAACAGCCATATCAACCAGGCCTTCAACATACCTCATCAGACATACAACAGCCCGTCACCGGAAATCCCATACATCATCAGACATCAACAGCCTCAACAGGGCATCAACGACTCTCAGACATCAAACACCATTCCACCAGGATCAACATAATCATCAGCACATTAACAGCCATCACCAGGCATCAACATACCATCATCAGACCCCAACAGCCATCACAGGCATAACATACATCATCCCCATCAGAATCAACAGCAATCACCAGACTTCAACATACATCACAGACATCCAACAGCCATAACCAGGCATCAAAAACATTCATCAGGACATCAACAGCCATCACCAGGCATCAAACATTACATATCAGAAATCACAGCCATCACCAGGCTCAATATTTACATCATCAGACTCAACAGCCATCACCAGGCATCATATACATCATCAGCCCTATCACAGCCAGCACCACGGCGTCAACGTACATCTATCCGACATCAACAGCCATACCAGGCACAACATACATCATCAGGACATAAACAGCCCAATACCAGGCATCAACATACATCATCCCAGCGACATCAAAAGCATCACCCGCATTTCAAACCTTACATCATCGACATCAACAGCCAGCACCAGGCATCAACATACATCATCAGACACAACCAGCCATAATCCCCGGCCATCAACAACATCACCCAGACATCAACAGCATAAACAGGCATCATCATACATCATCAGACATTCAACAGCCATTCACCAGGCTCAACATACAATTATCAGACATCAACCGCCTCACCAGGCATCAAAAATAACATCATAGAACCTCACGCCATCACAGGTCACATAACATCCCAGACATCAACCGCCATCACCAGCGCAGCCCAACATACAATCATCAGACACGTATCAACCGCCCACCTACCCCCACTGCGAATCCTCTTTTCAACATCTATCAAGATCACGAAACAGCACACTACCCCCCCCGCCCCCACTCCACTATCCCTCCTCCGCAGCAACAGCCATCACCAGGCACAAATCCATTCATCAGACATCCTCAAACAGCCACACAGCATAACATACATCTCATCAGACATCACAGCCATCACTAGGCATCAACAATACATAATCAAGACATCAAAACAACAATCACAGGCTCAAACATCACATCATCAGACATCAACCAGCCATCACCAGGCATAACGTACATCATCAGACATCAACAGCCATCACCAGGCAATCAACATACATCATCAGACATCAACAGCCATCACCAGGAATAACTAGACACCTCGACATCACCAGCATTCCCCAGGCTCAACACCTCAGCATCCATTCGACATCACCAGCCATCACCAGGCATAACTCCCCCACTTTCACATCAACGACGCCATCACCACCATCAACAATACATCTCAGACATCAACAGCCATCACCAGACATCAACATACATCATCAAACATCAACAGCCACAAATCCCCCCCCACCAGCATCACAGCATCATCAGCATCAACACATCCATCACCATACATCACATACATCATCATCAGACTCACAGCCATCACCATGCATCACATACATCATCAACATCAACACCATCCCAGGCATCACATACTCATCAGACATCAACAGGCCATCACCAGGCATCAACTACATCATCAGACATCAACAGCCATGCGACCAGCATCAACCTACAGTACATCAGACATCAACAGCCATCACCACGCATCACATACATCATCAGACATCACAAGCCATCACCGCTCAACTACATCACAGACATCAACATGCCATCACCAGGCATCAACATACATCATCAGACACACACCAGCACAGGCTCAACATACATCATCAGACATCAACATCGCCTCACACATCACCATACTCATGCAGACACTTCAACCGCCATCCCAGGCATCAACATACAAATCATCAACTCACAGCCACAACAAGGCCATCACCAGGCATCCGCCCAACAACAACATCCTAGACGCAACAGCCATCACCAGCATCACATACATCATCAAAGCATCACCAGCCATCACCAGGCATCCATACATCAATCAGAACATCAACAGCCATCACCAGGCATCAACATACATCACAGACTACCAGCCATTCACCAAGGCATACACATAACCTCACATACGCAACAGCCATCAACCAGGCCTCAACGTACATCCTCATACATCAACAGCCATCACCGGCATCAACATACTCTCAACATCAACAGCCATCACCAGGCATCACATACCTCATCAGACATCAACACCATCACCAGCCTCACCATCGCATCAGCAGACATCAACATAGCCCATCACCCTGCATAATCATAACATCATCAGACAATCACAGCCTCACCAGACAATCTCATACATCTCAGGACATCAACAGCCATCACCAGGCACACCTAATCATCAGCCGCAACACCATCACCATGCACCAACATACATCATCAGACATCACACAGCCTCACCAGCATCAACATACATCAGCAACTCACAGCCATCACCAGCATCAACATACATCATCAACTGAACAACAGCCTCACCAGGCATCACATACCATCATCCCATCAACCCCATCCAGCATCACATACGATCATCACGAGACATCACAGCCATCACCAGGCATCAACATACGTCATCAACCTCAACAAGCCATCACCAGGCATCAACATACATCATCAGACCTCACAAGCATCACCAGGCATCACATACATCATCCACATCAATCAACGCCATCACCAGGCAGCACTACTCAGCAGACATCAACAGCCATCACCAGCCATCAACATACATCATCAGACATCAACCGCCATCACCAGGCATCAACATACATCATCAGACATCAACAGCCATCACCAGCAGATAAACAGACTCTCAGACTCAACACATCACCAGCATCAACAACCTCATCGACTCATACAGCCATCACACCCAGCCATCAACATACATCATCATGACATCACACACCATCACCAGGCATCAACATACATCATCAGACATCAACAGCCATCACCAGACATCAACATACATCATCAGACATCAACAGCCATCACCAGGCATCAACGTACATCATCAGACATCAACAGCCATCACCAGGCATCAACATACATCATCAACTCACACCTCACAGCATCACATACATCATCAGAACCATCAAACAGCCATCACCATGCAATCAACATCAAGCATCAACTCAACACCAGCAGGCCCACCAGCATCCAACATACATCAGCAGACATCACAGTCCATGCACCCAGCATCACATACATCATCAACATCAACATCATCACCAGTCACAACATACGCAGAGACATCAACCCTCAACAGCATCAACATACATCATCAGACGATCAAGCAGCCATCACCAGGCTACCTAACATCATCAGCCAATCACCAGCCCATCACCACTCAACATGACATCATCAACATCAACACCATCACAACCAGGCCATCAACGACATCATCAGACATCAACAGCCATCACCAGCATCACTACACATCAGACATCAACAGCCATCACCAGGCATCACATACTCATCAGACACTCAACAGCCATCATCACCAGGCATCAACTACATCATCAGACAGCAACACCACAACAGCGATCACATAACTCATCAGACAATCAACAGCCAATCACCAGCTCACCACATCATCAGACATCACAGCCATCACCAGGCCTCAACATACATCATCAGAACATCAACATCCATCACCTAGGCACACATACATCATCAACATCAACATCCATCATCCAGGCATCAACTACATCCATCAGACATCAACCCATCACCATGCAGCAACATACATCTCAGACAGCACAGCAATCACTACATCAACAACATCATCAGACATCACCAGCCATCCCCAACAAATCAACATCATCATCAGACATCAACCGCCACGTCACCAGCATCAACGTACATCATCAGACATCACAACATCACCAGGCATCAACATCCATCAATCATAACTCAGCAGCGCATCTACCAGGCATCAACATACATCATCAGACATCAAGCAGCCATCACCAGGCATCACATACATCATCATACATCAAACAGCCTCACCAGTCATCAACTACATCATCAACATCAACAGGCCTCACCAGCATCACATACATCTCAGACATCAACAAGCCCTACCAGGCATCACATACATCATCAACATCAACAGCCACACCGCTACATACATCTCAGACATCAACCGCCATCACCAGGCATCAACATACATCATCAGAATCACAGCCATCTCCAGCATCAACATCCGCTCCTCAACATCACAGCCATCACCAGGCATCACATCATCATCAACATCAACAAACACCAGGCATCAAACATACATCATCCGACATCAACACCATCCAGGCATCAACATATCAATCAGACATCAACAGCATCACCAGGTCATCAACATAATTCATACAGACATCACAGCCTCACCAGGCATCAACATACATCCATCAGACATCAACAAGCCATCCACCAGGATCAACATACATCATCAGACTCAACGCAATCACCAGGCATCTAACAGCATCATCGACAACAGCCATCACCAGGCCATACACCATACATCATAAGACATTCAAGCAGCCATCAACAGGCATCAACATAATCATCAGACATCAAAGCAAGCACCAGGCTCAACAACACTCACAGGACATCAACAGCCACTCACAGGCATCAACATAATCATCAGCATCAACAGCATACCAGCATAAAGCCAGCATGAGACATCAACAGCCGTACCAGGATCAACAGACCTCATCAGACATCAACAGCCATCACCCGGCATCAACATACATCATCAGACATCAACAGCCATCACCAGGCATCAACATACATCATCAGACATCAACAGCCATCACACAGGTATCAAAATACAATGACATCACGCCATCACCGCATCAACTAATAATCAGACACTCAAACAGCCATCAACAGGATTAACATTACATCATCAGACCTTAACAGCCATCACCAGGCCTCAACATACATCATCAGACATACAACAGCATAACCAGGAATCAACATACATCATCAGACATAACAGGCCATAAAGGAATAACATAAATCAGCAGACATCAACAGCCTCCCAAGCATCAATACATCTCAGACATCAACAGCCATCACCAGGCATCAACATACATCATCAGACATCAACAGCCATCACCAGGCATCAACATCCATCATCAGACATCAAAAGCATCCACAAGGCATCAACATACATATAAATACAACAGCCATCACCACATCAACATACATCATCGGACATCAAAGCCAATCACCAGGCTTCAACACCCTACATCATCAGACTCAACCGCCATCACCAGGCATCAACATACATCATCAGACATCAACAGCCATCACCAGGCATCAAATACACATAATAGACATAAACAGCACAACCCAGGACTCACATACATCATTCGGGACATCAACAGCCTGCACCCGGCATCAACATACATCACAGACATCAAAAGCCATCACCAGGCATTCAACAGCATCACTCAAGACATCAACAGCCATCACCAAGGCATCAAAAACATACATCATCAGACATCAACAGCCATCAAGGATCAACATCACATCATTCAGACATCAACAGCCTCAACAGTCATCAACATACTCATCAGACATCAAAGCCATCACCAGGATCAAATACAGACCGACATCAACAGCCATCCCCAGGCATCAACATACATCATCAGACATCAACCAGCCCACACCGGCACAAATACATCAAAGACATCAACAACATCACCAGGGCATCAAAATACATCATCAGCCATCAACAGCCATCAATGCCATTAACATAACATCATCAGACATCAACAGCCATCACCAGGCATCAACATACATCATCAGACATCAACAGCCATCACCAGGCATCAACATACATCATCAGACATCAACAGCCATCACCAGGCATCAACAGCCATCATCAGACTAAACAAGCATCACCAGGCCTCAACCAGACATAATCAGAAAACAGCAATCACCAGGCTCAACATACATCATAGACATCACAGCCATCACCAGGGCATCAACTAATCATCAGACATACAGCCACACAGGAATCAACAGCCAATCAGACATAACAGCCATCACCAGGCATCAACATACATCATCAGAAATCAACAGCCCATCACAAGGCATAACATAAATATCAAACATCAACAGCCATCACCAGGATCAAACATACATATCAGACATCAACAGCCATCACCGGCATCACATACATCAATCAGAATCAACAGCATCACCAGGCATCAACATAATAATCAGACATCAACAGCATCAACAGCCATCAAACATACCCTCATCAAGACATCAACAGCCATCACCAGGCATCAACATACATCATCAGACATCAACAGCCATCACCAGGCATCAACATAAATCATCAGCATTAACAGCCTCACCAGGCTCAACACACATCATAGACATCAACAGCCATCACCAGGCATCCTAAATCACATCATCAGACCCAACAGCCATCACCAGGCATCAACATACATCATCAGACATCAACAGCCATCACCAGGCATCAACATACATCATCAGACATCAACAGCCATCACCAGGCATCAACATACATCATCAGACATCAACAGCCATCACCAGGCATCAACATACATCATCAGACATCAACAGCCATCACCAGGCATCAACATACATCATCAGACATCAACAGCCATCACCAGGCATCAGCAGACAGCTCAGAATAACAGCCTCACCAGGCATCAACTACATCATCAGACATCAACAGCCATCACCCGGCATCAACATACATCATCAGACATCAACCGCATCCCAGGCATAAACAATTATCAGCCATCAAACAGCCATCACCAGGCATCAAACAGACATCACAGACATCAATAGCCATCCACCAGGCATCAACATATATCATCAGACATCAAACGCCATACCGGCCTCAAACATCATCATCAGACAATCAACAGCATCACCAGGCATCAAATACATCATCAGACATCAACAGCAGCACAGGCATCAACATACATCATCAGACATTCAACAGCCATCACCAGGCATCAAACAGTACATCATCAGACATCACAGCCATCAACAGGCTCAACATAAATCATCCGACATCAACAGCCATCACCAGCATAACATGAACATCATCGCATCAACAGCCCTCACCAGCATCACATACATCATCAGACATCAAACAGCCACCAACAGCATCAAACATACATCATCAGAATCAAACAGCCATCACAGGCATCAAATAATAATAGACATAAAACACAGCCATCACCAGGCATCAACATACATCCATAAGAAATCAAACACGCCTCACCAGGCATCAACATACTCATCAGACATAACAGCCATCCCCAGGCATCAACATACATCACCAGACATCAACAGCATCACCAGGATCAACATACATATCAGACTAACAGCCTCACCAGGCCTCAACAAAAACATCAGACATCAACAGCCATTCCCAGGCATAACATACATCATAGACATCAACAGCCAGACCAGGCACCAACAGCCATCATTCAGACATCAACAGCCACACAGCATCAACATAATATCAGACATCAAACATGCATCACCCAGGCATCAATATACATCATCCGAAATCAACAGCCATCACCAGGCATCAACTACATCCATCAGACATCAACAGCCATCACCCAGGCATAAAAAAAAAACCACCAAAAAAAAAATCATATCAGGACATCAACAGCCATCACCAGGCATCAACCATGCATCATCAGACACAAACAGCCATCACAGGCATCAAACATACCAATCATCAGCATCAAAAGCCCATCACCAGGCATCAACATCATCTCACGCCATCACAAGCCCCCAGGCCTCAAACTACATCATGACTACCAGGCCAATCACCAGGCATCAAATACATCATCGCACCTCAACAGCCCTCCCCAGGCAATCACCCCTCCATCATCCGAAACAACAGCCACCCACCGGCATCAAACAACCATCCTCGCCTCCACCGCCCATCACCCCAGCATCCCCCCACCTATCGCATCAACAGCCATCCCAGGCATCCATCCATCATCAGCAATCCCCCGATCACCCCAGGCAATAACATACCTCATCAGACATCGATCCTGCCATCACAGGATCATCACATCATCATACATCAACAAACAGCCATCACCAGGCATCCACGACATCATCGAACTCAGACATCCATCACCAGAATCAACATCATCATCAACATCAACAGCCATCACCAGGCAGCACATACATCATCACATCAACATCAACAGCCAGCACCAGCATCAACATACATCATCAACATCAACAGCCATCACCAGGCATCAACATACATCATCAGACATCAACAGCCATCACCAGGCATCAACATACATCATCAGACATCAACAGCCATCACCAGGCATCAACATACATCATCAGACATCAACAGCCATCACCAGGCATCACATCACTCAGACACTCAACAGCCAATCACCAGGCATCAACCTACAAATCACTCAGACATCAACATCCATACACCATGCATCACATACATCATCAGACATCAACAGCCATCACCATGCATCAAACATACATCATCAGACAACCATCAACCAGGCATCAACATACATCATCAACATCACACCATCACCAGGCATCAACATCCATCATCAGACATCAACAGCCATCACCAGGCATCAACATACATCATCAGACATCAACAGCCATCACCAGGCATCAACATACATCATCAGACATCAACAGCCATCACACGCAGGCATCACATACATCATCAGACTCACAGCCGTCACCAGGCATGCAACATCATCATCAGACATCAACCCAAGCCCAACCAGCATCAACATACATCAGCAGACATCAACAGCCATCAACACCAGGCATCACATACATCATCAGACAATCACCACCATCACCAGGCATCAACATACATCATCAGACATCAACACCCATCACCAGGCATCAACATACATCATCAGACATCACAGGATCAACATCCATCACCAGCCTCAACTACATTCATCACACATCAACAGCCATCACCAGGCATCAACATACATCATCAGACATCAACAGCCATCACCAGGCATCAACATACATCATCAGACATCAACAACCATCACCAGGCATCAACATACATCATCAGACATCAACAGCCATCACCAGGCATCACCATACATCTCAGACATCACACCATCACCAGGCATCAACATACATCATCAGACATCAACAGCCTCACCAGGCAATCAACTACATCATCAGACATCAACAAGCCATCACCAGGCCATCACATACATCATCAAGCATCAGTCACATCAACAGCCATCCCAGTCATCACATACATCATCACTCACCCGCCATCAACAAGGCATCAGCATACATCATAATATCAACACCATCACCCAGGCATCAACAATACATCATCAGACCTCAACATCCATCACCAGGCATTCAACATACATCATCAGACATCAACATCCATCACCAGGCATCAACATACATCATCAGACATCAACAACAGGACAAGCCCTCACAGGCACTCAACCTACCTCATCGACATCAACAGCCTCACCAGGCATCAACATACATCATCAGACATCAACACCTCACCAGGCATCAACATACATCATCAGACATCAACAGCCATCACCAGCCATCAACATACATCATCAGACATCAACAGCCATCACCATGCATCAACAACATTTCATCAGAGACAATCAACAAGTGCCATCAACAGGCATCAGCATACATCATCATGATATCCAGCCATAACCAGGGAATCACATACAATCAAATCAACAACAGCCATCAACCAGCATCAACATACAATCTCGACATCACCAGGCATCAACCAGTCATCAACACATCATCAGACATCAACAGCCATCACCAGGCATCAACATACATCATCAGCATCAGGCATCAACATCCATCATCACCATGCATCAACATCCGCATAGACAAAATCAACAGCCATCACCAGGCATCAACATACCTCATCAGACATCAACAGCCATCACCAGGCATCACATACATCTCAACAATCAACGCCGCATCACCAGGCCATCCACATACATCATCAACATCAACATCCATCACCATGCTCACATACATCAAACATCAACACCATCATCACAGGCCATCAACAAATACATCATCAACATCAACAGCCATCACCAGGCTCAACATACTCATCAACATCAACAGCCTCACCAGCGATCAACATACTCATCAGATGACATCACCAGCCATCACCAGGCATCAACATACGATCGTCAACATCAACAGCCATCACCCGCATCACATACATCATCAGACATCAACACCATCACCAGAGCATCAACATACATCATCACAGACATCAACACCATCACGATGCATCAACATGCATACATCTCAGACATCACAGCCATCACCATGCAGTCAACATACTCTCAGTCAGACATCAAGCAAGCCTTCACAACCAGGCTCACCATACAATCACAGACTCAACAGCCCTCACCAGGCATCACATACTCATCAGAACATCAACAGGCCTCGCCCAGGCATCAAACATACATCAATCAGACTCACACCATCAACAGCATCAACAACATCAGCAGACATCAACAGCCTCACCAGCATCAACATACATCATCAACATCACACCATCACCAGCATCAACGTACCTCATCAACATCAATCAGCCATCATCATCACCCAGGCATCAACTATCAGCAGACTCAACACACGCCATCAACCCCAGGCATCAACATACATCACAGACTCAACATAGCCAGCACCCAGGCCATCAACATACACACATCATCAACATCAACAGCCATCACCAGGCATCAACCATACATCATCAAGACATCAACAGCATCACCATGCAATCAACATACTCATCAGACATCACAGCCATTCACCAGGCAGCATACAGACATCATCATACCTCAACACCATCACCAGGCCATCAACATACATCATCAGACATCAACAGCCATCACCAGGCATCAACATACATCATCAGACATCAACAGCCATCACAGGCATCAACATACATCATCAGCCATCAACAGCCATCACCAGGCATCAACATACATCATCAGACATCAACACCATCACATTCATCAATCGAACATCATCAACATCAACAGCCATCACAGGAATCAGTACATATCAACATCAGACAGCGCATCACCAAGCATCAACATCATATCAGAACATCAACACCGCACCACATCAACATACATCATCAGACATCAACAACACACCAGGCATCAACATAGCATCAATCAGACATCAACACCATCACCAGCATCAACCATACATCATTCAGACATCAACAGCCATCACCAGCATCAACAATACATCAATCAGAATCACAGCCATCACCAGCCATCAAAATACATCATCAAGACATCAACAGCCATCACATGATCAACAGACATCTCAACATCAAAGCCATCAACAGCATCAACAACATCATCAGATAATCAACAGCCATAACAAGCATCAACAACGATGCCATCACCGAATGCATCACTACAATAATCAGACATCAACAGCCAATCATCACCAGGCATCAACATACATCATGCAGACCATCAACAGCCATCAGACCAGCATCAACATACATCATCAGAATCAACGAAAAAAAAGCAGCCAATCACCAGGCTCGACATACAATCAAGCAGACAATCAACAAACACCCATCAACAGGGCCAGTCAACATACAATCATCACAATCAACAACAACAAACAACAAAACAAACAACCAACAAAATCAACAAACAACAACAACAACCAAAACAAGAAGACAAATCAAAACAACAAACAACAACAAGCGCATCACACCACATCACATACAATACAAAAATCAGCAGACATCAAACAAGCCATCACCAGCATCAACATACATCATCAAGACATCAACACAGCCATCACCAGGCATCAACATACATCATCAGACATCAACTCCACACCAGCATCAACATACATCATCAGACAGCAACAGCCATCACCGATTCACAACTACATCATCAGACATCAACAGCAATCACCAACATCAACATACTTCGATCAGACATCAACGCCATGCACCAGGCATCAACATACATCATCAGACATCAACAGCCATCACCAGGCATCAACATACATCATCAGACATCAACAGCCATCACCAGGCATCAACATACATCATCAGACATCAACATCATCATCATCATCATCAGCATCATCAGACATCAAAACCATCATCACCAGGCATCAGACATACATCATCAGACATCAAACAGCCATCAACAGGATCAACATACATCATCAGACCATCAACATCCAATCACCAATGCATCAACATACATCATCAGACATCAACAGCCATCACCAGGCATCAACAGTTTCCCAGCACTGCTGACATCTTTGGGTTTGGGCCAGTGGCTGAGTTACAGAGCAGCCTGGAAACTGGCGCTCATAGCTGAGCCAAAAATAAAAATACTGGCAAAGCCTACCAGGACAGAATGACAAAACATCGCGTGTGGAAAGCATCAAGATGTCCAGTTTTGGGGTTGTGTGACACGTTTCAAATTGAGCGATTGGGTGCAACCCCAGTGCCCCCCAAACCCTGCGGAGCGCAAAGCGAGGAGACCGGGGGGGTTCGGAAGTCCATTTCTGAATAGTTTAGCAAGATCCATGCAGCGCCATGCAGCGACGGAATGGCGACGCATCGTTGAAAAATAAAATAGTGAAGTTGCCTATCTTCAAATTCAAACACACAGTGCAAGCTGCCTACATGCCTACCTGCAAATTGATTTTGTTTTGCAAGTTGCCTACCTGCCTACCTGCAAATCCCCCCAAATAGTGCAAGTTGCCTACCTGCAAATCCCCCAAAATAGTGCAAGTTGCCTACGTGCAAATCCCCCAAAACAGTACAAGTTGACTACCTGCCTACCTGCAAATCCCCCCAAATAGTGCAAGTTGCCTACCTGCAAATCCCCCAAAACAGTACAAGTTGACTACCTGCCTACCTGCAAATCCCCCCAAATAGTGCAAGTTGCCTACCTGCAAATCCCCCAAAACAGTACAAGTTGACTACCTGCCTACCTGCAAATCCCCCCAAATAGTGCAAGTTGCCTACCTGCAAATCCCCCAAAACAGTACAAGTTGACTACCTGCAAATTCAAACAAACAGTGCAAGCTGCCTACCTGCAAATTCACCAGCAGCTCCGGAGCCTTGTAGGGGAGAGTCATAAACTTTGTGCTGTACATCTCGCCTGCAGTACAGGGATCAAACACATCCATATGAGAGAAAAATGAAAGTTACTACGCCATGCCACAGGCATAAGATTGAGGGAACCCTCCCGTTTGCATGCATGTGTACATACTGGAGAATAGCTACCATGTTGGGTTTATTTGGTTTCGCAGACCCTCTGCGCCTGAGCTTGAACTACCGCACTACAGCACAGAGGGAAGATCCATATGAGATATCATATGCATATGTAGTGTTCCACCTGGGTAGCTGGGTATTAGCCATTAAGTGCACACAATGACAGGGATCAAACACATCCATATGAGAGATATCATATTCATATCCTAGTGACCTAGTGTTCCACCTGGGTGGCTGGGTATTAGCCATAGAGCGCAGAAAAAACAAAACGGATTAAGATTCCTATCAAAGGGACGTTTAAATGTTTATCAAGGGTCATATACAACGGTCGTAATGGGTCGTATAGGATAGGGTCATGTGAAAGGGTCATAAGGGGTCATATCAAGACTCATAAAGGGTGATATAAAAGGTTTATAATGGGTCATAACGGGTCATAAAAGGTCATGTAAAAGGATCACATAAAGGTTTATAAAGGTTAAAGTATCAAAGGGTCATAAGAGGTAATATAAAAGGTCATAATGGGTCATAATGGGACATAACGGGTCATAAATGGTCAGAAAGGGCCCTATCAGGTTCATAAAGGTCCATAAATGTTCATAACGGGTTACATGTATTAGTCAAAGAGATCAAAATAAACCTAAGAAGAGAAGATTCTGAATTTTGAAAGTTGAATTTGAGTACAAAATGAACCTTAGAAGCAGTCAGAAGGGAAGATTTTAATTCTGAATTTGGGTACAAAATCAACCTAAGAAGAGGAGATTTTGAATTTCAAATTTTGAATTTGGGTAAAAAAAACTACTAAGAGAAGATTTCAATTCTGAATTTTGGTGCAAAATCAACTTAAGGAGAGAAGATTTTGAATTTCATCAGGGTTTTACTGTTATTAACTGCTGCAAAAATTACAGCAGAAATAGCCAGAATACGAACCTGGTATGTATCGTTCCGCATCATACATCAACGTTTTATTATGATCATACATCAACGTTTTATTATGATCATACGTCAACGTTATATTATGAGTTACAGCATAAATAGCCAGAAAACGTGCCCGGAATGTATCGTTCCGCATCATATATCAATGTTGTATTATTAGTTGCAGCAGAAATGAGAAATAGCCAGAAAACGTGCCCGCAATGTATCGTTCTGCATCATACATTAATGTAGTATTATTAGTTGCTGCAGAAATAGCCAGAAAACGTGCCCGCAATGTATCGTTCCGCATCACATATCGATGTTGTGTTATTAGTTGCAGCAGAAAAAAGCCCGTTTCATTGATACGATTGGTCTAGTCGTACACCAAATTGCTGAAACGAAGAGGGGCCGGGGATTCGATTCCCCCTACGGTAACCCTGAGCGTTGCAGGTCGTTGTCAACTGCGATGGTAGCTTGTACAGTCGAGGTGGTAGACCGTTCTCTGCCCGAGTACGACGGGTCCCCTTAATACCACACCCCACCAGGCGTCATCAGTACTTTTTTGTGCAGCAGAAATAGCCAGAATACTTACCCGGAATGTATTGTTCCGCATCATTCATCAACGCTTTTATTATCATCATACATCAATGTTTTATTATGAGTTGCAGCAGAAATAGCCATAAGACGTACCCGGAATGTATCGTTCTGCATCATCCCAATCCACAAGCCTCAGCTGTTGTGTAGCAGGGTCAACCATCACATTGCGTGGCTTGATGTCGCGATGCATGTAGCCTTTAGAGTGGGTGAAGTTGAGTGCGCTTATCAACTTGTAACACAACAGCTGAACTTCCACTGGCTTAAGACCTCTCTTTTGCGCGTCGTACAACTGTGGGCAAGGAGGGTGTGTGGGTTTGGGTGGGTGTGGGTGTGGGTGGGTGGGTGGGTGCGTGTGTGGGTGTGTGTGTGTGTGTGTGTGTGGGTGGGGGGGGGGGGAAGCCGAACCTCAGGCTTTGGCAGATCCATGCTCTGATGTAAAATTTGTGCATGTTGGAGTGATGTGCTCTATCCTACTTTGGGACGTTGCTATCATATCATTGAGTGTGTGTGTGTATGTGTGTGTGGAGGGTGTTAGTGTGTCATATCATATCATATCATATCATGTCATGTCATGTCATGTCATGTCATGTCATGTCATGTCATGTCATGTCATGTCATGTCATGTCATGTCATGTCATGTCATGTCATGTCATGTCATGTCATGTCATGTCATGTCATGTCATGTCCATGTCATGTCATGTCATGTCATGTCTGTCATGTCATGTCATGTCATGTCATGTCATGTCATGTCATGTCATGTCATGTCATGTCATGTCATGTCATGTCATGTCAGTCTGTCATGTCATGTCATGTCATGTCATGTCATGTCATGTCATGTCATGTCATGTCATCGCATGCGCCATGCGCCATGCGCCAGTGCGCCGTGCGCCGTGCGCCGTGCGCCGTGCGCCGTGCGCCGTGCGCCGTGCACCGTGCGCCGTCCTCCTACCTCCTACGCCCTCCTACGCCCTCCTACGCCCTCCTACGCCCTCCTACGCCCTCCTCCTACGCCCTCCTCCTACGCCCTCCTCCTACGCCCTCCTACTACGCCCTACCTACTACGCCCTACCTACTACGCCCTACCTCCTACCTCCTACCTCCTACCTACTACCTCCTACCTCCTACCTCCTACCTCCTACCTACTACCTCCTACCTACTACCTCCTACCTACTACCTCCTACCTACTACCTCCTACCTACTACCTCCTACCTACTACCTCCTACCTACTACCTCCTCCTACTACCTCCTACCTACTACCTCCTCCTACTACCTCCTCCTACTACCTCCTCCTACTACCTCCTCCTACTACCTCCTCCTACTACCTCCTCCTACTACCTCCTCCTACTACCTCCTCCTACTACCTCCTCCTACTAGCTACCCTAACCCCTCTCCTACTACCCGCCCTACTACCTCCTCCTACTACCTCCTCCTACTACCTCCTCCTACTACCTCCTCCTACTACCTCCTCCTACTACCTCCTCCTACTACCTCCATCCTACTAATACACCTCCTCCTACTACCCTCTACTACTACCTCCTCCTACTACCCTCCTCCTAACTACCTTCCTCCTCTAACCTCCCCTCCTACCACTCTCCTCCTACTATACCTCTCCTCCCTACTACCAATCCTACTACTTTACCCCTCCTACTACTACCATCCTACTCCACCTCCTCACTACTACCCTCCTACTACTAACCTTCCCTACTTACTACCTCCTACTACTACTACCGCCTCTACTACCTACCTTCCTACTACTACCTCCCTACTACTACTACTAACTCCTACTCACTACCTCCTACTGATTACCTCCCTCCTACTACCCACCTCTCCTCCTAACTACTCCTCCTACTACTACCTCCTACTACTACCTCCTACTACTACCTCCTACTACTACCTCCTCCTACTACCTCCTCCTACTACCTCCTACTACCTCCTACTACCTCCTACTACCTCCTACTACCTCCTACTACCTCCTACTACCTCCTACTACCTCCTACTACCTCCTACTACCTCCTACTACCTCCTACTACCTCCTCCTAATAACCTCCTACTATACCCTCTACTACCCCTCCTACTACCTACCTCCTACTACCGTTCCTACTACCTCCTACTACCACCTCCTTATACCTCCTACTACCCTCCTATACCACCTCTCTACTCCCTCCTACTAACCGCCTACTAAACCTCCACCTACTACCTTAAACCTTCCTACTACCTCCTACTACCTCCTACTACCTCCTACTACTACCTATCTCCTACTACCTATCTCCTATCTCCTATCTCCTATCTCCTATCTCCTATCTCCTATCTCCTATCTCCTATCTCCTATCTCCTATCTCCTATCTCCTATCTCCTATCTCCTATCTCCTATCTCCTATCTCCTATCTCCTATCTCCTATCTCCTATCTCCTATCTCCTATCTCCTATCTCCTATCTCCTATCTCCTATCTCCTATCTCCTCTCTCCCCCCTATCTCCCTACTCCTATCTCCCTACTCCTCTCTCATCTCCTATCTCCTATCCCTATCCCCTATTCCCCTATCCGTCCCCTATCCCCTATCCCCTATCCCCTATCCCCTATCCCCTATCCCTATCCCTCTTCCCCTATCCCCTATCCCCTATCCCCTAGGCCCCTATCCCTATCCCCTATGCCCCTATCCCCTATCCCCTATCCCCTATCCCCTTCCCCTATCCCCTCTCCCCTATCCCCGATTCCCCTATTCCACTACCCCTATCCCCTATCCCCTATCCCCGATCCCCTATCCCCTATCCCTATCCCCTATCCCCGATCTATCATATCCTAATCCTACCTATCCTATCCTATCCTATCCGATCCTATCCTATCCTATCCTATCCTATCCTATCCTATCAGATCAGATCAGATCAGATCAGATCATATCGTATCATATCATATCATATCATAAAACCTGGCTTTGTTTGTGACACGTAAAAGTATATTTCATGCCACGGGCCCAATTCCAAATAAGTAGTACCCACATATACAATGGTGATGATGATGATTGCTGATGGTGCTGGTGGTGCTGGTGGTGGTGCTGATAGCATGAGCCATGATGATGCCAGTATGTATGTAGTCCCAGGGCAAGTAAAAGCTCATACAGCTAGACCCACCGTGCTGTTAAGATACTCCAGAATGGAGACCGGCTGATGTGATCTCCTATCTCTCACCACATCCATCACTTTTACAATGTTGGGACCTCCTTGTATATCCTGGAGAGGTTGGATACAAATGTTATGTATTTACGTATGTAGGAATTGTACAGTCAAGGTGTAGCCAAATAGGCTAAAGGGACTTGCCTACCCTGAAAAGCAGGAAAAGCAGTTTAAGAAACAAGCTCTAGTGATCTGAACCCCAACACATCGTAAACGACGGGGGCCCGGAGTTTGTGATTAAAAAAGGATGCTTATAAAATGAGGCAAAAAATCCTCAAGCCTAACTGCCGAAGTTTTACCAGAAGCTGAAAGGAGATCCCACTGTGGCACAAACTCAGGGACCTCGTTGGTAAAAGGATTGTTTGGGGCGCAGTTCATCAGTACTTTTTCTCTCTACCCCCTGCTGATATCATGGTTGTGCAGGTCCATTTAGCCTATTTGTTCTACCCCCCGAACTGTAACAACAGACATACATACATGCAGGGGCCCAGTAAGGAGAGGGTGATGTCTGTGATAGTCAGGAGGTGTGACAAATCTAAAGGGACCAGCCCAAGGACATCCAAAGAGGCACCTAAGATTCAGGATTCAGGGTTCAGGGTTTAGGTTGAAGGTCAAGTATGCAGCCAGATACCCAGCCACTGATCAGAAACCGCCCATCCACCCATCCACCCATCCACCCATCCAATTTACTACCGACCAGAAACCACCCATCCAATTTACCACCAACCAGAAACCACCCATCCACCCATCCACTTTACTTCCGACCAAAAAACACCCGTCCACCTATTTACCCATCCACCCATCCACTTTACCACCGACCAGAAACCACCCACCCACTTAACTACCGACCAGAAACCACCCATCCACCCATCCACTTGACCACCGACCAGAAACCACCCATCCACCCATGCACTTTACCACCGACCAGAAACCACCCATCCGCCCATCCACCCACCCACCAACGTGAGTAACCACCTATCCTCTTTACCAAGCGAGCAATCAAGCATAAACATGACAACCGGCATGAGAAACCACCTATTCTCTTTACTAAGCGAGCAAGCAAGCATCCAACACAAGTTGTACTCACGTTCATGATCATCAGTTCTCTCAGCAGCCTCCATTTAGGGCGTTTTTCAGTGATATTATATATCGCCCGAAAACCCGTTTTGACGGTTTTTTCGTTGTGTAATTTGGCATACGCCTCGATTTGACGGGTGCTCCCGTCAAATTAAAGCGTTATTTTTTGCTGTCAGTACGGGGTATGTACAAGTTGGACTTACGTTCATGATCATCAGTTCTCTCAGCAGCCTCCATTTAGGGCGCTTCTCAGTGACCTTGATAGCACACTTCTGACCGGTCTGCGTGTCGTGGCCTAGGTACACGTGTCCATACGTCCCATGGCCCACCTGCAACATGGGTAGTGGGCTGGGTGTGAGGTGTGTGTGGTGGGTGAACTGTGTGGTGGTGGCAGAGCAGGTGTGTGTGTGTGGTGTGTGTGTGTGGGTGGGTGGGTGGGGGGGGGTGTTTAAGCTGCTCAGCTGCCAGCGCTTCTCAGTGACCTTGATAGCACACTTCTCACCGGTCTGAGTGTCGTGACCCAGGTACACGTGTCCATATGTCCCGTGGCCCACCTACAACATGGGTAGTGGGCTGGATGTGAGGTGTGTGTAGTGGGTGAACTGTGTGGTGGTAGCAGAGCAGGGGGGGGGGGGGGGGGGGGGGGGGGGTAAGCTGCTCAGCTGCCAGGGCTTTTCAGTGACCTTGATAGCACAATTCTCAATGGTCTGTGTGTTGTGGCCTAGGTACACGTGTCCATATGTCCGGTGGCCCACCTGAAGCATGAGACAAGTGGTTGTAGGTACTTGCACTAACTAATGCACTGTACTGCAAGGGATGACAGGTTCACACAGCCGTATGTCACGTGGCCAAATCTGCATATATTTTACATTCAGGGGTAGCCAAATCTGCATATATTTTACATTCAGGGGTAGCCAAAAATGCATATATTTTACATTCAGGGGTAGCCAAAAATGCATATATTTTACATTCAGGGGTAGCCAAAAATGCTAAAAGGAGTTGATCAACCCTAGGTGGCACCAAGTTATATATATATATATATATATATATATATATATATATATATATATATATATATATATATATATATATATATATATATATATATATATATATATATATATATATAAGTATTTTACAGTCCAGGGGTGGCAAAATAGGCTAAAGGGACTTGCACAACCTTAAAAGCAGGAAAGTCAGTTTAAAAATTCTTGAAAATTCTTTAAAATTGCACTAGTGAACTGACCCCGAACAAATTGTGAACGGCGGGGGGCTCTAACTCTAATCATGAGATAGGTAGTTTTGTGTGCTTGTCAGTAAAATCATTGTTTGGAGTTCAGCCCACCCATGCTCTTTATTTCTGTCCCTTCCTGTCACGGTTGGGCAAGTCCCTTCATCCTATGTGGCCTACCCCTGGACTGTAACATACATACACATACATGGATAAGCCATCCTACAGCCCCTCAATCTCACGCCTGTGGCATGGCGTACTAATTTTCAATTTTCAATTTTACCCTCCCATTTGCATGCATGTGTACATACTGGAGAATAGCTACCATGTTGGGTTTATTTGGTTTCACAGACCCTCTGCGCCTGAGCTTGGACTACCGCGCTACAGCACGGAGGGAAGTTGTCTACTTCTTCCAAGGCAGAAAATCTGAGATTTGGTGAACCTGGCCACGGCTTGAACCTCTGACCCGTCTGATCTTCGACTGGGTAATACTAAACGATAATGCCCAGAGCTCGAAACTTGATACAAAGGCCCCACCTTAACGTCTTTCTGGTATCTCCGACTCTGCATGTGCAAGGTGAGAGAAAGGTGGGGTGGTGAATATTTTAATGGCTTGCAACGTTTTGCCAGGTAGATGTGATAGATCACCTAGACAGCACAATCAGCAAGTCTTTCTTTGTCATTGGGATCAATTTGATCAGTTTTACCAGTCAGATCAGAACAAGCAGGTTGGCTGCTGTTATCAGTTAGATCAGTTAGATCAGCACAATCAGGTAGGCCACTTTGATCAGTTATATCAGTTATATCAGTTATATCAGCACAATCAGCACAATCAGGTAGACCACTTCGATCATTTAGATCACACAAATCAGTTCGATCAGTTAGAGAAGATGGAGGACAGTAGTAGTAGTGAGGCTTTCCAACACATACACTAACCACTGGCCCTTGCTGAAGTACAGCTATCTCCAACACACACACTAACCACTAGCTCTTGCTGAAGTACAGCTATCTCCAAGACATACACTAACCACTAGCTCTTGCTGAAGTCCATCTATCTCCAACACATACACTAACTACTGTCCCTTGCCAAAGTCCAGCTATATCCTACACATACACTAACCACTGTCCCTTGCTGAAGTCCAGCTATCTCCAACACATGCATTAACCACTGTCCCTTGCTGAAGTCCATCTATCTCCAACATGTACACTAACCACTGGCCCTTGCTGAAGTACAGCTATCTCCAACACATAAATTAACCACTAGCTCTTGCTGAAGTACAGCTATCTCCAACACATACACTAACTACTGTCCCTTGCTGAAGTCCAGCTATCTCCAACACATGCACTAACTACTGTCCCTTGCTGAAATCCATCTATCTCCAACAAATACACGAACCACTGTCCCTTGCAGAAGTCCAGATATCTCCACACATGCACTAACCACTGTACTTTGCTGAAGTCCATCTATCTTTAACATATAAACTCACCACTGCCCCTTGCTGAAGTCCAGAGATTAGTGCAGTGACGAACACGTCATGCAGCAGAGTGCTAAACTGTTGGACGTATCGAAAAGGCGTCTTGAGGTTACATCCACCCACTAATAACTGGCAGTCAACATATACAGAGGAGTGAGCTGCAGTAAATGAAATTCAATGCACTTTGGGGCTCCCCCTCTTAGTTCAGCTGTAGCTTGAGAAAATAAATATCTCGTCCCGGGATGTCCTCGGTGTTAAATATGACAAAGTCATGATTGGATTTGAATCGAGACATCCCAGAACAAAAATAATCAACCAAATGCTAGGTTCCCAATGGTGGTTGGGCGGTTGGCACCAGTGCAAGCCAACGGGCTGCCCCCTTCAACCTCACACCTCGTAATAAGGCGTACCATTTATTTATTTATTTATGTATTGGTTTATTTATGCTGGGTTCCCGCTTACCGAGTTCATCTGAACTTTGTACCTCAAGTACAGGTCTGGTACATCCGCAGGCCCCTTTCCAGCATTGATATCTCGGTACACCCTTGCCTGCAAGTATAAATGTGTATAAATATAAATGTCTGCAAATATAAATGCCTGCGAATATAAAATGTCCAGCATTGATCTCACGGTACACCCTTGCCTGCAAATAAAATGTCTGCAAGTATAAATGACTGAAAATATAAATGCCTGCAAATACAAAATATCCTGCATTGATATCACGGTACACCCTTGCCTGCAAATGAAATGTCTGCAAGTATAAATGTCTCTAAAAATACCGTAAATGTCTGCAAATACAAAATGTCCCGCATTGATATCGCAGTACACCCTTGCCTGCAAATTAAAATGTCTGCAAGTATAAATGTCTCTAAAAATACCGTAAATGTCTGCAAATATAAAATGTCCAGCATTGATATCGCGGTGCACCCTTGCCTGCAAATAAAATGTCTGCAAGTATAAATGCCTGCAAATACAAAATGTTCAGCATCGATATCGCGGTGTACCCTTGCCTGCAAGTACAAAATGTCTGCAAATATAAAATGCCCAGCATTAATATCGCGGTACACCCTTGCCAGCAAATACAAAATGGCAACCCCCAGATGATCATGATTTGGCGATACAACGCTGGAGTAAACATGTGTGGTAAGAAACGTGAAAAATATGGATATGGATATGGACAACCTAAAATTGCCAGAATATGTTTTTGAGAGTTGACATGTGAAGCCAATGAAATTAGCAACGCGGCAATACCTTTAAACCCATGTACAAATATTTTCCCAAGAAGTGCAATAGTTACTCATATGTTTTCATACGTTTAGATGCATACGCTTATACGTTCATACGTTTATACGGCATATAAAAATGAAAATATACGTTTGCTTCCCAACCCTAAACATGTGTGGTGAGAAACGTGAAAGAAGAAATCAACAAGAGATATTGCATCCTTTGCCCTTGAAGAAAATCAAGAAATTTTTCTAAGACACGGGTGTATGCGTGCTAATATGTTGTGAAGGAGTTATTTTGTGAATGAGCGTTTGACACTCTTTGATGGTTGATTGGTGGGTGATGTACAACCATTCTCGCACACACGTCTACAATACTACATCCTATCACGGTTGGGCAAGTCCCTTCAGCCCATTTGGCCTACCCCTGGACTGTAACATACATACATACGAGACTGCATGGAATATGAGACTCATAACACGATTGCTTTATTGTGAGGACCTGAATGATCATTATTTGATCATATATGACATCGTTCTGCCTCAATAAAAGCAGAGATCCTGATCAAGGCCAAAGAGACCACCCATATGAAGGCAAAACTGGGATATGCAGGTGTATTTCTAAAGTCCAGGGGTAGCCAAGTTGGATAAAAGGACTTGACCAACCTTAAAAACACGGAAAGGCAATTTAACGCACAAGCACGTGGGATATGGGGCTGAATGGGATAAATGGGTGGTGTTCTGCTTAAAAGCGGTGCCTTAATAGAAGATGAGAAGTCTCTCAGGCGGTCACTCGCTCTTTTCTCCACCTTGGAGCTGGGCAGCGCCAAGTACAATGGACCAGTGGCATTTTGATTGGGACGCGAGTGTTTTCACGCACATTTGGGGGTGGGTGTGTGTGGGGTGTGGGGGGGGGTGGGGGGATGTGCGAGTGTTCCATAACTCTCTGAGGTATTTGAACAACCCTGGACCAGTACAGGAGAGGGCGAAATATTTTGGGACTCAGGCAATGGAGTGGAATACATTACATAATACATTATACATAATTTATAATAAATTAAATCATTTATAAGAGTTTACAATATCTCATATCTCCTATGGTGCCTAATCCCCAAAACGCCCTAATTCGGAACAAGAGTGTGGGACAGAGCCGTACACACACCAAAATGCTCGGAATCGAATTCTGAGTAGATAGCGTTTCTCGTCAGTGTTTCAGCTAGACGCGCAGCTATTTTTTGTTCCTATGGGCATTCGATCGCGAGCAGCCCAGGCCGGCAGGCAGTTGGCAGTACACGAGATGTACGAAATATTTTGGGACAAATTCAATCCGCGTCAAATACGAGGTCGCGCGAGATATCGCGAACCAAGTTTCCGCGGGACGAAAGGCATATCTAGCCCCTACCGCAAGGTCAGAGGCTGCGCTTCAGCCTCGGCTTCTGAGTGAACTGCAGTAGCAATTCCACCTGCCATTTCGGCCGATATCAGCGTTCCACCTGCCAGTTCGGTCTATACCTGGGAAATTTACAAATCAAAATCTAACTTCAGATGTGGATGTTTAATACGAAAATAAAACAAATTTTGTTTTTTGAATGTTTTTTGAAATTGGGATTTGAAATTTCGAGTATCAAAACTGGTTTTTTTTCGAAAAGTGATTCCGTTACCTTCGCTCAAAAGACGAAGACACACAACGATGCAGTTGCGGCTCTGCAGCTTGTAACATAATTAGGAACTCCTAAATTGGCCCAAAATGTGCAAATACTCGGTGATTTTTGGCTTTGTACAGCCCGTACTGCCTGCACAGTATCCTCCATAAGCTGCTGTGACAATGACTTGAAAGGGAAGATGTGAAAAACAGGCCTACCTAATTCAATATTAAAAAAACAATTGACTGCGTTTGGCTCCGTCCCACATTTCTGTAAAATCTGTCCTGAATTAGGGACCCCCATAGTGAAAAAAAGAAGGGTTTACTTCATCTGGTTCACAAACCCTGGGCATACCCAAATCCAAGTATTTATATGTTGAGCTGATGTGGTTAAGCAACTTTGTAGCATTTTTTTTCTTCACTGGACTGTGGTCCATGGGTCTAAATCGTTTGTCCCAAAAGGTCAATCATTAGGCACCATTGGAGATTTATCTCGAGATATATTATAATATAAATATAATTTATTAATTATATTTATAATCGTAAAATAAATTATTACTGTTGCACGAACTCGGGGCGATTGTTTGGGGGTCAGTTGATCATTTTTCGTTTTAGCCCCTCCGTATATCACTGTTGTCCGTTTAGCCTGCTTGGCTTACCCTTGGACCGCAACCACATACATGCACATAGGAGACTTTTTAAATGCAGATTTTAGTCTCAAAGGGTGTGTCTCTCTGCAGTAGTCCTAGACTGGAAGGATTATATGCAATGTGGCGGTGCCTTTCCCACTCAGAACTGTTAAGAGTGGTGGATAAATCAATTTTGACATCTGGCCAGATGTCAATAATGGTAGATCTACCACTCGCAACAAAGGAACAAATAGTTAATCTACCACTCTCAACAAGAACGAGGGAGAAAAACAGTCACACCCTGTGGTAAGAAAGCTAAGATCCAGCCTACCAAGTTACGTGCTCCGTCATTTTTCCGGGTCCATGAGTTTTCTGGGTAGCTGTCCAAAAGAGAATGCGGGAATCTGTGGATCTGGGAATCTTCTCCAAAGACTCCGAACAGATTCAGGAGGAGAATGCAACTCGTAAATCGAGCAACTCGAGCCATTGTGTTCATTTTGGACATACGAGCCTGTGCATTGGATTATTGGAGTTTATTATCCGGACACCGTTGATGATTGACACCGTTACATTGTTACAGGCCAGTTGTGCGCAAAAAATACAGTCATACTATGCGTGCGCGGCGTGCGCAAAATTCAGTCGAGATGGGTTTTCGAAGCGGGTTTCTTCTTGGTTCTTGGCAGGAGACAACAACTACTCGGTTGAGGCGAAGCTGGGCGAAGCACTGGCGAAGCGAACACCGACGGGGACGACGGCTCGTATCGCGTATCGGCGTAGTAGCCTCCCCAACCTACCCTCCTCACAATATTGCACATACCACCTAGGCTTCGTTTTTTAGTTCGTGGAAGTCGTGAGAGGAATTTCACCCCAGGAGGTGGGTCCCCCGACGCAAACCAGCGACACCGAGGTGAAGCATCGAAACCAGGGCCCCCTGATCGAAATTGAGGGTTCGAACCGAGGTAAACCAGCGAAATCAGCGACACCGAGGGTTCGATTGTACGTGTACCAAGTGTTAATGTTTGCATGTATATTCATCCTCCTAACAGTCATTAGCATGCTTTTATTGTGCTTGCCATATTGGTGGGGAAAGTATGGTGAGAGATTGGATAAATTCATACGCCGTAACTGTTGTTAGAGGGTGGAGGCCTAGTACACTATGCATGCTTTGTATTGGGGATGCTTGAGTGATCATCATGACAAAAAAGGGTTAACATTCGAAGTGGATCCTCGGTGTTGCTGATCAGTGTCGGAAGACCCACCTCCTGGGGTGAAATACCTTCGAAGCCTACAAAAAAGGAGGCAACAAACAACCCTTGTTGTATGGTACAGCCACGCACACTTGTAGCAACCCTAAGCCATCAAGACACAAATTGAAATAATGGGCGACGATAAACAATGCAACCAATTATATTTGTATAATTGATTTATAACTGTATCACGAACTCAGGCCCCCCTTCGGTAAAACGATTGTTTGGGGTTCGGTTCGTCAATGCCTTTTCTTTTTAGCCCTTCCAGTCACGGTTGAGCAAGTCCCTTTGGCCTATTTGGCCTACCCCTGGACTGTAACATGCAAACAATCGTTGTCGCACAGTTCTCTCCCGAATTAGTTATTTAGTTCCTCAATGACCACCCAAAACCATTCATGTGAAGTTCTCCGGATAAAACGCGTGAAGAAACCACACCTGATAAAGAAGTATGTGTATGTTATTCCTGTCCAGGGTAGACCAAATAGGCTAGAGGGACTTGCTCAATTATGAAAGGCGGGGCTACAACGAAAAAACACTGATGGACTGAAGTCGATTGGATTTGAATACCCGGCTGGGATGCCAGGTTTTTAAGCAACACATGTAATGCCCCCACAAGCCAGATCTCCTATACCCCAAACCCTGAACCCTAAATCCCTAAACCCTAAACCCTATACCCTAAATCCCTAAACCCTAAACCCTAAATGACAAGCAGACCCTCCTATCTCCAATATCAGCTGGCTACGGTAGTAAGAAACACACAGAATGCCAAGTCAAGCAGGCCCTCCTAAATACAATACCAGCTTCCTACTAAGTAACACATATAAAGCCAAGACAATCAGGCCCTCCGAAATCCGATACCAGCTTCCTACTAAGCAACACACAGGATGCCAAGTCGATTAGGTCCTCCTAAATCCAATATCAGCTATCTAGTATCTCCTAAGCAACACCATTCAATTTACAAACAAATGCGATAATAATCACACAATTAAATTATCATCCCAGCTGAGATGATGATTTAATTATATTGTAGACTTAAATTACCACTGTAGCACGAACTTAGGGCCCCAGTCGGTTAAACAATTGTTTGGGGGTCAGTTCATCAGTTTTTTTGTTTCTTTTTAAGCCCTTCCTATACGGTTGGGCAAGTACCTTTAGCCTATTTGGCCTACCCCTGGACTGTAACATACACACATACTTATAACACCTAAAATGCCAAGACAGGCAGGCCCTCCATAACGTCAAGTTCATAGAAAGGGTATTTGTATACAGTCCTGAAGTGTGGTAGCTCAAAGCTATTTTACTGCCGAAGACGGCGAGCAGCCAAATTGCTGTCGGGGGCCATGTAACCAAGTTCAAGTAGCTCAAATCTCGGAGGACCAGGCCATGGACCAGGTGGCTCAAATCCCAGGGGACCAGCCCATGGTACTGCTGAAGACGGCGAGCACCCTTGTTTATAACTGTTACTATGTTGCAGTCCAGGGGTAGGCCAAACAGGCTAAAGGGACTTGCCCAACCATGATAGGAAGGGCGTAAAAAGAAAAAGCTAAAAGGCTGGACCTATGTAAACAATTTCAGGGACCAGCCCACGTAACTTCAGAAACCATTGCCAAGTTCATGTTTCAGTATAAAGAGCTTGGGACCGGGCTTTGCCCCTTAACCTCGAGCAGCCAAATTGTATGTGTATGTATATATGTCACAGTCCGGGGGTAGGCCAAATAGGCTTACGGGACTTGCCCTACCAAGACAGGAAGGACTAACAAGAAAAAAGTAAGGAGCCACGTAAACAAGTTCAAGTCCAAGTATAAAGAGCTTGGAATAAGGATGTTTTGATAGGGTAATCAGTTTAGATTGACGTTACTGTCGAAGAATGAGCTGAGCATTCATCATTTAACAGGCTGGAGCCATGGAGTTCAAGTTCGAGATATTTTTTACTGCCGAAGACGGCGAGCAGCCAAATTGCTGGCTGGAGCTATGGAACCAAGTTCAAGTTTGAGGAAGCACTGACATATCATAGTTACACAATTCAACACAACATTCGTTTGCAAGATTTTCAAAGAAAGAAATCAAATATTTACTACCGGAATGAATTGCCAGATGCTTCAATAAAATACTTGATTGCGCATTGGTGGTTGGCCCCAGTGCAAGCAAACGGGCTGGCCATCACAACCTCACGCCTCGTAATAAGGCGTACTATTTATTTATTTTATTCATACTTGATTGCGCGAGTCTGAAATTCTAAACAATTCAGCTGGCGCTCTCAAGCTTATACAGCCATAATTTATTTTTACTGCCGAAGTCGGCGAGCAGCCAAATTGCTGGCTGAAGCTTCGTAACCAACTTCAAGTTCAAATACAGCCATAGGCGAAGAAAATTGTGAGTTCACCGGAAAATGATGTGGTACGTCACCATCAACTTCATACCAGTAGGTCACCATCACCTTCAGGCTGCTCACCTGGTCATTAATTTTACTCCCAAAGACGCGCGCAGCCAAATTGCTGGCTGGAGCTATGTAACCAAGTTCAAGTTCCTGAAGTTCCTGGTAGACCATGTAATCCAACCATACCAATACCAGCACATCACCTGGTTTGCAAAATCTGAACTATGTACACAAAGCAGAAAAATACTGTGATGGGAATGTTTCTCTTGTCCCCCCCCCCCCCCCCCCCCCCCCCCCCCTCCCCCCCCCCCCCCCCACACACACATTTTCATGCATTGTTTAGGGTTTGGGATCCCCTGCCTGCATTGTTTTCTTGGGGCGGCGCGTGGTGTGCGTGTTGGAAGACCCCCCCCCCCCACCCACCCACCCACCCACACGGATGTGCGGAGCCCCATTGTCTTGGGTCAGCAATGGCCTGTCGATGAAAATGTAATGTAATGTGTGGTGTGGGTGGGTGGGTGGGGGAAACCCCTCCTCCTTGGGCTATGGGACGCAGCCAGGTCAAACCTGGAAACGTCATAAACTGTATAAACCTATGTGATTGCATTCTATGCTCAAGAGCGTGATGCAGTAGCGTTTATACTACTCACGTGTACTCTGCCCATATACGGTGAGCAGCATGAAGACTGATCGACCAAATAACCTATGTGCAGCCTCAAGGCTGGGGCCTATGAGGCTGGGGCCTATGACTAACCTATGAGCAGCCTCAAGGCTGGGGCCTTCCGAGCTGTACTCAGGGCTTTTCATAGCAGCTTCTAGGCAGCTCCCTGGGCCAGCCACTGGGCTACACCTTAAGCTTTCAACAGTGCTGGAAAGCTGATTATACCAGCTTCAAGGCGCACTAGGTTGCTCTTGGTTCAGATGAAAAGCCAGCCACGGGAGCAGCCTAGAAGCGGTTACTGGTAGCTGGAAAGAAAACCTATGGCTGCACCCAAGTTGAAATTTGAAGATAACTAACCATCACCACCACCACTAGACAAACCTGTCCAAGTTAAAGTTCTTGGACAGACAGGAGGCAGTGTGTACCAAACTGCAATTCAAATCAAACATTCCAGCTGCATTTGAATGGGCTGGACAAACACAGTGAGCAGTGCAAGTGCAACCTGACAAGTGCTTGTGCAACCTGACAAGTGCTTGTGCAACCTGACAAGTGCTTGTGCAACCTGACAAGTGTTGGTGCAACCTGACAAGTGCAACCTGACAAGTGTTGGTGCAACCTGACAAATCAGAGTGATTCCTGAGGTGCTGGTGCTTCCTGACACATGCTGGTGCAACCTGACAAATCAGAGTGATTCCCCTGAGGTGCAAGTGCTTCCTGACAAGTGCAACCTGACAGATCAGAATGATTCCTCTGAGGTGCTGGTGCTTCCTGACACATGCTGATGCAACCTGACAAATCAGAGTGACTCCCCTGAGGTGCTAGTGCTTCCTGACAAGTGCAACCTGACAAATCACAGTTATTCCTGAGGTGCTGGTGCTTCCTGACAAGTGCAGAGTGACAGATGCTGGTGAAATCTGTAGCAGGATAGCCTATCTTGACATCTCGAGTCTGTCTTTTCGACATGTCCCATCAGACTAGCTCCAAAACCAGTGTAACGGAACTAGTCCGATGGGACAGATCAAAAAGACAGACTCAAGATGTCAAGATGGACTAGTAGCAGGCTATCCTGCTACACAACCTGACAAATCAGAGTGATTCCTCCGAGGTACTGGTGCTTTCTGACAAGCGCAGCCTGACAAATCAGAGTGCTGGTGTTGGTAGGACCTAGCCTGTGTCATCTGGTGCATTACGTGGCTTTTTTTTTGAGTAGTGAAAGGTATTTCAAATCAGGAGGTGGCTCTCCTGACACAACCCAGCGACAACAAGGATTCAGTTCGAATGGCGTTGCCACTCCTACAAAAGAGTAGGCTCACTTAGGGTTGGCTGGAGATTTAGACCCTCGACCAAACTAACATTCATTACTACCCCTATTGACCACGGCAGACAAGCTCCCTGTCATGGTCGTTAGAGGCGGAGCCAAGGAGACATAAATAGAAAACCACCAAGAGGGCAGAGATCTGACAGTACTTCCCTACAAGGTTTGCTTGGGGCTAGGACGCCAAAACACTGAGGAATTGACGACTGCAGACAAGCTCCCTGCCATGGGCTTTAGAAACGCAGCTGAGGAGGCCTAACTAGAAAACCACCAAGGGCAGAGATCTGACTGTAATGATAACGCCTGGTGGGGCGTGGTGTTAAGGGAACCCGTCGTACGCGGGCAGAGAACTGTTTACCACCTCGACTGGACAAGCTACCATCGCGGTTGACAACGACCTGCAACGCTAAGGGTGACCGTAGGGGGAATCGAACCCCCGACCCTTCGTCGTTAGAGCGATTTGGTGTACCACTAGACCAATCGTATCACTGAAACGGGCTTGATCTGACTGCACTTCCCTACAAGGTTTGCTTGGGGCCAGGATGCCCAAAAGCTGAGGAATTGAACCTCATCACCCCCTTCCTACTCTCGCAAGTAGGGTCGATACAGCAAAGCTACTGTGGATCACAAGGGATGTAGAACACACCACACTTGTAACTCAGCCTGCGTGTCCTGCGATCTAACGCCACCCCCTAACCGCTAAGGTAAACCTCGGCAAGACAGGAAAAGAGCTCCTCAGGAATAGACCACGGTAGACAAGCTCCCTGCCATGGTTTGAATACATGATGACTTCACGACCTCGCTCTTTCAGCGGCACATTGAACGCAAATCCTTAGGACGTGGACAAGTCTTGAAATTGTCTAATCGTATGCTCCCTGGTTTCTGGGGGTACCACAAATGGGGAATTGGAGCTGGAAGACGGTGTGCAGCCCAGAGTTGGCTGAAAAACATGTAACAATCCAATCCATCAAGAGAATGTGATGCTAGGAAGGTGGGATGCCAGAGCTGTCTAGGCAATGCGTGTGCTATGGTTGATTGTTACGATTGAAGGCAGAAAAAGCATGTAACAATCCAATCCATCAAGAGAATGTGATGCCAGGAAGGTGAGATGCCAGAGCTGTCTAGGCAATGCGTGTGCTATGGTTGATTGTTACGATTGAAGGCCGAAAAAGCATGTAACAATCTAATCCATCAAGAGAGTGTGGGGCCAGGACGGTGGGATGCCATAGCTGTTTAGGCAATGTGTCAAGCTATACCATGCCGCCACTCTCGATTGTCATCTGTTATAGATGACAATCGAGTGACGTACAATACATACAGATGACAATCGAGTATGCCGGCATGGCATAGCTTGACACGATGCGTGTGCTATGGTTGAATATTAAGATTGAAGGTTGACAAAGCATGTAACAATCCAATCCAAGTGCCATCATTCCTGTTCCCACGGTGTGAAAAGCAGCTATGCCTCCACCAACAGAGCTTTTTTTCCCGCTACCAGTAGCGATCGCTACCTGGGACCTTGTTTTGGCCAAACCTTCTGCTACCACAAGCCTCAAATCTTGGCCCCGCCCCCCCTCGGCCGGCCCCAGTGTTTTTTATTTCAGATTTCTGTAGTCCTGGTTGAATAGCTACTTGGGCTACTCAACCCTGATTTCAGGATAGTTGCGTAGCCATCGCATGGCAGAGCGCGAAGCGCGGAGCCTGGGGGGTCCGGGGGCAGCGCTTCCCGATATCGGGGCGTAAGGGGGGTGAAGCATTCGACGAAATGGCGACAGAATGGCGACGCGTCGTCGAAAAAAGAAACACTGGCCGGCCCCTTGGGCCGCCTACCCAAATGGCTACCAGGAGCCCAACCTTGAAAGACACCAAATCCTTGATCGCTACCAGAAGACACCCTTTCTGAAACGAGAAAAAGCTCTGCCCACCAGCCATAGTAAATGAGCACTTCTATTGAACGACTTCACTTGATTTGTCACCTGTATTGTGCTTGTAGTACCAAAACATTGTCTTGAAAACTTGCATCAAGCCTAGTCAAGTCGGTCAAAGGAAAGTCACAGTAGAAACCCACCATCAATCCACCGCCAACACACCATGAACCCACCATCAATTTACCAGTCAAGCCAAGTCGCCCAAAGGAAACACACAGTAAAAAACCACCATCAATCTACCACCAACACACCATGAACCCACCACCAACACACAATCAATCTACCAGTCAATTCAAGTCGTTCATAGGAATCACAGAGCAAATGAATAAATAATGCGCCCAAGACCTGTAAACGAGCTCTTTTGGTGTGGGCTAAGAAGCCCTTCCGCTTGCAACATCCAAGCTACACTTTTCACCATAGCTTTTCCGCCTGGCCACTACCAGCAGCTTCTAGGCAGCTCCTGTGGCTGGCTATCTAGCCAAACCTAAAGCAGCCTGGTGCACCTGGAACTGGTAATCAGATTTCCAACACTGCTGAAATCTTAGGGCTTGGCCCAGTAGCAGGCTCATGGAGCCTAGCGGCTGCTAGGAGACTAGAAGCTGCTAAGAAAAGACAGAAAAGAAAAAGCAATACTTTTCACTCACAAACCTTACTTCTAGCTAAGTCATTTCATTGCCCCAGCCTAGACTGCGGCGATGGTAGCTGTACATTTGGCCCGAATGAACCCACTCCAGACCCCGCCACAGACGGCCCTTGATTACGATATGACCCGGCCACAGACCCGGTGAAGGACCCGGCTTGATTGTTAGCACCTCCCGCAAAGCTGGCCCCAGCTGGCCTAGGACTAGCCCCCCCAAGGGAGCCCGATTGATGGTTGGCACCTGGCGCAAAGCTGCCCCCCGAGGGCTGAGCCCCCCCGCCAGTCAGACTGGCTGGCGCCGGTGTGGGTCCAAGCAAGGCGCCACCGCCATAGCTTGTGGGTGGTGCTGGTTGGTTGGGATCTGTGATTGCCGCGCCAGGTCCCACAGCTGGGTAGGAGCCCGTCCCCTCTGGTGGCTTGGCATCGGGTTGGATAGTCCCTTGATGCATTCGGGGGAGGTACCACCAACCACGGATTAGACGAGGGTAGAATCGGGTGAGCATGAGTGTGACAAACTGCAGAGGGAAGGGGGGGAGCATGAGGTGTGAGGTGAGGAGATTTGTGAAGCCTACAGCGATGAAGGGTTGTCGGCAGCTTGCCGACGGGTTGGATAGTCCCTTGATGCATTTGGGGGAGGTACCACTAGCCATGTATGAGGCAAGGGTAGAATCGGGTGAGCACGTGTGTGACAAGCTGCAGAGGGAAGGGGCACCAGACACAGGAGGCATGTGATGCCCTGAAAGCTTGCCGAGATGCCAGCTATCTGATCGCACACTCATCGGAAGCTTGGAGCCCACCACCCCTGCTATAGTACTCTACTACAGTTCAGTTACTCCATCGAGTAAGGCATGCATTGACCCACCAGCAAGAGCAGTGCCCTGAAAGATTGCCCATATGCCTGCTATCTGGTCGTACAAACAGAAAAGACATGCATGGACTCACCAGAAAGAAGAGAGGCACCACATAGTTGAATGATATGCTATAGCCGTCCATTCCTCGACTCTCTTTCAGCAGGGGGACCAGACACAGGAGGCATGAGATGCCCTGAAAGGTTGCCCAGATGCCAGCTATCTGGTCGCACACTTGGCGGAAGCTTGGAGCCCCCCAAGCGATCTCGGGAGCCACTTCTTTCGCATTTTGCCGTGTGAAAGGGTATCGAACAGCAATTGAGACCTGCAGGTTGGCAATTTTCAATATTTCTTTTTTACCTTGTGAAAGGGTATCGGACAGCGATTGAGACCTGCAGGTTGTCAGATTGCAATATTTGTTTTTGCCTTGTGAAAGGGTATGGTACAGCAATGGAAACCTGCAGGTTGTTTACATTTTGCCGCGTGAAAGGGAATCGAGCAGCAATTGAGACCTGCAGGTTGGCAGATTGCAATATTTGTTTCTGCCTTGTGAAAGGGTATCGTACAGCAATGGAAACCTGCAGGTTGTTTACATTTTGCCGTGTGAAAGGGAATCGAGCAGCAATGGGGACCTGCAGGTTGGCAGATTTCAAATTTTGAGATAAGGCATCCATATCGAGTTCAAAGTCACTCCTCAGAGGACTTCTCGAAGGGCATCATCACATGCCATCTTCCCCCCCCCCCCCACACACACACACACATGCCATATCCTTAACCACCACACACAAGCCATACCCCCCACCCCACCCCACCCCACCCACAAACACGCCATACCCCAACCTCCACACACACGCCATACCCTTACCCCCCCCCCCCCCCCCCCCCCCCCCCCCCCACACACACCATACCCCTACCCACCACCACCACACACTTGCTATACCCCTAACCACCACACACACACACACACATGCCTACCACAGATCCACACATATATAATTGCTCCCGTCCGTCAATACAGTGCTGGTGTCACCAGCCTGGTTTGTGAGGCTTCTTCACATGTGCTTACACACTCCTTGCTACATGCTCTTCCACCAGGGATTTTTTTTTCCGGACTATATTCTGATCGGAATACAAGACCCCGTTTTGGCCCAAATTATCGAAATAAGAAACCTAAAAACAAAAGTTTTTTTTGTTTTTTTAAACTGGAATTGACTAAAAATGACAAAAATCGACCAAAATCGGAATAAGGATCCTGTTTTGGGAGGAAAACAGGGAGGGGAAAAAAGAAAAGGAATAAGATTTCCTCTTTTTGCTTTTGAAAAAAATATCCATTTTCCACTCTCTTGTTTTAGCCCGTGGCTTTAAGAGACCTATCCACTCTTCACCAAGATACCAGATAGCATTATGGACCCCCCCCCCCCCCTACCACCACCACCACACACACACACCAAACTCCCCCTCACCCCATCCCCCCCCCAAACTACCAGTCACACTCCCCCCCCCCCCCCCCCCCCCCCTCACCTCACCTCTTCCCCCCCCTAGTGCATAAAGCTGTACTATTCGTTGGCTATCTAATCCTATCTAATATATTATATTATACTATATTATATAGTAAAGGAGGACTAGAGCTCACCTCATGCAGCACCAATGCACCTTTCTCTTATCTAATTCAATTTAGCGGATCGTTTTTTGGCAAGGCCATTTTTTGGCAAGGAGGAGTGTTTTGACTACTATTGACACTGGGCTGCCAATCTTACTTTGTCAGCTGAATTGATTATGTTACTGCCCAAGACGGCGAGCAGCCTTAAAGGCTGGAGCTATCAGCAAGGTAACCAAGTTCAAGGTCAAGTTCTGGGCAGTCACCTGTTTACCAGAGCTATCAGCTAGGTAACCAAGTTCAAGGTCAAGTTCTGGGCAGTCACCTGTTTACCAGAGCTATCAGCTAGGTAACCAAGTTCAAGGTCAAGTTCTGGGCAGTCACCGGTTTACCAGAGCTATCAGCTAGGTAACCAAGTTCAAGGTCAAGTTCTGGGCAGTCACCTGTTTACCAGAGCTATCAGCTAGGTAACCAAGTTCAAGGTCAAGTTGGATCATATATGGTTTTATAAGATTGCTTTGATTTGAATTGATTATGTTACTGCCGAAGACGGCGAGCAGCCTCCAAGGATGGAGCCATTTAACTAAGTTCAAGTTCAAGTTCAAGCCAACGGCAGCAAGCAGTCACAAGGTATCCAAGTTCATGTTCAAGTCACAAGGAATCCAAGTTCATGTTCAAAGTTGAATTCAATGAATCCAGGTTACACCAATGCATCCACCATAATCTTCACCCACCAAGATAACAAAGGTGAGCCATGCGTTCAAGCCAATCAATCAATCAATCAATCCATGCGTCCATCAATCCATCCATCCATCAATTGATCCAGATCACACAAATACATTCACCATGATCTTCACCCACCAAGATGATGAAGGTGAGCCATGCATCCAAGTCAATCCATCCATCCATCCATCCATCCATCCATCGATCCAGATCACACAAATACTTTCACCATGATCTTCACCCTCCAAGATGATGAAGGTGAGCCATGCATCCAAGTCAATCAATCCATCCATCCATCCATCCATCTATCAATCGATCGATCCAGATCACACAAATACTTTCACCATGATCTTCACCCACCAAGATGATGAAGGTGAGCCATGCATCCAAGTCAATCAATCCATCCATCCATCCATCCATCGATCCAGATCACACAAATACATTCACCATGATCTTCACCCACCAAGATGATGAAGGTGAGCCATGCATCCTAGTCAATCAATCCATCCATCAATCGATCGATCCAGATCACACAAATACATTCACCATGATCTTCACCCACCAAGATGATGAAGGTGAGCCATGCATCCAAGTCAATCAATCAATCAATCAATCAGTCAATCAATCAATCAACCAATCAATCAACCAATCAATGAATCCAGATCACACCAATGCATGCACCATGATCTTCACCCACCAAGATAACAAAGGTGAGCCATGCATGGATGGCCCACCTTCGAACTTACTTAGTCATACAATTAATTTATATATAGGCAAATACTTAATTAATTAATAGTCATATACTTAATTAATAAATAGTCATATACTTAATAAATAAATAGTAATATACTTAATTAATGAATACTCATATACTTAATTAATTAATAGTCATATAATAAGTTGCACTTAGAGAATCAGACTTTTTATTACTGCATACAGCCAAGTATAAATCAAATTCTTCACCCACCAAGATAACGAAGGTGAGCCATGCATGGATGGTTACATTGAAGTAATCCTCCATGTCCAGATTCCATTCCTCCTTGGTTTCGTAGAGAGAGAAATACACAAGGAAGTAAATCATGAGAGCAACATCCAGGATGTAAGGAGGTTCCTGAATAGGGAATTGGTTCATCAGAGCATGCATTGGTTTTTACTGCCTTTTGTGTCCTTATGTGTGTGTGTGTGTGTTTGTGTGTGTGTGTGTGTGGGGGGGGGGGATACACAAGGAAGAAATACACTAGGAAGGAAATCATGAGAGCAACATCCAGGATGTAAGGAGGTTCCTGAATAGGGAATTGGTTCAGCAGAGCATGCATTGGTTTTTACTGCCTTTTGTGTCCTTATGTGTGTGTATGTGTGTTTGTGTGTGTGTGTAGGGGGGGGGGGGGGGGGGGGGGGGGGATACACAAGGAAGAAATACACTAGGAAGGAATCCATTACAGCCACATCCAGGATGTAAGGAGGTTCCAGAATAAGAAATTAGTCCAACAGAGCATTAATTGGTTTTCAGTGCCTTTTGTGTGTGTGTTTTTTTTTTGGGGGGGGGGGGGGGGATTTTTCGTGTGTGTATGTGCTTGTGTGTGCGTATGTGTTTGTGTGTGTATGTATGTATGTGTGTGTGTGTGTGGGTGGGGGGGGGATTGTGTTGGTAGGATCGCACTTCCCGAGTGCTCCATACATCCCCCGAATTGAAAATTTCTCATCCTCAGCTTTGTCCAATGGTAATTTATGCGTGAAAACCATACGACACCCCACATCATAATCTCTTACACTTTCATGTGTCCAACGGCACTGTTTGTGTGTGTAAACCATGCACCACCCCACATCATAATCTGCTACCCTCTTTTTGTTAAAAGGGCACTCTTTATGTGTGTCAACCATACATCACTCCAATGCATGATCTACTACCCTCTTTTTGCTCCAATTTCACACTTCCTCTGTTAACCATACCCCACCCAACCCATGATCTCCTACCCCCCCCCCCCCCCCCCCCCCCCCCCTCCTTTCTTTCTGATAGCACTCTTTGTGTGTGTAGACCATACATCACTCCAAAACATGACCTCTTGCCCTCCTTTGGTCCCAATGCCGCACTTTCTGTGTGTGAACCATATCCTACCCCAAATAATAATCTCATACGCCCCCCCTCATTTTTTCTGATAGCACACTTCGTGTGTGTAAACCGTACTTCACTCCAATGCATGATCTCTTGCCCTCCTTTGGTTCCAATGGTGCACTTCCAGTGTGTAAACCATGTCCCACCTAACCCATGATCTCCTACGGCCCCCCCCTCCTTTTTTTTGATAGCACACTTTGTGTGTGTGTGTAGACCAAACATCACTCCAATGCATGATCTTTTGCCCTCCTTTGGTTCCAATGGCGCACTTCCTGTGTGTAAATCATACCCCACCCAACCCATGATCTCCTAGGCCCCCCCCCCACCCCCTCATTTTTTTCCGATAGCACACTTTGTGAGTGTAAACCGCAGTTCACTCCAATGCATGATCTCTTGCCCTTCTTTGGTTCCAATGGCACACTTCCAGTGTGTAAATCATACCCCACCCAACCCATGATCTCATACGGTCCCTCCCTCCTCTTTTCTGATAGCACACTTTGTGAGTGTCAACCGCAGTTCACTCCAATGCATGATCTCTAGCCCTCCTTTGGTTCCAATGGCACACTTCTAGTGTGTGAACCATGTCCCACCCAACCCATGATCTCCTACGGCCCCCCCTCATTTTTTTCTGATAGCACACTTCATGAGTGTCAACCTCAGTTCACTCCAATGCATGATCTCTTGCCCTCCTTTGGTTCAAATGGCACACTTCCTGCGTGTAAATCATATCTTACCCCAAATAATAATCCCCCACAGTCCCCATCTCCCTTTTTGGCAGAACTCCCTCTTCAAGGGGGCAGGAGCCCCTATGTTTATCCATTTGTGCGTCCGACCCAAAAATTGCTTGAAGCCTGACACGTCATCCAACGGTCGTGTAACTAACTCGCTTCGGTCACCTCCATCGTTGCCACCTTTCGTTCCGTTACCACACACTCCGCCATTTTTCCCGTTGCTTGCGACGCTGCAAAGGACTTGTTTATTACGCACTTAGTGTGTTTAAACCATAAAATACTCAAATTCATGATCTCCCACCCTCTTTTTGTTCAAACGGCTCACTTGTTGCGTGTAAACTAAACACCACCCAACATCGTAATCTCCTACCCTTTTTTTCGTCCAATGGGGTCGAAAGCGGTAAATCCCCCACAGCGCCAAGTTGAGGACAGAAAAGAAGCTACTCCAGGCCAAGCCAAAAATCAATCCAAATCTAAACACGCTATCCTTGCATGATATGGCCACGATGAGCGGGACGAGCGTGAAGTAGATGGCAAATGTCTGGAGGATGCGAAGAACTGCAAGCAGGTTGTGTTGTGTTGTGTTGGGGGTTGGGGGCTGTGTTGTGTTGTGTTGGGTTAGGTTGTGTTGGGTTTGGGTTGGGTTTGTGTTGTGTTGTGTTGTGTTTGTGTTGGGTTTGGGTTTTGGTTTGGGTTTAGTTTGGGTTTGGTTTGGGTTTGGTTTGGGTTTGGTTTGATTTGGGTTTGGTTTGGGTTTGGTTTGGTTTGGGTTTGTGGTTGTGTTGTGTTGTGTTGGGGTTGGGTTAGGTTGGTTTGGGGTTTGGTTTGGTTTGGGTTAGGTTGGTTTGGTTTGGTTTGGTTTGGGTTGTTGGTTTGGTTTGGTTTGGGTTTGGGGTTTGGGTTGGGTTTGGGGTTTGGGTTGTTTGGTTTGGTTTGGTTTGGTTTCGCAGAATTGCAAGCAGGCGAATCCAAGTTTATCATGGTATTCCATTCTATAAAATATACACATACATTTCAGTTGCAAACAAGAACAGGCAGTGCAACAGAATGCACAAAGCAGGTATGCGCCCAAGGTGCTCGTATCAATGCGGCCTGGTTGTGTGGTCTACAGGCGCAGGGTACCGGTTCACCAACACATACATACAGACAGACATGCAGCGCAAGTGCGTACCTTGTTGTTTGGGGGATGCCATACTAGAGTCTTTGGGGTGGCATTCTGTTTAGCGTTGGGTTGTTCTAGACGTTAAAACATTCCTAAATAAATACATGTTACACCTTATTACTAGGCGTGAGGTTCAGGGGGCAGCCTGTTTGCTTGCACTGGGGCCAACCCCATTCCATCCCATTTTATATTATATTCCAGCTCTATTCCGTTGGTGCTGGTGCTGTTGATGCTGGTGACCATGCTGCTGCTGCTGCTGCTGCTGGTAGTGGTAGTGATGATGATGATGATGATGATTGTACAAATACCCTGGTGCCCTACGAGCCTACAAATTTGGCCGCAGTTTAATAAGGTCAAGGGAACCACTTTATCATAGACATGAAATTGTTGACCCAAGACAAACCCGCTCCACAGCATCCAGGGGGGGTCTTCCATCCATTAAAAACTAAACTCAAATAGGACAAGCAAGAAAAACAGACGGGGGGCATGTATAGCAGTCTGGAGCCATGCAACCAAGTTCGTGTTCAAATTGAAGCAAGTCAGCAAAGAAGCAAGTTAGGTGTATGGGCTGTAGTGGGTGTGAGGTGGCAGGGATACTTGAGGCATGCGAAGCGCTGAGTCTCGCCAGTATTCAGGTAGCGGCGCTTTTGTTTCATGCAGAAATGTGCAGAAGGGGCGCTCTGCATGCGCAGTATGAGCAAGATGCGCGGAAGAGCTTTTGTGAGGGAGTCAGATATCCCAGTTGAGGCATGAGCCATGAGGCACGAGCAACACACTGCGTCGACAGCAGCGAGATGCGCGCATGGTTGGTATATGTATCAGATATTCGCAAGATTGTGTGAGGAAGGAAGCATATGGCTTGGAGGAGCAAAAGGGTAGTCAGACGCACTTAAGTAACCCCAGACGAGCGAAGAAGGCGGGCCGGGTGGTGGGACACCACCCGCAGCAGTTTGTGGATTATTGGCAGCGTCTGTTCCGCCTCCGAACAACCTAGCAAGCATCGGCACGAATTGGAGCGACTATCTCATAAATTGGTCATATATGAAGCATTGGAGCAAGTTCGTCAAGGATTCGGAACATGTAGCCCGTAAGCAATTTCATACGAGTGATGGGAGGAATTTGTTCTTAGCTGCGCAAAGCGAGGTGGCGAGGAGATGAAGGGGGCGAAAGTGTTCCTTGTGGTTTCGATGTAGCTAGCTACTTCTGACAGGTCATCACCGTTCCTCAACTACTCCTGTCAGCTACAGGTGTCGGCTAGGCGTTATGACAGTTCTTCAATACTGCACCCTCTAGCCGCCTACATTCCGAAGACGCCATGCCGACTCCGAAGACGCGCAATTCGCGCAAGGGAAAGAAGGCTTGGAGGAAGAATATCGATGCAACTCAGGTTTGCAGTCCAGCAGCGTCCTCCTGCTCTTTTCTCGATGTCTGAAAGCAGTGAACAGCGGGCAACACAAAATTGAAACTTGCTGTGCAGGAAGTTGAGTTCATCGAGGCGGCCTCGCACCAAGCGCGCAGAGGTCCCGCTGTTGAGACTCTGGAAGATAGCGACCTCTTCTTTATCGACAAGGTAGCACACAGCCCAATTGAAAGGCAGTGGTAATTAGAGTGTGTGGTGGTGGTGGTGGTGGTGGTGGGTTGTGTGTGTGTGTGTGTGTGTGTGTGTGTGTGTGTGTGTGTGTGGGGGGGGGGGGGGGGGGGGGGGAGGGGGTACTGCTTTTAAACATGCATGGTTATTTCATGTGGAGGCGGTAGTGGTGGTGGTGCCCTTTATCCCATGTGCATGCTGGAACTACAACGCTAATCGCATGTGAGCATGTCGACCTGCCCTCACTTCGTGTGTGGTGTGTGTGGTGGTGGTGGTGTGTGTGGGGACAATATGGTGAAGCTCAGCCTCCTCGTGGCGTCCATGTTCACTAGCAGGTGAGTAAACAAATACATAACTAAATGAAGGTGGCGGTGGTGTGTGTGGTGTGCTGGTGTGTGTCCAGTGAGGCGAGTCAAAGACTGTGTGTGCATCAATAGACGCTCATGAAAAGTGGGTGGGTTGTAGAAATGCAATGGATTACATGGCCCATGGGTCAGCTAGCGTTTGCTTTGATGTTGGTGTATGTTTGTTTGTGTCTGTGTGTCCATGCTGCAAAGCAAGAAGGTGACTTGTAAAATCACAAGTTACTCTAAGCTTGGTCAAGCCAAGCCAAGTGAGCATTGTGATATCCAAATTAGTATATAGTGTTTCATTGCGTACAGACCATGTTCCGATTTGTCCCATGCCAGTGTCAGCGTCTGTGTGTCAGCGTCTATGAGTGTGTGTCAGTGTCTATGTGTCTGCGTCTGTTTGTCTTTGTCTCAGTCTGCTTGTTTCTACACCCATGGACGCACAATGGTTGCAGGCCACTAACAGCTACAGCCACACTCATGCTTCAGAAGTTGTCATGATCAGTTGTCACAATCATGCTGCATCATTGTCATTGGCAATGCCAGTTTTCCTGTTTGCTCCTATCATATTCTACAACCAGCCTCGCTTTATCTTCGGCGTAGGTAGTTTTGGAACAGTCGGAGCTGTAAAGCTTGCTCTTACAGTCATGAATCTACCAGCCTCACTTGAAAGCATCATACTCAACATGCAAGTGACGCAGACACTATTGAATTATCTGCCTAAGCTGGTCTAAGTAACAAAATGCCCATGCCTGAAAATGCCCTTGCCCGTGAGCCCCCTTTGACACAGTTAAACCGCTGACACATTTGGATTCCAGTAGGGCACCAGGAAAAAACATGTTATCATCATCATGCCTCAAACAGCCAGTAGCCCGTAAAAATTATGTATGTTGAAAGTATAAGGGTGGAGTTGGGTAGTGAGCACGGTGAGCAGTGTGAGTGTTACCTAACACCAATGCATTGTGCACCACAGGTGTTCGTGTTGGTATGACCTGGTGTGCTTGTTTGCTGCGCATGGGGCACCAGCTCACCGAGCAGTCAAAAAACAAACATGTATGTATGTATGTATGCATGTATGTAGTACAATCATGCATTCATGTACGTGTGTATGCAGTACACTCATGCATCCAGAATTATCTTGCACGTCCGAGGTGATTTTCAATTGTTTGTTGAAAATAATGAACTATGGTTTATGAAACTGTTTACAGAGCTTTTTGTTTTGTTTTTAATTATGGTTATTGAAACTGTTTACAGATATTTTTGTTTTGTTTTTAACTATGGTTCATGAAACTGTTTACAGATCTTTTCGTTTTGTTTATAACTATGTTTTGTGAAACTGTTTACATGCAAGGATTTTGTTTGCCATAAATGGCCTCCAAAAGCTACAAAGCGTATAGGAGCTATTAAAAGCTGTAAAAGCACTAAACCGCTGTCCCTGGAGGAGGCCTATAACCATCAAGCTGGAAGAAAGAAAACTTTCAGATTTGAAAAAAAAACTGGAATCTGTGTACAGAGTGCGGATGAAGGAGGGGCCAAGTTGGTCCCGTAATTAACTCGCCTCCGTTGCCACCTATCGCTCCGTCGAATACACTCCGCCAATTTGTAGTGTCAAATGCGACGCTGCGTAGAACTTGTTGTTTTGTTTCTAACTATGGTTTATGAAACTTTGTGCAGACCGCTGATGAAGGAGGGGCCAAGTTGGCTGCTACCACAGGCAAGAGAAAGATGCGCCAGGAGCTGAAGCCTCTACGGAGTCAGCAAATCCTTGAGGCAGCTCACGGGGCCAAGGCGGTGTTGTTCTTCGACAAGCCCATGAAGAAGGTAAGGCATGTAACATTTGTTATAAAATTTGTTTTTGCGTGTTGGGTGACTATGGGGTGGGGGCTTGGGTGGGTGGGTGGGGGCCAGTCAATCAATCGTTTGTCCGTGCTTGCTGATGAATGGTTCACCAGGCCAAGACGGTGTTGTTCTTCGACAAGCCCATGAAGAAGGTACAGCATATAACATTTTGTATAACATTTGTTTTTGTTTGTTTTGGGTGACTAGGGGGTGGGTGCTTGGGTGGGTGGGTGGGGGGCAGTCAATCAAGCGGTTCTTCATGCTTGCTGATAAATGGTTCACCAGGCCAAGACGGTGTTGTTCTTCGACAAGCCCATGAAGAAGGTACAGCATATAACATTTTGTATAACATTTGTTTTTGTTTGTTTTGGGTGACTAGGGGGTGGGTGGGGGGCAGTCAATCAAGCGGTTCTTCATGCTTGCTGATAAATGGTTCACCAGGCCAAGACGGTGTTGTTCTTCGACAAGCCCATGAAGAAGGTACGGCATCTAACATTTTGTATAACATTTGTTTTTGTGTGTGTTGGGTGACTTGGGGGTAGGGGTCTTGGGTGGGTGGGTCAATCAAGCGGTTCTTCATGCTTGCTGATGAATGGTTTACCATTCCAGGGCGGTTTTGCACTTGGACAAGCCTGTGAAGAAAATAAGGCATATAATTTCACACAATTTGAACAATTGTTTTTTTGTGTCTTGTGTATGTGTAGATGTGTGTAGATGTAGATGTAGATGTGTGTAGATGCATGTGTTCGAGTGTGTATGTGTGGTCTGTGTGCATGTCTGCTGTATTGTGGTGTGCAGAGGTTTATGATGTGTTTTTGTGTTTAATTTGTTGGTCACCTTCCAGTGTTTGGTAGTTCAGATTTCTGTAGAGCAGATTAAGTATCTGCTTAGGCTAATCAAGCTTACTTTTATGATTCTTGCCTAGCCATTGCATGGCAGAGTGCGAAGCCCGGGGGGTTCAGCGGGGCATTTCTGGCTGGTTTGGCCAGACCCATGTGTCACTAAGCAGCGACGGAATGGAGATGCGTTGTCGGAAATATTAAGTGCCACCTTTGCTCTCAATCTTTCACTAATTGACTGATCACTACACTTGGTTTTTGTGCTGTGATCAGGTGGGTCCAAGCGGTAGCACAACAAGGATGCTGAAGGAGGAGGAAGCCAGGAAGAAACGTTTTGGTGACATCCCAGGTACTTGGGGAGGGTAGGTGAAATCTGCGGGGAGTACCCCCTGGTAGGGTGGTAGGTTCTCAACGCCCCGAAGAGAGATCATGGGGGAGGTGGTGGTGTGTTTGTGTGGGTGGGTGGGTCGGGTGGGGGGGGGGGGGGGGGGGGGGGGGCTGATTTCAAGATTGTTGGGCCTCCATGCAACAACTGATCGGCAAGGCAGTGGCGACGCGTTGTCGGAAAAAAATGCGAGTGATGCAATCCGGGATGCACCCCCTGAGAGGTTAGGTGTTTCAAAAAAATGACTTCAAAGGCTAGACTTTCCCCTGCCTAAGTAAGTAATTTTTGGTGATGGTGTGATGCTGGTGGTGTGGTGTGGTGGTGTTCTGGTGTAGTGCTGGTGGTGTGGTGATGGTGGTAGTGTTCTGGTGTAGTGCTGGTGGTGTGTTCTCTATCCGTACTGATCCATGCCGCATTCAGATGTATGCTTCTCAAATTCAAATCCAGATATATGCAGCTCATATTCAAATTTAGATATATGCTTCTCAAATTAAAATTGAAATGTATGCTTCTCAAATTAAAATTAAAATAAATGCTTCTGCAAATTCTGATAGACATATGCATTGCGCACGTATGCTCACACGTACCACATTCAACACAAATGATAACGCCTGGTGGGGTGTGGTATTAAGGGAGCCCTGTCTTCCAGCGGTGGAGAACGGGCTGCTACTTCACCTGGACAGTGCTACCATGGCTACTGACAGGGACCGCGAACTCTAAAGTGCACATGTAAAGATTCAAACCCAGCACCTTTTTCAGTCCAGCGAAATGATCAACCATAGCACCATTCGCCGAACCGGGATACATTATACATACCACATTTCAAATATCAAGTATCAAATCAATATCAAACACATAAAATCAAATACCACATTTCAAATATCAAGTATCAAATCAATATCAAACACATAAAATCAAATACCACATTTCAAATATCAAGTATCAAATCAATATCAAACACATAAAATCAAATACCACATTTCAAATATCAAGTATCAAATCAATATCAAACACATAAAATCAAATACCACATTTCAAATATCAAGTATCAAATCAATATCAAACACATAAAATCAATTACCACATTTCAAATATCAAGTATCAAATCAATATCAAACACATAAAATCAAATACCACATTTCAAATATCAAGTATCAGATCAATATCAAACACATAAAAATCAAATACCACATTTCAAATATCTCCGTAGGTGCCTAAGTAATAAACGCCCTAAGTTGGTACAAGATTGTGATACAGAGCCGTACAGGCCCCAAAATACTCGGAATCGAATTCTGTCTGGCCCACCTTTCGCGCAATTGTGTCAGCTACGCGCAAATGTATTTCCGGTCCGCATTCGCATGCGGTCGCGAGCAGCCTTGTACGGAAGGCCGGTGGCAGTACATCAGATGTGCGATAAATTGTGGTACTAATCCAGATCGTGCCAGACACGAGGCCGCGCGAGCTATTCTGAATCATGTTACCGTGGGACGAAAGGCTTATCAAACCCCTACCACAAGGTCGGAGGCTGCGCTTCAGCCTTGGCCTCGGAATTGACTGTGATAGCAGTACAACTCGAAAATTCACCTGATCACCTCCCAATCCCACCTCCCAACTTGAGATTTCACTCCCCTTTTCGAAATCAAAAACTAACTTCAGATGTGGATGTTTGAAACAAAGTTGGAAAAAAGTTATTTTTATAATATATTTTGAAAATGAATTTGAATTCGAATTAAAAAAAAAAGTTAGGTTTCGTGCTACGAAGCATAGGTAAGACCAAAAATGAATCAATTCAGCTTGTGCAGCGTTGTACCACACTTAAGGCACCCACAATATGTAAATAATCTGTATTTTTGGGGTCCATATTCACCCGTTCTTCCTATGTACTGCCTTCCAAAACCTGATGTAACAATTTCTTATGAGGAAAGATGTGCACAATAGGGCTACCTACTTTTGATTTTACGAAAACTTGTTTTTGATAGCGAAAGGCTCCGTTCCACTTCGAAGTAAAATCCGTACCGACTTAGGGAGCCCCATAGTGAAACAAATCACATGTTTTGCTTTGCCTGGTTCCCACCACCTGAGAGAACCCAACTCTGAGTATTTATATGTTGAACTGATGTGGTTAGGCAACTTATTGGCAAAAAAAAGTTTTCTTTGGACTTAAGGTAATAGGTGATAACCATCCGTACCACTCAGGGTCGGATTTAGGCACTTATGGAGATATCAAGTATCAAATCAATATCAAACACATAAAAATCAAATACCACATTTCAAGTATCAAATCTATATCAAACACATAAAAATCAAATACCGCATTTCAAATATCAAGTATCAAATCAATGTCAAACACATCAAAATCAAATACCACTTATCAAATGTCAAATGGCTGCAGAGGAGGCTCTGGGCATTTGGAATTACATGGGATACATTCTACGTATCAAATATGTAGTATCAAATCAATACAAATCAAATATCAAATACCGTATATCGAATAGATCTCAAATGTCTGCAGAGGAGGCTCGGGACATGTGGAGTTACATGGGATACATTCTTCATACCGCTTATCAAATATCATGTATTGAATCAATATCAAACAAATAAAAATCAAATTCCACATATCAAACAAATGTCAAATATCAAGTATCAAATAAATATCAAATATATAAAAATCAAATATTAAATTTCACATATCAAACAAATGTCAAATCACAAATGGCTGCAGAGGAGGCTCTGGGCATATGGAGTTACATATGATACATTCTGCATACCGCATATCAAATATCAAGTATCAAATAAATAGCAAATATATAAAAATCAAATATCAAATCCCACATATCAAATAAATATCAAATGGCTGCAGAGGAGGCTCTGGGCATATGGAGTTACATGGGATACATTCTACATATCAAATATCAAGTATCAAATAAATATCAAACAAATCAAAATCAAATGCCACATATCACATATCAAATGGCTGCAGAGGAGGCACTGGACATATGGAGTGGAGCGCAAGGTTCTCTAGCCACTACAAGCACGCCCTCCACGTCAGGCCATCTGGCAGAGGGTCCGGCTCCGGGTCGCCATCGAATGAAGGAGCGTCAGGTGAAGGGCCCCTCGTCCCACAAGTCTGCCAGGGCAAAGGCTGTGCAGGTGGACATGGCTGGTTGCTCTTACAACCCAGACCGCGAACTCCACCAGGAGGCGATGGCCGAGCTTGTTTCGTCGGAGATGAAGAAGATCCTGAAGAGGGATTTGCAACACAAACTGCAACCTGTAGCTGCTAACGGGGCTGTACTGACGCTTGAGGAAGAGATGATGCAGATTCAGGTGAGAGAAACTATATACTTTCTTCTCGTCTTATCTCTCTTCTTTACTCTCTTCTCTTGCCCCTCTTCTCTTTCTTCCCTTTATTTCCCTCGTCTCTCTCTTCTCACTTCTCACTTCTCTCTCTCCACTCTCTCCTCTCTCTCCCCCTCTCCCTCTCTCTCTCCTCTCTCCTCTCTCCTCTCTCCTCTCTCCTCTCTCCTCTCTCCTCTCTCCTCTCTCCTCTCTCCTCTCTCCTCTCTCCTCTCTCCTCTCTCCTCTCTCCTCCTCTCTCCTCTCTCCTCTCTCCTCCCTCCTCTCTCCTCCCTCCCTCTCTCCTCTCCTCTTTCTTCTCTCTTCTCCCCCGGGAAATTGTGAAGTGAGCTTGTCCTGGGTCAACACTGGCCTGTGGCAATTCAAAAAATTGTAAATTGTAAAATGTAATTTTTCCGTAGTTCAACAGTCCATATCCCAACCGTACATAGTCCAACTGCCCATATTACAACCGTCCATATGCCAACAGTACTTATGTAAACCATACATATGCAAACAGTACAAATGCCAATCGTACATATTACAACTGTCCATATGCCAACAGTACATATGTAAACCGACCATATTCCAACAGTACATATTCCAACTGTCCCTCCTTGTGTATGTGTTTGCCTTTCTCAGGAAGAGAAGCCAGCTGCCGAGGATGATGAGAATGAGATTGAGCTGGATGAGGACAGTGAGGATGAAGAGGGAGCCGTTGGCTATCGCGCCGCTTCACAGGCCAAGAAGACTACAAAAGACCGAAATAAGTAAGACGCCTGCTCTGTGCTTAAATGTTTCTCACTTGGTGTACTTGGTACTCACTTGGTGTACTTGGTACTCACTTGGTGTACTTGGTACTCACTTGGTGTACTTGGTACTCACCTGGTGTACTTGGTACTCACTTGGTGTACTTGGTACTCACTTGGTGTACTTGGTACTCACTTGGTGTACTTGGTACTCTCTTGGTGTACTTGGTACTCACTTGGTGTACTTATTGCTTTCATCTTTCACACTTGGCATTGTGTCCACCGACTGGACCTTCTACAGACTGTTGTCTTCGGCCCGATCTTTGTAGGGTTTTTTTTAGCGTTCTGTTTATACAAATTTGGATTGTTCTATGTGTCCGGACTGTTTTACACGAGTATGTATGATAAACAAAAGTCCATATTCCAACAGTCCATGTTCTAACATGGACTGTTGGAATATGGATACATATAATAAGAATAATATAATAAGAATATGGATATATATATAATATGGATGTATATAATATGGATATATATATAATATGGATATATATAATATGGATATCCCTCCTTGTATATATGTTGTCTGCCCAGGAAGAGTAACCAACAGGTACATAAATATATAAAACAGGTGTGTGTGTGTGGGGGGGGGGGGTACAACAGCTGTATATAGCGGTACACCCATCGTTACACTTCACTCACAGTCAAATGCGAGGCTCACTGGAGTACTGGCGTACAGTTGGTCAAATCCCCAGCCAGTGGCGGGAAAACGAAAAATGGGAAATTGTTTACAGCATCTGGGCGACTGGTAAAAATATAGCGGACGTTTTTGGGTGCCCAGGCTAACATAACATAACATTTATATACACAATCATAGGGTGCAATTTGTGTGATGTCATACTCGACATGATATGGTATGCCGGTCCCTATTCATGGGGCTATCACTGACACATGTACGTTGCTACAGTCCAGGGGCAGCCAAATAGGCTTAAGGAACTTGCCTGGCCATGATATCAGATGGGGCTAAAACGAAAAAAGCACATCAACTGACACAATACAGGGGTAAGGGCAAAAAATAAAACTACATAGCGGGTGTAAAAAAATACTTCTTAATGCCCTCCTGAACTGACCCGATGAATGTTCACTGTCCATTCAGAGAAAAGAGGCGCTATGATGCTGACCGTGAATTGGAAGAGCGGCGGCGAGCCAAAAAGCAACGACGTGATATTGAGCAGCTGAGAACGGTGAGACAATAAATAACTAGTACGCATTATTACGAAGCCTTATGTTGAAGGGACCAGCTATGTCTATTTCTGTGTCTGTGTCTGTGCTCGTCTCTGTGTTCGTATCTATTTATGTGTCTTGTCTCCACATCTTCGTCTGTGTCTGCATCTCATCAAATAAACAAATAAGCAGTACACCTTATTAAGAGGCCTTATGTGAGGGGGGCAGCCCGTTTGCTTGCACTGGGGCCAACCACCACCAGCACCAACTTTCAACCCCCAATCCGCCCTGAACCCCCCAGACCCCTCTTCACACTCCCCAATTATCTATCGTATCAGGCGTATGCCTTATTATATTATTATTATTATTATTATCATGTAGAGGGGGGCAGCCCGTTTGCTTGCACCGGAGCCGATCACCAACTTTGCTGAATGACTTTGATGAATAAATAAATAGTGTGCCTTATTACGAAGCCTTATGTTGAAGGGTCCAGCTATGTCTGTGTCTGTGCTTGTCTCTGTGTTTGTATACATTTGTGTGTCTGTCTCCACATCTTTGTCTATGTCTGCATCTCATCACATAAATAAGCAGTACGCCTTATTACGAGGCCTTATGTGAGGGGGCAGCCCGTTTGCTTGCACTGGGGCCAACCACCACCACCACCACCCACCCACCCACCACCAACAACAACAACAACTTTCAACCCCCACTCCGCCCTGAAACCCCCATACCCCACTTCACACTCCCCAATTATCTTTGTATCAAGCGTATGCCTTATTATATTATCATAATGTTAAGGGGGCCAGCCTGTTGGCTTGCAATGGGGCCAACCACCACCACAACCACCCACCCACCCACCAACAACAACAACAACAACTTTCAACCCCCACTCCGCCCTGAAACCCCCAGACTTCACTTCACACTCCCCAATTATCTATGTATCAAGCGTATGCCTTATTATATTATCATTATGTTAAGGGGGCCAGCCTGTTGGCTTGCAATGGGGCCAACCACCAACGATTAAGGGGGCCAGCCTGTTGGCTTGCAATGGGGCCAACCACCAACGATTAAACACTGTGTAGCCGCATTAATTTAGCTGTGCCAAAAGCTTCTGCCAATGTGTTGTATCAGTATTAGGGTTGTCAATATCATCCTGGTGTCAAGGTTATTGTGTGGTATATCATACGCTTTCAAACGATATATCGCATGAATATCCCGTGCAATATTGCAATATATATATCCATGATATCGTACTTAACGATATAGATATTGCATTATATATATATATATATATATATATATATATATATATATATATGTATATATATATCCATGCAATTGGTGACTCTTTATGAGTACCTTAAAGCCCATATTTGTGGTGAAGAAGTACAACTTTCTGATTACCCTTTGTTTATCCTTTGTGGCTGTGAACAACAGCAACAACAACAACAACGACAACAACAACTCAAACCATCACTTCCACACTTACTACTACGGTTGAGTCATGATTCCATTACTTTCATACTTGCTTACTACAGTTGAATCATTATTCCATTACTTCCCCACTTACTACAGTTGAAGGAAGAGTTGGAAGCCGAGGCAGCAGACAAAGACCAACGTCTTCAGAGGAGAAATGTAAGTCTGTTTGTTTGACCTATATCATTAGATGACTGGACCTAAATGACCTATATGTAGGGCCGGCATATCACATGATGTTGACCAAAGGCGAGCATGATATCAACTGATATCATACAGATTGCATCATATGATATTGTTTATGAATGGCAGCTTTAGACAAGTCAGACTGCCGGCATCATATGATATCATCTTGCCGGTCCCTACCTTGAGGACCTAAATATGTGGACCTGTAATGATAATGATAACGCCTGGTGGGGCGTGGTATTAAGGGAACCTGTCATACCCGGGTAGAAAGCGGTCTTCTACCTCAACTGGACAAGCTACCATCCCGGTTGATAACGACCTGCAACGCCAAGAGCGGCAGAGGGGGAATCGAACCCCCGACTCTTCGTCCTTTGGGCAATTTGGTCTACCAGTAGACCAATGTATATCACTGTAAGGGGCTTGCCGTTCCCTACCTCTATGACCTAAATAAGTTGACCTGTATGACTGGAAAACACATCCCACACCCTACACCCCACACCCCACACCCTCACTCCGCATCCCACACCCTACACTCCCCACCCCGCACCCCCTCCCCACACCTCACATATTGCCGTTCCCTACCTCTTATGACCTAAATAAGTGGACCTGTATGACTGGAAAACACATCCCACACCCTACACCCCACACCTTCACTCCGCATTTCACACCCTACACTCCCCACCCCGCACCCCCACCCCACACCTCACATATTGCCGTTCCCTACCTCTATGACCTAAATAAGTGGACCTGTATGACTGGAAAACACATCCCACACCCTACACCCCACACCTTCACTCCGCATCCCACACCCTACACTCCCCACCCCGCACCCCCACCCCACACCTCACATATTGCCGTTCCCTACCTCAATGACCTAAATAAGTGGACCTGTATGACTGGAAAAATCTTCCATTGCTGACCATATGTAGTTAAGTTTAATGGGGGTGTTGGTGGAGGTGGGGTGGGGGGTACTGTTCGTCCTGGGCGGGTAATACCCGGGTATTACGGGTGGTACCCTGCGCGTCGATTAACATTTTGGGTGCGTCGACTCACAAACACCCCCTCGCACGCTGCGCACCGCTTAAGAAGTACGCCATCTTCGCCTCCGTAATCGGGTGAATGTGGTCGCAGGTGCAAATTTTCGTCGACCAGCCTTCCAAAGTTTGGGAATGGCGGGCCAATTAGCTAAAAACGACTGGAAACCTGGCAATCGTTGTGAGGTTCTTGCCGACGCTATGCACAAAGCTGTGCAGGATGGTTCATCAGTCGCACCCATAGCATCGACCACAAGCGCTTTGACGTTTCCTAGCGTCGTAAAGCAGCGTGGTAAAGGCCGCAGCTTCAATGTAACGCTCGATATCGGGGTCGAGGTCCAGGCTGGTCTAAAGAGTCTTGTCCCGGCGAGCTCCAAGGTCGAACTGGAGGGATTTGACGACGGCGATATATCGGAGAATGTCTTATCTAGCGATGCTTCAGAGGAGGAGGGCGAAGTAGTCGACACGAGAAAGATTTCCGAAGATGACTGGCGTGAGGTCCATGTGACAACTTGCAAGAGGATGGCTGCTGGCTACACTGAACCAGGGCCTGGAAGGCTGAGGCATGTTAAGCTCCTGGATGTGGACCCAGACAGTGCTCCACTGATGTTTTTCCTTCGGTTCCTGCCCAAGAAAGCTGTGTCTGACATAATGAAGCTCGCTGATGAGAGGGGGAAGCAGATGCACCGCCCTACATGGAGCATGGAATTGGGGGACTTCTACACATGTGCACGAGTACACGCGCGCACACACACAAGGGCACCAACACACACACTTGCATGCATGGACATCATGCATCCTAGGTCCTAACACATTCACACACACACACACATACACAGGTGCTTTGTCACACATGCAAACGCACCCACATGCATGGACACACACACAAGCATAGGCACATGCACACACATGCAAGGGCGCACACATACGCACACATGTATGTAGGTGCGTGTCCAGGTGTGTGCGTATGACACATTGACACCACCAACTTCCCTCACTCACACACCAACCACCCACAAACACCCACATACATGTAGGTGGGTGTCCATGCAGGTGGATGCATGATACATTGACAACATTACCTTCCCACGCATACACACCAACCAACCACAGACACGTAAGCGCACATGCATGTAGGTGGTTTCCATGCAGGTGGGTGTCTTGTTATTTTGGGGAGGCTATCTGCTCCCCAAACAGTGGGAGAGGCTGTTTCTGCAGGACACCATGTCCGCGCGCGCGGGAGAGATCTTTGAACTCTCTCCTTCGAATAAAAGGAGGCAGTAGCCAGAACTTGACCAGATTGTGGGGACAACTTCTTAACAATGTCCGCAAGGGGGTCTGAGAGTCTGAGGCTTATAGCTGGGGTCTCAAGACTTCTACAGATGTTTTAATTTTCAATTTGATTTTTCAGAAAACATACCTTTTTCAAATTCAAATTCAAACATGTGGATGTACCACTATAGCTTATTGCGCGATATACATATGTTCTACTAATCTTGAAGTTGATGCTGTAAAAATCCCCATCCAATTTGAGAAACATATGACCCTTTTATTCCACTTTTCCCTAATCAATTTTTGGGTATTACCGGTAATACCCGGCAACCCAGGACAAACAGTACTGGGTTCCCTTGGTTGAGCTGCTGATTATATAATTATATGAGTATGCTAGCTTATTATTATAACTGTTATTATAAGGATTATTATTATTATTTTTGCTTTTTTATTATTATTGCCTCAGTTAAAACGTCTTCTATCATGCCATGCTGCAGCTCGTACGCTCGGAGAGAGAGAATACCTTACCTCCTCGGCTCGGAAAGCACAAGTTTGAGCCACACTCAGTACAGGTGAGAGGTTCTAGAAAATAAATCTTGAAGTACTTGATCACAGGTCCGCTGTTGTGCTCAGGCAATTTTGGGGGGTCAACAACTGCTTACAAATTACCTCCTGATAGTCTATCTATGCCTTGATAACTTGAAGTTGGGCAAGAACCACGATCCGCAAAGGTTGGAGGTGCACACCCAGTTCATCACTAGTGGTATTTACTGGTGGTAATCACTTGTGGCAGTTGCAAGTGGTAGTTTCAATTAGCCCCTCCAGTTTATCTGATTCCATTGCCATGTATAGAAATCATCCTGGAGCATCCTGCCATTACATAGAGGAAGGGAACTGTTCTGCATGTCCTCTGGAATTCCCAAGTTTCGAACCTGATTCCAATGACATGGATGTACATCAGGGATATTATTTTCCGGAATACATTCCGTTCGGAATACGAGACCCCGTTTTTGCCAAAATTGCCGGAATAAGAAACCTAAAAATACAA
>JACBWV010000610.1:22302258-22512258 GCA_013435795.1 Chlamydomonas sp. ICE-L | reverse complement strand
CATCTAGCTAGGGGGGTTCTGGCTCATGCTTGGCCTGTTGTTCCCTCTGATATCAACAGAGTCAATTGGGAACCTGGTACCATGGGTGCATCTGGTCACAAGAGGAACGTGCTAGCTTCCTACATGGAGAGGGTGCTCGGGGTTGAGCCCGTAACCTACACACACGCACAGTTGGGAAACCTTTTTTATGGCCCACTCGGATTTGAGGGATAGCAGGCACCATCCTCGTTCTGACCTAGAAACTTACCTAGAAACCTAGGCTGCCCAGGCCCCGGTTTCTAGGTTAGTCAGTGCCAGTCCAGGGGTCAGCCTGACATGTCTAGGTCAGTGTGTGACAGTCCAGGGGTAAGCCAAATAGGCTGACAGACTTGCCCAACCGTGACAAGAAGTGCTGAAAGAAAAAGCGTTGAAAAAGCTGAGTAGGCAGTTGCTTGACAGCACACACCTAATGATCATTTGCAAGCCCATTAGGCTGAAGAGACATTCCCAATAGCGAGAGAGAGTTGGATGATTTCGTATTTTGTATACAATTTATGTAACATGTTCCTTCTCATTTGCAGATATTTGGGCCATATCTCAACACAATATCAGCTGCGGACTGTGCACACCCTCCTGAAACATTGCAGACTAGAAGGACAATAATTAAAGAATTGGATAAGAAAGGTATGAGTGGAAACAAACGAAAGATACGGAAAGAGATAAACACAGAAACAATATAAAGTTGCCAGAAAACATCCGGACCAAAAGCAAAATCGAGGCAAATACCCCCCCCCCCCCCCCCCCCCACCCCCGAGAATTGCTTTGCTCGATTTAGCTTTTGCTTTTGGTCCGATTTTGGTCCTGACCAAATCGATTCTGCGTCATGTTGTAGTGTGACCACTAAGATTTTGGTGATAGGCAAAATCGACCAAAATCGGACCAAAATCGGCCGGACCAAAAGCAGTGTGACCTACCCCTAACAGACAAGTAGACTACACCTACTCCCCCCTGAATATTCGGAATCATTCACACAACTTGCGAATGCTCACCGATAATCTTTTCGCTTTAGCCCCCTCGGGACCCATCAGGGTCCACCCGTGTCTCTCCGCCTGTCTGTCTCTCTCTCTCTCTCCGTCTCCCCCCCTATAGTGAAGCTTCCCGTACATCGGCCATTTCCAATCGTGCACCCGCTGTCCATTTGTACGCCACGCTGACGCGAGAGATACTCCCGATGCAGCGGGAGCGGGCGATGAAGCATATAATACGCTATGCGCTTCATCTTCCTCTTTCCGTTTTCCGAATCCGAAGTGCTCCCCCCCCCCCCCCCCCCCCCCCCCCCCCCGTATAGCCGCGTCTATCTAACGGCTAACCGTGCTCATTTTTCGGTTGTAATGAATCCATAGTCTATTGAGACAAACTGACACCAACATATCCATCGGGGCAGGTGTGAACATGTGGCACAGACTTTTTCAGAACTGTTTGGGTCCCGTTGGCTGCCTGGGTCGCTAATGGGTCGACGACGGTCGTGCATCATGCAGATGATTTTGGGCATTGTGACGGATAACGATCCTCACACCGCGTCCCCTCGAGGGGGCGACGACTTCCCGGAAGTAGGTAAAGAGTCGTAGTAGGACGACTCCTACTGACGGGAAGTCGAACGAAGCGACCTGAACCCTGAAGTTCAGGCGACGCGCGAGATGATGTGACGAGCATATAAGCACGGCGAATATGCTCTAAGGCAGACAATATTAGGGATCATTCCCCTATCATCTCGTTGAACACTTCTGTGTTTGTTAAGACGTATTCATACGTCACAGTTGGTTTCGAGAGCCTGATCTCCTTTTTCACGCTAACCCCCTCCCCACTCGCAGCTCAACGCCCTCTCCGCGGGACCTTACTTTCCGCTGGGCTCTCCGCCCACCCACCCCGCTCGCCCAGCTCGAGGCCGCTGCTAAAATGGTAAGAGTTCACGAGGCCCCTGCCTACGTTAGAACACCTGAAATTGATGCTTGATTCCGTTCGTGACGCCCCTGCCTGCCCTCGAACGTCCCCCATTGTGACGGGTAATGATAATAGGCCTTCGATGCCTGTTGCGCTATGCTTGTCCCTTGTTCCGTTGCAGCAGCGAAGTGCTCGTTCCTTGTTCTGTCTCCTGCACCCATACACGACCCGAATTTCACCTCCCATGATTTCGCCTCTGGTCACGGGCCACCCCATGGGTCCCCAGGACGGGTCTGACGAAGAGCCCACCCAGCTCACGACAACACGCCCTGAACTTGCAGCCTGCAAGTTGGGTCGAAATGAGTTCTTCGACATCGCTGAACACAACACATACGGGCTAATGTCCACCCGACAATTCACCAGCAGTGTGAACGCAGCTCGAGCTGAAAGTTTTCAATCTGGAGTCATCTCCCCACCCGATTCAGATTTGGTCCTTCGGCAGGATACCAAGGTCGTGTGCCCGATCACTGACGGGGTATCCCCCAACAGGGTCCTCGGACCTAGCGAGTTATCAAATATGATTTCTTGCTCGGCCTTCACGACAATCATGAGCACGATGCTCCACGACATGACGGGCAAATTCGTTGTTATCTACTTCGATGACCTCATAATCTTCGATTTTTCCATGATGAGGTCGAACACCTGGAGCATGTGCTCTCAGGCGTCCGTCTCAACGAAACGGAGAAAACCGGAATTGACTATTGCTATTTCAACAACGATGTGCCGAAAACCGCATTCGTCACTCCCATGGAGTTGTTTGAATTTAAAGTCCTGCCCTTCGGACTCGCAAACTCCCCATGGTCCGAATCGCATGGGGGTTGGAGACTCCACTCATCCTTTTCCGTTTCGGGCTTACCCCAGCCATCAAGGCTCGATGCCGCACCCATCCCACGACCCACGGAGGCAGATTCACCTCATTCGAAGAGCTGGTCTCCCATGCTGCACTTGTAATATCGAAAATTCGAATCTCAACGACTAGCCACATGGTCTGAGAACGAAACCATTTGCCGATCTTGCTGATCCTGCTTTGCCGATCTCGCCGATCCCGCCCCTGTGGCCGATCTTGCCGATCCCGCTTAGCCGATCCTGCTTGGCCGATCCCGCTTTGCCGATCTTGCCGATCGCGCCACTGTGGCCGATCTAGCCGATCCCGCTTAGCCGATCTAGCCGATCTTGCAACTCCTGATCAAACTCCCCATCGGCCTTTACCGAAGTCATGAACACTGTGTTCCGTAACTTCATCAGCAAATTTGTCGTCATTTACCTCGATGATATCATTTACCTCGATGATATTGGTGTTGTCCGAGGACCCCCTTTGGACAGCTTCCTCAATCACGCCGAATTGGCGTACTGCTTTTCTTTTCTTTTCATCATTTTCAGCAAGGATGACGAAGAACACGAAAAATATATTCGCATGGTACTACAACGATTGGAGGACAACCATCTCTTCCTCTCGCGGGGAAAATGCAGATTTTTCCAACCCGAAGTGAAGTGCCTCGGCCACGTGCTCTCGGGGGACGGTATCCGAGTCAACGCTACGAAAGTCAAGGCAGACAATGACTGGCCTACTCCGAAAACATCGAAGTAAGTACAGCAGTTCCTTGGACTTTCAAACTTTTTCAGGAAGTTCATCCAAGGTTACTCTTCGGTCGCGGCCCCTCTGATCGCAATTGCCAACCGACATGACTAACGCCCTGGGAAATGTAAGAGGTCATACAGACGAGACAGGTTTGGGTTTGGGTTTGGTTTGAGGTTAACCTGCCACGTCAGAGGGGGTTAGACGAGGTTACCCGAGGTGAACCCAAACCCGCCCAAACACGCGAATTTCGTTCAGACGGCATTCCCGAGCTTCTTGTCAGTAGGAAAGGTTTGAAAAGTTTGAATCGCCGATCAGCAGCAGGAGCGCTCAAATCAAGCAGGCTCTGGCGATACTGTGAGGAAGGCGGAAACTGCGTCTCGGCATACTGCGTATCACGCTGCTACTGCTGCACCTCATGCTGGCGTGGACCTGCAGGTGGCGGCCCCTCCTGATCGGACCCCTCCATACAGCGCAGTCAATATTGCAGATGGCGCGAAAGGGAGGACGGTTGCGAAAACAAGTGCGGCTGAAGGAAATGCGGCAAAATGTATCGCAACAGAAACAACGAACAACACGTGTGCGACATAACCATAATCATAACCCAAACGTGGGGGGGTGGGGGGACGTTTGGGTCTGGGGGTTGGTTAGCATTTGGGTTACCGAATTTGACCAAAACGCGTCAACTTTGTCCCGTGTGAACGAAAAAAGTTTGGATGTACGACAGAAACGCCCAACTAACCCGTAACCCAGACCCAAACCTGTCTCGTCTGACCGACCTCTAAGAGGTCCTACTGACAAGAAGCTCGGGAATGCCGTCTGAACAAAATTCGCGTGTTTGGGCGGGTTTAGGTTAACCTCGGGTAACCTCGTCTAACCCCCTCTGACGTGGCAGGTTAACCTCAAACCAAATCCAAACCCAAACCTTTCTCGTCTGTATGACCTCTAAGCCGGCAGGCAAACCCCTCGGAAAACGGCAACAGGGCCTGCAAGGACTAGGATTTCAAGCAATCTGGTCCCCAAAATGCCAACAGGCTTTCGATGAGATCAAACGAAGCCTTACCAACGCGCCCCTACTGGCTCACCCCGATCCTTCGAAGGACTATCGTGCAGTTGCCGATGCTTCTGTCGTAGGTACAGGGGGTGTCTTGCTGCAGGATGGGCGACCTATCGCTTTCCACTCGCACAAATTTTCGAAAGTCGAACGCAACTACTCGACAGGCGAAGAGGAATTACTCGCTGTTTACCTCGCGTTAAAAGAGTGGCGATGCTATCTTGAAGGATGCACGGGACAATTCGAACTCGACACTGATCACAAACCATTGGTCTACTTGGCTAATCAGCCCATGCTATCTCGTAAGCAGGCTCGCTACATGGAGTTCTTCTCCAGATTCTCGAACATGAAGTGGAATCACATCGCTGGACGTTCAAATGTCGCAGATCCCGCTGAGTCGTAACCCAGACTTCTCAGACACGGCAGCCATGCTGCTCCAACGTCTCGACCCCGAAGATCCCCTCCATGCACGTGATCTGATGACAGATATCCTTGCCGCTTACGAATCAGACGACTGGTTTGATGATCCCCGGAATGTACAGTACCGCACTCATCGTCCTGATGGGTTCTGGATTGGTACTTCTCATTCAAAACGCTCCGCCTCGTCTGCACACATTGTGGTGCCTAATGGAAATGCCCTCAAGGAACGTATCTTGTTTGCTTTCCACGACACACAACGCAGTGGACACCCGGGATTTGAACGCACATTTCAGTCCATCGCCCGCTTTTATTGGTGGCCCGCAATGCGCATTGATGTAAACGACTATGTCCGATCGTGCGAGACCTGTCAACGGGTGAAGGCTTCTCACCAAAAATCTCACGGGCTTTTGCAACCTCTGCCGATCCCCATATCTCCATTTGACTCGCTGTCCATGGACTTTATTACGGGATTGCCCACGTCACAGGGATGCGACATGATCTACGTGATTGTAGACAGACTTACGAAAATGGTCAAGCTCGCGCCTTGTAAAACAGATGGCGCGGAGCAGATCGCGAAAATCTTCCACCGAATAATCCTTTGTGAGCATGGAACTCCTACATCCCTTATCACGGACAGCGATGTCAAATTTACCAGCAATTTCTAGAAGACCCTTCAGCAATTGTGCACCATCGAACCCGGGATGTCCACGGCTTTTCACCCACAAACGGATGGTCAAATACTTTACGCCACTTTGTGTCCGAAACGCAGAAAAACTGGTCCCAACTTCTGCCCAACGCCCAATTCGCCATCAACAACTCATACAACAGCAGTATTCGGGATTTCCCTTTCCACCTCTTGTATGGTCGTTACCCTCGGGTTGCCCTTCAACCACTGGACGATGTCCTTCCCACGGCCAGTCAACCGGCAGTTTCTTGGGTCGAACATATGACCACGGCCATGGATTGTGCCAAGGCAGCTCTCAAGGCAGCCCAAGACCGCCAACGAACTTATGCAAATCAACACCGCCGTCCCGTTATGTTTACGGTAGGCCAACTTGTGCTGCTATCCACGAAAAATCTGAAGTACTGGCCCAATCGGGCTCGTAAGCTCCTTCCACGATTTGTCGGCCCCTTCGAAGTCTCTCGTGCCATTCTAAAAAGGGGGGAGACTACCGCGGTGACTCTAAACCTCCCCGAGGGATGGAAGATTCACCCCACGTTCCACGTGTCTTTGATCAAGGCGTACGTTGACGACGGCTCTCCAATGATTAGAGCAAACCCCGACCACTTCCGAACAACCGAAGAACCGATAGACGAAATCAGCAAAATTGTTGACCATACGTTGGAGTCTGGTCTCCTCAAATACTATGTTCAATGGTTACATTCTGACCACGTCCACTCTTGGGAACTCGAATCCGACCTTGCTTTACCCTGCACCTCACAGATTGTATTATACTGGCGCCTTAACCCGGGTAAAACACGACCGTTGACCAAAGTTGGTCAAATACCGACATTGACAGACGACCTACTCACAGGGAAACCGCCACGGTTACACCTGACGAATTCGCCCTTCGTCAAAGTGCACGACTTCGGGAGAAGTCTCAGGCCAGAGAGGGGGGAATTGTGACGGATAACGATCCTCACACCGCGTCCCCTCGAGGGGGCGACGACTTCCCGGAAGTAGGTGAAGAGTCGTAGTAGGACGACTCCTACTGACGGGAAGTCGAACGAAGCGACCTGAACCCTGAAGTTCAGGCGATGTGCGAGATGATGTGACGAGCATATAAGCACAGCGAATATGCTCTAAGGCAGACAATATTAGGGATCATTTGTGGTATATGAATACCTTGTAACACGGAGTGTCTTGTAACTGGAAGCCTAAGAAATGATCTCAGGAGTTTAGACGGCCCTAAGAGTCAGAAGCACGGCTTAAGACTCCCTTCCCGCTTCCAGCGCGTCTAGACCCTAATGGAACCCTCGTTTTAGGTATTCCCGAGTAGCTGATCAGACACTGATCAGTGGGTCAATTCGCTCGGTTTCAACTGCCTACAGAAGTCGTTCGTCATCTGTCGGAAGTCGTCACCACGCCAGCGTGGCAACTCAGTGGGAGGATCGTTATCCACCACAATTCCCCCTTCTCTAGCCCTAGCCTTCTCCTGAAGTCTAGTACTCTTTCGAATGAGAAACTCATCAGGGGTTACAGTCGCATAATCCCTGTGAGTAGGTTTTTTAACCGTTTTAGGTTTCGGGTCGTTGGCACCTATCACGGGTCGTACCCGAGAAGGGTGTTGTCTCCAATACAAATCGATTTGTTCAGAGCACATAGGTAACAACTCTTCTTCGAGTTCCCAAGAGTGAACATGGTCTGAGTGTAACCATTGTACATAGTAATACACCGTACCAGACTGTATCTTGTGATCAACAACGTTGCTAATCTCGTAGATAGGTTCACCGCATGTGCGTAACAATTCCGGATTTGGTCTAATAAACCCAGTCCCGTCGGATAGGTATTCTTTGACAAGAGATACGTGAAACGTTGGATGAATCTTCCATCCTTCGGGGAGGGATAGAGTCACTGCATTGGTCTCCCCCCTCTTTTGGATAGTGTGAGAGATTTTGTAGGGACCAACGAATATGGGCATGAGCTTCCGAGTCATACCAGGCCAGTATTTGATGTTCTTCGAGTTCAACAAAACTTCCTGACCGTGAGTATACTTCACCGGTCGACGGTGCAAGTCTGCATACGTTTTTTGACGATCCTTCGCGGATTTAAGCGCTGCCTTGGCCGTGTCATATGCATTATTCATATGCTCGACCCAGGACAGGGCTGGTTGATGTGCCGTAGCGATGACATCATCTGATGGTTGTAGTGCCACTCGAGGGTATCTACCGTACAGCAACCGAAACGGAAAATCTCGAATGCTTCTGTTGTACGAGTTGTTGATGGCGAATTGTGCATTCGGCAAAAGACTGGCCCAATTTTTCTGATTCGCAGAGGAAAAATGGCGAAGAGTGTCTTCGAGAACACTGTTCATACGTTCTGTTTGACCATCTGTTTGTGGGTGAAATGCAGTCGACATTCCAGGTCGGATAGCGCACAGAGTTAATAGTGTTTGCCAAAATTTACTCGTGAACTTAACATCGCGATCAGAGATGATGGAAAGCGGATGGCCTTGTTCGCTGAGCACGCGCTCGTGGAACAGGGTAGCAATATTTTCAGCATCGTCTGTCGTTTTGCATGGGATAAGTTTGACCATCTTCGTAAGGCGATCAACGATCACGTAGATCTGATCAAAACCATTCGATTTCGGTAGCCCAACGATGAAGTCCATGGACAGTGAATCGAAGGGGGCGTTCGGAATCGAAAGGGGTTGAAGGTTACCCTGCGGGTTCTGATGTGAAATTTTTACCCGTTGGCAAGAATCACCGTGGCGTACGTAATCAACGACATCGAGTCGCATGGCAGGCCACCAATAGTAGCGTGCAACAGATCGAAAAGTTCGGTCGATGCCTCCATGCCCACTTCGTTGGGTATCGTGGAAAGCAAACAAAATCCGAGCTTTGAGCGAATTACCATTTGGTACAACGATCTGCGACTCAGATGCTGCTCGTATGGATTTGCCGGTGCCAACCCAGAAACCATCTGCCCTTTTGGAGAGGTACTTGGTATTGTGCGGATTATCGAACCGCAAGTTTTCCGTGTAACCATGCAGAATATCTGGGGCTATTTCGCGCATGTGGAGTGGGTCATTTGCGGACAGCCTCTGAATGAACAAAGCCGTAGCCTCTGAGAAGGCTGGATTCCTACTCAGAGGGTCAGCTACGTTAGTACGGCCCGCGATATGAGCCCACTTCATGTTCGTGAAGCGCGAGAAAAACTCAAGATATCGTGCCTGCTTTCTGCTCAGCATGGGCTGATTTGCAAGGTAGACGAGGGGTTCGTGGTCGGTGTCAAGTTCGAACTTGCCAGTGCAACCTTCGAGGTAGCATCGCCATTCTTTCAAGGCCAAGTACACTGCGAGTAATTCTTGCTCGCCCGTGGAGTAGTTTCGTTCAGCGCTTGAGAATTTGTGAGAGTGGTACGCGATGGGTCGCCCATCTTGCATGAGAACGCCCCCTGTACCAACGACAGAAGCATCGGTTACCGCCCGATAGTCCTTCGCTGGGTCAGGGTGTGCAAGCAAAGGAGCCTTCGTAAGACTTTCTTTGATGCCGAGGAATGCCTCCTGGCAGGCTTGGGTCCAAACATTTTGAAATGCAGGTCCCCTGAGCCCTGCCTGTCGTTTTCCGAGTGGTTTCGGACTTGGTGTCACCGTCGGTGATTTTGTCAGTCCTGGCGGTTTCAATTTCGGTGAAATCGGTGCTGGCCTGTCTGTTAGATTCGAAATCTGGATTAGAGGGGCTGCGAGCGTCGAGTAACCTTGGATAAACTTTCTGAAAAGTTAGAGAGTCCTAGGAACTGCTGAACTTCCTTCGAGGAGGTAGGTGTGGGCCAATCTGCAACTGCTTTCACCTTCGTTTCGTTGACTCGGACGCCTTCACCGGAGAGCACATGCCCTAGGTATTTGACTTCCGGTCTATAGAAGAAACACTTTTCTCGTTTAAGAAAGAGGTGGTCATCTTCAAGACGTTGTAACACAATTCGAATGTGTTTTTCGTGTTCTTCATCATTACTGCTGTAGATGAGAATATCATCCAAGTAAATGACGACGAATTTGCCAATTAAATCTCTGAACACGGTGTTCATGACTTTTGTAAAGGCCGAGGGTGCATTTGCTAGCCCAAAAGGGAGAACCTTGAATTCATAGAGTCCAATCGGGGTTATGAACGCAGTTGTCGGGACGTCTGAATCATGTAACCGTATGTTGTGGTACGCATTACGTAAATCCAGATTTGAGAACACACTAGCTCCTCGAACTGAGTCAAACAGATCGTCAATTCGTGGGAGGGGATAGCGATTTGGTACCGTGACCTTGTTCAATTTACGATAGTCGATAGCCATCCTCCAAGAGCCATCGGGTTTGGCGATGAAAAGGACTGGTGCGCCCCACGGGCTCGAGCTAGGGCTGATGTAGCCTTTGGCCAACAAGTCTTTAACTTGGTTTTGGACCTCTAGCAGTTCTGCGGGGGACAACCGGTGTCCTCGAGAGAATTGTGGGGATACCGCCTCCGTGAGGGGGCATACGAATGGGGTGTCAGCCCTAAGGTCAGAAATCTTGTCCGCCGGGGCGAAGACCTTTTTAAAGTCCGTTTCGCAACCCGAGATTATCCGTTCGTGTTTCGTTTGTTGCACCGTGTTTGCTTGTGCTGCCGTTACTCGAATTGTAAAGGCATCGTCGTCTTGGTCCACTGATGTGACTAGGACTTCGAAACAATTGAGTTTTTGTTTTGATTTGCGGATAAACTTTTTAAGTGCTCTGTTAGACAGGACTCCTGGCGTTTTTCGCTGTGCTGTGTCAAAAAATTCGATACGTGCCAAAGTATAAGCAACCAATTCCTTGATGGAGAGAGGTTCCGACTCGAGTCGGGTGGAGTACAGTTCGACTGCTACTCTACGTTTATGCTTTTTAGCTATTTTGAAACTGGCTCTGAGACGTGTCTCTTCAAAACCAATGCAGCACCCCGTCTGCATCATCCAACTTCTTCCGAGAAGTGCGGTGGTGCCGGGCCCTAGCGTAGGGAGGACATAAGCAGATTTAATTTCTGACCTATGTTTGCCTAAGTTCAGGACAAAACTCGTTCTCGTAGTAGTGAGGACTTGGGATCCATCAGCTACCCGCACCATGACTGGTGAGCCCGTAAAGGTGGCTAAACTTGCCCTAGCACAGAATTCTGCGTCTACGAAGACAGAGTCTGCTCCACTGTCAATGAGAACTTTGCCAGATACCCCCGATAGGGTGGCCTCAAAGTGTGCGGTAGCTTGGTCCGCGTGGACACAAGCTGTTGTGCAAGCAGATATGCATGGAATGGCAGGAGGCGGGGGCAGGGTCGGAAGGCAAGGAGGGGATGTGGTCTGTGCTGTAGATGGTGTTACACAGATAGTAGGGGACGGAAACTGAAACAGAACATCCCTATCTATGTCTACAAGCAGACCTACATCCTACTTCCTAACGGTAGGGCAGCTAGGGCACTTGGAGGGGGCAGTGGCTGTAGCGGCCGTGCGCTTCGTACCACACTTGTAACATAAGTTACCCTCCTTAGCTAGTTTAATAGCATCCGGTGTCCAGGGCTGACCGTCAGCCTGCTTCCACTTATGCTTTTCAGCAAATTGTAGCTGTCCCGCAGGGCTGGAAAAGGGCGGCGGGCCCGTTGCAGCTGGAGTCTGGGCCGTGCCCTTCTTGTGCTTGTGCTGGGTGGACCCCTCGTGAGGTCCACCAGGCCGTTTGCCTTTTGCCTGAACGTACATGGCCGAGGTAGGGGTTGGTGTTTTGGTGGCAGCAAGTTCAGTTTCAATGGCAGCAGCATGTTCGACAAGCTCGTCTAAAGAGGAAAATCGGCCTCCTTGTGCAGCAGTACGTCTGCGGCATCGTGCCTCGATGGTTGGAATCAGACCAAACCGAAACAGAACTAGCTGATCATCCAATTGCATACCCCCGGCAATGCGCACTTCGTTTTGGAAAGCCATAGCGTAATGCCTAACCGTCGAGGTCTGCCGAATCGAGTTGGCATGCAGCCGTTGGCGTGCATTGATGTCGTCGTCAGCATGGTAGGGGTCATAGAAGTTTAGGAACTGAGTTTTTATCTCAGCCCACGTAATGGCCGGTGACGCGGTCATGAGGTGGTCTAGCCACTCGGCAGCTACCCCACCAAAGAAGTTTGGTATGTTGGATGGTACTAACATATGGTGCAACGTGCAATATGACTCTAGCAACTTCCACCAAATCCTACCCCTCGGGAGCTTCTTGTCTTCTACCCCAGTCCAAAGGGATGGACGTTCATACTTGCCAACTAAGGGCCTCGGGACCAAGGGCAAAACATGTGACTCTACCTTAGCTGCCGCAGCTTGTAGCTCAGCCACTTTGGCCTTGGCCTCCAGCAGCTCAATCTGGGCACGTAGAGCCATTAAAGCGTCCGAATGAGGTCCAGCGGGAGGGCCAACAGCGGGCGGTCCTGCAGCGGGCGCTTCAGCAGCGGGCTGGCCAGCAGCAGGCGATCCATCAGCAGGGGGGCCCGCAGGCAGTCCAGCTGTGGGGGCCGCGGGTTGTCCAGCGGGGGCGGGGGGCGTTGCAGGCGATCCAGCAGCGGGGCCATCCGGTGGTCCAGCGGGGGCGGGGGGCGTTGCAGGCGATCCAGCAGCGGGGCCCTCAGGTGGTCTAGCGGGGGGCGTTTGTTGGGCCTTCAGGAGAGCGGAAACTCGAAGTGTCTCCTGTTCGGCATCCCTCATTCGCATTTGGAGCCGAGCCATCTCCTCAAGGTGCTTGGATGCGGTGGCCTCGGCCTCGTGATGGTGAAGAAGTTCGAGGCTAGCGATAACCCTGTCCTTCTCCACGAGGGCAACGTGCGCGGCAGCCTTGCCAAGCGGCGTGGAGTCAGGCCTTGTGGCGACCTTCTTGCCATTGACTTTGACAGCCATCCGCGCTTCCTTCAGCTCCTTCTCGGTAGCTGAAAGGTCGGGAGGCGAAGGTGCCGGCCCTCCAGCGCCTTTTCTTTTCTCCTTGGAGAGCTCGTGCAGCTCCCAAGCCTTGACTTGCTGGACGAGCTCCTCGTGGTCCATGTCGTCAACATCCGGGACCTCAGAAGGTGGAGCCGCAGCAGCTTGGGCTGAAGAAGAGGCCATACTCGGTGATGGTGGGCTCGAGGGGACGTCGGGGGTGGGGAGTAAAGCGAGTGGCGCGGTTTGAAAGCGCGACCAGGCTCAAGAAACCAATTGTGGTATATGAATACCTTGTAACACGGAGTGTCTTGTAACTGGAAGCCTAAGAAATGATCTTAGGAGTTTAAACGGCCCTAAGAGTCAGAAGCACGGTTTAAGACTCCCTTCCCGCTTCCAGCGCGTCTAGACCCTAATGGAACCCTCGTTTTAGGTATTCCCGAGTAGCTGATCAGACACTGATCAGTGGGTCAATTCGCTCGGTTTCAACTGCCTACAGAAGTCGTTCGTCATCTGTCGGAAAGTCGTCACCACCGCGTGGCAACTCAGTGGGAGGATCGTTATCCACCACATCATTCCCCTATCATCTCGTTGAACACTTCTGTGTTTGTTAAGACGTATTCATACGTCACAGGCATAGTCCCCCCTTTGGTTGGGGCAGGATCCCCTGTGTCTCCTTAGTATCTCTGCCTGTCTGATTACCTGATTGTTATCTTGGCGCTGGCTTTAAGATTGTGAATGGTTGGGGCTGGTTGTAGCATCTAACACCAGGGATTCGGGTCTCCAAAGTGCGCTTTAGCTATATGCCGTTAGGCAGCGACTCCCAACCGCGGTGTGCCCCTCGTGCGTGTGCTCTACTCAACCGCCCTTCCGGTGCTCATCGCACGCACTGCAACCTACCTGCGCAGGCATGCCCTCACCACGGTTTGTTTGCGGTTTGTTTGCGGTTTTTGTTTCCCTTCACTTGCACTTGTTGTAGGACAGGATTACTAATAACTACTAACTACTCCCATCTGACTGTACCGTGCGACGTGCGTGCACGCGTGCGCCATGTTACTGTTGGGACAGTTTCCGCCGCAGAAAGGCAGCTTTGGTGACAGCTCAGCCTGGACGCATGGTAGGCGCGCGTATACGCGTATAGTAAAGATTCCCTCGTCTCATCTCAACCGACAGTCAACCGTCTTCTGGGAGATGAAGACGAACTTAAGTAGATGATGAGCCAGTTCTGACAGCCACAAGTGTAATCGGCTGCGGCTGCTTACCTACTATCCATTCATTGCTGCCTCTTTCAAAAGTATTGGCATCGATCATACGAGCCCCCAATTCAGCGCTGAACCATCGAGTACCATACTGCAATCCTCAAAAGAGCCGAGAAGTTGTCCTTGTGACCCCGCAGCCGGAACTATCGAACTCTCGATGGCTCCTCAAAAGCCTGGTCACCGCCGGAGGATATCCTCGCAATTTGGACCCATCCAATCTGCCATCGAAGAAAAAGATGAGCTGCAGATGTGCGAGGAGGAGATGTTTTTCGAGTGGGGGGTAAGATATGGCATTTTATCATGCTAGCCCTGATGCGAGGATTGTATTTTTCTGCAGACGCAAGTTCCCCTGTTGCAAAAGTGGAAATATCACTTAAACCGAGTGCTTGTGTTGCTAGATTCTTATAATTCGAACCGAAGGTGCAAGCCTACGTTTAAACTTTTCGAACCCCACTCAAACTCATATCAAGTACTGTTACGCTACACCTACACATGCCCCTCCTCTCATCTCCCCCACCCGATATTGATTCATCCTTAAGCCGCTCCTGTCCCCCTTCATCTACAGGATGCAGGATGTGCCCCTTTATTGACACGGCCTTTGTCCGAAACCTCATCGGCTGTCATATCCCAGTTGAGCCAGCTGACGTCTCTGGATTCTGCTTTGGTGAAGGAGCTCAAGGGCGCTATCCAGTTCTTTGAGGAATCGCAAGCCCCTGTGCACCTATCTTCAGCTGACATATGCACGGCTTTAGGCAAGTTTGGAGTGCCTTGTTGCATTCGAGAGTCCTCCGCAGGCAGCAGTTCCAACTGCTTCAAGCAGCTTCGCCATTCCTTCGTCGTAGTGACAACAACAGAGGGAAAAGCGATCTTCATCGACCCATTTTTCAATGAGCAATTCCAACTGCCCCGTAGTGATGCCGTCCACAACGAGATCATAAAGTCCCTACCGGCCGTCTTTGTCGGAACTGCGGAGAAGCTGCTCCCTATGGTCAAGCTGATTTCGGAGCAGACTCTGAAGGGACTAGATCGTCTGGGACTGCACAGGTAAGATCCCTTGTTACAGGCTGGTATGGCATTTGTGTACAAGAATATCTTGGGTCGCCCTGGTGTCAGTGGCAGATGATGAGGAGTTGTTCAAGTGCATGCTCTACTATGAAATGCTAGATTGATTGCAGGCAGGTTGCTGGTTGTGGGGCGCGAATGGCGTGTCTTGATGCTTTTAGTTGTTGACATCCACGGGTACATAGCCAATTGTAATTGCATGGGTGGTAGATTCTACTGTATCCACCCTTGCATCGTCTTGGTGTTAATTGCTGTAGTACTTTTGACTTATGAACCTCTTCCCTCTCCACTAACCCGACAGGCCTCCCTGGCGCAATGTGGATGCCCTTCTGTCCAAGTGGCTTCCCAACAGGTTCAATGATGTTGTTCTGTCCACCCCTGCGAACTCTAGAACACCCATGCCTTCGTCGTTTATGTCGGTGGCTCTCACTGAGAAGTTGCTAAAGCTCAGGCCTATCATCAGGAGACAACGGACAACAGAACCCGCCTTGAATGTTCCGGATTTGGACCCAACTAGTGTCATCCTGGGCTTCATTGAGACAAGACAAATCTCAGCGGCGCCTACCCACAGCCAGATCCTTAACCAGTGATTGCGTGCTATCCCCTGCCAGGTCAGTGGAACCAAGCAGACTGGCTGAGTAGCTCGCTGATTGCTCAGTCTGTTGTTTCCATCAGACATGCGAGTGGATCTGGTGCCCAGGCAGGAGCTCCTCAAAAGTTTGCCCTAGGACTTCATGTGGGCCTAAGCCCTAGCCTCATTTGAGGATTTGGATACTGCAGATTTATCAACATCTCCTTTACTTCTGCATGTTACAAGAATATTTGGAGAAGGGTATGTGCTACAAAGCTGTTTCAGTGGGCGCAACAGTGGTAGATGTCATAGCTTCTTCGGCTCCGAGCAGCAGCTTCTAGGCAGCTCCCTGAGCCAGCGACTGGGCCAAGTCCCGAGATGGCAACAATACAGGAAAGCTGGTTGTGTCAGCTGCAAGGTGCACTGGGTTGTATCAGGTTTAGCTGACTAGCCAGTCAGAGGAGCTGCCTGGAAGCTGCTGCTCGTAGCCGAAAATAAAAGCTATGCTAGTTGTCATTATCGATGGTCCCATGGAATCCCGTCTCAGGTCTGACTTAAGAGAACTTGTTCGTGGGTGGGGGGGGGTGGAAGGAGGGGTGAACGGCGAGCACCTACCGATGGATTTCCGCGGCAGCATCCTTCATCAGCATTTGTGCTAGAATGGGTAATTTTTTGTTGGTTATATGTCCAGATGACTTAAGGTTAAATGGACTTCGGCCAGGATGGAACTAGATTAGGGTGTGTTTTAGGTCAGGATGGGCCCAGGGTGTTAGTTGCCCATTTAGAGGCACAACTGTTGCGTGAAATGGTTTGCTGACTTAAGAAAGGGGTATCCCTTTTGATGGCCATGTGATCTGCATTATGCCTGCTAAACTGCTCTGTTTTCAATGTGTGACACAGGGTTTTTAGTTGAACAGCTTCAGTCTGCACAGGCTCATGGCCTTTTCCTATATGCATTCGTATATAGGCCGACGTATGTTCTGGGGGTCTGATGATATCTGAGAGAGCTCTCCTAATACCTTGAATGCCACTGCGTGGCTCTTCTAGATTTTCCAGGCCCTGCATCCTAGTGGTGAGTGTGGCCCGTCACCACTAGGATGCAGGGCCACACTCAAGACCTAGAGAATTTTCCCTGGTACAAGAAGCGTTGGCCTCTATTTCCTTTTCATGGTCGTAGGCTGGTGGGAGTGGCCATGTTGTAGGAGGTGAGGTGGGATAGAGAGAGAGATTGCGGGGATCCTGAAAAAGAATTGATTTCTTCTTTCGACGTGCTTGACTGCGATACCGAAGACTTGCGTATTTCAGCCTTTATAGGTACACCTTGCATTCAGAATGTGCAAGCGTGAATCTAAATAAGCATAATGGTATTATTCATTTTGGTTCATTCCATTATTCGATCGACTCAACTTACGTTGGGCTAAACTGCTAGCCTGTTTCATATTTCTGGAACTGTGTTTATAATAATCATTGTCGTCCTGTTTTGCATGAGAGTGTGGGCTTGAGGTCGATTAATGGGCCAACCACCAAGTTTTGTGCTTGATTCCATGACTTCACGTGCATAATGTGTAGATGGGAGGATTTTCGTCGCTAAGGCTCCTCCGCTGAGTTTGGATGATCATTTTGTAAGTTGAACTCGATCATGTAATCAGGGTTGGACTTTATTGTCACCTGTTTTTTGAGCCAATTCAATGCTCACTGTCTTCCGATTTTAAGTTCCTGTCTTCCAAGTTCTTCTGTGCAATACCCACGGAGCGTACTAAGCGGAGAACAGTTAATCAGGGTTTCTCTACACGCCATATGTTGTATGGCGCACACATATTTTGCAGGGTCTGCTTAGTCGCAAATGCAGATTTGTGAGGTTCTGGGACGCAGATTTAAAGTCCCGCATATCCTGGACAACTTGTGATCTGCTGTCCCTATTGGAGAGGAGATGTCCTGCTTGAACTTGGTTACAAAGCTTCATCCAGCAATTTGACGGCTAGCCCAGATGCCCTGTCTGGCTGGCACGTAGTCGTTCGTTGCACCCCGGAGATGTCAAATGCTTGTCCATCGGCACGAAGTCTTATAATGCAGGCTGTAGGCGGCGTCACATCGACTACTACACTCAGTTTTGTTCAGGGGCTTCCCCAAATATACTTTTTGAGACGCAACCAGTTTCAAAATCTCCGTTTGCACTTCGGGGAAATGAAAACATTAATCGGCTATAGTTAGGGCTGTCAATACCGTACGGTATTTTCAATTACCGTACTATATATCGTGATATACTGTACGGTATTTTATACCCTTTGGGGGGAAAATCAGTATAAGACCAAGGGGATATAACAGGAAATACCGTTTACACGTCCATACACTTAAAATCAAGTCAAATGAACCAATACTGAGGGAGATAGAAAAACACGGTAATATCGTGGTCTATTACCGTACGATATACCGTACGGTATAAGGCGGTGTACTAAATTCCCTGGGCCAGACTCAGGTGCTCCTGACGAGAATCGAACCGCCGACCTGCCAAGTGTAAGATATTTTCGTAGACCACAGGACCACACTGACAAAAAATAAGGAAATGTTACATGGTCAGCGGAGCCCGAACATCGTCTGATCACCTGGACAGTTTTATAACAGTCAGGGTATTGCCCCTGTCATGTGTGCGTGCTTGCTAAGTCTTGCTCGGATTGGTTTCTGGACTCTCTGGACTCGTCTGGACTCGCCCTTTTCTGCTCGGGTTGCCTATGGTTGCTCTTCTTGGCATCCAGGTCCTTTTCTGCTAGATGCTTGTGCTGGGTTGACTTGCGCTTTTTTCTGTTAGAGGCATTATCGCTGCATATTCAGGTGCTCGTAGCGCGTGCCCTTGATTAGTCTTCAGCTCTTTTGCCTTTGCCCTCTTGTCTTGTGTTTGTTGGGCTTGGTGCTGGGGATTGCCTGCCTCGGCATCCCTCCCCTTCACGCTCCCCTTTACGCTCTTCTTTCCGCCTCAGGTTGTTTCCTTTTGTTGGACTTGACCTCGTTTGTTTTCAGGTTTGTGGGGGTGCCTTAAAAACCCTCGTGCATCCGTGTTATAAAATTGGATGGTCGGCAGGCTGTGCTGCTGTCCAGTCTCGGCAGTGATTTGCTGAGTTTATGTAACGAACCCTCTCTAAGGGTATAGGAAAAATTCCCCACAGAACCTGGTCCATGAGGTAAACTCCAGAGCGAACTAGCAAGGCATAAATTATTTACATAAATATTAGGTATGGAGCAGTCTTGGACTGTCCAGAGGTGTCAATTGCATGAAGATAGATCCTTCCACCATGGGGCTTCAGAAGCAGGAAATTGATCAGGGGGGCGCCTTGCATGCAAACCTTGCGCTTCCAGCCATCACTGGCCATCTGGATGAACTCTGGCACTGGGGGGGGGGAGTGTAGCAGGACAGCTTGCTACAGTGGTACCGGACAGGTCTACATTGCATTACATTACGCCGTCATCAACAGGACATTGTAGACCCAAGGCAAGCCCGCTTCACAGCATGAGGGAGGGGACTTACAACTTGAAAAAATGGCAATGTTGCAGCAAGCAAGAATTTATGCCAGCACTAATTTCATTTATCAAGGTATTTAATAAACCATGCATAATACCGAGGATGTCCCTGCCTTGAGTGCACACATGTGGTGGGCCAGAGATTCCTATCTTCATCCCACCAATTATACTCAAGCCTGGAACACAGACCCCAAGATTGCCTGGACAGCCAAAAAACAATTCATCAGAAATGAAACTCACAAATGCACTGACACTTCCCACTCCGGACATCACACCATCCGTAAGAACAGCCCCCCCAACACCCTGGCGCATGCTGTCTCTACCCCCAGACCCTCTTGCCCCCCCCCCCCCCCCCCACCCCCCCCACCCACCCCCCACCCACCCCCACTCCAGCCAAGCTACTCCACCTCCTATATGGCAACCACTATAGCCTGACCACCTCTTTGGCTTCAGAGCCCAAAAGAGGAAGGCCACCATACCTTTAGAAACCCCTCATCACAGATATTGGAGGTTCCAGAAAAGCCCCCTGCACCATTCTCTGCCACCATCTTCCTTGCTACATATCTGCTGGCCGCCCCGTGCACTTCCACGCTTACTCCTCTGCCACCTCCTTTGTGGTCACCTGGTCCCCCGTTCATCTCACAGAGGAACACATCATCCTGCTGGTTGGTCCTACCGGATTCCAGGAACTCCTTTATCCTACAACATCAAACCTACCCCACAGCACCTACCCCACTCCCACACACCCCAGGCAAGACCTCCATCTCACTAACCTCCAACAACAAGGACAGTGGGCTCAGGGAGGAGAGTTCGATGCCAAACTGTACAGCCAACTCAGACAACACATCATCATCAACACCGCAGACCACCACCCAAACTGGGATCTCCCCCCCCCCCCCCCCCCCCCCCCCCCGCCAAATACCACATCCAGGCTGATACCCTGAATGTCATGTACCACTACCTCCCCCCTCAGCTCAACAACGGGGGCACCGCCTACGTCTACTCACCTACAGGCCAGTGTGTCGGTCACATACCCCTCCCCCAACTCCAACTCCTCTACAACAGATACCATACCCCCAGGGCACACTTTCCCCACCTCTGGACCCTCCATAGCACATGAACCTTTGCTGGAGACGTAGCCGCTCTTCTATCACAGCACAAAGACACTACCATCTCCAATATCTCCCCTGCCATACATCAAGCTATATATGTCCACCCAGGGGATGACAACTGACCTGGACACACCACCCCTCCTAATGAGTCCCCACCTCCCCATGGGAAACACCCTTACCTCCCTTGGCCAGCTATTTGGCCTAGACCCTACTGCTACACCCTACCTTGGTACAGGGGAAACACGCACCTCAACAGCTAGAACCCTCAAGAGGCCCACCAGGCTGTTAGATGGGCACTAGGCAGTGCCATACATTCTCACACCCTTGATATCCCCACGTGCACCATCCTCTTGGTACCACACAAACCCACCAATGCCCATATCACCCTCCTAAATCACCCAGGGGTTATGGAACTAGCCACTCTGCCCCCCAAGGCCAATCCCTTCACCCCGCCCCTCCCTAATCTGAACGGGGGGCAAACTCACCCCTGCCAAGAGACACAGGGGAACATACAAACTCATTGCCATCTCATATCCAGCTGGACTTGCCAAGTACCTCCACAACCCACCCACCACCTGGGCCCAAACCATGAGGGGCATGGGGGCCACTTCCATTCCCCCACCAGGTCCCCCCCCACCCCCCCAATTGGGCCTTCCTTCCACTCACCTGCCCAAGGCACTTAGCTCCCTCCTTAAGACCTGGGCACTACAACCCACTCCCATGCAGATAGACCCCACACCCATGACACCCCATGCTCCCATGCACACATGCCGTCTTGCAAGTACCAGGCCTCGCTCTATACACAGAGGAAAGTGCCATCATAGACAAGACACAGCGTCTTGTGCCTAGGGGCCGGCGTCTACTCCTCCCGGGCCGCCGCACGTTGCCTCCGCATAGACCCTGGCGGACAGGGCATCACTGCAGAAATCAACCGCGCCGAACTCGTGGCAATTCAACAGGCACTCACATACACATAAATACATGAGGACCTCACTATCTACTCCCTGCATTTTATTAACCTGCACATTTACCACCCCAGCCGGACCCGGGAGAACAAGCACCGCGACCTCTTGCAGGACATAGCAATCCACGTTATCCGAAGACACAACGCTGCTGCTACCACACGTGTTGTAGCACGACTAGGTGTGTGCGAACTGCTAGGGGGCAGGACCCCTGTACTGCCCACGTAGCAGACCCTTCTTAGTCAGCCACTCTGTGGCTATCTTAGTGAATGTCAAACTATGTAAATGAAGCGACTACAGCACAAGCAGCAAGAGCAGAGTTTGAACCACATTAGCAACACTAATCACAATTGTGATCAGCATCAATGATGGGCTACGAGATTGCTGAAAACACCACTGGCATCCTGCTGAGATAATCAGACAACTCTTTGCGTAGTCTCAGACAACTCCCAGTAGAGTCCAGGGCTTTTCTTTTCGGCTTCTATTAGCAGCTTCTAGGCAGCTACTTGAGCCAGCCACTGGGCTAAGTACCAAGATGTCGACAGTACTGAAAAGCTGATCGTGTCAGTTTCAAGGTGCACTAGGTTGCGTCAGGTTTGGCTGAATAGCCAGTCAAGGGAGCTGCCTAGAAGTTGCTGCTAGTGGCTTCTTATAAAAGCTTCGGTAGAGTCTCCACTCAATCTATCTACCTTGAGGCTCATAAATTTGGCACAAGCCTTCTAAAGACTAAGTAAGCTGATACAAAATAGAAGAAGGTTAGACAAATGCCCACAAGTCCACATCTTGGTAAAAGCAAAAGGGGGTCTTAATCATACCAAATACCACACTATATATTATCCCAGCCACCAAGGGTTGAGCAAACTCACCTACCAAGCCATGGCTAAAGAAACACCCGTCACCTCTCTGCTATTGTCTGACGGCAGATCAGGCAGAGCTGGATGAGGTCTGAGCAAGACAGAACATCGTATGGCCACAAGGATGCAAGCAAGTGTCCTTAGGGGCAGATAGGCATACACGACACTTAGTGGCTGCATCACGCGCCTTGATGCGCTACCTTGTTTGTTCACCTCAGCGCTGCGGTAGTGCGGTCAAGGAGAGCCTTGATGCACTCCACGTGTCCATTCCATGCAGCATCGTGCAATTTCAATCGATATAGTTGTTACACAGTGAAGACTGAAGAGCAGATAGCTTATCATCGCAACTCGTGCGGCTATATAGAAAAGGAAGTCTTCAGGAAGATTCCGAAGACACGTGCAGGCCATAGCTAGCCTATGGCCTGGCGGCAGGCAACCCGGGTCCTGGAGCCACAGGACCACGCGTGCGCTATGCCAACTCAGTGTCCGACTCAACGGACAATAACATCCCCCCCAATTCAAGGTATTCTTGGATACAAGAATCCCTGGAATTAGCTGAGGGGCATAAAGAAAATACAGGAGTATAAAGGCTGACAGGGCTATTTAGATATGCTAACGGCTGGCAAGGGGAGCTGTAAATAATAAATTATTTGGGCAGGATCCAAGGGGGCACGGCACATTGAGGGCAGGGATCTTTAGGTCGCTGTCTGCTAGGGCAGCAGAGGTCAGGAAGGCTGCAGGGGAAAGCATGAAGGGAACTAGGAGTATAAAAGACTGACTGGCTGTAAGCAACTTCTTTAAGGTAGACGTCCCCCGCTGGCTCATGAAATCTATCCAGATGGAGAGATATGCTGAGGTACTTCCAAAGTCATCTATAAGGTAGCATTAACTCAGAGTCGACTACTAATACTATGGGAAGCTATGGACTATACTTAAGAGTCAGGGTAGCATAGGAGACAGGCTAAGGCACAGGAGAAGCTGCCAGGTAGCTGCCAGTGGGGCTGCCAGGATGTCTGTCAGATAGGAATGATCCCCCCCCATAATTTGGGATTACCCTAAATTAGAGAATTGCAGACATACTGTAGAAGCTAAGAGGGAGGCACTAAAGAACAGGGGGACAGCAGTACATGGGGAAGTACAGAGCATCACATTAATCCTAGAGTGTTCATGGCTAAAACAGGGATGTCAAATATGATATAGTTAGGTACCAGATGCTGGGTATCCATCAAGGTCCAGCTGGGTGTGGAGTTTCTCCAGGAGGGTGGAGAAAGATTTTCTAGACATCTTTGGGGGGTCCAGCATGTTGATATATGTGAAATCCATAGGGCTCCAGTGCATGCTGAGGTTGTTGACACACTTTACTCTGCCTCCAGGATTCACACAGCTGATAGGGTGCATGAGCATTTTGGGCCAGGAAACCAGTACCCAAGCATGTGCTTGGACCATGGCTGCTTGTAGGGATATGGACAACTGAATGGTGGGCCTGTCAGCTGTGGAGACAGTGGGGTATATGTGGACCATGTGCTGCAATCTGTTGACATGCTTGAGGAGGGGTCCACAAACTGAGAAGTGACTATTGTGCATCTGTCTGCTTGGGAACTTGAACATTTCAGCAGCTAAAAGGGCAGGGAACTTGGTGGCTAGCTGGGCAATGAGGATGGGGACAGGCTGTCTAGGTCTGATGCTAAAGGCTCTAAGGGAGGAAGGGGAATTGTTGAGGGTAGTCAGCAGGGTTCCAAACTTGGTCCTGGAGAGGCCAGAGTTGTTCAGGAAATGGACTGGGTATGTATTCATGTTGACATGAGTTAGGGGCTGGTCAGGGGAGAGAGAAGTAGCTGAGGGAATCCACTGGTCAAATCTAAGGGCTTGGGAGAGCTCCTGTTGGGTGCAGGACCCCTGTCCATCGATAGGATAAGGACTCTCATAGCTGGTCCTGGCTTGGTCCAGCAGGAGGTCCATCTCTCTTCTGGCTTGTGCTTCTGTCAGGTTACACAGCTCATCATGGGGAACAGTGGGGAGCTGCTGGCTAGGGGCTGTAACTGTGGAGGAATCTATCAGCTTGGATAACACTCCGGAGAGTGGACTTAGTGTGTGCAGCACGCCAATCTATAAATGCGGAGACGAGAATAAGTTACAAGCACAGGAGACCTATTAAGGGGCACCAGTGGAGGAAAGGGGGCGGTAGCCTGGAACCTGATCAGGGTACAGGCTAGACAGCGCGTGTCAGAAGAACCGATGACGCAGTCAACAGGAAGCTGACATAGTACTGTCAGGACCGATAGTTCTAAGGGAGTACACAAGGAGTCACCAAGACATAAAACAAGCGAGAGCACCGCTATTCATGCTGATACTCCACCTATGACGCAGGTGACATACAATACTAGTACTCCACCTATGGCACTGGGGACATAGAACCATAAACTGGTAGGAAACAAAAATTATTAAGGAACGGCGGAAAAACAGGAAACCAGAAGAAAGCCTTGTCTAAAATAAAAGGATGAGAAAGGATGAACCAAAAACCACTGTAGTACTCCGAAAATGTAGCAGCAAAAAACTTGGGTCATACCGAGCTGAGCTGAGACCAAAATGGAAATGTAACCATCCATGGTAAGCGCAAAAATACTATTCATCCAGAATAGTAGGCACCAAACCAGAAAATCACAGGGAGGCCAAACAGAAATCAATCCTAATACCAAAGGAAGGGGAACAACGGTGACTGAAAGAACCGAGAACTTAACCTAAAGAGAAGACTGAAAAAATCGTATATCAAAGTTGGGGAACAACGGTATAGAAAACCCGATCCGGGAATAGGAACCTAACGCTAATCAATGATAACCAAAGAGACGGATTGAAATATCGTGTGAGCGCAGCACACGAGAGAATCAAAGCCTAAAGGACGCAGACAAGAGGACACTAAAGACTACGATGGAAGAAAAAAAAAGTCGATGGAAAAATCCACTACCTTAAAAACTATTCTTAGCATAGAATTCATGACTAGGTTGGGATGAAAAAAACATGATGAACTGGTTTCTCACTCAAAGATGGAAGTAAGAAGATTTATGAAAGTTAATTATCATAAATCCCCAGCTACGGCACTAACGAAAAACATTCTAAGAGGTGGGTATCGCACCGCAAAGAACTCATGCACTCAAGACACACCAAGCGCCTAACCACAAGCAAACCAAACCTGCAGTAACTGAAAAAATCCAAAGGATGCGAAGTTAAAATTTTCAAGAAACTTGTAACCAACAAAGGAAACACAGTTCAATGAACAATAGAAGGGTAGATGTACACCCATAGTACATAAAACCTATTGTCCACCTGAAAATTAGTAAACGCATAAAAAGGACTTCAAAGAATTTACTGCAAAGGATGGACTGAAAGGGCGCTTGAAATACACTCGGAAAACAAGAAAGAGGTGAGCGGCGGTACATCTGCAAGTATAACTGCAAGGACATCTGCAAGTACAACTGCAAGATGACCCAGCCCACCAATTCACAGTAAAATCCGAAGGGAAACAACTACTTCACTCCACAAAAAGTTCCAATCACATGAGGGGCTGGTGATCTAAAAACAGTGTGGAGTAAGAAGAAATAGCTAATCTATGATGAGCTCCACCGAACGAACCATCTGCCTATGGAACTAAGAGTCAGAAACCATCAAGACGCTATAACGGTGGTCTGAATTAAGTACCATCTTCCACCAAAACCAAGAAAGACAGCTGAAAGGAAGCTGCCTAAACAAAGCGTCGTAACGCTCCACCAATCTAGACTACCCTATAAGTCAGTCTAGGAGGTGCTGAGGAATAGGCACTCACACATAGGGCCATGTTAACCTACGTATGAGAACCAGCAGCACCTAAAACAATGAATCCTGGGTTGACTGTAACACCCCAGCCATACGCAGTATCAAGCTAGACCAGTGTTCAAGATCATCACTTACCCATTCGGCAACGGCTACATCATCACATGGGCTTGACCCGAGTAATCCACCAGGGACGACAGGAGGCGTCGGAATTATCGACACCCGCCAGCCATCCGAGGTGGTCGGAGGTTGGCGACTATTAGTCAATGGACCTGATCCAGGTACCACTATGATCGAAGGCTGTCTAAATCCTAAAGCTTCACCGCTAAAACGTGGCACAGAGGAGGGCCTGGCGACCCCCTGAGATTCGGCTAAGATTATAGTTGGATATCCAACTCCCCCCCGCCCTAAAACTTCACACACAATACAGCAAGATCAGGCCCTGGTCTAGAATGCAACAATGATACATCCAGCCAGGCCAGCCAACAACAATTGGGGTTGTTAAAGGGCGTAGGGAATTACCGGTAACACATAACATATCACCGTTTGATGACAGGAGGGATGCAAGCGGGCACGGGGACCCATACTAAAGGGAGAACCCAGGAAGACAGTTTAGAACTGAACTGGAGATAGAGAGTACATCACTACTCACTACTAACTGGCGCAACATTGGAAACCCAAATATAATAACCCTTACTCACCAGGGAATACCCAACCAGTCTACCAAATAATGCCTTTCTAACTAGCTTGTTGCGTGACTGCCCAATACTAAGATTACATAGCAAGGGCAACCAAACAAACGCAACAACGACACATCAGGTGCAACCCCAAAGAAAAGCTCCGAAGGAGTCTTGTCTCCCTAGATGAACACGCGATTGCGAAGATAACACACTAGCACCATGCTGAGCAGTGTCATCATCAACAACTCATGCATGCCCCAACTAATCGAGATCAACCATGCCTCTATACCACTTAACTAAAAATTCCTAAGCCCTATCAGAACTCAAACACTTGAACTCAAACTCACGTAGCTAAGGCATACACCTAAGGGGGGAACCAGGGGCACGGGAAGACAAAGTAGTAACCTCTGTCGAACCACGGAACGCACCCAGGGGTCACAAGGAGCCTAAGAGAGAAAAATATCCACCAAGATATCATGCCAAAGATCCTCCACGGCCGCTGGACTAGGGCCAGGACGGCGTCCACTGCGGCCTGTAGCATGGGCGAAGTCCGGCGCTGCGAGACCTGGGATCACAGAAGGTGGGGAAGCGTTAGGTCGAAGTCGAGATTTGAGGTATGGGCAAAAAGGAGACGAGAATGACAGTGCAGCAAGTCGCACCTGGTGCAGAAAATCGCACCAATGGCAGAAAATCGCAAATCGCAAGGGCAGAATTCGAACATTTATCGCTAGGATGCGAAGAGCAGAGCCGAGGCATATAAAGGTCCTAATATCCCGCCGTCGATGATCAGGCAATCTCAAGTCCCCCCCTCTATCGCTCGACTCACCCGGTTGGGGGGTAGAGGGAGCAGCACCCGTAGTGGTGCTGACCATACCCCCCTGCTTCCTACCACCTCCAGAATCTCCAGGTACGCGTAGGTCGTCCTCCTCTGGCGAATCCGACGGCAGTGCCGGCGATCCGCCAGTTTGATCGAATTTTTTTCCAGAAGGTAGCACAGAGCCACTAGAGCGCAAGTTCATGCCAGGAGCCGACTGTCGGCTGGGCAGAGCAAAGGGGGCAAAGACGACGTAGACATCAGCAGGGAGCTTGGTCGGGTTGGCAACCTCCGGTATGCAGGCAGAGCCTCAAACACCGGAGAAAGGTCAGCGACAACAAGGACGCGAGCAGACGAAGACGGGGTATCTCCACCGATGTCCAGGCTAGTCGCCGACTTGAGTCTGCACGTCACAGTCATCTACGACAGACGGGAGGAGGCGACAGACGGCAGGGGAGGAAAAAGAAGAGAAGATGGAGGAATGACCGGGGGGGGTTACTTCCACGATGGCGGAAGGACTCTCATGACCGCTATCAGCATGTATAGCGGTGCTCTCACGCGTTTTATGACTTGGTGACTACTTATGTACTCCCTTAGAACTATCGGCTCTCCTGAGCCAGCTTCCCGTGGGACTGAGTCATCTTGAGATGACTCAGTGGCAGCTTCCTGTCACCTACGTCTCCGGTCTGATCTGTACCCTGTTAGGTTCCTGTCTACCGCCTCCTTTCACCACAGGTGCCCTTTTATGGGTCTCCTGTGTCTGTAACGTTATCCTTGTCTCCGTGTATAGATTGGTGCGTCTGTTCCGCTGCTTTAATCTACTGTCCACTCTACCGGAGTGATTTCAAGCTGATAGGTCGTTGGGCTCCTCATCACTACCACTGCTTTGATAATGCAACTTCCGCGAGGGCCTCCTGCCGGCTTTGTGAAACTTACCAAACTTAATGGTGTTTCATGGGCTCGTGGGATCCGCAGTGTCATTGTGAGCAATGGATGCGACCGAATCCTCCCAACGGGGGTGAAGGTTCCTCTAGATTGGCTAGACGACTGCGCGCCAGCGGCCTCTGCTGCCGGAGAGGAGGGTCCTTCCGCCATCAAGGAAGTAACCCCCCCGATCAATCCTCCAACTTTACGGTTCCTTCTCTCAATGTTCGACGCCTTTCCTCTGATGTTGAGGATGTCCTGATGAAGCTGTGTTGTGTACAGACACAGATCATCCGTTGTGCATCAGACCCGCAGCCTCCTTTCGTCCCTTTCAATTATGATGAAGACTACTCTACTACTACTGATGATGAGGAGGACTTGAAGAGTGCTACGAGTGCTGACTTCGGTGGCGTGACCCCATCTGCTGCTGCCACTCGTGTCTTTGAGACTTCCGCTGTTTTGCCGGTGTATGAGCCTCCTGATCAGCAGATGCCTAATCGAGAGCTTTCGCCTGTGTATCAGCCTCAGCCTTCGTCGGCGCCTCCCTTTGAGCCTGTTCCCCCGGCTTACCCGGAGGTGGCTAAGCCCACTTTCTTGAAGGGCTTTGCTTCTTTTTCCTCTGCATCTGCCCCCATGGAGCGTGGCCTCCCTGGCTACCACACTCGCTCTCGCGAGGCTGCTGTTTCCTCTGCACGCACCTCTGCTGCTGGTGCCTCCCTGGAACCCCCTCCGCCTCCGCCGGTGGAGCTGCCTCCTGCCCCTGGCCCTCCTCCTATGCTGCATACGCGGTCTTGCGCATCTTGGGAGCATCTGCTCACTGGCGGATCTCCTCCGACTTTGAACCTTCGGGACTACCGCCTGATCAACATGGATCGACGGGATGGTGAGTCCTTGAACCGCTCTTTGTACGGTCGGATGGATATGCAGGCTACAATGGCAAATGTTAGTGTGAAGCTGAGGCATCGCCGAGTGATGGCTTTCTCTGAGCTTGGTACCAGGTGTCGTTCTTTTCTTGGTCCAGTCACTTCTGGGATTCTGTATCCCCCAGATCATGGTGTTTCCTTTGGTGGTACGAGGCGTAGTGATCACGAGAAGCTTGGTTATCAGTTTGTGCGAGTGCCTGTCCCTCTGTGTCCTGTTAGCCCAGATTTCGAGCTGCTTATGAGTGTTGCGAGGTCCATTCCTGTGATTAGGAACATAGACGACCAGCGCGCTCTTGACGCTGGTCTTGCTGCGGAGTATTTCATGGACATTCGTAGGTCCTTGGCTCCTGTCCCTTCTGCGATTGGAGCTGGGTCTAATACCCTCATTCATGGTGAGTCTCGGTTTGATCCTGCACTGTTGGGGTTCAGTGCACTGCCTCTCGAACGTCAGGAGTTCATGTGTTTAACTATGATGCTCGCGAACATGGAGGACGATATGGTCAAGGTATACCAGGACTTTGCCACCCCTCAGGATATCCTTTTGGATATCCGGAAGACGCAGTCTGATGCCCTTGCCTCTAGAGTCCCTCTCATGCGTATCAAACTTCATAATGCGCACATGGGCCCTTCTGACCGTGTCGATGATTTCTTTCGCATGGTTCGCAGTCTGCGCACTGACCTCCGCAGTGCTGGACATCCTGTCACTCAGCGCCACGCCATGGAAACCATTGTGAATGGGATCCGTTTGATCCGATTTGAATCGCTGCGGATCCAGTACGGTATGATGTTGGCTAACAGACAGACTGTAGATTACTGGTCTTGTCTGGAGGCATATCGGTCTCTCGACATTTTCAACATTGCTCTCCCCAGGTCCGACTCCAGGCATCCTGGTTGGTCCCGGGACGCTCCCCAGGTTCCTGCCAATGCTGCGTTTCAGCGTGGGCAGGGATCTGGTTCTCAGGGTTCTGGTTCCAACAAGCGACGTCTGGATTGCACTTGGGGCCCATGCCTCAGCAAGACGACCCACTCGGAGGATCGTTGTTTCACGAAGCATCCGCACCTGCGTAAGACCAAGCCTGGTGCACCGGTTACCAATCCGGTGCCCATGGCCTTGGCCCTTCCAGGTGTGCTTACTCCGCGGCAGCTGGCCTCCTTGCAGGCTCATATTGATGGGTATGCTTTGGACAAGAAATAGGAGGTACGCTCTGTCCTTTTCTCTTGCACTGCGAAATTTTCAAATGTCTGCAGCCCGAGCCTGTCTGAGGGTGTCTGGCATGTTGATTCTGGAGCTGGGATGTCAATCACAGGTGATATGTCTTTGTTCACTGTGTTTCATGCTTCTGAGACTGGGCCAGCAGTTAAATTTGGTGATGGTGTGGTTCAACGGTCTGTGGGTCAGGGTTCTATTGTGTTAGGTAGTGATTGGTTACCAACACCAATCACTTTAACCAATGTTCTCTACATCCCACACTGTCCGGTGAACCTCATGTCAGTAAATGCTGTTGCCCATGCTCACAACTGCAAGATTTCTTTTGATAGTCTTAGTTGTACTGCCACACAGGGCTCTTCTGTTCTGTGGTCTTTCCCTGCCTCCAGTGATGGTGTGTACAAGTTTGCATGTAGGCCTTGTCACACCCCTCGTGGCCGTTTGTATGGTGCTGAAGATTATCCAGCTTTTGCTCTTGATGTTGATGAGGATGGTGGAGTTGTGATCCCTACCACTCCTGAATGGTTGTGGCATAGGCGGCTGGGTCACCCTGGCTATGATGCCATGCACAACCTTGTAAGGAAGGGTTTGGTTCAGAACTTACCCCTCACTCTCCAACAGGTGCAAAGACTGTCTAAGATCCCATGTGATGCTTGTCAGAAGGCAAAGGGAAAACGTATCCCTTTTCCTAAAGAAAGCAAAACTAGGATCCGTGCCCCATTACAACGCCTTCACTTGGACATCATGGGGCCATTTAATATTAGGGGCTTGCGTGGGGAGTTTTATGTTCTGTGTCTCACTGACCAATACTCTGGCTATGCTGAGGTCTTGTGCTTGAGAACCAGGGATGAAGCTCCCTTAGCAGTTCAAACTACCATCCTCAGATGGATGACTCAGCTGCATGGATTTGTTTTCAAGTGTCTTAGGTCTGACAGGGCTAAGGAATTTATAGTGAAGTGGTTCGAGGATTGGTTAGAATCGGTTGGTGCTGTGCATGAATTGTCCATGGCTTACACTGCTCAGCAGAATGCGACTGTGGAACGGTACAATGGGGTCCTTCAGAACGTAGCTAGGAGCATTCACTTGGAGTCTAAGCTCACTAAGTCCTTCTGGCCCTATGCCTTCCTCGCCGCGTGTTACCTACGCAACCGGCTGCCTAATCAGGGTGACAAGACTCCTTATGAGTTGTTCTTTGGGGTTCTACCTGCTGTATCGTTATTGCGCGTGTTCGGGTGCCCATGCTATGTTACCTTAGTGAATGGGAAGAAGCGCAATAAGCTTGACGAAAGGGCGTTATCTGGTAGACTGGTTGGGTATTCTCTGGTGAGTAAGGGTTATTTTGTTTGGGTTCCGAAGTTGCGCCAGGTGGTAGAGAGTCGTGATGTGCTCTTCTATGAACAGTTTAGCTATAACTGTATCCCTGGGCTCTTTCCCTATGATGGATCTCAGTATTTTTCTCGCACCCCTGCCGCTATCATCGGTAAAGGGCTTGATACTACTGACAATGTCCTGGGCCCTTTACCAACCCCGATTGTTGACCGCTTTACTGGTCATGGGATGACGATGCGTCCCAGGCCAGGTAATGATGGTGCTGTATCGCGTGCGGCGGCATTGGGCCAGGGGGAGTCTGATGTTCCTTCAAGCTCTAATTTATTCGAATCTCAGGGGGTCGCCGGGCCTTCCTCTGCGCCACGTTTCGTCGGTGAAGTCGTAGGATTAGGACAGCCTCGGGTCATAGTGGAACCTAGTACAGGTCCACTGCCCACTAGTCGCCACCCCCCGTCCACCTATTCGGATAGCTCGCGGGAGTTGTTGATCACTTCACCCCCCTGCTATACCTGGTGGTTTATACCGGACCAGGCATTGCGACGATGTGGCCGTCACAGATGATGTGAGTGATGACCTCGAACACTGGTCCGGGTCAGATACTGCGTATGGCTGGGGTGTTCCAGTGCACCCAGGCTTCGACGATTTAGAGGCAAAGGAGGCCGGCCTTGTTCAACCACGCATGAGTGCTGCGCTGGGGGCTTTATTACCGGTTACTGCTGATACTGCTGATATCCCCGCTGCCCATGTACAAGTACACTGCTTGTACGTGGGGGCTTTTATTTCTACCTCTACTGAACTCTCTTATAAAGCTGCAATGTTACCTACCAACCCTGACAGAGATCTCTGGCTGCAGGCTATGAAGGATGAGATGGCCTCCCTCCATGCTCATGGCACTTGGGTCCTCACTCCACAGCCTCCTAGGCAGAGGATTCTATCTGGCAGATGGTTATTTGTCAAGAAACATGGGGCTGATGGTTCTTTGCGTTTTAAAGCTCGTTTTGTAGTTCGTGGTTTTCTGCAACGTCCTGGGCTGGACTACCATGATGTATATGCCCCCGTCTCCTCTAAAGCAGGTCTTCGTGTGCTCCTTGCTGCCATAACTCATAGGAAGATGTTTGTGAGGCAGCTGGACATCAAGACTGCATTCTTGAATGCCAAGCTGGAACCTGGTCTGGACCTGTTCTGTTACCAGCCTGAGGGCTTTCATGAACTTGGTCCTGACAATGTTCCCCTTGTGTGCAAGCTGATTAAATCTCTTTATGGTTTGAAGCAGGCACCCAGGGCTTGGAGCAAAGATGTAAAGCAGGTTTTGGTTGCCCACGGTTTTACCATGTGCAAAGCTGAACCTGCTCTGTATTTCAGGAGGGATTCTACTGGTGGGTGGAGCTATGTCCTGACCTATGTGGATGACTTTATCTGTGCTTTTAGTGAGCTGCATAGGTATGCCTTGCTGATCAAGGCTATGGAAGCAGCTGGGTGGGAAGTCAAGGAAATGGGTGTACCTGTCCAGTTCCTTTCATTGGACATGACTTGTACACTTGATTCTGACGGCAGGTGTGTTAAGATCGACCTCTCCCAGCACTCCTACATTGTTGAGCTGGTGGAGCAGTTTGGTCTCACTGCTGCTACCAAGCCCAAGTTTTCAGTTCCCATGTCCAAGTGCACTGTCACTGATCCTCCTGGAGAACCTCTGGCCTCTAATAGCCAGTACCTCTCTCTTGTGGGGGCTTTGCTGTACCTGGCTACCTGCACAAGGCCTGATATTTCTTTTGCTGTTAGCTACCTGTCCAGGTTTTCTGCTCAACCCACTGCCCCCCTGTGGGCTGCAGCCAAGCGCTTGCTTTTGTATTTGAGAGAACATTCCCATCTGGGCCTCACTTACACTCACAGCCCTGGTTTCTCTTTTACTGTCTTTAGTGACTCATCCTTTGCTGATGATGGGTCTGACAGGAGATCTCAGACTGGCTATGCTGTGCTTGCTGGAGGCTGCCTTGTGAACTGGATGAGCAAAAGGCAACCCACTGTTGCTGTTAGCTCCAGTGAGGCTGAGTATCAGGCCCTGTCTCAGACTGCCAGGGAGGTGCAATGGTTGAAAAAGTTGAGAATTGATCTAGGGCTGCCTTGTGACCTGGTCACCATTCAGGGTGACAACTTGGGGTCCTTGAGCTGGGCCAATGACTGTCAGCTGCTCCCTCGCAACAAGCACATTGATGTCATCCATCACTATATCCAGGAGCTGGTGGAGGATGGCCAGGTGGATGTTGCCTATGTTAACACTAAGGACAACTGTGCTGACCCCTTCACCAAGCCCCTTGATCCTATGGTGTTCTGGCGTTTCATTCGCATGTTTGGAATGACTGCTTCTCCTTAAACCAATTTTTTGGTTACATGTATTCTAGAATTTTGGTTACATGTATTCTGGAATTTTTGGTTACATTTTAGGGTTTCTTTGGTTACATTTAGAGTTTCTTTAAGTTATCATTGATTGGCATTAGGTTCCTATTCCCGGATCGGGTTTTCTATACCGTTGTTACCCGACTTTGATATTTAGTTGTCCTCTTATATCCACTTGGCAAATTTTGGTTCTTTGCCTTGCTTCATACCTTCCCTTACACCCTTCGGGTTTCATTTGAAGTTTCTCTCGATTTTTTTTTTTTCGGAGTTCTTTGATTTTTTTTTTTTTAATTTGTTACATATAGTTCTATTTCACCAGTGCCATAGGTGGAGTAATACTATTGTATGTCACCTGTGTCATAGGTGGAGTATCAGCATGTATAGCGGTGCTCTCACGCGTTTTATGACTTGGTGACTACTTATGTACTCCCTTAGAACTATCGGCTCTCCTGAGCCAGCTTCCCGTGGGACTGAGTCATCTTGAGATGACTCAGTGGCAGCTTCCTGTCACCTACGTCTCCGGTCTGATCTGTACCCTGTTAGGTTCCTGTCTACCGCCTCCTTTCACCACAGGTGCCCTTTTATGGGTCTCCTGTGTCTGTAACGTTATCCTTGTCTCCGTGTATAGATTGGTGCGTCTGTTCCGCTGCTTTAATCTACTGTCCACTCTACCGGAGTGATTTCAAGCTGATAACTGCTAGCAGAGGCAGCTGGTGCACAAACGTCTAGCCAATCATCAAGAGGAGCCGTTCCTCCGTTGGAAGGATTGGTCGCAGCCATCGCTGAGAATGATACTGCGCATCCCGCGCGTCCAGGAAAGACCATCCATGTCATGGAGTTTCTCAAAATGGCGGGAGGTCCTCGCGGAAGTTGCATCGCAAAGCAGTGGTAGTAAATGAAGGACCGTATAACCTATCAGCTTGGATAACACTCCGGAGAGTGGACTTTGTGTGTGCAGCACGCCAATCTATAAATGCGGAGACGAGAATAAGTTACAAGCACAGGAGACCCATTAAGGGGCACCAGTGGAGGAAAGGGGGCGGTAGCCTGGAACCTGATCAGGGTACAGGCTAGACAGCGCGTGTCAGAAGAACCGATGACGCAGTCAACAGGAAGCTGACATAGTACTGTCAGGACCGATAGTTCTAAGGGAGTACACAAGGAGTCACCAAGACATAAAACAAGCGAGAGCACCGCTATTCATGCTGATAGAATCAGGGTCTGGGATGAAGTCATGGGATGATGTGGTATACAAATCATCTTCCAGCAAGTCGTGATGGTGTGGTGAGAATTCCCCCCCATTGTCTGACTGGATCAAGGAGGGGACGGTGGATTGAACATGGTCAGGCATGTCATCCTCACCAATTGCTGGAACCAGGTCTGGTAGGCTGCTAGAGCTGCTGGCATTGTCATGGGGAATGGTGCAGCTTGCAGCAGCGTCATCATTGTAGCAGATGTGTTTGAGGTCTTGTTGGATGACCATCATGATGACAGAAGGGGGGGGATTACAGGGGTATGGGGAAGAGGGAGGGTTCTTAGAGGTGCTAGTGAGGTAGAGTCCATGCCTTTTAGGGCATAAGAGAATAGTCTTGGGGCCCTTGGCAGTGGGGAGGGAGAGAGTAGCAGCAACACTGGATGCATGGAATTGGAGGTTGGGACAGAGTTTGTGTGCTGCATGCAGACTGATTATGTTGACCACAGTCAAGGATGGAGCAATGAGCACGTCTTGGAGTGTGATCAGAAATCCAAGGTGACCCCTGATGTTGGCTTTTCCCTTCTGGAGGCAGAGCAGTGGTGATGCTCCAAGGTCAGCCAGGTGGAGACTAATAGGCTGGGGGAGATCCTGAATGTCATGCAAGATGGACGGGTTACTGGTGCAGTGGGAGTGGGCTGCACAGTCTAAAATCCACTCTGTCAGGAGGGCTGTCTGGAACTGGGCATGAGAAGTACTGTACTGATCCTTAGTTGCACCCTTATCATCATCATGATGAGAAGTGCCATCACTGGAAACTAGGTCTGGCATAGACTCATCTCTCCTAATATGACAAGCATGTGGATCAGGTGTGGGTCCAGAGAAAGCAGTGTCATCCATGGGAGCATGTGGGTCAGACAGGGGTGTAGACTTGCCTCTGGAGTCAGCAAACTTGAGGGGCTGTGGGTCATCAGAAGTCAAGGCCATGAAGTTGTGCTCATCCTCATTGTCTGTGTTGGACTGGGAGGTGGAACAGTCATCATCTGCAACATGGGCATGCCCACGTCTGTCACGGCGGCCTCTGGGGTCTCTGACAGATGCTCTGCTGTCTCTCCTAGGTGACTTGGACTTGCTGGAGGACCTCTTGGCTGCATCCTTGGGGGGTGATGAGGATCCCCGACGTGCAGATTATTAGCTTTAATACACTCCGTTGAGTGGACAGAGATGAAAGCAGCTGAACAGACGCGCCAATCTATACACGGAGACGAGAATAACATTACAAGCACAGGAGACCCATTAAGGGGCACCAGTGGAGGAAGGAGCGGCAGCCTGTACCCTGATAAGGGTACAGGCTATACAGGTGACGCAGCCAACAGGAAGCTGTCACTGAGTCAAGAAGGATGACACAGCCTACGGGAAGCTGTCACTACGGGAAGCTGGCACAGTACTGGCAGAGACGATAGTTCTAAGGAAGTACATAAGGAGTCACCAAGACATAAAACAAGTGAGAGCACCGCTATTCATGCTGATACTCCACCTATGACGCAGGTGACATACAATACTAGTACTCCACCTATGGCACCGGGGACATAGAACCATTAACTGGTAGCAAACAAAATATTAGTAAGGAACGGCTGAAAAACAGGAAACCAGAAGAAAGCCTTGTCTAAAATAAAAGGATGAGAAAGGATGAACCAAAAACCACTGTAGTACTCCGAAAATGTAGCAGCAAAAAACTTGGGTCATACCGAGCTGAGCTGAGACCAAAATGGAAATGTAACCATCCATGGTAAGCGCAAAAATACTATTCATCCAGAATAGTAGGCACCAAACCAGAAAATCACAGGGAGGCCAAACAGAAATCAATCCCAATACCAAAGGAAGGGGAACAACGGTGACTGAAAGAACCGAGAACTTAACCTATAGAGAAGACTGAAAAAATCGTGTGAGAGCAGCACACGAGAGAATCAAAGCCTAAAGGACGCAGACAAGAGGACGCAGACAAGGGGACACTAAAGTCTACTAAGGAAAAAGAAAGTCGATGGAAAAATCCACTGCCTTAAAAACTATTCTTAGCATAGAATTCATGACTAGGTTGGGATGAAAAAACCATGATGAACTGGTTTCTTACTCAAAGATGGAAGTAAGAAAATTTATGAAAGTTAATTATCATAAATCCCCAGCTACGGCACTAACCAAAAACAGTCTAGGAGGTGGGTATCGCACCGCAAAGAACTCGTGCACTCAAGACAAACCAAGCGCCTAACCACAAGCAAACCAAACCTGCAGCAACTGAAAAAATCCCAAGGATGCGAAGTTAAATTTCAAGAAACTCGTAACCAACAAAGGAAACACAGTTCAATGAACAATAGAAGGTTAGATGTACAACCATAGTACATAAAACCTATTGTCCACTTGAAAATTAGGAAACGCAGAAAAAGGACTTCAAAGAATTTACTGCAAAGGAAGGAATGAAAGGGCGCTTGAAATACACTCGGAAGAACAAGAAAGAGGTGAGCGGCGGTACATCTGCAAGTACAACTGCAAGTACATCTGCAAGTACAACTGCAAGATGACCCAGCCCACCAAATTACAGTAAAATCCAAAGAGAAATAACTACTACACTCCACAAAAAGTTCTAATCACTGGAGGGGCTGGTGATCGAAAAACAGTGTGGAGTAAAAAGAAATAGCTAAGCTATGATGAGCTCCACCGATTGAACCATCTGCCTATGGAATTAAGAGACAGAAACCATCAAGACGCTATAACGGTGGTCTGAATTAAGTACCACCTTCCACCAAAACCAAGAAAGACAGCTAAAAGGAAGCTGCCTAAACAAAGCGTCGTAACGCTCCACCAATCTAGACTACCCTATAAGACAGTCTAGGAGGTGCTGAGGAATAGGCACCCACACATAGGGCCATGTTAACCTACGTATGAGAACCAGCAGCACCTAAAACAATGAATCCTGGGTTGACTGTAACACCCCAGCCATACGCAGTATCAAGCTAGACCAGTGTCAAGATCATCACTTACACGTTCGGTAACGGCTACATCATCACATGGGCTTGACCCGAATTATCCACCAGGGATGGCAGGAGGCGAAGGGATTAACAACACCTGCGAGCCACCCGAGGTGGTCGGAGGTTGGCGACTATTAGGCAATGGACCTGATCCAGGCTCCACTATGATCTGAGATTGTCTGAATCCTAGAGCTTCACCGATAAAACATGGCACAGAGGAGGGCCTGGCGACCCCCTGAGATTCGGCTAAATTATTGTTTGGATATACAACTCCCACCCGCCCTAAAACTTCACACACAATACAGCAAGATCAGGCCCTGGTCTGGAATGCAATCTGGATACATCCCAGCCAGGCCAGCCAACAACAATTGGGGTTGTCAAAGGGCGTAGGGAATTACCGGCGACACGTAACATATCACCGTTTGATGACAGGAGGGATGCAAGCGGGCACGGGGACCCATACTAATGGAAGAGCCCAGGAAGGCAGTTTAGACTGAACTGGATATAGAGAGTACATCACTACTCTCTACTACCTGGCGCAACATCGGAAACCCAAACATAATAAACCTTACTCACCAGGGAATTCCCAACCAGTCTACCAAATAATGCCTTTTTAACTAGCTTGTTGCGCTTTTTCCCATTGAATAACGTGACGTAGCAAGGGCAACCAAACACACGCAACAACGACACATCAGGCACGACCCCAAAAAACAGCTCGTATGGAGTCATGTCTCCCTGATTGGGCAGCCGATTACGAAGGTAACAAGCAGCTAGGAAGTCATAGGGCCAGAAAGACTTAGCTAGTTTAGACTCCAGGTGGATGCTTCTAGCTACAGACTGCAAGACCCCATTGTACCTCTCCACAGTTGCATTCTGCTGTGCAGTGTATGCCAACGATAACTCATGCACTGCCCCAACCAATCGAGATCAACCATGCCTCTATACCACTTAACTAAAAATTCCTAAGCCCTATCAGAACTCAAACACTTGAACCCAAACTCACGTAGCTGATGCATACACCTAAAGAGGGAACCAGGGGCACGGTAAGACAAAGTAGCGACCTCTGTCGAACCACGGATCGCACCCAGGGGTCCCAAGGATCCTAAGAGAGAAATAATGTCCACCAAGATATCATGCCAAAGATCCTCCACGGCCGCTGGACTAGGGCCAGGACGGCGTCCACTTAAGCCTTTAGCATGGGCGAAGTCCGGCGCTGCGAGACCTGGAATCACAGAAGGTGGGGAAGCGTTAGGTCGAAGTCGAGATTTGAGGTATGGGAAAAAGGAGACGAGGATGAAAGTGCAGCAAGTCGCACCTGGTGCAGAAAATCGCACCATTGGCAGAAAATCGCAAATCGCAAGGGCAGAATTCGAAAATGTATCGCTAGGATGCGAAGAGCAGAGCCGAGGCATGTAAAGGTCCTAATATCCCGCCGTCGATGATCAGTCAATCCCAAGTCCCCCCCTCTATCGCTCGACTCACCCGGTTGGGGGGTAGAGGGAGCAGCACCCGTAGTGGTGCTGACCATACCCCCCTGCTTCCTACCACCTCCAGAATCTCCAGGTCCAGACGCGTAGGTCGTTCTCCTCTGGCGAACCCTACGGCAAGTGCCGGCGATCCGCCAGCTTGATCGAAAAAATTCTCCAGAAGGTAGCACAGAGCCACTAGAGCGCAAGCTCATGCCAGTAGCCGACCGTCGGCAGGGCAGAGCAAAGGGGGCACAGACGACGTAGACAGGGGAACATCAACAGGGAGCTTGGTCGGCTTGGCAACCTCCGGGTTCGCAGGCAGAGCCTCAAACACCAGATAAATGTTACGTCAAGGACGCGAGCAGACGAAGACGGGGTGTCTCCACCGATGTCCAGGCTAGTCGCCGACTTGAGTCTGCACGTCACAGTCATCTACGACAGACGGGAGGAGGCGACAGACGGCAGGGGAGGAAAAGGAAGAGAAGATGGAGGAATGACTGGGGGGGGGTTACTTCCACGATGGCGGAAGGATCCTCCTCTCCGGCAGCAGAGGCCGCTGGCGCGCAATCAATCAGCCAATTCGTCGGCATTGCAGGACTTCGAAACTTCCAGAATGAAGCTCGTTGAAGCCAAGGAGAGGACGACGTAGAAGATGCATTAAGCAGTGGTACCATGGTGGACCCAATGACCTATCAGCTTTAATACACTCCGTGGAGTGGACAGAGATGAAAGCAGCTGAACAGACGCGCCAATCTATACACGGAGACGAGAATAACATTACAAGCACAGGAGACCCATTAAGGGGCACCAGTGGAGGAAGGAGCGGCAGCCTGTACCCTGATAAGGGTACAGGCTATACAGGTGACGCAGCCAATAGGAAGCTGTCACTGAGTCAAGAAGGATGACACAGCCTACGGGAAGCTGTCACTACGGGAAGCTGGCACAGTACTGGCAGAGCCGATAGTTTTAAGGAAGTACATAAGGAGTCACCAAGACATAAAACAAGTGAGAGCACCGCTATTCATGCTGATACAGATGTGGATGAGAACGGTGGGGGCATGTACTTCAGCTCTGTGGGGGGACTAGGGCAAGTGATTGAGTTGTGCCCATAGCCATTATTGCAGTTCTAGCATGTCATTTGGGTAGATGGGAGACGGTCCTTCTTTGGGCGTCCTTGAAAAGCAGCAGCTGCCATGTGCTCAGTTTCTTCTGGGGAGATGCTGGAGTCAGAGATTTGGTTAGACACTTGGTACCCGATGATTTGGGTCTGGAAAGAGGCAAAATCAGGGCATACAGAGTTGTGAAAGGAGAACCTGAATCCATTGTATTCTGGACGAGGTGCAAGTCCTTGGACAATTATGCTGAGGAATGCAGGGATGGAGGTGTTGCTGACCCCATTCACTTGGGGAAGCAAGGTATAGAGCTCATAACTGCGAGAGAGGTACGTTTGTAGTGGCTCAGTTGCTGTCATGCTGAGGTTATACATGGATCTCACTGCCCCTGTCTCCAGGTCAGAGTTCCTTTCTCCATATGAGCTTTTGAGGAACCTGTAGGCTTTAGCAGCAACGTTAGTGTTAGCTAGGACGGCCTGTTGGATGGGTTCAGAGCAATGCTTGAGGATCTCATTCAGGGCAACAGCGTTCTTTACCATGTTGATGGGGTAGGAAACAGCACGAGCCGCAATAGCTGCATTAGCATGGTCCACATTCGGATAATGAGACTCTTCCAGCGGGTATCCGTCGGCATCTGCTAGCTCATCTGCGGGGACAACGTCCTTCGCTGCCTCAATGGCAACGGAGATGCACCCAGGGTGGGACCTGAGGTGGCGGATGAGGAAGGGTCCAAACTTGTGCCATGGGACAGCAGGCGTGCCATCGAAGATGAGTGTAGGGGGCTTCGCTCCTGGAGTCGCCATGTTGCCTGTCGCGGCGCTGGGGTCTTGGGGTCTTGGTCTTCACACCGGGTTAATAAACCGGCCTGTGGGTAATCCGGGTGTGAAGCTTGTTGGGCTTCAGTCTTGGGTGTGCGGTTCGGAGGGAGTGGTGAAGGAGTGTTGACAACAAAGGGGGAACCAAATGGGTCCTGTTGGTCTGTAATTGTGGAGGTAGTAGCAGGAAGGGGCGAATGGGTGACGGAATTAGAGAGGAGGGGGGGGGGGGGGGGGGGTTCTTCGAGGGTGTGCAGGGTTGGTTCTCCGTGGCACAAACAATCTTTAGGGGATTGCGCAACGCTGTGTGTGATCTGATGAGTGTTCAACTCACGTCGAAGATCTAATCAGACTCCTGGACTGCGTCTACGTTTCGTCTGTGACGGATGGTAGAGACAACGGGAGAGTTGTGTGGGCAGTAGGCGAGGCAGCGCAGGTTAGATTTCTCACGTGAATACGTAGACAATCCAGGGCCAAAAGCAGTACTCAAGCCGTCGAGCTAGTCTGAGGGGAAACTGTCACCTTGTGCAGGGCTGAAGATCCACTTGGCACGGGCGCAGGGGCGCTGTCTGCGGGTAGCGTGATGGGCCCATAACCTTTCAATCGATAGAGTTGTTACACAGTGAAGACTGAAGAGCAGATAGCTTATCATCGCAACTCGTGCGGCTATATAGAAAAGGAAGTCTTCAGGAAGATTCCGAAGACACGTGCAGGCCATAGCTAGCCTATGGCCTGGCGGCAGGCAACCCGGGTCCTGGAGCCACAGGACCACGCCAACTCAGTGTCCGACTCAACGGACAATAACATGCAAAGGGGTGCTGCCATCATTACCCTGTGTGTCCACTTCAGCGCCGCGGTCAAGGAGAGCCTTGATGCAATGCACGTGCCCATTCCATGCAGCATCCTGCAAAGGGGTGCTGCCATCATTACCCTGTGTGTCCACTTCAGCGCCGTGGTCAAGGAGAGACTTGATGCACTGCACGTGCCCATTCCATGCAGCATCCTGAAAAGGGGTGCTGTCATCATTACCCTGTGTGTCCACCTCAGCTCCGCAGTCAAGGAGAGCATTGATGCACTACACGTGTCCATTCCATGCAGCATCCTGCAAAGGGGTGCTGTCATCATTACCCTGTGTGTCCACTTCAGCTCCGCAGTCAAGGAGAGCATTGATGCACTGCACGTGTCCATTCCATGCAGCATGCCAGCATCGTGCAAAGGGGTGCTGCCATCATTACCCTGTGTGTCCACTTCAGCGCCGCGGTCAAGGAGAGCCTTGATGCACTCCACACGTCCATGAGTTACAGCATGGTGCAGAGTGGTTAAGCCTCTGTCATCCTGTCTCTTCAGCTCAGCGCCGTGGTCAAGGAGAGCCGTGACGCCTTGTATGTGTCCTTTTACTTCAGCCCAAGATAGAGCGGTGCCGATATCTTTGCAATTCACGTTGGCCCCCCGCTCCAGTAGAGACACCACCTCATTAACATCACCAACTTGGGACGACTGAAGAAGTTGTATGTCAAGACTACCCAGCATTGACGACATGCCGACTTCCCACCGACTACAGCGGTATTGATCAACTTCTTCTGTTGATGTGCATGATCAACATACGTTGGTGAATTGTACAACCAAATCAACATCAAACGGTGTTCCAAGTGAGACTGCTAGGCTGAGAGCTATAGGTTGTAATAAGGAGGTGCTTATTTGAAAGGCTAGATGGTCACCATTGCACAGACAGACAGGTACCAAGCCCGCAAGGGCATGGGCATTGGCATGGGGCTTCAGTGGGCATGGGAATGGGGCTTTAGTGGGACTCGGGCCCCAGTGTGACAATGTAGCTCTCCATGTGGCCTTTTTCTCATGGAGTGAAAATGAAACTGGCTTCGGTCAGCTCCATCGCCGCCACCTGTCGTTCTGTTGCCAATACTCTCAGCCGATTTTCCACGTCGCTTACAACGCTGCAGAGGACTTGTTCCCATGGTATGGTGTGGACAATATGCTGCTTTTGTTTTGCTATATTTATTCTTTGAATTCTGTTTCTTGCACCCTTTGATTATTCACTGGGGAGTGGTTGGGGGAACCCCCCAACCCCACCCACCCACCCAACAATGGCATAGCACTCACTGATGAAAGATGTTCCCTGAGCTGGCGACGAGACCGGACTTGGGCGAGAGCAAGGACTGCTGTGAACCAGGGGGGACAATTTCAGGGGGAGGGCGAGGGCAGCAGGATTCCCAGTCTCAGAGAGAGGATGTATACACTCAGCACCCGGTATCGCACTCATCTATCACGCACCCCGCCCCCCCCCCCCCCCCCCCCCCCCCCCTAAACGAGTGCACGTATGTACTTCGAGGTCTATCGAGGGTTAATGAGGGGAATGGTGCAGCGAGGAGAAAGTTGTGAGGGGCTTCGTGTTTTGCGTTCGCCAGGCCAAATGAAAAGAAAAGAAAAGCAGTATGCCAATTCGGCTTGATTAAGGAAGCTGTCCAAAGGGGGTCCTCGGACAACACCCTCAAACCGGGGGGGTGGCTAGGGGGGGGGGGGGGGGGGGTACCCCATGATAGCCGGTGTTCAGCGGTTGCGACCGCGGTCGCGGTCGTATATTCCGTACCGCGAGGTACAGCTTCACTGTTAGATACAGATTGGGCATCGTTGGCCATGATCGCAATAAATATCTGGATTAGAAGATGAAATATCTCCCTCGTTGAATCTCGGGCGCAATCTTTGTTGAGAGAATAACATTGCTAGCTTCCCGAATCCCCAATTCTTCTGCCTCCAAGAGTGGCTAGCTACTGCCTGGTTCTAATCTGCGATTCGCCATGTTGGCTCGGCACCAATTGCCTCCCTGCCTAGCTGCGAACCAGGTTCAGTGTCGGAAGTATCTGAGGCCTACGGTTCCACGGCAACGAGTCATATCCTCCGTTTACGTTCTGAGTTTGATAGGCCTCCAGCCTGCCCCCGTTACTGTTGGGGGTGACCTTGGTTGGAGAACCGATTTTAGCGATGCATATCTCCAAGGACGCCTTCTTGGGCAAGGCAGTTTTGGGGTAGTTTACTCCGGTGTCAACATGCGCAGGTGCGTCCAAACCTCATTCCCGATGTCAGTCAAATGTGCTTCGCGCGGTTTAGCCACTTCCGTCTATACCGCTGTTGTGTCACGAATGTGACGACTTCCTACTGCACAAGCATCCTGACGAAACATATATTTATTCTTCCGCAGTGGCCAGGAGGTGGCCATCAAAGTCATGCCGAAACTGCGAAACAAGGTTTCTAAGGATAGGACTCTGCAGAAGATTGTTCGCGAAACCAACATTCTCCAGCGCCTTCAGCCATGCCAAGGAGTAGTGCGCCTCGAGGGCTGTTTCGAGGACGATGCGAGTGTCGCTCTTGTCATGGAGTATTGCGGGGGAGGAGATTTGCAAGAATATGTTGAGGTGAGTTAGTCAGTCGGGACGTTAGTGACCGTCTTTCGCACTACTAACTTTGAATCGTACATCTTCCTTCAGGTTAATGGAGCCCTGGATGAGCGAGCACTGGCTTACGTAGCACGCGAAGTGTTGCGGGTTGTTAGCTCTTCCCACGATTTGGGTTTCTTGCATGGAGACGTGAAACCCGCCAACTTCTGTCTGGCGCACACCTTGAAGCATCCTCTGAAGCCAGGAGAGCCCCAGAACGCAGATTTCGCCCGCATTCCTTGGCTTAAGGCCCTTGATTTTGGATGCAGCCAGCGCCTCACGAGTAAGTGGACAATATGCTATCTGTAGTGCTGGCCAAGATGTGGTGTTGTTTGCCCCATAACTCAAACTTTGGAGATTCCCTGCTGTCCTAAATACACTAAATACCCAACCACCCCGGAAAGCTAGTTCCATTATCCACATGCTTAGACAGTCATGTATAGGGCTGTCGAAAGTAAGATAATTTGTACATTATCGTACGATATACGTAGGGTTAGGAGGTGGGGGGCTAAGGAGCTGAGTGCTAACAGCGCTATTAGGGCTAATCAGCGCTAAAATTAATCCCGGACGTATAGTGTTAACTAGAGGTGAAGAGGAGAGAAATAGCACGTCGTCGTGGCTGAAAACATAACGCGACGGTAAAAGGGGGTGAGGAAACAAGTAGCAGGTCCCACAGGATAGTACGATAAGAGCTTAGGCAGGCAGTACAGGAGATCTCTGTCCTCTGTGAATTAGTCTTAGCCTCTGAAATAATCGCTTGCTAATTTTCGCATTGCGTCGCTCTGTAATTTTCATTCGCGAATGGCAACCGTTTACGTGTGAGGCGAAAAACAGATATTCATGGGTGTGCCGCTAACGCCCATCCAGCATTTGGTATGACTGAACAGCGTCAGGGGAGGTGGGAAGAAGCCCTTACGACCTGAGATGCAAGATTCTGAAGATAAAATCGTCGGGGACAGGGTCACAGAGCAGTGCGTCGTCGCTTGTATGAAATGCAGTCGGGTATTGAGCCCTTCGAACCCCCAGACGTCCTACAGTACGCATTTTGACCCGTCCAAAAGATCTTACTGCAAGGGGCTATTGGCTGAGGACAAGAAGAAGGTGGCTTCAGCACTGAATGAGCTGCTGCATGATGATGATGAAGAGGATTTGGTGGGGGTGGAGAAGGTTGGTTTCAGACTTCATTCAGTATCTTGCCATGTTTCTGTACACCGGTGAAACTCCATTTTACAAGTCAAACAACTGTCTCAAGAAGATGGCTAATGTGGTGGGCGTCACTTTACCTACCGACAAGGTCTCCCGCGCACAACTGTTGGATTAGGCATACGTCAAAGTGCAGGAGCGTTCGTTCCCGCAGTTATGAGCTACTTCATCATGAACTCATGACGGTCAGATCATATGCAATTGCCACAACGGTCAATAGGATGCGTAACAACACTCTTCTACACACATTGCACTTTTTCTGGGTTGTTTTGGCCATGTTTGGCTAAATTAGTAGTGCACTATTAAGGCTAATTAAGCTTCTAGCCTTGGGGCTATAAGCTTAATTAGTTTAAGGCTGATTTGGTTCGATGTCAGGTAATAGCCTTGACAAGTCCAAACAGAAAAAATCAAGTCAAATGAACCAATCCTGAAGAAGATAGAAAGTACAATAAAACCGTGCCCTGTTACCGTACGATATAGTACGATATAACGAATTCCCAGGCCCAGGCCCATTGCAAGGAAATCCCAGGCTGAGTTACTCTTCACGAGAATCGAACCTATGACATCCGAATTGTAAGATTCCTCGCGGACCACAGAAGATAACTAACTAAAATAATGTTACATCTACCAGCATGTAACAATATCCTCTCTCTAGCTGTTCGTATCTCTAGATTGCTTTCATGGAGGGCTCCTCCTGGACAATGCTCTAGTTTGCTTCTTGCTTGCGGAGCTTACTCATAAGTTTCGCATACAGGTTGAGACAAAAGTATTTCTTCGTCACATACAGTTGATTGCCATCACTGTCGAGGCAACGGTGGCTAGAAGAAGCCACAGATCCGGATCCAGGCATGGTGAAGGAGCACAGCACAGAGAGGAGGGGTCTAATACTATCTAAATGTCTAATGAACATGAATTGGGAAGGCGGCTTTCTGTTGGCTTGCTTCGAATATATAATATAATATATTCGAAGCAAGCCAACAGAAAACGGAAAAAATATATATAATATATTATCCTGTTTTTTCAGTTCAATATCAGGTCGCCACACAGCACAGAATCTTGTGTTGTCGAACTATTGACTCGTAACTTCATGTGTATCTGAGAAGTGAACGATTGGTGGACACGCACATCCCTTGGTCATCTGCAGATGCTTGGGCCAGTATGATTTGATGGCAATGAATGATGGGACTGTATGGAATGTGATTTGCATGTCTCTTAGATCTGTAGGCTCTATCTTCTATGCTTGAATGTAGTGGTGGCGGCGATGGTGGTGGTGTGTTCAGGGGCGAGGGAGGTGAAATGACTGAGGATGATGATGCACTATCTCCATGTTCCCTCACCCGGACTTGCACTTCCACACATTCCCACAAAAATAATGTACACCATACTGCACGCCCATATGTCTCCTCCCTATTCAGCTCTCCGACTCCTTGCCGATAACCCCCCAAAAATGATCTTGAACCAAATGTGGAGGTTATTACGAAAAAATTGCGCCAAACGGCATGCTCACCTCACACTGTAGCCCCATATGTGACTGTAGCCCAGTCTATAGAAATGGCAGTTATGCAGAGCTTTGCTCACTCCCACGTGTGGTCATAATTTCCCTATGATTATATGCGGTCCCTAACTGTCCACCCCTCACTTTCTCCTGTCTGTTTTGCCTATACTCAGGTCCTGATCGGTCCAAGAAGAGGACGGGCACCCCTGCCTTCATGGCACCTGAGATCTTCAACCGTGACTACGGCCATGTTGTGGATGTATGGAGCACTGGAGTCATGCTATACTGGCTCTACTGCTTGCGTTTCCCCTTCATGTCAGAGGAGAAGTCCGCTAGGGCTTCCAAGCTGGAGGAGGTGAAGGATGCGGTGCTGAACAGGCCCATACTGTATGACTACGAGCCATGGACTTTGATGAGCCCCGAGGGATTGGACTTCATCCAAGGTTGCCTGGAGCGCCAGGAAGGCTCGCGTCTCACAGTCTCGGAAGCGTTGTGTCACCCCTGGATCCAAGCTATTGAGCATGATTACGAAAACCCAGCAGGGCAATACGGCAATTCCTCTGAGGCAGCATGAACTCCAGCTGCACAGCCTTGATCAGCACTGAGTATTTTTTGTTTGATTGTAGCTCTTCGGATGGTGATGTCTTCCTATTTGTCCTTCAGGCAGCTCCCAGCCGCCTTTGTCCACACACCTTCAGCATTTAGATGTCGTTTCATCCCTTTATCCACCAGTTAAACCCTACCAGGTTTGAATGTTCTGGTTAAATGGATTCCTGTACGTACTGTGTCATGTACGTACTGTGTCATTTTTTGTTTTCATGTGCTGTTGTTTAGTCCTTGGATCAATCCTGTTTGGGTATGACGTGCAAACTCCCGCTCTCCAACTATTAGGGTGTTGCTAGTTAAATCCCCCCCTCCCCCCCCCTTGTTGTATTTTGTTACAGTCTAGGAGTAGCCAAATTGGCTATATAGGTCCCCTGTGAAATCCAGCACGTGTGTTGGTGTTTCTACAGGGAGTAGTGGGTACGTGCTCTGATTGTAGTCAGTTAGTGTCCAAAAGCAGATGTGATTTCGAAGAGTTAAATCCCTTAGTGTGTTGATCCTTGATGTTTTTCAGTCAGCATTCCCATTAGTGTTGTCCATTCCTTGGGTAGATCAACCGCCAGTGGACCCTTCCTAAGTTCGTTCACACTTACCACGATTTTCTTCCTTTTAATACTTGTTTTCTAGTCGATTGTCCAACCCAACTGAATTGTCCTGTCATTTGACCCATTCTTACAGTGCTTTGGTCGTCTGTAAACTTTGACATCTCACCCGACTGATTGGTGGTTTGGTTTGATTTCATGGTCTTCAGGCTGGTCAGTGTCTGGACGGTTTGTGGTGGATTAGGGGACCAGTGTGCCTCCCTTCCTTGCAGAGGTCGAATGTGACGGCTGAAGCTATGTAACCAAGTTCAAGTTCAAGAATGTGACGTCCAGGGCAGGGTTGTTAACAGGGACCCCTAGCTCAACCAATTCCAATTTCCAAAGCCTGCGTCCTAAGACGCAACCGACCCATAGGCCCGTCTGCAATGCAACTAACCCACTAAAGCTGCGTCTGCATCGCGACGGGTCCTCCCCATGTTCGTCTCAGGATGTAACGGACGCTTCACGCAGCATACTGAACAATCCTGGTGGAGTTATGGGCAGACATATGAGTGGACGACCTCCTTGTCAGAGCTTGAACTGCCAATCCATGCCCTTCCTGAGTCCTGACAGAAGGTCAAGCAATTCTCGCATTCTGACCTAGTGACATCCACCATGTGGCTCACAATCTCACAACATGTCGTCGTTTCCCCAAGTACCTCGTTCTTTAAAATAATATAATTCTAATGAATGTGACAAAATGGCAGCAGTTTCCTTTCTATGTTATTTATACATTGGCATGGTCTAGGTGCTATTGTTCTTGTTGCAGACTAGGAAGCAGGAGGGACCAGCCCGCCATCAACGCTCCAGAAGATGACCAAACAAACTCTCCAGTCCATACTGTTGTAGAGGACACTGAACAGGCTATAGATAGGGTACGGCACTGTGATATCATGGCATCATTTGATATCAAACGTCTGACTAAAGTCTGACTACGCCAAAGTTACCATTTATATACAATATATGATTCAATTCGGATGATATCATATGATATCATACTCGCCTTTGGTCAACATTACATGATATGCCGATCCCTAGCTATAGCTGACACAGCCAAGGCTCGGGCTAAGGCAGCCATGCTTGCACATTAATACATGATCATTAAGAAGATCGGCAGTTTGACTGTTGGGCACACATAATGATGGTCCATGCAAACAATCAAACATGCCGTGCAGTAAACTCCTTCGAAGGAAGTCTCATATGAAGCATACTTCAAACATCCGAATCCTCCTTACCATCATGATGTAGGCAGGAGGAAGATCGGCATTACGGATACGGCAACCATTTAACTCATCAGATTTGTTCGTTTTTAAAGCCCCCTCTGGACACCCCAGGGCTGAAGCCCTAATTTCCCCTCGCGTCTCTATCCGTTCTCCGTCTCTCCGCCGTCTGTCCAGAGGATATTGTTACATACTCGGCAAAAATCAATGCCGAGACTGAACAGCGCCGGGGCAGCTGGACAGTTTTATAACAGTGAGGGTTTGGGCAACATACCCCTCAGAACCTGGTCCAGGAGGTAACCTCAAAAAAAGCGTACGAATGAGCAAATTGAAAGGCTTGGCAACAAGCAAAGCGAACTACCAAGGCATAGAGAAGAGAGAGGATATAGTTACATACTCAGCAAAAATCAATGCCGAGACTGAACAGCGCCGGGGCAGCTGGACAGTTTTATAACAGTGAGGGTTTGGGGAACAATGCAACATACCCCTCAGCACCTGGTCCAGGAGCTGACCTCCAATAGAGAAACTAGCGAATTAAGTGTATATAGTAGAAGGGCTGAGAGTTCCCTGTCCGTCTGTCCGTGCCTCCATGTGGTGTATCACGCGGATATAAGAGGGTCGACTGGACGTAAGTTGGGGCTTACCAGTACCACGCGGGTTCAATCCCGGGCTGGCGCATGTTGGAAACCCTCGGGGGCCGGCTCGGCCGGACGTGCACATGTCAGACAGGAGGTGGGCGTCGTATTTCGAAAGGGGGGTGAGTTGAGGCGTATCGCGCAGATGTAACCATAAGATTCCGTAATCGGACAACACGTTTTCCTCACACACCACAGTCCGTCCAGGCGTTAGAACTGTACCGGGCACCTACGCACGCAAGCATTTGGCTAATGGTTGAAGTGGGCATGACTTGAGTTATCAGCATCGCAGCGGTCAATATCCTTCGCACAAGTTTTTCAATGTTTTGTAGCTTTATTCGGCTACTAGTACCTACTTTCTCCTCTATTTTCGAAACTCCCTGCCGGTGACTGCTAAAGCGTTTTTCGCTTTAGCCCCCTCTGGACCCCCCAGGCGCCCCCAGGGGTCCCAGGGCTGAAGCCCTAGTTACCGCCCCTCCATGGGTAGCGACTTCGGTACATCAGGCGTACTGCCGGACGAGCAAAACGGGCGCGCCAAACGGATGCGCCAAACGGATGCGCCAAACGGATGCGCCAAACGGATGCGCCAAACGGATGCGCCAAACGGGTGCGCTAGGGAACCTAAGGGTTCGCCTTACAAATTGCATTTGGACCGCACCAACTGACGTTCGCAAACAGCAGGCAGCTCGATAAACTCGCAAATACAGTCACCTTTTGAGCCCGAAACTGCGCCCCAAACCACTTGACGTTGGGATTCGACAGTTAATGAGGTAACGCGCAACTTTGTACCAAAGCGCGGTATACGAGACACACATTCCGCAAGAACAGCCGAGAACAGCCACGAGGGCAGCAACAAGGTTTACGAGGGCAGCAACAAGGTTACACACACCGCACATCGCACAAAAAACAACCCTAGTTACCGCCCCTCGCGGATCCCTAGGGTTGTTTAGTTGGTAACCAACTAGTTAACTAACCAACCTACTAGCTACCGCCCCCTAACTAACCAACCAACTAGTTACCGCCCCCTGCGGATCCCTTGGTCCAATTGGTCCAATCCAACACAAGGGCGGTCACGCCCTTGTTACCGCCCTCAATGTAGGAGAGACTCAAGAGTTACACCGAGTCACACAATCAAAAGGGGGCCGGACAATTAGTGTAACAAAAACGAGTAACCGGATGCAGAGCTATTTAGCCCTGAAGGGTTCGCGTGAAAGAAGCATCCGCCGCAAGCCAACTGTCCATGCAACATGCAACATTCGCGTTTCCGTCCGACCCTGAGCCATCGCCTGCAAACTCCCATCGCGGCTGGACCTGCTACTTGCGCGCAACGTGCAAATTGCGTAAATGCTAACTTCGAACTACGCAATTGAATTGAACTGGTGCTCTTCCAACCTCTGAATCTGCCAATCTTGCAATTACTAGCATGCCTCAGTACTGATCATTCGTTCTGCAGACCTGCGAAGCTTCAAAATTAAATACTATCAGCCCAAGTGGGTAACACCACCCTGCGAACCTGTGGACTTTGGACCAGCGCAGCTTTGAGCTACGTGCTCTGACCAAGGGGCCCATCGCCTGCAACCTGCTGGACGTGCTACTTGCGAACGTGGAAATTGAGCATATGCTGACCTTCGAACTGCGGAATTGATGACTGGTGCACTTCCGACCCCCGTCTCAGCCAAAGTGACTTGCAATTTATAGCTACCTAAGTACCAATCGTTCGTTCTGCGGAGCTGCGAAGCTACACAAGCAAGAACTAACTCGCTACCCAAGAAGGTGACACTACCCTGAGAAGCTGCAGAGCTTCGACCAACGCAGCTTTCAGATTCGTGCTTCGACCTAGGGGGCAGCGGCGTTGCACAATGGTAGCCACTTATCTCCATTCTCCATGGCCAGGCGCAACTCTAGGCCCAGCCATTCCAAATCATGGGCAGAGCGGCTATTGAGACCCTATGCTCACCCACGGTAATCTCCCCAAGCAAATGCCACATGCGCTCCCTAACTGCGCTACATTCGTGTCATACCCACACAACGCATAACCACCCGGCCAGCCCGATGCATGCCGACCCACGCTACAGGCATCCACCCCGACACACCCGACCACCCCCTCGCGTCGGGTCAGGCCCAGACCGGAACGGCTCATACTGCCCAGCCCACACATGCAACACCTTCTCAAAATCCCCTAAAATTAACCCGACCTCTGATTGGTCTCATTTTTTCTGTATCAAATTATTACAACTATAGCCAACCTTCATGTATGCTCTACATGACAGTAGAGGCACGTTCAATACTGTTTTAAACAGCAACACTGCAAAATGTCCCTTATTTGTTTGTTTGTTACTTTGTTGTTACTTTGAAAGCAACAAGGCTACACCATAAGTACATAACTGACCGCCCGTACATAAGCTTATAATTCCAAAAACCAACAGCACAGGGGGCGGTCAATATAGTTACCGCCCCTCCATGCGTAGCGACTTCGGTACATCAGGCGTACTGCCGGGTGCGCCAAACGGAGGCGCCAAACGGGTGCGCTAGGGAACCTAAGGGTTTGCCCTACAAAGGCGTACAGTCACCTACCGGTATTCTCCGACTCGAAGCAAATTTCAGACAAGTTGTATCTTCAGTCACGTCACCTCGTCTTCCAGGTAGATTTAAGTCAAACTGCGCCCCGAAACACTTGACGTTGGGATTCGACAGTCAAGCCATCCCGAAGGAGACTGCCTAGTCACAGCCGGAGGGTGCACAGCCCCAGTTCATGAGGTAACGCGCAACTGTGTACCAAAGCGCGGGATACGAGACACACGTTCCGCAAGAACAGCCACGAGGGCAGCAGCAAGGTTGCACACACCGCACATTGCACACCGCACACAAAACAACCCTAGTGACAGCGGGGCTGGGTGAGGCTTCCTCATACCTCCAGCGGATCCCCATTCAATTGCCAACACAAGGGCGGTCACGCCCTTGTTTTCTCTCCGCCGTCTGCGTCCGTCCGCTGTCCGCTGTCCGTCTGTCCGTCTGTCCGACAGATGTCCAGGCGTTTGAACGATTCCGACCACCTCCGCACACACAATTTTTGCTCATAGTTAGAGTGCGCATGACTAGAGTTATCAGCATCGCAGCGGTCAATATCCTTCGCAAAAGTTGTTCAATGTTTGTAGCTACGAGTACGAGTGCGAGTTTCGGCTACGAGTAGCTACTTTCTCCACTACTTTCGAAACTCCCTACCGCCCTACCGGTGACTGCTAAAGCGCTTTTCCGTGTCGCTTGCGACACGCTCTTAGAACTTGTCCGTGTCGATTTCGAACTCGCTTATCACCAGTCTACGTTGCTACAACGAGATCTTTAGTCGCATCATACTCAGCGTGCTGCGTGCTGACTGAAACCCAGGGTAAGGGAGCCCTGCTAAGACCAGTTGAGTGTATACGAGAAGTATCCTAGTATTTTAGTACTGTCGGCTTCGTGAGCATTGCCTGCTGCGTCCTCAGGCTACGAATACAGAAGAGGCAACTCGTCAATAGTGAAGTGGGTAGGCTGTTGGAGATTGAGGAACCGTGGAGACACTCTGCGCGACGGTGGAGCGCGAGGAATCCCGAGGATAGATCAGATAGCGCATGCGGTGGACGTCAGGCTGTCCCACGTCTTATATCTGCTCTTAGCCTGCTGCTTGACCTTCTACTCGACTAGGATCGGTTGACTTTTCGTACGATTATTTGAGGGGTACTACGATTATTGGAAGCTGGAGGGGCAAGTTGTGATAGTCATCCCGTGGAGAATGTTTGCGGTGAGAGAACCGCCAGGGCAGGTAAATCGAGCTTGCGATGGGCTTCGAATGGATCAGCTTTATAATTGGCCCCCCTAGCTTTGGAATTGGCGATTATAATTGGCTGACGTGTCACACAGACATTCCGGGGCTCAGGGAGGGGCTTGCCGTTGGGCAACGCGTTGGGTGGACTCGGTCCAATTTGTTCGAGGCGAGAATAGCCTTGACTAGTATCTTCAGGTATCTCCCTTCCACTTCGCCACGAGTTATTTTATTTAAACGCAAGGCCCCAGTACTCTTATTCGCCTCTTCTGTCGACACAACCTAGCCCAGACCTTGCACCTTCCCAACCTTGTTAACGTGCTGTTATTTTTATTTCGGTCATTTTGCCCCAGCTGCCGAGGATAGAAAGACCAACGACAGTGGCATTTTGAAATCATGGATTCTACAGGAGTCGGAGCTACGGTCACTGTTTCTGCCCAACCAGTCGGAACTTGCAGCGAGACGCCCGCACAAGCGTGCATCGGTAAGAGCTAATGATTTCGAGCCTTGTAAACTAGGCTGCGTTAGTTTCCACCTAACTGGCATCTTTATGAACTGCTGATGTGAATCTGCGGAACCAAATGCTGGTTCCGAAGCTCCTCTTGGTTCACGTCCATCGCTCCCCTTTTCTGTAACTGTGAAAATGTCTGAGCGAATCGTACTTATGATGCCCTGAAGAAACGAACTCCCTCGATAACTGATGAGGCATTTGCAAATATCTCATCCTGCCCTCCCTCATTGAACGACAGGCAGAGTATGGAGGCAACAGTATCCCGCTGCTTCAGAAAATGAGATGACGAGTCCTATCTCGCGCCCTCGAAAGCAGCCCGATGAAATTAAGTCTGGAGGGCCAATGCAATCTCACTGCTCCGTGGGGGAGTTGGAGGGATACTTAACCACTGATTCAAATGAAGCAGGGGGGTATGTCGGAAGCATTGGCCCCCCCGTAATCCAGCCTGGCAACGAGACAGCTTTGTCATGTGGAGAAGCAGTAGACCAAGGAGTTACCAAACTAGCTCCTGCCTTGAGCACACCCTATGCAGGAAACGGGGCTGTGTGTGAAGGTGCCAAGGAGGTTATAATGCCCTGTGATTCTAGCCGGGGCCTTGCCCTGAGCGTCCCATGTGCTGATGACGCTGCTATTTCTTATGCCGCACGGCCCACAGCAGTCACCCCAGGTGTCGATTCTAAGCGTGCACCCGCCAACAGTGTCCCATGCGTTGTTGACGATGGAGCATTGTCCGTCGCTCCGTGCGTGGAGTCTGAGCGTGAGCCTTCAAACAGTGTTCCCTGTGCTGTGGACGATGGTGATTTGTCCATCCAAGTCGGGCCTCAAACAACAGTGCCCGAGCAAGAAAAGCTTGCCGAGAGTGCTCCCTGTGTGGATGATGGTGCGCTATCCACTCAGGGTGTGATGCCATGCCCCGACTCAGCCATCAGTGATGCTCAGCAAGTGTCTCAGGATGGTGACAATGAGGTGGGTGGGAAGCGAATGCGAGTGAAGGCAGCCGAGGCAGATGACGAAGCAGTTGGAGACTCAAGGAAGCACCGTGGAAGGGCAAAGTGAAAATGCATTAGCACAAGTATTGCTGGTGGTATGAAAGCACTGCTTGTATGCAAGCTTCAAGCAAGGAGGGTACTACTTGAAGCACCAAGTACCGGTAGTAACCCCCCCTACTATTTTGGGGTTGAAACCTATTTGCAAGCTTTAAGCCCGAAGTAGTAAGCCTGAAGCTTGCACATGTCGAAGTATGCATAAATGTGTAGTAAGCTTACTACTCCATTCGCAAGCTTCACACTTGGATATGTTGCAGCTTGCGCAGTGCGCATGCACTGAGGTCACTTGGAGTTGCATTTGCTCCTTTGATTTCAATGTTGGGCTGACGCAAGCACAAGCCAGCTGGGGATACCATCAGGCAGAGGAGCACAGCCGGTTAAAAAGCTTCAGGGCCCATGAATTCCTTTCATATGCCCCCTTGGACCCCGTCCAAGCTGCAGGCACACTGGGAGACCAGGTGGGCATTAGGATCATGTGTCCATCAACGCCATCAGTATTTCAACCTCGCATGCATGGACAGCCGCCCCAAACCCCAGCTGGCATGCGGCCCCAAGCTCCAGCTGGCATGCCGCACCAAGCCCCAGTCGGCATGCCGCACCAAGCTGCAGCTGGCATATCGCACGGGCACGGTATTTTTTAGGGAAAGGAACCAGTGTCTTTTCATAATACTATAGTGCTCCTAGTAGCCTTAGGTGTAGTTTTTCTTTTCAGCTACAAGCAGCAGCTTCTAGGCAGCTCCTTGGGCTCTGTCTTCATCCAAACCTGAAGCAACCTAAGCACTTGGAAGCTGATATGGTCAGCTTTCCAGTGCTCCTGGAATCTTTGGGTTTGGCCCAGTGGCAGTCTTAGAGAGCTACCTAGAAGCTGGGGCTAGTAGCCGAAAGCAAAACGGTGCTTCGGGACGCTACCAGCTGCTTTTTTGGCCCCCCAAAGCAACCCTAAAAGGCTCTTTCATAGCACCCCTAAAACACAAGGGAACATCATTTAGCACTTGTGCTACTTGTAGCACATTCAAGAAACCCCTGCTGGCATAGGAAACATGTCTAAACTTCTTCGACGACATTTTTTGTCTCGACTACATTAAAAGCAGGCCAGTAGGGCAGTGTTGACCCAAGGCAAGCCCACACCACAACTTCTGGTTGGGTTTTCCAACTATCCTCTCCCTAATTTCTTGAGGCTTTACAGACAGCACTTATCAAAACCAAGGGCACAGGTTGCAGATTTGGTTGAATTGTTTCATGTTTTTCAGCCAACCCTGGGCTGCCCGCCGTCTTATAGTTCCAAGTCCCCCGAGCGATACCCATGGAAACCAGGGAGCATGCTAACAGGATTATACATTTAAATGACTTGTTGAGGCATAGATGGCAAATGCACGTACGATATATTGCCGCCGGCCCCTTAACCTCTTTTTGACGGCACAGCCCTTTTTTTGAAGAATAGTTTTTGTTCCAGTTGCTGTAGGATGCTTCGTAGGACATCTTTACACAAAAAATGAAAACATCCTGACACAAATGAACTCTAAATCCAGTCTTAATATCACTGATACTCCAAGGCCTTTGCTCATGATATTCATTCCACATCTTATATTGAAGAAATGAAGGAAATTCGTTTTTCTCAGTTGTGGTATTCATATTCTGATATCAGGCAATTCTAATGGCCCTGCTCAGCTTGGATTGGATTTTGATTGGAACATGGTTTTTCAGCCAACTCTGGGCTGTTCACTGTCTTTCAATGCTAAGTCCTCCCATGCGATATGACAGAAACCAGGGAGCCAACTATCCGGATTGGTCACTGCTCAACTTAGGCACTTGCCAACTAGCCAGGACTTCAACCCGTGTTATCTGCGTTATAATAATTTTATATGCCAACTTGGGAAATCTGGGGATTGTAATCATTTTTTCTTTTTCTTCAGTGCTTTTTCTTTTTAAGCCCTTCCTATACGGTTGGGGAAGTCCCTTTAGCCTATTTGGCCTACCCCTGGACTGGAACATACATACATTGTGTGAAAAAAAAACAGTTTAAGTGCATGTGCATGTTGCTGCTGTTCTTCTGCCACAGTATCTGCCGGATCAACACCAGTTTGGGCCTCGCCATGCCCGAATAAGGATTGCAGGGTTGCTCAAAACGCTAAGTCTCATTTGCAGGTTTTTGAGGGTCCACTGAGTCGCTAACGTAGACTTGAGCTCATGAGCAGTGAATTTGGGCCTATGAAAGAGGGTACTGCAAAGCGCACGCGGCAGCACACTTTTTGAGCCCCACTGCGCGTTTCGAGCAGTTTTTCAACCCCATGTGGGCGCTGCCGAATTTGAGAAAATGTAGTACCTTGCTATGAAACGTAGGCTTTAGCTCATGAAACTTAGATCTTGAGAAGAGTTTCATTTCAGTCAGCGGGGGTTCAGTTACGTCTGAAAGTGTAGATTTTGAAGAACCCTTGAACAACCCTGTTAGGATAATTAAATCGTGTATCAGCTTTCTTGAACTCAAACTTGGTTACATGGCTCAAGCCAGCAATTTAGCTGCTCGCCGTCTTTGGTAGTAGAATCAATATCATTCAACATGTTGTCCTTCAAACAAACCAAAGCATATACCGTCTTGTTGTTAAGCTGTGGGTTCACCATAAGCGCCCTACTCACTGTCTGTGGGTGGTGGTGGTGTGCGGGGGGGGGGGGGGGGGGGGGGGGGGGGGGGGGTTAACAACTTGACATGGGTACCGGTAGTTTGACAAGTCCTAAGCGCTTGTCCCAAGCGACACAGAAAAACGCTTTGGCAGTCACGGGCAGGGAAGTCAACTTAATCTGCAGACCGCGAGTAGTTACGAAACTTGATCTGCAGACTGCGAGAAGGGGCGAGGAGCAGTTCCCTGGCGAGGAGGGATGCTGGGAGTTTCGAAATTAGTGGGGCCCCACTTTTTGAGCCCCACTGCGCGTTTCGAGCAGTTTTTCAACCCCATGTGGGCGCTGCCGAATTTGAGAAAATGTAGTACCTTGCTATGAAACGTAGGCTTTAGCTCATGAAACTTAGATCTTGAGAAGAGTTTCATTTCAGTCAGCGGGGGTTCAGTTACGTCTGAAAGTGTAGATTTTGAAGAACCCTTGAACAACCCTGTTAGGATAATTAAATCGTGTATCAGCTTTCTTGAACTCAAACTTGGTTACATGGCTCAAGCCAGCAATTTAGCTGCTCGCCGTCTTTGGTAGTAGAATCAATATCATTCAACATGTTGTCCTTCAAACAAACCAAAGCATATACCGTCTTGTTGTTAAGCTGTGGGTTCACCATAAGCGCCCTACTCACTGTCTGTGGGTGGTGGTGGTGTGCGGGGGGGGGGGGGGGGGGGGGGGGGGGGGGGTTAACAACTTGACATGGGTACCGGTAGTTTGACAAGTCCTAAGCGCTTGTCCCAAGCGACACAGAAAAACGCTTTGGCAGTCACGGGCAGGGAAGTCAACTTAATCTGCAGACCGCGAGTAGTTACGAAACTTGATCTGCAGACTGCGAGAAGGGGCGAGGAGCAGTTCCCTGGCGAGGAGGGATGCTGGGAGTTTCGAAATTAGTGGGGCCCCACTTTTTGAGCCCCACTGCGCGTTTCGAGCAGTTTTTCAACCCCATGTGGGCGCTGCCGAATTTGAGAAAATGTAGTACCTTGCTATGAAACGTAGGCTTTAGCTCATGAAACTTAGATCTTGAGAAGAGTTTCATTTCAGTCAGCGGGGGTTCAGTTACGTCTGAAAGTGTAGATTTTGAAGAACCCTTGAACAACCCTGTTAGGATAATTAAATCGTGTATCAGCTTTCTTGAACTCAAACTTGGTTACATGGCTCAAGCCAGCAATTTAGCTGCTCGCCGTCTTTGGTAGTAGAATCAATATCATTCAACATGTTGTCCTTCAAACAAACCAAAGCATATACCGTCTTGTTGTTAAGCTGTGGGTTCACCATAAGCGCCCTACTCACTGTCTGTGGGTGGTGGTGGTGTGCGGGGGGGGGGGGGGGGGGGGGGGGGGGGGGGGGGTTAACAACTTGACATGGGTACCGGTAGTTTGACAAGTCCTAAGCGCTTGTCCCAAGCGACACAGAAAAACGCTTTGGCAGTCACGGGCAGGGAAGTCAACTTAATCTGCAGACCGCGAGTAGTTACGAAACTTGATCTGCAGACTGCGAGAAGGGGCGAGGAGCAGTTCCCTGGCGAGGAGGGATGCTGGGAGTTTCGAAATTAGTGGGGCCCCACTTTTTGAGCCCCACTGCGCGTTTCGAGCAGTTTTTCAACCCCATGTGGGCGCTGCCGAATTTGAGAAAATGTAGTACCTTGCTATGAAACGTAGGCTTTAGCTCATGAAACTTAGATCTTGAGAAGAGTTTCATTTCAGTCAGCGGGGGTTCAGTTACGTCTGAAAGTGTAGATTTTGAAGAACCCTTGAACAACCCTGTTAGGATAATTAAATCGTGTATCAGCTTTCTTGAACTCAAACTTGGTTACATGGCTCAAGCCAGCAATTTAGCTGCTCGCCGTCTTTGGTAGTAGAATCAATATCATTCAACATGTTGTCCTTCAAACAAACCAAAGCATATACCGTCTTGTTGTTAAGCTGTGGGTTCACCATAAGCGCCCTACTCACTGTCTGTGGGTGGTGGTGGTGTGCGGGGGGGGGGGGGGGGGGGGGGGGGGGGGGGGTTAACAACTTGACATGGGTACCGGTAGTTTGACAAGTCCTAAGCGCTTGTCCCAAGCGACACAGAAAAACGCTTTGGCAGTCACGGGCAGGGAAGTCAACTTAATCTGCAGACCGCGAGTAGTTACGAAACTTGATCTGCAGACTGCGAGAAGGGGCGAGGAGCAGTTCCCTGGCGAGGAGGGATGCTGGGAGTTTCGAAATTAGTGGGGCCCCACTTTTTGAGCCCCACTGCGCGTTTCGAGCAGTTTTTCAACCCCATGTGGGCGCTGCCGAATTTGAGAAAATGTAGTACCTTGCTATGAAACGTAGGCTTTAGCTCATGAAACTTAGATCTTGAGAAGAGTTTCATTTCAGTCAGCGGGGGTTCAGTTACGTCTGAAAGTGTAGATTTTGAAGAACCCTTGAACAACCCTGTTAGGATAATTAAATCGTGTATCAGCTTTCTTGAACTCAAACTTGGTTACATGGCTCAAGCCAGCAATTTAGCTGCTCGCCGTCTTTGGTAGTAGAATCAATATCATTCAACATGTTGTCCTTCAAACAAACCAAAGCATATACCGTCTTGTTGTTAAGCTGTGGGTTCACCATAAGCGCCCTACTCACTGTCTGTGGGTGGTGGTGGTGTGCGGGGGGGGGGGGGGGGGGGGGGGGGGGGGGGGGGGGTTAACAACTTGACATGGGTACCGGTAGTTTGACAAGTCCTAAGCGCTTGTCCCAAGCGACACAGAAAAACGCTTTGGCAGTCACGGGCAGGGAAGTCAACTTAATCTGCAGACCGCGAGTAGTTACGAAACTTGATCTGCAGACTGCGAGAAGGGGCGAGGAGCAGTTCCCTGGCGAGGAGGGATGCTGGGAGTTTCGAAATTAGTGGGGCCCCACTTTTTGAGCCCCACTGCGCGTTTCGAGCAGTTTTTCAACCCCATGTGGGCGCTGCCGAATTTGAGAAAATGTAGTACCTTGCTATGAAACGTAGGCTTTAGCTCATGAAACTTAGATCTTGAGAAGAGTTTCATTTCAGTCAGCGGGGGTTCAGTTACGTCTGAAAGTGTAGATTTTGAAGAACCCTTGAACAACCCTGTTAGGATAATTAAATCGTGTATCAGCTTTCTTGAACTCAAACTTGGTTACATGGCTCAAGCCAGCAATTTAGCTGCTCGCCGTCTTTGGTAGTAGAATCAATATCATTCAACATGTTGTCCTTCAAACAAACCAAAGCATATACCGTCTTGTTGTTAAGCTGTGGGTTCACCATAAGCGCCCTACTCACTGTCTGTGGGTGGTGGTGGTGTGCGGGGGGGGGGGGGGGGGGGGGGGGGGGGGGGGGTTAACAACTTGACATGGGTACCGGTAGTTTGACAAGTCCTAAGCGCTTGTCCCAAGCGACACAGAAAAACGCTTTGGCAGTCACGGGCAGGGAAGTCAACTTAATCTGCAGACCGCGAGTAGTTACGAAACTTGATCTGCAGACTGCGAGAAGGGGCGAGGAGCAGTTCCCTGGCGAGGAGGGATGCTGGGAGTTTCGAAATTAGTGGGGCCCCACTTTTTGAGCCCCACTGCGCGTTTCGAGCAGTTTTTCAACCCCATGTGGGCGCTGCCGAATTTGAGAAAATGTAGTACCTTGCTATGAAACGTAGGCTTTAGCTCATGAAACTTAGATCTTGAGAAGAGTTTCATTTCAGTCAGCGGGGGTTCAGTTACGTCTGAAAGTGTAGATTTTGAAGAACCCTTGAACAACCCTGTTAGGATAATTAAATCGTGTATCAGCTTTCTTGAACTCAAACTTGGTTACATGGCTCAAGCCAGCAATTTAGCTGCTCGCCGTCTTTGGTAGTAGAATCAATATCATTCAACATGTTGTCCTTCAAACAAACCAAAGCATATACCGTCTTGTTGTTAAGCTGTGGGTTCACCATAAGCGCCCTACTCACTGTCTGTGGGTGGTGGTGGTGTGCGGGGGGGGGGGGGGGGGGGGGGGGGGGGGGGGGGTTAACAACTTGACATGGGTACCGGTAGTTTGACAAGTCCTAAGCGCTTGTCCCAAGCGACACAGAAAAACGCTTTGGCAGTCACGGGCAGGGAAGTCAACTTAATCTGCAGACCGCGAGTAGTTACGAAACTTGATCTGCAGACTGCGAGAAGGGGCGAGGAGCAGTTCCCTGGCGAGGAGGGATGCTGGGAGTTTCGAAATTAGTGGGGCCCCACTTTTTGAGCCCCACTGCGCGTTTCGAGCAGTTTTTCAACCCCATGTGGGCGCTGCCGAATTTGAGAAAATGTAGTACCTTGCTATGAAACGTAGGCTTTAGCTCATGAAACTTAGATCTTGAGAAGAGTTTCATTTCAGTCAGCGGGGGTTCAGTTACGTCTGAAAGTGTAGATTTTGAAGAACCCTTGAACAACCCTGTTAGGATAATTAAATCGTGTATCAGCTTTCTTGAACTCAAACTTGGTTACATGGCTCAAGCCAGCAATTTAGCTGCTCGCCGTCTTTGGTAGTAGAATCAATATCATTCAACATGTTGTCCTTCAAACAAACCAAAGCATATACCGTCTTGTTGTTAAGCTGTGGGTTCACCATAAGCGCCCTACTCACTGTCTGTGGGTGGTGGTGGTGTGCGGGGGGGGGGGGGGGGGGGGGGGGGGGGGGGGGGGTTAACAACTTGACATGGGTACCGGTAGTTTGACAAGTCCTAAGCGCTTGTCCCAAGCGACACAGAAAAACGCTTTGGCAGTCACGGGCAGGGAAGTCAACTTAATCTGCAGACCGCGAGTAGTTACGAAACTTGATCTGCAGACTGCGAGAAGGGGCGAGGAGCAGTTCCCTGGCGAGGAGGGATGCTGGGAGTTTCGAAATTAGTGGGGCCCCACTTTTTGAGCCCCACTGCGCGTTTCGAGCAGTTTTTCAACCCCATGTGGGCGCTGCCGAATTTGAGAAAATGTAGTACCTTGCTATGAAACGTAGGCTTTAGCTCATGAAACTTAGATCTTGAGAAGAGTTTCATTTCAGTCAGCGGGGGTTCAGTTACGTCTGAAAGTGTAGATTTTGAAGAACCCTTGAACAACCCTGTTAGGATAATTAAATCGTGTATCAGCTTTCTTGAACTCAAACTTGGTTACATGGCTCAAGCCAGCAATTTAGCTGCTCGCCGTCTTTGGTAGTAGAATCAATATCATTCAACATGTTGTCCTTCAAACAAACCAAAGCATATACCGTCTTGTTGTTAAGCTGTGGGTTCACCATAAGCGCCCTACTCACTGTCTGTGGGTGGTGGTGGTGTGCGGGGGGGGGGGGGGGGGGGGGGGGGGGGGGGGGGGTTAACAACTTGACATGGGTACCGGTAGTTTGACAAGTCCTAAGCGCTTGTCCCAAGCGACACAGAAAAACGCTTTGGCAGTCACGGGCAGGGAAGTCAACTTAATCTGCAGACCGCGAGTAGTTACGAAACTTGATCTGCAGACTGCGAGAAGGGGCGAGGAGCAGTTCCCTGGCGAGGAGGGATGCTGGGAGTTTCGAAATTAGTGGGGCCCCACTTTTTGAGCCCCACTGCGCGTTTCGAGCAGTTTTTCAACCCCATGTGGGCGCTGCCGAATTTGAGAAAATGTAGTACCTTGCTATGAAACGTAGGCTTTAGCTCATGAAACTTAGATCTTGAGAAGAGTTTCATTTCAGTCAGCGGGGGTTCAGTTACGTCTGAAAGTGTAGATTTTGAAGAACCCTTGAACAACCCTGTTAGGATAATTAAATCGTGTATCAGCTTTCTTGAACTCAAACTTGGTTACATGGCTCAAGCCAGCAATTTAGCTGCTCGCCGTCTTTGGTAGTAGAATCAATATCATTCAACATGTTGTCCTTCAAACAAACCAAAGCATATACCGTCTTGTTGTTAAGCTGTGGGTTCACCATAAGCGCCCTACTCACTGTCTGTGGGTGGTGGTGGTGTGCGGGGGGGGGGGGGGGGGGGGGGGGGGGGGGGGGGGGTTAACAACTTGACATGGGTACCGGTAGTTTGACAAGTCCTAAGCGCTTGTCCCAAGCGACACAGAAAAACGCTTTGGCAGTCACGGGCAGGGAAGTCAACTTAATCTGCAGACCGCGAGTAGTTACGAAACTTGATCTGCAGACTGCGAGAAGGGGCGAGGAGCAGTTCCCTGGCGAGGAGGGATGCTGGGAGTTTCGAAATTAGTGGGGCCCCACTTTTTGAGCCCCACTGCGCGTTTCGAGCAGTTTTTCAACCCCATGTGGGCGCTGCCGAATTTGAGAAAATGTAGTACCTTGCTATGAAACGTAGGCTTTAGCTCATGAAACTTAGATCTTGAGAAGAGTTTCATTTCAGTCAGCGGGGGTTCAGTTACGTCTGAAAGTGTAGATTTTGAAGAACCCTTGAACAACCCTGTTAGGATAATTAAATCGTGTATCAGCTTTCTTGAACTCAAACTTGGTTACATGGCTCAAGCCAGCAATTTAGCTGCTCGCCGTCTTTGGTAGTAGAATCAATATCATTCAACATGTTGTCCTTCAAACAAACCAAAGCATATACCGTCTTGTTGTTAAGCTGTGGGTTCACCATAAGCGCCCTACTCACTGTCTGTGGGTGGTGGTGGTGTGCGGGGGGGGGGGGGGGGGGGGGGGGGGGGGGGGGGTTAACAACTTGACATGGGTACCGGTAGTTTGACAAGTCCTAAGCGCTTGTCCCAAGCGACACAGAAAAACGCTTTGGCAGTCACGGGCAGGGAAGTCAACTTAATCTGCAGACCGCGAGTAGTTACGAAACTTGATCTGCAGACTGCGAGAAGGGGCGAGGAGCAGTTCCCTGGCGAGGAGGGATGCTGGGAGTTTCGAAATTAGTGGGGCCCCACTTTTTGAGCCCCACTGCGCGTTTCGAGCAGTTTTTCAACCCCATGTGGGCGCTGCCGAATTTGAGAAAATGTAGTACCTTGCTATGAAACGTAGGCTTTAGCTCATGAAACTTAGATCTTGAGAAGAGTTTCATTTCAGTCAGCGGGGGTTCAGTTACGTCTGAAAGTGTAGATTTTGAAGAACCCTTGAACAACCCTGTTAGGATAATTAAATCGTGTATCAGCTTTCTTGAACTCAAACTTGGTTACATGGCTCAAGCCAGCAATTTAGCTGCTCGCCGTCTTTGGTAGTAGAATCAATATCATTCAACATGTTGTCCTTCAAACAAACCAAAGCATATACCGTCTTGTTGTTAAGCTGTGGGTTCACCATAAGCGCCCTACTCACTGTCTGTGGGTGGTGGTGGTGTGCGGGGGGGGGGGGGGGGGGGGGGGGGGGGGGGGGGGTTAACAACTTGACATGGGTACCGGTAGTTTGACAAGTCCTAAGCGCTTGTCCCAAGCGACACAGAAAAACGCTTTGGCAGTCACGGGCAGGGAAGTCAACTTAATCTGCAGACCGCGAGTAGTTACGAAACTTGATCTGCAGACTGCGAGAAGGGGCGAGGAGCAGTTCCCTGGCGAGGAGGGATGCTGGGAGTTTCGAAATTAGTGGGGCCCCACTTTTTGAGCCCCACTGCGCGTTTCGAGCAGTTTTTCAACCCCATGTGGGCGCTGCCGAATTTGAGAAAATGTAGTACCTTGCTATGAAACGTAGGCTTTAGCTCATGAAACTTAGATCTTGAGAAGAGTTTCATTTCAGTCAGCGGGGGTTCAGTTACGTCTGAAAGTGTAGATTTTGAAGAACCCTTGAACAACCCTGTTAGGATAATTAAATCGTGTATCAGCTTTCTTGAACTCAAACTTGGTTACATGGCTCAAGCCAGCAATTTAGCTGCTCGCCGTCTTTGGTAGTAGAATCAATATCATTCAACATGTTGTCCTTCAAACAAACCAAAGCATATACCGTCTTGTTGTTAAGCTGTGGGTTCACCATAAGCGCCCTACTCACTGTCTGTGGGTGGTGGTGGTGTGCGGGGGGGGGGGGGGGGGGGGGGGGGGGGGGGGGTTAACAACTTGACATGGGTACCGGTAGTTTGACAAGTCCTAAGCGCTTGTCCCAAGCGACACAGAAAAACGCTTTGGCAGTCACGGGCAGGGAAGTCAACTTAATCTGCAGACCGCGAGTAGTTACGAAACTTGATCTGCAGACTGCGAGAAGGGGCGAGGAGCAGTTCCCTGGCGAGGAGGGATGCTGGGAGTTTCGAAATTAGTGGGGCCCCACTTTTTGAGCCCCACTGCGCGTTTCGAGCAGTTTTTCAACCCCATGTGGGCGCTGCCGAATTTGAGAAAATGTAGTACCTTGCTATGAAACGTAGGCTTTAGCTCATGAAACTTAGATCTTGAGAAGAGTTTCATTTCAGTCAGCGGGGGTTCAGTTACGTCTGAAAGTGTAGATTTTGAAGAACCCTTGAACAACCCTGTTAGGATAATTAAATCGTGTATCAGCTTTCTTGAACTCAAACTTGGTTACATGGCTCAAGCCAGCAATTTAGCTGCTCGCCGTCTTTGGTAGTAGAATCAATATCATTCAACATGTTGTCCTTCAAACAAACCAAAGCATATACCGTCTTGTTGTTAAGCTGTGGGTTCACCATAAGCGCCCTACTCACTGTCTGTGGGTGGTGGTGGTGTGCGGGGGGGGGGGGGGGGGGGGGGGGGGGGGGGGGGTTAACAACTTGACATGGGTACCGGTAGTTTGACAAGTCCTAAGCGCTTGTCCCAAGCGACACAGAAAAACGCTTTGGCAGTCACGGGCAGGGAAGTCAACTTAATCTGCAGACCGCGAGTAGTTACGAAACTTGATCTGCAGACTGCGAGAAGGGGCGAGGAGCAGTTCCCTGGCGAGGAGGGATGCTGGGAGTTTCGAAATTAGTGGGGCCCCACTTTTTGAGCCCCACTGCGCGTTTCGAGCAGTTTTTCAACCCCATGTGGGCGCTGCCGAATTTGAGAAAATGTAGTACCTTGCTATGAAACGTAGGCTTTAGCTCATGAAACTTAGATCTTGAGAAGAGTTTCATTTCAGTCAGCGGGGGTTCAGTTACGTCTGAAAGTGTAGATTTTGAAGAACCCTTGAACAACCCTGTTAGGATAATTAAATCGTGTATCAGCTTTCTTGAACTCAAACTTGGTTACATGGCTCAAGCCAGCAATTTAGCTGCTCGCCGTCTTTGGTAGTAGAATCAATATCATTCAACATGTTGTCCTTCAAACAAACCAAAGCATATACCGTCTTGTTGTTAAGCTGTGGGTTCACCATAAGCGCCCTACTCACTGTCTGTGGGTGGTGGTGGTGTGCGGGGGGGGGGGGGGGGGGGGGGGGGGGGGGGGGTTAACAACTTGACATGGGTACCGGTAGTTTGACAAGTCCTAAGCGCTTGTCCCAAGCGACACAGAAAAACGCTTTGGCAGTCACGGGCAGGGAAGTCAACTTAATCTGCAGACCGCGAGTAGTTACGAAACTTGATCTGCAGACTGCGAGAAGGGGCGAGGAGCAGTTCCCTGGCGAGGAGGGATGCTGGGAGTTTCGAAATTAGTGGGGCCCCACTTTTTGAGCCCCACTGCGCGTTTCGAGCAGTTTTTCAACCCCATGTGGGCGCTGCCGAATTTGAGAAAATGTAGTACCTTGCTATGAAACGTAGGCTTTAGCTCATGAAACTTAGATCTTGAGAAGAGTTTCATTTCAGTCAGCGGGGGTTCAGTTACGTCTGAAAGTGTAGATTTTGAAGAACCCTTGAACAACCCTGTTAGGATAATTAAATCGTGTATCAGCTTTCTTGAACTCAAACTTGGTTACATGGCTCAAGCCAGCAATTTAGCTGCTCGCCGTCTTTGGTAGTAGAATCAATATCATTCAACATGTTGTCCTTCAAACAAACCAAAGCATATACCGTCTTGTTGTTAAGCTGTGGGTTCACCATAAGCGCCCTACTCACTGTCTGTGGGTGGTGGTGGTGTGCGGGGGGGGGGGGGGGGGGGGGGGGGGGGGGGGGGGGGGTTAACAACTTGACATGGGTACCGGTAGTTTGACAAGTCCTAAGCGCTTGTCCCAAGCGACACAGAAAAACGCTTTGGCAGTCACGGGCAGGGAAGTCAACTTAATCTGCAGACCGCGAGTAGTTACGAAACTTGATCTGCAGACTGCGAGAAGGGGCGAGGAGCAGTTCTCTGGCGAGGAGGGATGCTGGGAGTTTCGAAATTAGTGGAGGCAGTAGCTACTAGTAAGCTACAAAACATTCAACAACTTTTGGGAAGGATCTTGACCGCTGTGATGTTGCCAACTCTAGTCATGCGCACGCCAAATATGAGCCAGACATTTGGGTGCGGACTGCGGAGGTGGCCTGAATCGCTCATGTAACAAATATTCTTCAACTAGAGAGGATGGAGCTTCGGCTCCAGAAAATGAAATACAAATTGAAGTTGTCGTGGCCACCCTTCACAAAACACCACAAACATTTGTATACACGCATTATACTCTTATGGACAGGCCATAGTTGACCCAAGACAAGCCCGCTCCACAACATCCGGGGGGGTCTTCCAACCATCCTCACAATCACAGGGTACAAGCAATAAAGCAATGGGGGCAAAGAAGCAAGCCCCTTGGGAAATCAAATAGAACCTATCAGCCCCAGCTTCAGGACGATGGTGACCGCATTTTATGATAGGAAGAATGCTGCTGTTGCTGCTTAAGACGGCAAGCAGCCTGAAGGCTGGAGCTATGTACAGTAATCAAATGATTGACCAGCTCGCACGGATTGGATAGAAACAGAAATACGATTGTAGACAGATACCAGATAAGACTGACTGCATCAACCAACCAGCCAGATCAGACTTCATAGTCAGATAGAGACCAGATAAGACTTACTACACCAACCAGCCAGATAATTCTACATACGGTAGTCAGATAGAGACCAGATAAGACTGACTACATCAAACAGCTAGATAAGACTGACTACATAGTCAGATAGAGACTAGATAAGACTGACTACACCAACCAGCCAGAGAAGACTACTTCGTCAGATAGAGCTCAGATAAGACTAAATGGTGAGATAGAGCCTAGATAAGACTGACTACACCAATCAGCCAGATAAGACTGACTACATGGTGAGATAGAGCCCAGATACGACTACTTAGTCAGATAGAGACCAGATACGACTACATAGTCAGATAGAGACCAGATAAGACTGACTACACCAACCAGCCAGTTAAGACTGATTGCATGGTGAGATAGAGCCCAGATGAGACTGCATGATCAGATAGAGCCCATATAAGATTGACTACATCAACCAGCCAGATAAATCGAGCAGATGAGAATGCACATCATGATTAACAGCAAAGATTTTATTTTCAGCTAAAAGCAACAGCTTCTAGGCAGCTCCCCTGACTGGCTATTCAGCCAAAGCTAATGCAACCTGGTGTATCTAGAAGCTGACTGAATCCGCTGTCCAGAACTGTCGAAATCTTGGGGCTTAGCCCGGTGACTGGCTCAGGCAGCTGCCTTGAAGCGGCTGCTCGTAGCTGAAAAGAACTGTAATTAACAGCGTCACCGCGTAAAGGCTTATTCTGGCTGTGACGGATTTAGAGCCTTGACACATAATGGGGCCTCTTAAATATACACTACTTCACAAATTAATACTTCACATAACGGGGCTCTTAAAGAGCATAGACACCACTTCACAAATTAAACCAGTTCCCCCCTTCCCCCTCTAGTTTGGCTGTAGCAGACACACAGGTGTTTGCTATCTTTAGCCCCTCCTGATGACCTAGGACGACCCTTGAATTTCGAGGTTGGACAAGTACTATGCGCCATCTTATGGTGACTACTGCTAGCTCCGGCTTACGCAGTGGTGTCCTTAACTTCACGTCCTGAGAGTGGCGCATTACTCGGATGTACCAATTTCAATTTCAATGCGCCATCTTGCTACCCATGGGCTGTAACAAACACTGGTAGGCACCCAGGCACTCAGATGGAGCTGAAAGCCCCCACCAGCCGAAAAGAAAGACATTGGCACACACTTTGAGTCTTCCCTGCTATCCATGGGCTGTAACAAACACTGGCTGGTACCCAGAAACTCAGATGGAGCTGATAGGGCCCACCAGCCGAAAAGAAAGACATTGGCACACACTTTGAGTCTTCCCTGCTATCCATGGGCTGTAACAAACACTGGCTGGTACCCAGCAACTCAGATGGAGCCGATACTGCCCCCCAGCCGAGAGGAATGAGATTGTCACACACTTGAGTCTATCCTGCTACCCATGGCCTACAAAAGAAAGACATTGGCACACACTTTGAGTCTATCCAGCTACCCATGGCCTGTAACAAACACTGGTTGGTACCCAGAAACTCATTTGGAGCTGATGGCCAAAATAAAACAACTGGCGCACACTCTGCGATGCCTCATGCCCGGTTAGACTCCTTCAGGACTTGGCGCCCAGAAGCATGGCCGCCCTTGGTCGCCTTGCCACCAGCATTTTCCCTGTGCAGACGGGGCGATCCATTATATACGGGGTGGTATTATATCCGGGGTTATATCCGGGGCGATCCATTGTTTATTATATCCGGGGTTATATCCGGGGCGATCCATTGTTTATTATATCCGGGGTTATATACGGGGCGGTCCATTGTTGATTATATACGGGGCAATCCATTGTTGATTATATACGGGGTTATATACGGGGCGATCCATTGTTTATTATATACGGGGTGATCCGTTACATTATTGTCACAGGCAGGCCCAGAGGGTGTAGGGTTTAGGGTTTAACTCTAAACTCTAGGACAGGCCAGAGATGGCCCAAGAGATCTGGGAGATTTGGCCTGAGAACAAGTACGAAGACTGATTTGGGAGAACAAGTACGAAGTCTGATTTGGGAGAACAAGTACGAAGTCTGATCTAGGTCAGGCCAGAGATGGCCCAAGAGATCTGAGAACAAGTACGAAGTCTGATCTAGGTCAGGCCAGAGATGGCCCAAGAGATCTGAGAACAAGTACGAAGTCTGATCTAGGTCAGGCCAGAGATGGCCCAAGAGATCTGAGAACCAGTACGAAGTCTGATCTAGGTCAGGCCAGAGATGGCCCAAGAGATCTGAGAACAAGTACGAAGTCTGACCTCTGAACACAATTCATCCACTGAACCGCTACAACTTCTCCTGGTGAGCATCACCTCTACCCTCAGCTGATGAGTGCCACCCCCGGAAGTAATGATAACACCTAGTGGGGCGTGGTATTAAGGGAGCCCTGTCTAACGGCGGTAGGGAACGGGCTGCTACTTTACCTGGACAAAGCTACCATGGCGGTTGACAGCGACCAAAAACACTTTAGCGCACCCGTGGGGATTCGAACCTGGCACCTACGTCTTTCAAGGAGCTCTGCCATTGAGCCATTCGTTGAACGGGGATATGCCACCCCCAGATGTTATGAAGCGGGCTTGTCTTGGGCCAACTATGGCCTGTCTATGACCAAGTAATGACTACGGCCTGTCTATGACCAAGTAATGACTATGACCTGTCTATGCCCATGTAATGACGATCGCGATAAATGCATTATACTCTCAGTTCAACCCACCGGGATGGGAACAGAAATCTAGACCAACCCTTCACGACTATCTCAAATCGCAGGACTGTAAACAAGCTTCTTGTGGCACACATATTTAAGGAATGGCAGTATGATATCATATGATATATGTCATCATATTATATCATATGATGCCAGCATTCTGACAAGGCTAGAGTTACCCTTTATTTAAAATATCATATGATGCAATTTGTATGATATCATTCTCGCCTTCGGTCAAGATCATATGATATGCCAGTCCCTGCATATATTAAGAACAACCAGCACTTTTTTTTTTGGGGGGGGGGGGGGGGGGGGGGGGGGTACTTGTAGCAGCTTCTAGACAGCTCCCTTTCCCTGTCCTTGGTGTTTCCCAAGTGTTTCTAAGGCTGTCTTGGCGATCATTCTAATGCAGCTAACAGTTATGGAATTGACCTTGTGGCTGGCTAATGGAGCTGGGTAGATGCTGCTGTGTGGAACCCAAAAAAGAAAAACCGGATTTGGTGGTTGGCTCCAGTGTAAGCAAAAGGGCTGCCCCCCTCAACCTCACGCCTCATAAAAAGGCGTACTACATATGTACTACTATACATTGATATTAGGACTATATATTGATTTTAGGGCCTACCTGTTTGCATGGCCCTGGCCACCCTGAGGCATCAATGTCCGTGTGACAGCAGACACACCGTCAACAAACTTGGTGCGGAAAACGACGTTGGCATTGTTGAACATACCCTCCTGCAAGCGCGCACATGATTGATGAGCACATGTTCTTGTGAGGAGGCATTAGTTTGATGGCGTGCAAATGGACATGACGGAGAAAGGGTGCGCATAGATATGTCTATATATGTTTATAGTGTATTTATGCATACATGGTGTACATAGTGTATATAAACGTATATGTATTTAGAAAGATGGATATGTAGACTGACATATGGATACCGGTATGTAGATAGACAGATGGATACCTACACATATCTATGGATGTGTAGACAGACAAAGACATGTAGAAAGATACATAGATAGACAGACAGACAGACATTTGGATATGTAGATACCGGTAGACAGATAAATGAATAGATTGTCAGGTAGATCAACCTGCACACACTGTACGAATAAAACCTGCACACACTGTACGAATAAAACCTGCACACACTGCACGGATAAAACCTGCACACACTGTACGAATAAAACACATAGCATACCTACTATCAATATGACTTACCTCGAGGTGGTGGGAGTGGGAGTGGTGGTGGTGGGAGTGGTGGTGGTGGTGGAGGTCAGAGTGGTGGTGGTGGTGGGAGTGGTGGTGGTGGTGGAGGTCAGAGTGGTGGTGGTGGTCAGAGTGGTGGTGGTGGTCAGAGTGGTGGTGGGAGTGATGGTAGTGGTGGTCGGAGTGGTGGTGGTGGTCAGAGTGGTGGTGGTGGTGGGAGTGGGGGTGGTCAATATCACTTACCTTAAGGGAGACGATGAGGAACTGTGACTGTGGGAAGTGTTGCTTGATCATGCGCCCAATGTTCTGGGTGTGGTTAAGATCCAAGGCGGCATCAACCTCATCTAGGATATACAGCGGCGCTGGCTTGAATCTGGATAGACACCACACAAGATCGTGTGATTCACGCAGGTCAGAGTCATAACGTTGCTGTGCATAGTGTTGTGTTGTGTTGTGTGGTTTGGCATTGTGTGATTCACATGGGTCTGATTCATGATATTGCTGTGCACCGTGTTGTGTTGTGTGGTTTGGCATCGTGTGATTCACATGGGTCGATTCATGATCTTGCTGTGGCACCGTGTTGTGTTGTGTGGTTTGGCATTGTGTGATTCACATGGGTCTGATTCATGATATTGCTGTGCACCGGTTGTGTTTGTGTGGTTTGCATTGTGGGATTTCACATGGGTCTGATTCATATATTGCTGTGGCACCCGTGTTGTGTTGGTGTGGTTTGGCATCGGGTGATTCACATGGGTCGGATCATGATATTGCTGTGGCACCGTGTTGTGTTGTGTGGTTTTGGCATTGTGTGATTCACATGGGTCTGATTCTGATCTTGCGGTGGACCGTGTTGTGTTGTTGGTTTTGCATTGGTGTGATTCACATGGTTCTGATTCATGATATTGCTGTGCACCGTGTTGTGTTGTGTGGTTTGGCATCGTGTGATTCACATGGGTCTGATTCATGATATTGCTGTGCACCGTGTTGTGTTGTGTGGTTTGGCATTGTGTGATTCACATGGGTCTGATTCATGATATTGCTGTGCACCGTGTTGTGTTGTGTGGTTTGGCATCGTGTGATTCACATGGGTCTGATTCATGATATTGCTGTGCACCGTGTTGTGTTGTGTGGTTTGGCATTGTGTGATTCACATGGGTCTGATTCATGATATTGCTGTGCACCGTGTTGTGTTGTGTGGTTTGGCATCGTGTGATTCACATGGGTCTGATTCATGATATTGCTGTGCACCGTGTTGTGTTGTGTGGTTTGGCATTGTGTGATTCACATGGGTCTGATTCATGATATTGCTGTGCACCGTGTTGTGTTGTGTGGTTTGGCATCGTGTGATTCACATGGGTCTGATTCATGATATTGCTGTGCACCGTGTTGTGTTGTGTGGGTTTGGCATTGTGTGATTCACATGGGTCTGATTCATGATATTGCTGTGCACCGTGTTGTGTTGTGTGGTTTGGCATCGTGTGATTCACATGGGTCTGATTCATGATATTGCTGTGCACCGTGTTGTGTTGGTGGTTGGCATTGTGTGATTCACATGGGTCTGATTCATGATATGCTGTGCACCGTGTTGTGTTGTGTGGTTTGGGCATTGTGTGATTCACATGGGTCTGATTCATGATATTGCTGTGCACCGTGTTGTGTTGTGTGGTTTGGCATCGTGTGATTCACATGGGTCTGATTCATGATATTGTGTGCACCGTGTTGTGTTGTGTGGTTTGGCATTGTGTGATTCACATGGGTCTGATTCATGATATTGCTGTGCACCGTGTTGTGTTGTGTGGTTTTGGCATTGTGTGATTTCACATGGGTCTGATTCATGATATTGCTGTGCACCGTGTTGTGTTGTGTGGTTTGGCATCGTGTGATTCACATGGGTCTGATTCATGATATTGCTGTGCACCGTGTTGTGTTTGTGTGGTTTGGCATTGTGTGATTCACATGGGTCTGATTCATGATATTGCTGTGCACCGTGTTGTGTTGTGTGGTTTGGCATCGTGTGATTCACATGGGTCTGATTCATGATATTGCTGTGCACCGTGTTGTGTTGTGTGGTTTGGCATGTGTGATTCACATGGGTCTGATTCATGATATTGCTGTGCACCGTGTTGTGTTGTGTGGTTTGGCATCGTGTGATTCACATGGGTCTGATTCATGATATTGCTGTGCACCGTGTTGTGTTGTGTGGTTTGGCATTGTGTGATTCACATGGGTCTGATTCATGATATTGCTGTGCACCGTGTTGTGTTGTGTGGTTTGGCATCGTGTGATTCACATGGGTCTGATTCATGATATTGCTGTGCACCGTGTTGTGTTGTGTGGTTTGGCATTGTGTGATTCACATGGGTTCTGATTCATGATATTGCTGTGCACCGTGTTGTGTTGTGTGGTTTGGCATCGTGTGATTCACATGGGTCTGATTCATGATATTGCTGTGCACCGTGTTGTGTTGTGTGGTTTGGCATTGTGTGATTCACATGGGTCTGATTCATGATATTGCTGTGCACCGTGTTGTGTTGTGTGGTTTGGCATTGTGTGATTCACATGGGTCTCATTCATGATATTGCTGTGCACCGTGTTGTGTTGTGTGGTTTGGCATTGTGTGATTCACATGGGTCTGATTCATGATATTGCTGTGCACCGTGTTGTGTTGTGTGGTTGGCATTGTGTGATTCACATGGGTCTGATTCATGGATATTGCTGTGCACCGTGTTGTGTTGTGTGGTTTGGCATCGTGTGATTCACATGGGTCTGATTCATGATATTGCTGTGCACCGTGTTTTGTGTTGTGTGGTTTGGGTGGCCTGTGATTCACATGGGTCTGATTCTGATATGCTGTGCACCGTGTTGTGTTGTGTGGTTTGGCATTGTGTGATTCACATGGGTCTGATTCTGATATTGCTGTGCACCGTTGTTGTGTTGTGTGGTTTGGCATCGTGTGATTCACATGGGTCTGATTCATGATATTGCTGTGCACCGTGTTGTGTTGTGTGGTTTGGCATAGTGTGATTCACATGGGTCTGATTCATGATATTGCTGTGCACGCTCAGGAATTGTGTGTGTGTGGTTTGGCATCGTGTGATTCACATGGGTCTGATTCATGATATTGCTGTGCACCGTGTTGTGTTGTGCGGTTTGGCATGTTGTGATTCACATGGTCGATTCATGATATTGCTGTGCACCGTGTTGTGTTGTGTGTTTGGCATCGTGTGATTCACATGGGTCTGATTCATGATATTGCTGTGCACCGTTGTTGTGTTGTGTGGTTTGGCAGCGTGTGATTCACATGGGTCTGATTCATGATATTGCTGTGCACCGTGTTGTGTGTTGTGTGGTTTGGCATTGGTGATTCACATGGGTTCTGATTCATGATATTGCTGTGTCACCGTGGTTGTGTTGTGTGGTTTGGACATTGTGTGATCACATGGGTCTGATTCATGATATTGCTGTGCACCGTGTTGTGTTGTGTGTTTGGCATCGTGTACATTCACATGGGTCTGATTCATGATATGCTGTGCACCGTGTATGTGTGCTGTGTGTGGTTTGGCATTGTGTGATGCACATGGGTCCCTGATTCCTGATATTGCTGTGCCCGTGCTTGTGTTGTGTGGTTTGGCATCGTGTGATTTCACATGGGTCTGATTCATGATATTGCATGTGCACCCGTGTTGTGTTGTGTGGTTTGGCATCGTGTGAGTCACATGGGTCTGATTCATGATATTGCGTGCACGTGTGGTGTGGTGGCATCGTGTGATTCACATGGGTCTGATTCATGTATTTGCTGGCACAGTGTTGTGTGTGTGGTTTGGCATCGTGTGATTCACATGGGTCTGATTCATGATATTGCTGTGCACCGTGTTGTGTTGTGTGGTTTGGATCGTGTGATTCACATGGGTCTGATTCATGATATTGCTGTGCACCGTGTTGTGTTGTGTGGTTTGGCATCGTGTGATTCACATGGGTCTGATTCATGATATTGCCTGTGCACCGTGTTGTGTTGTGTGTTTGGCATTGTTGTGATTCACATGGGTCTGATTCATGATATTGCTGTGCACCGTGTTGTGTTGTGTGGTTTGGCATCGTGTGATTCACATGGGTCTGATTCATGATATTGCTGTGCACCGTGTTTGTGTTGTGTGGTTTGGCATCGTGTGATTCACATGGGTCTGATTCATGATATTGCTGTGCACCGTGTTGTGTTGTGTGGGTTTGGCATCGTGTGATTCACATGGGTCTGATTCATGATATTGCTGTGCCCGTGTTGTGTTTGTTTGTGGTTTGGCATCGTGTGATTCACAGGGTCCTGATTCATGATATTGATGTGCACCGTGTGTGTTGTGTGGTTTTGGCATCGGTGTGATTCCATGGGTCTGATTCATGATAATTGCTGTGGCACCGTGTTGTGTTGTGGTTGTTGGCATCGTGTGATTCCATGGGTCTGATTCATGATATTGCTGTGCACCGTGTTGTGTTGTGTGGTTTGGCATCGTGTGATTCACATGGTCTGATTCTATATTGCTTGTGCACCGTGTTGTGTTGTGTGGTTTGGCCTCGTGTGATTCACATGGGTCTGATTCATGATATTTTGTTTGGCACCGTGTTGTGTTGTGTGGGTTTTGGCATCGTGTATTCACATGGGTCTGATTCATGATACTGCTGTGGCACCGTGTTGTGTTGTGGGTTTGGCATCGTGTGATGCACATGGGTCTGATTCCATGATATTGCTGCACCGTGTTTGTGTTGTGTGGTTTGGCCCCCCCAAAAAAAAAAAAAATCGTGTGATGCCATGGGTCTGGAGTCATGTTTGTCTTGCACCGTGTTGTGTTGGTGTGGTTTTGCATCGTGGTGATTTCACATGGGTCTGATACCCCCCCCCCCCCCCCCCCCCCCCCCCCCCCCCCCTCATGATATTGCTGTGGCACCGTTGGTTGTGTTGTGTGTTTGGCATCGTGTGATTCACATGGGTCTGATTCATGATATTGCTGTGCACCGTGTTGTGTTGTGTGGTTTGGCATTGTGTGATTCACATGGGTCTGATTCATGATATTGCTGTGCACCGTGTTGTGTTGTGTGGTTTGGCATTGTGTGATTCACATGGTCTGATTTCATGAGTATTGCTGTCGCACCCGTGTTGTGTTGTGTGGATTTGGCATCGTGTGATTCACATGGGTCCTGATTCATGATATTGCTGTTGTCACCGTGGTTTGTTGGTTAGTTGGATGATTGGCTCTGTTTGTTCTACACCCTGTTTTCATTCAAAAGGTTCACTTCGTCAGGATATATCTGTCCCTTTAAATTTTTATAGTTCATTTTTTATTTTTCCCCTTTTTCTTCCGGCTTTAGACTCGATGTGATTCACATGGGTCTGCTTCATGATATTGCTGTGCACCGTGTTGTGTGTGTGGTTTGGCATTGTGTGATTCAACATGGGTCTGATTCATGATATTGCTGTTGCACCCGTGTTGTGTTGTGTGGTTTGGCATTGTGTGATTCACATGGGTCTGATTCATGATATTGCTGTGCACCGTGTTGTGTTTGTGTGGTTTGGCATCGTGTGATTCACATGGGTCTGATTCATGATATTGCTGTGCACCCTGTTGTGTTGTGTGGTTTGGCATGTGTTATTCACATGGGTCTGATTCATGATATTGCTGTGCACCGTGTTGTGTTGTGTGGTTTGGCATCGTGTGATTCACATGGGTCTGATTCATGATATTGCTGTGCACCGTGTTGTGTTGTGTGGTTTGGCATCGTGTGATTCACATGGGTCTGATTCATGATATTGATGTGCACCCTGTTGTGTTGTGTGGTTTGGCATCGTGTGATTCACATGGGTCTGATTCATGATATTGCTGTGCACCGTGTTGTGTTGTGTGGTTTGGCATCGTGTGATTCACATGGGTCTGATTCATGATATTGCTGTGCACGCCGTGTTGTGGATGTTGTGGTTTGGCATCGTGTGATTTCACCTGGGTCTGATTCATGATATTGCTGTGCACCGTGTTGTGTTTGTGTGGTTTGGCATCGTGTGATTCACATGGGTCTGATTCATGATATTGCTGTGCACCGTGTTGTGTTGTGTGGTTTGGCATCGTGTGATTCACATGGGTCTGATTCATGATATTGCTGTGCACCGTGTTGTGTTGTGTGGTTTGGCATTGTGTGATTCACATGGGTCTGATTCATGATATTGCTGTGCACCGTGTTGTGTTGTGTGGTTTGGCATCGTGTGATTCACATGGGTCTGATTCATGATATTGCTGTGCATAGTGCACAGTGTTGTGATGCGTGCACACAATGGGTGGTATTATGTGATTCACATGGGTCTGATTCATGATATTGCTGTGCATAGTGCACAGCGTTGTGATGCATGCACATAATGGGTGGTATTATGTGATTCACATGGGTCTGAGACATGATATTGCTGTGCATAGTGTTATGTTGTACGCTCATAATATGTGGCATCATGTAACCCCTTTCAGTGATGTACATTGGTCTAGTGGTAGACCAAATCGCTTGAGGATGAAGAGTCGGGGGTTCGACCCCCCCCTTCGGTCGCTCTTGGCGTTGCAGGTCGTCGTCAACTGCGATGGGAGCTTGTCCAGTTGAGGTAGGAGACCGCTCCCCACCCGCGTACGACGGGCTCCCTTAACACCACGCCCAACCAGACGATATCATTATTTGGCATCATGTCTATCTTTCTACCAATCAAGCAACTATGTCTATCACAAAGGAACCATGTGATTCACGTAGACCAGAGGTACACATTCTTGCTGTGCAAATTGTTGTGGTGTGCGATATGCACACAAGGTGTGGCCTCATGTCTATCTATCTTTCAATCAACCATCTATATCGCAGAGGAAACATGCGATTCAAGTGGGCCAGAGTCACAATTGCTTGCTGTGCAAATTGTTGTGGTGTGTGGTATGCAGATGTGGTCTCATGTCAATCTATCTTTTAATCAACTATCTATATATAATGCAGATGAACCATGTGAATTACGTGGGCCAGAGTCACACAATATTGCTTTGCAACTTGTTGTGGTGTGTGCATACCGGTAGTGTGTGCATAGTGTGTGCATGATGAGTGGTGTATTGAGCTGCGAGAGATACTGCTTGTATTGGAATAATGTTGGGGCAATGCTGGATGGAGGGGCTAGTCTGTAGCACTGCTTTTCTCTCCGGCTGGAGGCCATATATCGTATGACACATGATATAAAATGATCGTATCATCATATCGTATCATGATACATGTATGATATATACACCAGACCTGGTGCTGATCGTGCTAAGCGTAGTGAGGTGGGGGAGCCTGGTACTGTACACTCTCCGAACCCTATTCATTTAACGCAAAGGACCGACGCTATATTTTGAGGGATCATCTTTATAGCAGGACGATGTTGGCAACACAAAAACCGAAACGCAATACAAACACAAACCTGCGATGTTGGCAACGCATAACCCCAAACACAAAACAAACACAAACCTGCGATGTTGGAAACGCAAGACCCTCATCGCAAAACAAGCATACCTGCACAAGGCCAAGATGAGTGAGAGGGCGATCAAGGAGCGCTGGCCACCAGACAGCTCTGTCAACGAATCCTTCCAGACTCCACCAAAGGCCACTCGCACCTCCAGCCCTGCGGGAGTTCACAAGGGTTCGGGTTTTAAGATTTCGGGTTAAGGACTCTACCAAAGGCCACTCGCACCTCCAGACCTGCTGGAGTTCGAAAGGTTTAGGGTTGTAGGGTTTAGGGTTAATGACTCCGCCAAAGGCCACTCGCACCTCAAGACCTGTTGGAGGTCATAGGGTTTAGGGTTCTCGGGTTTATAAATCTGCCGAAGGCCGCACGTATCTCGAGACCTTTGGGAGGTCACAGGGTTGAGGGAATTAGGGTTTATGACTCTGCCAAAGGCCGCACGCAGCTCTAGACCTGTGGGAGGTCACAGCTTTCTGAAATGAGATGAGGTTCAAAGCAATGCTGCAGGCTCATGTCTAGGGTTGGGAAGCAAACGTATATTTCCATTTTTATATGCCGTATAAAGTATGAACGTATAACCGTATGCATATAAACGTATGAAAACGTAATTATTGCACTTCTTGGGAAAAGACTATTACATGGGTTTAAAGGTATTGCCGCGTTGCTAGTTTCATTGGCTTTGCAAATCAACTCTCAACAAAATATTCTGGCAATTTTAGATTGTCCAAATGCCAGAAAAAGAAATCACGGCCAGAAAGTGCGTCGGCCAAGAAGCGAGGTGCCAATCTAAGGTATTGATTCAATGCCAATAATATATTAATATGTTCACATCATTATTTAAACCCTGCTCCCTAAGTCAGCTACTGGTTTCAGACCAAGTATGTTGCAGCTTCTAGGCAGCTCTGTGAGTCAGCTACAGGTTATAATAATATAAGTATATAATTATATTGCAATATTGTCCATCTTCACATTGCACTAGGCTTGCACTATCAATCCTTCAAGCCCACCTAGGAGCACAGCTTGTGGAATGGAAGGCTAGGTGGCGCTCTGATATGTGTGCCATCCTGGCTATCTAAATCAAACTGTAGGCCGCATTTAAACAAAATGGTAAGTGTGAAAGATTAATTTGATTGCATATTGTGATAGAGGAGGTCAAGAGCTTTCCGATGAGCTATCTAAATGATAAATTGAATGAAAATCAAGAAAGTTAAGTGCTGGGAACAATTGGAAGTACAACTCATACGTTTTTGTACGTTTATACTCATAAGTTTCGAGAAAAAAATTACGGCGTGTACATACATATGAGCTTATAAACGTATAAGTATACGTTCATACGTCGTCCCAACCCTACTCATGTCTAATATCGTGCTTGTCGTGCTCCTGGACTCCCAAACCCTCTTGCCATTCCTTGTATTATGCCTCCAATAAGTCTGCATCATCTGCATCTAAAGGACCTGGGCCAAAGATCTGCTCACGCAGGGCATCTTGTGCATCGTGCTCAGGGGCTCCCAAACATCCCGTGCTGGTAAAGTCATCCTCCTTGGGATCCTCATGCCCCAATATACCCTCACTAGGCCATAAGCCTCAATATTCAAAACTAAAAGGAACAGATTGGCTTAAAGGTCTGCAACACATATCTGTATTATTATGATTTCCTGTCTTCTCATATCAAAGTAGCATTGAAATCACTATAAAAAATAATCAAAACAACAAGGAGCACTCACCAGCAAGGAAGGTTAGTCCTTCAGGCGGCTCCAGCTTGGCCTGTGAGCCGGGTAAGAGAGTTGAGAAGATGGAGCCAAAGTCGCCATTCACCTTTTGCCAGGTTTCCTTCATGGCTGCCTTCTTCTTCTCATCCAGCTCGTCAATGACCTGCACAAGAAGGAATGGGAAAAAGCAGGTTGAGGATTATATGGGTTGAGTGGTGCCTTCTTCTTCTCATCCAGCTCGTCAATGACCTGCACAAGAAGGAATGGGAAAAAGCAGGTTGAGGATTATATGGGTTGAGTTGTGCCTTCTTCTTCTCATCCAGCTCGTCAATGACCTGCACAAGAAGGAATGGGAAAAAGCAGGTTGAGGATTATATGGGTTGAGTTGTGCCTTCTTCTTCTCATCCAGCTCGTCAATGACCTGCACAAGAAGGAATGGGAAAAAGCAGGTTGAGGATTATATGGGTTGAGTAGTAGTAGTGGTAGTAGTCAATGACCTGCACGATAAGGAATGGGAGAAGGCGGGTTGAGAATTAGATGGGATGAGGAGTAGTAGCCAATGACCTGCATGATAAGGAATGGGAGAAGGCAGGTTGACGATTAGACGGGATGAGGATTATATGGGTTGCGGAATAGGTGGGATGAGTAGTAGTAGCCAATATGCTGCACAGTAAGGAATGGGAGAAGGCGGGTTGAGGATTATCTGGGTTGAGTAGTAGAAGCCAATGATCTGCACGAGAAAGAATGGGAGAAGGCGGGTTGAGGAGAGGTAGTCAACCACCCTCATAACTGGACTTACAATATTCAAAATTTGGAGTACAATATTCAAACCTGGGTGATTCTCTGCTTATCGTACTCTGCAATGGTCTTCTTCTCCTGTAGGCTTCATACATACATGTATGCATATGTCCGGCATATACAAACATATACATTCACACACGCATACATACATATATATAGGATTCGGCTATGTTATGTAATATTTTATAATATTAGTCGGACAAGCCGTCTCAGCAGAATTTCGAATTTATTTGAAAAACTAATATTATTGTGACGATACAATCATATTAGTTAATATTAGTTTTTCAAACACTAATATTAGTTGCCTTTCCCTACATATATACATACACACATGCATATATACATACATATATATACATACATGTACACAGCATGTACATACATATAGATGAGCAAGTTGCAGGCAAGATAAGGAAAATGCCATATGACCTAACAAATCAGGTTGGCATCTGAGGAGCCTGTGTTTGGTGGTGGGTGGTGGTGGTGATGGTGGTGGTGGTGATGGTGGTGGTGCATTGCTGCAGTGAGGGGATGGGGTTAAATTAAGGAAAATGCCATATGACCTAACAAATCGGTTTGGCATCTGAGGAGCCTGTGTTTGTAGTAAGCTGGCATACAGTGATCATAACGCCTGGTGGGGCGTGGTATTAAGGGAGCCCCATCTTACGGCGGTAGGAAACGGGCTGCTACTTTACCTGGACAAAGCTACCATGGCAGTTGACAGCGACCGAGAACATCAAATCGCACCCGTGGGGATTCGAACCCAGCAAATTCTTCGTTCTTTCTAGGAGCTCAACCATTGAGCCATTCTTCAGAACGGGGATGCAGGCATACAGTAAAATATTCATACCTGGGTAATTCTCTGCTTATCGTTCTCAACAATGATCCTCTTCTCTTGTAGGCTTGAGTACTCTGACTCAGCAGTCTGGAGCTTGGCTGTGCACTGCGCACATTGTATTAGAGTGGCGTTGTTTAGATACTCGTTTAGCGTGGTTGTATATGTGTATTAGAGTAGCAAAGTATAGTTAGCAGCACAATGTCGTTGTTATATTTTGATGGTTAGTTAATATGGATGGTTGTTTATTTGTATGGTTGTTTTATTTGGATGGTTGGTCTGTTTATTTGGACAGCTATTTTATTTGGATGGTTGTTTTAATTGGATGGTTAGTTAATATGGATAGTTTGTTTATTTGGATGGTTGTTTTAATTTGATGGTTGGTTTGTTATTTGGACAGCTGTTTTATTTGGATGGTTGTTTTATTTGGATGGTTAGTTAATATGGATGGTTTGTTTATTTTGATGGTTTGCTTGTTTATTTGGACAGCTGTTTGATTTGGACGGTTGGTCTACTTGGATGGTTTTTTTATTTAGATGGTTCAAGTTGCTACAGCCAAGCAGTTATGTTAATTCTTATATGACAGGACCACCACCACTTTATCTGTACATTGTGGTTGATCATTCCTTTCAGCTCCCTCCCCCCTGTCCCACCACCCACCCACACCCCCGGTCTCACCACCACCACCACTACCAGATCCTTACCTTGAGCTCTCACAACCCTTACCTCTACCCACCCACCACCACAACCAGACCTTTACCTTGTGGTCGACCTTCCCCTCCACCATTTCCCATCCCCCCCCCCCCCCCCCCCCCACCAGATCCTTACCTTGTGGTTGACCTTCCCCTCCACCTCTTCCTCCCCCCCCCCCCCCCCCCCCCCCCCACACACACACACACACACCACCACCAGATCCTTACCTTGTGGTTGACCTTCCCCCCCACCTCATCCACCACTTCCCCTCCGCTCCCCCACCACCTCTTCAACCACTCCCCCCCCCACCACCACCACCACCAGATCCTTACCTTGTGGTCTACCTTCCCCCCCCCCCCCCCCACACACCACCACCACCAGATCGTTACCTTGTGGTCGACCTTCCCCTTCAGCTTCTCCACCCTCTCCAGGCAGGACTCATACTCAGAGCGCATCTTCTGGATGTCGTGCTTTGAGAAGTCGTAGTCCCCTCGTCCGAAGCTATCGCGCTCGTTCAATACCCACGGTTGATTCTTCTCCAACATTGTCACGTGGTCCACGTAGCGCTTCATGTCGTCACTCTTGGCCTTGACCCTGATCAAGACAGAGGTGGTGAACCACAGGCACAAGTCAGGTGGTTGTGGTGGTAGTGTGGTGATGGTCGTGGTGGTGGTAGCGCTTGATGCCGTCGCTCTTGGCCTTGACCCTGATCGAGGTAGTGGTGGTGTTGGTTGTGGTGGTAGCGTGGAGGTGGTTGTGGTTGTGGTAGCATGTTGGTGGTTGTGGTGGTTGTGTGGTGGTGGTAGCGCTTGATGTCATCGCTCTTGGCCTTGACCCTGATCAAGACAGAGGTGTTGGTGTTGGTGTTAGTGGTGGTCAAAATCAGCTTCTCTTAGGCAGCTCCCTAAGGCAGCCCCTGAGCTAAACCCAAAGACCCCCCCCCCCCCCCCCCCCCCCCCCTCCCTGAATCACCTGCTGTCAAGCTTTTGAACATCAGCATGGGCCTCCTGAATCAAGCGTGCAACCCGATCCCTCTCCTTCTCCTTTTTTCACCTCCCCTTCTCACCAGCCCTGCCCTGCCCCTCCTCACCAGACATGCAGCCTTCCCCATCGCACCTGCTCTCAAGCTTTCGAACATCAGCATCAGCTTCCTGGATCAGGCGTGCAGCCCGATCCCTCTCCTTCTCCAGGCCTCTGATCTCGGCGTCGCACTCTCGTAGTCGTTCACGTCGGCTTTCCAGCTTGCCAAGTGTGCTGGCATGCTCCTCCTTGGCAATGGCCAGAGCCTCTGACAGAGCATTAACCTCTGCCTCAAGGCCTGCAGCCGCAGGAATCAACAGGCCACATGATTTAACACAGTAACAGGTTAGCTTAGGCCAATAGGACATGATTTAACAGGGTAGCATAATTGAACAAGGCCTGCAGCCGCAGGATTCAACAGGCCACATGACGTAACACAGTAATAGGTTAGGATAGGCCAACAAGCAGCATGGTTTAACAGGGTCGCATAATTGAACAAGCCCTGCAGCCACGGGATTCAACAGGCCACAGTATTTAACAGGGTAACAGGTTAGCAGAGGCCAACAGGCCACATGATATAACATGGGAGCATAATTGAACAGTGTAACAGAGGCCAACAGGCCACATGATTTAACATGGGAGCATAATTGAACAGGGTAACAGAGGCCAACAGGCCACATGATTTAGCATGGGAGCATAATTGAACAGGGTAACAGAGGCCAACAGGCCACATGATTTGACACAGTATTAGGTTAGCATAGACCGACATGCCACATGATTCTACAGGGGAGTATAATTTAAGAGGGTAACATGGTACTTCAACAGGCCACATGATTTAGCAGTGCAAATGCTTCAACAGGATACGGCTTCAACAGGCCACATGATTTAGCAGTGCAAATGCTTCAACACTGCATATGATTCAACATTGCATATGATTCAACATTGCAGCAGAATCTTCAGCCTGTTTGAAAGAGCAATGTTTTCAACTTGTGTCAATGAGCAGGCCCTGATCTCATTCAAAAAATTGAGAAGCGGCCTATCTCCTGCATTTTCAAACATCAACTGGACTCAATCGCACCCAATGCATTACATTAGATTTTCCTTGGCCGGCCAATGTTGACCCCAGACAAGCCAGCTGCACACAATCTTACTGGAGGGGTTGTTCTAATCAATCCTCAAAACCTAAATGCACCCAGCTCATTCAAGTCCATCCATGCATTTAAACACAAGTTCATCCATGCATTCAAGCACAAGTTCATCCATACATTCAAGTTCTAATCCATCCATACATTGAAGTACAAGTCCATCTATGCATTCAAGTACAAGTTAATCCATACATTGAAGTACAACTGCATCCAGCGCCTTCTTACCCTTCAGGCCCTCTTGCGCCTCAGCAGTACGAGTCTCCAGCTGAGCTAGTGTTACATGTGGTACTAGTTACACACGGACATGGTACTAGATGCACATAAAGATGATCAACACAAAGACGCACACAAAGATGACTAGATGCACACAAAGAGCTCTTACCCTTCAGCCCCTCCTGCGCCTCAGCAATATGAGTCTCCAGATCATACACCAATGCATTACATTAGATTGACACTAATAAATTAAATTGCATTAAATTATCATTTGCAGGCCATTGTTCACCCCATACAAGCCCATTGCACAACATCCTCAAGACCTCAATGCAACTTGCCCCTTCTTACCCTTCAGCCCCTCTTGCGCCTCAGCAATACGAGTCTCCAGCTGAGTCTGCTCCCCGGCTGCTGCATCACGCTCCGCCAATGCTTCTGCCAGCGCCTGCTCTGCCTTCCTCACGTTTTTGCGAGCACTCTCCACTGCAGTCTTGGCCCCCTTCAGCTTGTCCTTAGCCCCCTTCACTCTGTTGTCCCGCTCCTTGCTGAAGTCTTTCATTTCTTGCTCAAGGCGCTGCGAGGATGTGGGGACAGAATGGTGGTGGTGGTGGTGGTGGTGGTGGTGGGTAGGGAGGGTGTGTGAGGTGGTGGGAGGATGTGTGGGGTGGTGGTGGTGGTGGTGGGTAGGGAAGGTGTGTGAGGTGGTGGGAGGATGTGTGGGGTGGTGGTGGTGGTGGTGGTGTAAGGAGGGTGTGTTTGGTGGTGGGAGGATGTGTGGGGTGTGTGTGGGTGTGTGTGTGTGTGTGTGTGTGTGTGGGTGGGTGGGTGGGGGGGGGGTATCTCCGTATGTGTGTGTGGAAGATGTGTAGGGAGGATGTGTGGGGTGGGGGTAGGATGTGTAGGGAGGGTGTGTGAGGTGGGGGAGGAGGTTTGTAGGGAGGGTGTGTGGGGTGGGGGGGAGGTGGTAGGCTGCATAGGGAGGATGTGTGGGGTGGAGGAGGGCGTGTGGAGAGGGTGTGGACGTGGGGAGGGCGTGTGGGGGGCTGGGGGGGGGGGGGGGGGGGGGGGGGGTATGTGTGTGTGTGTGTGTGTGTGTGTGTGTGGGGGGGGGGGGGGGGGGGGCGGGAGGATGTGTGGGACAGTGTTGTCAGGAAGCTGTAAGTATTCAACCTCTGTTAAAGGCGCTGCAAGGATGTGGGGGGAGAGTGTGTGTATGTGTGGTGGTGGTGTGTGTGTGTGGGGTGGTGGTGGTGGTGGTGGTGTGTGTGGGGGGGGAGGATGTGTGTTGTATGGGTATGTGTATAGGGGGGGGGGGGGGGGGGGGGGGGGGGGGGGGGGGGGATACGTGGAGTGTGTTACAGAGAGACTAATGCTCAAAAGGATGTGAGGAATGAAGATGGGACCACACTCTGAGGAGCTTGCACACTCAGGGAAACACTAGCATACAAGCACACAACAAAGCACTACCATTTCTTCGTCTATGCCATGGAATATGTCGCACCTTGCGAAGAGCGACCAACTCGTATGATGATGATTATACTGAAGATTATGCTGATGATGATAATGATACTGGTGATGGTAATGATAATGAGAATGACGATGGTAATGATGGTGACGATAAGGCTGATACATTTATGCCGTTGAATATGTCGCACCTTGCGAAGAGCAACCAGCCCCTATGATGGTGATGGTGATACTGGTGATGGTACTGATGCTAGTAATGATACTGGTAATGATGATGACGATAATGCTGATACATATATGTCATGGAATATGTCGCACCTTAGGAAGAGCGACCAACTCTTACGATGATGATGGTGATAATGATACTGGTGATGGTAATGATGATGATAATGATAATGGTAATGGCGATAATGATGATACATTTATGTCGTGGAATATGTTGCACCCTGCGAAGAGCGACCAACTCTTACTATGATGATGGTGATGATGATTCTGGTGATGGTAATGATGATGATAATGATAATGGTAATGATGATACATTTATGTCGTGGAATATGTTGCACCCTGTGAAGAGCGACCAACTCTTATGATGATGATGATACTGATAATGGTAATTATGACGACAATGATGGTACATGTTGTTGAATATATCGCACCTTGCGAAGAGCGACCAACTCATCCTTCTTAGTGCGAGCTGCCTCAGCCTCCTTCTTAGCCTGTCCCATCTGTTCTTCCAGGGACTCCGCCTGCAAACACCAATGAATATGAACAAGTAATGTATTGAATGGTGATATTATGTTATCTGGGAGGTGTGGGTGGTGGTGTGGTGTAGTGGTGTCGGTGGTGGCGTTAGGAGGTGTAATAATAGTAATGTATTAAATGGAGATATTATATTATCTGGATGCTGCTGTGGTTGGTGTGGGTGGTCTTGTGATGTGGGTGAATGGTGTGGGTGGTGGTGGGGTGTAATAATAGTAATGTATTGAATGTTGATATTACTGCCGAAGACGGCGAGCAGCCTAGTAGGCTGGAGCGATGCAACCAAGTTCAAGTTCATGAAGAGGGGATTTGTAGGACCGATGGAGAGCAGTGCACAGTCAGAACAACAAGTCCTTGACGTGTTGCAGGTTGAAAACAGCTACCCAGCTGTCCTCGGGACATCAAAAATGAAAAGCCCTAAAATGGCGGAGATTGTTGGCCGTCTGATGTTCGGAACGGTGGAGAGGGGGTTTACGACAGGGCCAGGGGGAATTAAGGCCCAAGGTTGGAACGTGACGGACAAACATACAAACAATCAATCAGACAAATGGGTGACCCTGGGGGCTCCCTCCCCCCAGGTGGGGGGGCTCCGCCAAAGACTTCCTAGGGTAGGTGTATAGAAATGCCTTCTTGGAAGCCCCCCCTGTGCCTGGAATAATTGCATATTAAAAAGCGAAAATTACCTGTGAGGCCAGCTGAGCCACTTCGCTGTTAGCGATCCTTTCCTGCAGCAGACCCAAGCTGTGGCTCTTCAGCTCAAGATCTTGTTTCAGCCTGCACATTTAAAAGGTTTTTCAGGTTTGTAGTTTTTATAGGGATTAAAGGATTTATAGGCTTTGAAGGTTTTGTAGGCTGTACAGGTTATGTAGAGTGCTAGGCTGAACACAAATGACAGGCTGGCATTGGAGGCTTTGCACAACTATGAGATTTGAGGCAAACACTCCCTGGAAGAAAAAATGATCCAATCCGTTCATACAATCACCAATAAACAGTGCCTTATTCTTGTGCCTTTCATGTGGTGCTCCATCTGCTGCTTGATCTAATATGTTCATACAATCCCAATACAATCACCAATAAACAGAGCCTAATTCTGTCGCCTTTCATGTGGTACTGCATGTACTGCTTGATCCAATCTGTCCATACAACCATCAATAGACGGAGCCTCTTTCTGTCGCCTGTCATGTGGTATTCCATCAGCTGCTTGATCTAATCTGTCCATACAATCCCAATACAATCACCAATACACAGAGGCAACTTCCCTCGCCTTCCATGTGGTACTCCTTTCCTTCTCCCTGCATGGCAGCCATCTGTTGCTTGATCTAGTTCGTTCATACAATCATCGATAGACAGAGACGCCTTCCCGCGCCGTACCTGCAGTACTCCTTTCCTTCCCCCTCCATGGCAGCCATCTGTTGCTTGATCTATCCTGTTCATACAACTGTCGACACACAGACACCACTCCCCTCGCCTTACCTGCAGTACTCCTTACCTGCCGCCTCCATGGCAGACATCTATTGCTTGATCTATCCTGTTCATACAACCATCGACACACAGACACCACTCCCCTTGCCTTACCTGCAGTACTCCTTACCTGCCGCCTCCATGGCAGACATCTGTTGCTTGATCTATTATGTTCATACAACTATCGACACACAGACACCACTCCCCTTGCCTTACCTGCAGTACTCCTTACCTGCTGCCTCCATGGCAGCCATCTGTTGCTTGATCTATTCTGTTCATACAATCCAAATACCAATACACAAAGGCAACTTGCAACCAATAAAGAAAGGCAACTTCCCTTGCCTTCCTTTCCAACTTATGTACAGAGGCCAACACAGAAAGGCAACTTCCCTCGCCTTTCTTTCCAACCAATACACTGAGGCAACTTCCCTTGCCTCACCTGCAGTACTCTTTACCTGCCGCCTCCATGGCAGCCATCTGTTGCCTGATCTAACCTGTTAATACAATCCCAATACCAATACTCAGAGACCACTTCCCTTTCCTTACCTGCGGTAGTCCTTCCCTGCCGCCTCCATAGCAGCCATCTGTTGCTTGACTTGATCGAGGGCCATCTGGTGACCGGCCAGCTCAGCCTCCTTGGCTGCCAGGTCGTGCAACATGGTGAGAAGGGAGCGGCTGATTGTGCGGGAGCCGCCAGTAAGGAGGCCTGAGGGGTTGAAGTCATCTCCATCCAAGGTGATGCATCGCTGGTTAACCTCGCGACTGAAGGCCAGCTTCTTGGCAGTACCAGAGTCCTGGGTGGGGCCAGTGGGGGTGGTTTGGCGAGGATGGTTTGGTGGGGGTTGGGGACTTGGGAGGGGAGGTAAAGGATGAGGCAACAGAATAGGTTCAGGCCCAGTTTTAGCCGGTCCCAACCTTAGCACACACACCAACTCACATGAATGCATGTGGTGGTGTGGTGGGTTTGGTGGACTTGGGGGTGATGTGGTGTGGGTGGTGTACAAATACATGCAAGCCAATGCACAAGCACATGAAAGCCAACTCACACACACACCAACTCACACATGCACACCAACTCAGATGAAAGCCAACACAAACGCACACGCACCAACTCACACAAATATATGCATCCACGTACCTGGCAGACAATGGTGGATCCATCCACATCCTGGCAGAAAAAACGCACATGCATCCACACTCACACTCACCAACTCACACACACACATGCATCCACGTATCTGGCAGACAAAACGCGCATGCATCCACACACACACGCACCAACCCACACATGCACCCACGTATCTGGCAGACAAAACGCGCATGCATCCACACACACACGCACCAACCCACACAAACACATGTATTCACGTACCTGCCAGACAAAACGCACATGCATCCACACTCACACGCACCAACTCACACAAACACATGCATCCACGTACCTGGCAGACAAAGGTGGATCCACCCACATCCTGGCAGACAAAACTCACATGCATCCACATACACACTCACCTACTAACAAAACACATGCATGTACGTGCCTGGCAGACGAAGGTAGATCCATCCACAGCCTGGAAGACAAAACGCACATGAATTCACATACAGACACCTACTCGCAAAACGCGCGCACATGCATCAACACACTCACACAAGCACCAACTCACACACACACATGCATCCACGTACCTGGCAGACGAAGGTGGATCCAAAGGCGTACTTGATGGCTGCCTCCACCTCGAGATCGTAGCCCACCAATTCTAGGGCAGGGCAAGCCTTGCCAGCACTCATCTTACGAGCAGCCTCCACCACAGAGCCGTTGAGTGAGTGGTACGAGACCTACGAATTAGACATTTGCAGTAGTAGTGGAAGTAAGTCTTTTGTCCAAGTAGATGTAGAATTCTGGAGGAACTACTAACAACTATTTCACTATTTGAGTATAACATCTTACGAGCCGCCTCCACCACAGAGCCGTTGAGTGAGTGGTACGAGACTTGCGAATAATATATTAGCAGTAGTGGTGGGAGTAAGCCTTTTGTCAAGGTAGATGTAAAATTCTGGAGGGACTACTAACAACTATTTGAGTATAACATCTTACGAGCCGCCTCCACCCCAGAGCTGTTGGGGGAGTGGTACGAGGTCCATGAACAAGACATTGGCAGTGGTGGTGGGAGTAAGCCTTCTGTCCATGTAGATGCTTCTGGGATTAAGACCTTCTGCCCAGGTAGATGTGTAATTCGGGAGGGCCTACTGCCAACTGAATGTCTGTTCAGGGATGTAGATGGGATTACTGTGGGGACTACTGACTGACTGTCCAGGTAGATGTGTAATTCTGGAGGGTCTACAGCCAACTGAATGTCTGTCCAGGGATGTAGATGGGACTACTGAAGGGACTACTGACTGACTGTCCAGGTAGATGTAGACTTCTGGAGGGTCTACTGCCAGCTGAATGTCTGTCCAGGGATGTAGATGGGATTACTGAAGGGACTACTAACTGACTGTCCAGGTAGATGTGTAATTATGGAGGGTCTACTAACAACTGTTGACTATGAAATCTTATGAGCCGCCTGTACCTGTATAATGGTGACACACACAATGGGCAGTGAATTACAATTTCCATGTTATCATACCACACCTTGTTGAGAGGGATGATGGTGACATGTACAATGGGCAGTGACTTACAATGTCCATATCACAATATGGAATTAATGTTAATATACAATATGAATTACAATTTCATATCTTGCCTTGTTGAGAGGGATGATGGTGACATGTACAATGAGCAGTCGATTACAATGTCCATATTACAATATGGAATTAATGTTCATATACAATATGAATTACAATTTCATATCTTGCCTTGTTGAGAGGGATGATGGTGACACGCTTTTGCAGGCGTCCTTTCTCAAGAATCTCCTTGGCAGTGACTTCATCCTGTACCACAACCTGGTACAGCTTTCCTCCTGCAGCGACCTCCAGAGCGGTGCTAGTCTTCAGGTCCTTCACCTGCACCAGCTTTGCAACCACTCCCTTCACCTTGGATCGGTCGAAACCGGGACGAGGGTCGCTGAAGCGGAAGTTGCAGCCTGTAGGCAAGGGGATGTTTCATACATGGGATAATGTATGTATGTATGTATGTATGCCTGTGCCTGCAGGCAACACTACCAGGCCATATTAATACAAGCACCTTGGATCGGTCGAAGCCGGGACGAGGGTCGCTGAAGCGGAAGTTGCAGCCTGTAGGCAAGGGGATGTTTCATACATGGGATAATGTATGTATGTATGTATATATGTATGTATGTATGCATGCCTGTGCCTGCAGGCAACACTACCAGGCCATATTAATACAAGCACCTTGGATCGGTCAATCCAGAACACGGACACTGAAGCGGAAGTTGCAGCCTGTAGGCAAGGGGACGTTTCATACATGGGATACTGTATGTATGTGTGCATTTTATATATGTGCCTATGCCTGCAGACAACGATACCAGGCCATATTGATACAAGCACCTTGGATCGGTCAAACCAGGACGAGGGACACTGAAGCGGAAGTTCCAGCCTTTAGGCGAGGGGACGTTTCATAAGGGGGATAAAAAGGAGTAATGATAACGACTGGTGGGGCGTTTTATTAAGGGAGCCCTGTCTTACGGCGGTAGAGAACGGGGAGGGGGATCATGTATGTCTGTATTTTACAGTCCAGGCCGTCTTGATTTGGGCACCTTGGGCGCATACCTGCTTTGTTCATTCTGCTTCTCGCACTGCCTTATAATGCTTGCAACCTGCCACTTTAAGGTATGTTGTAGTCAAGGGGTAGACCAAATAGGCTAAAGGGACTTGCCTATGTAAGGGGTGTGATAGGCAGGAGAGTGCATCAACAAGCGGAGTTTGTAGCTGTTTTTGTGTGAGAGAGAGGCAGAGACAAAATTGGAGAACCCCAAGATGATGTGGGCCCCTTATGTGTAGACAATAAAACAATCGAAGCGTTCACAAAAAGCATGACAGCGAACTTTAGAGCCATAAAGGGGCTACGAGTTCAACTGACGCTATTAGATAAAAGGGCACAAAAGCCAATGCAACTTAATTATAGAGTCAACAAAGGGTGATCAACGAGCTGGAAGGATAATAGCTAAAACTATACGTCAAGTAGAGGACATTGTAGCCATTTGTGTGAGATCAACTATCGTCACAGATCAGCCAACGTCAAGAAGAGGACAGTGTAGCCATTTGTGTGGGATCAACTATTGCCACAGATCAGCCAACGTCAAGGAGAGGACAGTGCAGCCATTTGTGTCAGACAGAGAAAGACCAAGATATCAACCACTTACCCGTCACCTCCTGTGACAGCCTATCAACTTCGTCTTTCAGGCGACGGACTTCTAAGCTCTCCTTCTCACGCAACTCTTCCAGCTGCTGTGCTCCAGCTTCATCATATTTCAGGTCCTGGTGGGTAAGGGATTTCAGGGGGATAAAATAGTTTGACTAATATTAATCAGGGTGTGGGCAGGTATACAAGCAGTGTGTGAGTGGTTGTGTAATGTATGTATGTAATTGTGTAATAGAGGAGTTCCTGGCATGCAAGGGATTTTGGGGTGTTATGATAGGGACATGGCATGACACGACGCGACATTGTGTGACAGGGGAGGACACTATCCAAGTTCAGGTTCAAGAAAGGACATGGCATGACACGACGCGACACTGTGTGACAGGGGAGGACATAGTGATGTAAGACATGACATCGCATGACACAGCATGGCACACGACATGACATAGCACGACATTACACAGCATGGCACGACATGACATTACACAGCATGGCAAAACATGACATGACATAGCATGACACCAGACGGCACAACACAAGATGCCTATGTGACAGGACAGGACACTGTGTGACAGGTGAGGACTGATTGAGAGGCCACACCTGCAACTTCCGCTTTCCATCCTCCACCGCCTGATGGTGCTTGTGGAGCTCACATCAAAGCATGGCATGACACAGCATGACACAACACAACACAACCATGACCATGTGTGGCAGGTGAAGACTGAGTGAGAGGCCACACCTGCAACTTCCGCTTTCCATCCTCCACCGCTTGTTGGTGCTTGTGGAGCTCTCGTCTAAGCATGGCATGACACAGCATGGTATGACACTGGATGACTCAACACAGCACAACACAACCATGTGTGACAGGTGGGGACTGAGTGAGAGGCCACACCTGCAACTTCCGCTTTCCATCCTCCACCGCCTGCTGGTGCTTGTGGAGCTCTCGTTGAAGCGTGCCTGACTCGCGGTCCTTCGATGCCAGGACCTTTTTCATCTCTGCCAGTTGCTTCTGCAAATGCTTGGCCTTCATATCCGCCGCCTGGCCAAGGTGTGTGTGTGTTTGTGTGTGAGGGGGGGGGGGGGGGGGGGGGGGGCGTGAGAATCTAACAATACAAATTGGCACACACTCTTGTGGTTCTAGTGTGCTTGACCTTCATGTCTGCCGCCTGGCCGAGGTCTGAGTGTGGAGGTGGGTGTTTGGTGGGTGTGGGGTGTCACGTAATCCACTATAAATTTCATCCCTTTAATTTAACATTGTGCAAGTCTTGGATCGGGATGAGTTTGATATCTTTCCGTCCCCCACATTCCCTAAGGCTTCTAGCTATCGCCAGTACCTGGCCTTCCGCATCAGCCACACTGCCCAAATGTCCTGCGTCCGCCACTCGCTCCTTCACCCCACCCCCACTCCTAAAGCTTCTAGCTACCGCCAGTACCTGGCCTTCCGCATCAGCCACACTGCCCAAATGTCCTGCGTCCGCCACTCGCTCCTTCACCCCACCCCCACTCCTAAAGCTTCTAGCTACCACTGCCAGTACCTAGGCCATTCCGCATCAGCCACACTGCCCAAGTTTCATGCTGTCGCCAACTACGGCCTCCCTTCGCCCCCCCCTCCCCTCCTAAAGCATCTAGCTACCGCCAGTACCTAGCCTTCTCCATCAGCCACACTGTCCAATTTATGCGTCCGCCACTCGCTCCTTCGGCCCCCCCCCCCCCCCCCCCCCCCCCTCTCTACCCCCCCCCCCCCCCCCCTAAAGCTCCCAGCAACCGCCAGTACCTGGCCTTCCGCATCAGCAAGCTGCCCCAGTTTTCTGCGTTCGCCCACTCACTCCTTCACCCCCCCCCCCCCCCTCCCCCCTATAATTTCCCCCCCCCCCCCCCCCCCCTAAAGCTCCCAGCAACCGCCATTACCTGGCCTTCCGCATCAGCCACGCTGCCCAAGTTTTCTGCATCCGCCACTCGCTCCGTCAGACTGCGGTTGGACTCGTCGCGGCCGTCACCGGCTTCAGCACCTGCCAGCTCCCGTGTGGCGGCCTCTACAGCATTCTCCGCAGCGTCCAGAGTTGCCTTGGCCTCATCACGTTCGGCCTCTGCTGTGGACACCTGTGTAGGAGTCAGAGGGAGATAGGGGGAGGGGACCAACTCAAGTGGTGAAACGAATCAAAGGGTGGTAGAGACTTGTGATGTCACCAGCTGCTTAGCAACAGACAAAGGGTAATAGGTGGATCAAATCAATAGAAAAGGAACAAAGGGGGTTGTATAAGTCAAGGGGTGGAAGAAATCCAAGGGGCGGTAGGAGGACAATTGGACAACAAGGTGACTCTGGGGGCTCCCGCCCCCCTAGAAGGGGGGCTTTGCCAAAAAAGGTGAAGTTCGTAAGGGTGAAGTACGCAAGGGGGCAGAAGCACATGCCAGCATGAGAATATAATTAACATTTCTCAATTTGAATTCACAAAAATGAACATGGGCAAGAAGAAGCCAACCATACAAGAGAAACACCACCACCACCAAACACCACCGCAAGCACACCCACCACCACCACCATCACAATCATCCAAACGTTCAAGAGACTAGTGATGCCACCAGCTACATAGCTAGGAACAGATTGTCCCATCCCAAGCTGGGGCACATCAAGCACAAAGGCCATAAGCACTTATTAAGGAGCACTGACACTCAAAGGTCATAGGCGGTTAGTAACACAGAACATAGTACTGAGTAACACTGAACAGAGCACTGGGCAACACTGAACAGAGCACTGACATAAAACATCCACCAGCCTCAGCTGTACCTTTGCCCCTGGGTCTTGCTCCAACAGCACAAAGGTCATAGGCGGTTAGTAACGAGCACTGACACACAAAGGTCATAGGCGATTAGTAACACAGAACAGAGAACTGAGTAACACTGAACAGAGCGCTGACAAGCAAAAGATGGACAGGGCGCTAACAAGCAAAAAATGGACAAAGCACTGACACACAGACAGGCACCAGCTTCAGGTGTACCTTGGCCTCAGGGTCATAAAATGCCATAGGCGGTTAGTAACACTGAACAGAGCACTGAGCGAAACTGAAGAGAGTAATGACACACAGACATCCACCAGCCTCGGGTGTACCTTAGCCTCTGGGTCTTGCTCCAACAGCTCTTGTAGGGTTTGCTGCAGTTGCTTCAGCTGAACCTTGTCTGACTCAAAGCTTTCGCATTTGTTCTTCCAGCTGGTTGTGTCCTTTGTCACTCTGTTGAGGGGGAGAGGGTGGGGTGGGGTGGGGGTGGGGGGGGGGGGGGGTGGGGGGGGGTGGGGGGGGGGGGTAGGTGTGGGGTGTGGGGAGGGGGGGGTGGGAGGGGGATTGGATGAGTGAGGACTTGGAGGAAATCGATAGATACGGATTTTGAGGAAATGGATAGGGTGAGGATAGATGAAGGCGGGCAAGGATGGACATGGATATTGACGGGAAGAGCCGTACTACTCTACCAATGCACCTATCGGCCATCTGTTACAGATGGCCAATAGCTGCATTGGTAGAGTAGTATGGTCAACCTGTCAGATATGCAAGGATTTGGGGGATTTTACTTTTGGTGGACAAGTTGCTGCAGGTGGCTCAATTTTTCATTTTGAATTTCAAACTTTCAGTTTGAATTTCCTAGTCTTGGAAGAGGATTGCAAGAGGCGAAGACTGGACAGACAGCAGTCCGGGGCACACTCCTGTCAACAACACGTAAAAACTTAGTAAGTCCCCTTTTGCTCCTCTAATTCACAGCCAGTTTTTGAGTTTTTGAGTTGTTGAGTTGATGAGTTGACAGCACGTAAAAACTTAGTAAGTCCCCTTCTGCTCGTCTCATTCACGACCAGTTTCTGTTTTTGAGTTTTTGAGTTTTTGAGTTGATGAGTTGACAGCACGTAATAACTTAGTTAGTCCCCTTCTGCTCCTCTAATTCACAGCCAGTTTTTATTTTGAGTTGTTGAGTCGACAGCACGTGAACACTTAGTTAGTTACCTTCTGCTCGTCTCATTCACGACCAGTTTCTGTTTTTGAGTTTTTGAGTTTTTGAGTTGACAGCACGTAATGGCTTTGTTAGTCACCTTCTGCTCCTCTAATTCACAGCCAGTTTTTGTTTTTGAGTTTTTGAAGTTTTGGGTTGTTGTTCTTAAAATCGGGGTAAATGTGACAACCCTGCTAACTTCATGTGAAGAGCATCCACTTACTTCTGCACCACCTCCTATTCCTACCATTATATAGCAGTCGCAGTTTGTGGAATCAGCCTAAATATATTATCAGAAAGTAATGAGTGGGGTTCACACAATAACAATCAACTTAGATTTACACCTGATAAAGCAGTGATTCCAAACTGTGTTGAATCAGGGTAGAAAAAAAGTAATGAGTGGGGTTCACACAATAACAATCAAGTGAGTTTGGTGGTTGGACCCAGTGCAAGCAAACGGGTTGGAAGCCTCTACCTCACATGTGTGCAAGATGATCCCCTCTACATGAAAGCATGGCCCAGGTACTTTGATCAACTGTTGGTGGTTGGCCCCAGTGCAAGCAAACGGGCTGATCCCTTCAACCCCATGCCTCGTAATAAGGCGTACTATTTATTGCTTCAATTTAGATTAACACCTGATAAAGCAGTGATTCCAAATTGTGTGGAATCAGGGTAAAAATTGACAACCCTGCTTACTTCATGTGAAGAGCATCCACTTGCTTCTGCAACTACTTATTTCCCTACCATTATAGAATGGTCAAAGTTTGAAATCAGAGTAAGTTTTTGACGACCCATCTTACTTCATGTGAAGAGCATCCACTTGCTTCTGCAACTACTTATTTTCATACCATTTTAGAACGGTCAAAGTTTGCAGAATCGGCCTCCATTTCAGTTTTTGAAGTTGAGTTTTTGTGTGGTTGTTTTTGAAATCGGAGTGAATATGACAACCCTGCTTACTTCATGTGAAGAGCATCCACTTGCTTCTGCAGCTCCTTGATCTCTCCTCCCGCCTGAATCTCCTTCTCTGTTTGCAGATCCTTGATCATCGACTTCTTGTCCTCCAGCATCGCCTGTTAAAGAGAAAGCAAGGGCACATGGTGAGAGGGACAGGGTAGGCTGGGTTTGGGGGGTACAGGGGGATGGGGTGGGGTGGGGGGGGTTGTGTGTGTGTGGGTGGGGGGGGGGGGGGGGGGGGGGGGGGGGGGGGGGGGGGCATTGTTGTCAGATCTTGATCATCGACTTCTTGGCCTCCAACATCACCTGTAGAATAGAGAGCAAGGAAACATGGTGAAAGGGACAGCGTAGGTTGGGTTGGGGGGTAGAGGGGGATGGGTTGGGGTTGGGGTTGGGTTGGGAGGGGGTGAGGGGGGGGCATTGTTGCCAGAGCTTGATCATCAACTTCTTGTCCTCCAGCATCACCTGTAGAAGAGGAAGCAAGGACAAACGGCAAGAGGGACAGGGTAGGCTGGGTTGGGTTGAGGGGGTGGGGGGGTTAGGTTGGGTTGGGTGGTGGGAGGGTAGGGGGGGGGGGGGGGGGGGGGGGCATTGTTATCAGAGCTTGATCATCGACTTCTTGTCCTCCAGCATCACCTGTAGAAGAGGAAGCAAGGACAAACGGCAAGAGGGACAGGGTAGGCTGGGTTGGGTTGAGGGGGTGGGGGGGTTAGGGTTGGGTTGGGTTGGGTGGTGGAGGGTAGGGGGGGGGGGGGGGGGGGGGGGGGGCATTGTTATCAGAGCTTGATCATCGACTTCTTGTCCTCCAGCATCACCTGTAGAAGAGGAAGCAAGGACAAACGGCAAGAGGGACAGGGTAGGCTGGGTTGGGTTGAGGGGGTGGGGGGGTTAGGGTTGGGTTGGGTGGTGGGAGGGTAGGGGGGGGGGGGGGGGCATTGTTATCAGAGCTTGATCATCGACTTCTTGTCCTCCAGCATCACCTGTAGAAGAGGAAGCAAGACGACACGGTGAGAGGGACAGGGTAGGTTGGGTTGGAGGGTAGAGGGGGATGGGTTGGGGTTGGGGGTGGGTTGGGGGGGAGGGTAGGGTGGGTGGGTGGGGGGTCGGGGTGGGGGTGGGGGGGCATTTTTGTCAGATCTTGATCATCGACTTCTTGGAATCCAACATCACAAGTACAAGAGGAAGCAAGGACAAATGGTGAAAGGGACAGGGTAGGTTGGGTTGGGGGGTAGAGGGCGGCCAAGCCTGAACCACCACCACCACTATTACCACCACCACCAATTCCACCATCACCAATACCACCACCACTTACCACCACCACCAATTCCACCACCACCAAACAGCAGAAAGCTTCAATCAAAATCTGGACTCACCATCCCGCCATCCTTGTCTGCCTGTCGCTCCTTGATGGAGAGCCCTATCGAATGACCATGACCACTCCACACCAAACTGCAGACAGTGAGCATATACTCAGACGAAGTAATTGTGTCCCTTGCATACTTGCAGTTACCTAGCCAAACCTGAACCGCCACCGCCACCACCAATACCACCGCCACCAAACAGCAGAAAGCTTAAAACAAAATCTGGACTCACCATTCCGCTATCCTTGTCTGCCAGTCGCTCCTTGATGGAGAGCCCTATCGCATCAATGTCTCCTTGCCCTTGCTTCGTCTTGCTGCGATGGAAAATTAGGACAAGCACAACGTTCAGGACTAGGGGTCTCAATATAGGACTTGTCCCCAGAAGTACTGTACTGGTCCCCCGAAGTACTGCACTGGTCTCCAGAAGTACAGGTCCCGGGAATTACTGAACTGGTCCCCCGAAGTACTGTACTGGTCTCCAGAAGTACAGGTCCCCAGAATTACTGTACTGGTCCCCCGAAGTACTGTACTGGTCTCCAGAAGTACTGGTCCCCAGAATTTCTGTACTGGTCCCCAGAAGTGATGTACTGGTCTCCAGAAGCATTGCACAAAAGATTAGCAATAACGTCTTTGATACGTTTTCCCTGGTAATTAATTGTACTGCCGAAGACGGCGAGCAGCCAAATTGCTGGCTGGAGCTATGTAACCAAGTATAAGTGTAACTAATTTGATGCGCAAACAAAAGTTGTTGCTACATGTTCAGCTAACAGCAGCAGCTTCTAGGCAGCTCCCCTGGGTTGCTACTCAGCCAAACCTAAAGCAAAGTAGTGCATCTGGAAGCTGCCAGAATCAGCTTTCCAGTGCTAATGAAATTTGGGGGCTTAGCCCAGTGACTGGCTCAAGGAGCTGCCTAGAAGCTGCTGCTCGTAGCCGAAAAGAAAAGCGATGGCTACATTAAATATCTCACTTGATTCACTCAACCTCACCAATTATCTTGCGTACAAAAAACACGCCCCCAAAGCACCAACAAAAAGCACCCACAAAAAACACCCCACACCCACCAGAATTAGTAACATCCCTGCAATGCCCAACTGAATCTACTCACATCAACCTATCTCGCAGCAACAGCAAAGAGTAGCACAATCGCACTATTAGCACATGATTAGCACTATTTACACTTGATACGCTCATAACAAGTCCTAGGCACGCCGCAAGCGAAGCGGAAAATTAGCAGAGGGTGTTGGCTATCAGAGCGGCGGGTGTCACTGGAATCGAGTGCAGGATTTACAACTGGGCCAGGGGCCACTTAGGGCCAGGGTTACGTGCGGACAACACGACAAACAGACAACATGGTTACTTTGGGTGCTAAAGTCACACTACAAAAGAGTAGCCTTGTCCTCACCTCATTCACACTGAAGATAACAATATGGCAATATCCTACAAGCATAGCAGCAAAACAGCAACAAAACAGCGAATGCTCACTTAAGGCACTCCGTGTAATCATAAGCCATGGTGAATTGCTTCAGTCACACTACAAAAGAGTAGCCTTGTCTCACCCCATTCACACTCGAAGTACCAATATGGCAATATCCTACAAGCATAACAGCAACAAAACAGCCATTACTCACCTAAGGCACTCTGTGTAATCATAGGCCATGGTGAAGCGCTTCAACCTCTCCTTGGATGACGACAGAGTAGCCCATTCATTGTACTGCCCACACTTCTCGCGCAGGATTTCTAGAGAGGGACGGATGTCGTGGTCAAGCACCTGGAAAGGGTGAGTGGGTTGGGTTGGGGTGGTTGGATGGGGTGGGTTGGGGTGGGGTGGTTGGATGGGGTGGGTTGGGGTGGGTTGGGGTGGGTTGGTTGGGTTGGGGCGGGGCGGGGATAAAAGCTTATTTCGGGCAGGGGGGTCTGTGGTCTAGGATGTAGGTGGAATACTTCATCGAGACGAGATGTCAACAGTTGAGAGTGGCGAGAGAATGAGACGAATGTTGATTACAGGAAGCAGGACGTCGAGAGAGGGACGGGTGTCGTGGTCAAGCACCTGGAAAGGGAAGATGCAAATTTCATGAATGCCTGTGAATTTACGAAATTTATATTAATATCTGATCTAAGATCAAATAATTATAGAAGATATAAAATAATATGATAAGAGATTACATAGTCTTACAAGAGATAATATCTTATATAAGAGACACTGATATCGTATGTATCTTAAATGAGATATTGGTATTTTACTATATTTATTTTATATTATTGACCTTTTGGTGGACCGGTCCTTACGATCCATTAAGAAAGCAAGGACCACAAAATCTGTTGGTTTCTGATTCTGATTTTCTGGTTTCTTGTTTCAGGTTTTTCTGATTCTGATTCTGTTTGATATTTACATGAATGTAAATCTGCCGTAAACAGGGAACAGCCTGAAGGATAGCAGACCACAGAATTAAACTCAAGCCCACCACCACCACAACTACAACCACCACCACAACCATGATCACCATCATTACCAACACCTCAACCACAAGCACCATGATCACCACATCACCACTCACTGAGTCGCTCGCATTCAAGCGCTGCTGCTGCTTCTCCAACGTCTTCACTGTGCAGTCCTCCATCACCGACCACCACCACCACGACCACCACCACAATCTTTACCACCATGATCACCACCACGATCACCACATCACATCATTACTCACTGAGTCGATCGCATTCAAGCGCTGCTGCTGCTTCTCCAATGTCTTCACAGCGCAGTCCTTCATCACCTCCACCACCGGCACAAACGTGACCGCTGTCATCACCACTACAGTCAGAACCACGAGCACCATGATCACCACATCATTACTCACTGAGTCAATCTCATTCAAGCGCTGCTGCTTCTTCTCCAAAGTCTTCACAGCACAGTCCTTCTTCTTTTCATACATGCGAGTGCCAGCAGCCTCCTCCAGAAGCGACATGATCTCAGGGGGCTTCATGTTCAGCACCTGGGGGGGGGGGGGGGGGGGGGGGGGGGGGGGGGGGGGGGGGTAGATGTGTTAATATAAACCGCTTTGAAATTTGATCCCATAGTAAAGATTTGGCTATTAAGCTTTAGATGAAGAAAGAACACAGATACATTTGATATGAAGATTTTTGAAGTTGTTCCGTTTATATATTAAAATGGTATTTATTAGTATTTATTGGTATATGTTGTTATTTTTATATTTATTAGTATTTATTGGTATTTATTAGTGCCAGCAAGGCACAGGACAGGGCATAGGACAGGGCATAGGCACAGGACAGGGCATTGAATGGAGCAGAACATGAATGTATTCCCACCTTGGTGATGCGCCCTTGCATGATGAGGAAGTGGGGGTTGTTGACGTTCAGCTGGACGGAATGGAATAGATCTGCCACCCGGCTGCGAACAGAAGTGAGAGACGAGGGAAGAGGTCAGTTGAGTGTGCACTAGCAGCTTGCATTTAAGTAAGTCAAAGAAGGCAGTTCGGGTGGGTCAAAGAAGGCTGTTAGGGTGGGTTAAAGCAGTTTAGTCAAAGAAGGCTGTTCGGGTGGGTCAAAGAAGGCTGTTAGGGTGAGTTAAAGCAGTTTAGTCACAGAAGGCTATCCGGGTGGGTCAAAGAAGGCTGTTAGGGTGGGTTAAAGCAGTTTAGTCAAAGAAGGCTATCCGGGTGGGTCAAAGAAGGCTGTTAGGGTGAGTTAAAGCAGTTTAGTCAAAGAAGACTATCCGGGTGGGTCAAAGAAGGCTGTTAGGGTGGGTTAAAGCAGTTTAGTCAAAGAAGGCTATCCGGATGGGTCAAAGAAGGCTGTTAGGGTGGGTTAAAGCAGTTTAGTCAAAGAAGGCTATCCGGGTGGGTCAAAAAAGGCTGTTCGGGCTGGTTAAAGCAGTTTAGTCAAAGAAGGCTATCCGGGTGGGTCAAAAAAGGCTGTTAGGGTGGGTTAAAGCAGTTTAGTCAAAGAAGGCTGTTAGGGTGGGTTAAAGCAGTTTAGTCAAAGAAGGCTGTTAGGGTGGGTTAAAGCAGTTTAGTCAAAGAAGGCTATCCGGGTGGGTCAAAAAAGGCTGTTCGGGTGGGTTAAAGCAGTTTAGTCAAAGAAGGCTATCCGGGTGGGTCAAAAAAGGCTGTTAGGGTGGGTTAAAGCATTTTAGTCAAAGAAGGCTGTTAGGGTGGGTTAAAGCAGTTTAGTCAAAGAAGGCTATCCGGGTGGGTCAAAGAAGGCTGTCAGGGTGGGTTAAAGCAGTTTAGTCAAAGAAGGCTGTTAGGGTGGGTTAAAGCAGTTTAGTCACAGAAGGCTATCCGGGTGGGTCAAAGAAGGCTGTTAGGGTGGGTTAAAGCAGTTTAGTCAAAGAAGGCTGTTAGGGTGGGTTAAAGCAGTTTAGTCAAAGAAGGCTATCCGGGTGGGTCAAAGAAGGCTGTTAGGGTGGGTTAAAGCAGTTTAGTCAAAAAAGGCTGTTAGGGTGGGTTAAAGCAGTTTAGTCAAAGAAGGCTGTTAGGGTGGGTTAAAGCAGTTTAGTCAAAGAAGGCTGTTAGGGTGGGTTAAAGCAGTTTAGTCAAAGAAGGCTGTTAGGGTGGGTTAAAGCAGTTTAGTCAAAGAAGGCTATCCGGGTGGGTCAAAGAAGGCTCTTAGGGTGGGTTAAAGCAGTTTAGTCAAAGAAAGCTGTTAGGGTGGGTTAAAGCTGTTTAGTCAAAGAAGGCTATTCGGGTGGGTCAAAGAAGGCTGTTAGGGTAGGTCAAAGCAGACCGATTTGTAAGGCAAAGCAGGGATACACACGTGCATAAATTTCATGTTCCGCTACGAGCAGCAGCTTCTAGGCAGCCCCTTGAGCCAGCCACTGAGCTAAACCCCAAGATTCCAGCAGTATTGGACCGATGATTTTGTCAGCTTCAAGATGCACTGTCGCTTTAGGTTCGGCTGGGAAGCAAGCCAGGGGAGCTGCCTAAAAGCTGCTGCTGGTGGCGGGGGGGAAAGCTATGCACAACAAGCTTGAGACAAACCAGCCATGACTTGCAAAGCAGCAGAAGACAAACCAGCATGGCTGGCAGAGACATGGCCCACTCACTTTTCCTGTGCTGCATGGCCGTTGATCATGTACTTGTTGCGGCCACCAATGACGACCTGACAGGGTGAGGTGCAGGTTGGTGGAGTGGGGTGGGGTGCAGGTTGATGAGTTACTTGTTGCGGCCACCAATGACAACCTGAGACGCACATGGACAGGGGCGCCATTTTTTGGCGGAGCCCCCTCTCCAAGGGGGCGGGAGCCCCCAGTGTTACATATTTGTCCGTCAGTGCGTGTGACCGTCTGACCGAATGAAGCCTGACATGTCAGCCAACAGTCTCGTTACTATAAACCTTCTGTTGCCACCTGTCGCTCCGTGAACACTCTCCGCCAATTTGTTTGGTCGCTGCATAGTTCTCGTCACTTTGCATGTAGATAGCAGTAGACCCGTTTTCCAGTTAATGTAGATCCAGTTGTGTAGCAAAAGTTGCAAGTAGCATGCATAGACCAGCTTACTGAAAGCCGAGTTTGTTTCTATACATGCCCCATTAGGATGATCATTTCGCTGGGCTGAAGAAGGTGCTGGGTTCAAATTCCTACGGGTGCGCTTTAGTGTTCGCAGTCGCTGTCAACCGCCATGTCAGCACTGTCCAGGTAAAGTAGCAGCCCGTCCTCTACCGCCGTAAGACAGGGCTCCCTTAATACCACGCCCCACCAGGCGTTATCATGACTTGCACCATAAGGTCATCCACGTAGCCACAAACCAGTCATCTGAAGGAGACCAATCAGTTGAATGACAGAATGAGGCATCAACAGCAAGAAGGGAAAGACAGCTACAGCCGACTAAGTGTATTTTTTTGCAGCTTTCTATAGGTCAAGTTGGGTTGCAGCAAAAGGTGCGACTCAAGCCTGATTTCAGGACTGCGGCGTAGCACGGTATCCTTGGCCTGGTATAGGGGGGGTTGAGGGCGGAGGCCCCTGAAGAAAACAAATAATGGTCAAAGAGACATGAGTTTTATACATGGATGGCATAGCCTGATTTCAGGACTGCTGCGTAGCACAGTATCCTTGGTCGAACATAGGGGGGTTTCGAGGGCATAGGCCAGTGTTTTTTATTTCTGATTTCTGTAGGCAAGTTTGGGTAGCTACTTGGGCTACTCAAGCCTGATTTCAGGGCTGCAGGGTAGCACAGTATCCTTGGCCCGATATAGGGAGGTTTGAGGGCGGAGGCAAACGAGGAAAACAAATAGTGGTCATCAAAGAGACATGCATTTTATACATGGATGACCTATGCTACACACGTTTATAAAAACTTTGTCGAGCCCAATTATTGCGCCCTGACTACCCGAACTAATGAGTGGAGGGAGAATACCCAATATTCCTTCCCCTTGTTTTGTTTTGATTACATGGTCTATCAGCCTCCAAGCTGCTCACCGTCTGCGGGCGGTGTTATCGTGGCTAGTCTAAACGCTACCACACCACACTCCTGAGTACAGAATGCAATCACGTAGGTTCCTCCCCCTTGCGCCCTTCACACAGAATGAAACTAATTATCTAAAGTTTGAACATTTCAAAGCCATTGAAAGTTACCCTGTATTTAAAATCCTTCCAGTACCCTTTCAATTATTGCATCCGGGTGCATTCCTTCCTCTTGTGCCCTGTCAATACTTACACCCTTTCAATTCTGAACCCTAAACCTTGAACACCCTTTCAATTATTGCGCCCGGGTGTACCTGACGAGTGATGGTGATGTACTCTTTGTCCTCGTAGCCTGATGGGCCCGTTGCTGGGTTATCATTGTGCCACACAATGGAGACAGTGGCCTTCGTGATTCCTGCTTGCCCTTGCTTGTACACTAGCTCTTGCAGGTTGGCGGCCCTGACCTGGATATACATGGGGTGGGTTGCAGGTCGGTGGGGTGGGGTGAGGTGGGGTGGGGTGGGTTGCAGGTTGGTGGCCCTGAACTGGATATATATGGGGTGGGGTGCAGTTTGGTGGAGTGGGGTGGTGTGGTGGCTGGTGTGGTGTGGTGTAGTGTGGTGGGTTACAGGTTGGTGGCCCTGACCTGGATATACATGGGGTGGGTTGCAGGTTGGTGGGGTGAGTTGGGGTGGGGTGGGGTGGGGTGGTTTGCAGGTTGGTGGCCCTGGTGTGGATATATTTGGGGTGGGTTGTGGCAATGTGAGGCTGTAGGAATACTTGATACCTGCAGGGTTGTCAAGTAAGATATTGTGGATATATACATATATATATTGCATTATGTTGTACAATATATCGTGTAATATCGTACAATATCTTGTGCAATATTGAACGATATATTATATGATATTGTATGATACATCACACGATAATCTTGGAACCAGGACAATATTGACAAGCCTAGATATTTGTAGGGATCCAATATCGTACTGGTTTCCAAGTTAATCGGGCGATATATATTTATCTCTTCCACTCTCTCTCTCTCTCTCTCTCTCTCTCTCTCTCTCTCTCTCTCTCTCTCTCTCTCTCTCTCTTTTTGAGTTTGTGTGGGTGCATGTGTTTGTTAGTGTGTGTGTTTGAAAGTGTGTGTGCGTGTATTTGAAAGAGTGTGTGAGTGTGTGTGTGTGTGTGTATATTTGCGTGTGTGTGTGCGCGCGTGTTTTCGTGCACAGAATCTGCAAGGGATAAAGTAGGAGCGGTATACTGCATGGATCTTGCTAATTCCTTGACGACTTGCTTGGACGGGTTAGCCATGGGTGCCCATGCGATGGCAGCATGTGTAGCTGACAATCTATATTGCCTGCTGGGCTAAGTGCAACTACCCAGCTGCAATGTACCACCAACAGCACCTGCCCTCCTGTTTGCACATCAGTCAGAAGGCTGAAGGCCAGTATCATGACCAGCTCTGCACGACTGTTGCTCTAGCAGTGTGTGTTGAGACAGTCTACAACCGCGCAATCACATTCTGCACTCTGGAGTGCGGTCAAGTAGTGTTCATACTACCCATGTTAACTCCGCACGCTGACGGTGAGCAGCCTAAAGGCTGCTAGACCATGTAACCAAACCAAGCCAGTGTCTGCTTCTTAAGTGTTGCTAAATTGTTACTCAAGTATCGCTTTAGTAGTGTCTGGGGCCCAGTATTGAGCCAGAAGATGAAAACGTCTGAGGCGGAATCCCTGCAACAGTATCCTCCATGTGCAGGCTCTAGGAATGCTTGCAGATAACCTAAGGTTTGAAGATGCTGTCTCGCGAGGTATATAGGCCCAACGCAACAGTAGTCCCTGACGCACATCTTTGAGATTCTTGAGACCTAGCACGAAGCAGACGGAGTCTAAGATGTTCGACTTTCCGCTGCCGTTCAAACCGGTAATCGCATTGAACGTGGAGTCAAAGTTGCTCAGGGTCACTCTCTGCGCGTAACTCTTGAAGCCATCGATGATGACCTCTTGAATGTACATTTTCTCGGGAAGCTGGTATTCCTATGAATGTAATACGAGCAGCAGAAAAGAAATACGCGCGTATAGCCTAGGTGCCGCGAAATGGAGGAGTGGCAAATCTCTTGGTCCAGTAAGCTACTCCTGGCAGGGTTCGTAATTTGAAATTTTTGAACCGGTCTTGAGCATTTGTACCTCGCATGCAGTACGGGTATACCCGCCCGAATAGCGAATACAGTCTGCCCGAATACGCTCGACCAGAGAGCTCAGGGCTCGACTACATCCTTCGACGGTCTTGGGGAGTGGGCGCGCATGGGCTGTGATGATGAAGGTGGAGCAGCTCCGGGAGCCTCCTGACCTCCGCACCCAACAGCACCCAACAGCACCACACTCATCACCGAACTACCCATCCACTCACCCACTCACTCACCCACCCACTCCAGTCACCCACCCACCTACCCACCCACAGTGGGAGGGAGGGGGGGGGGGGGGGCAGGGAGGAGGAGACAAACAGGTGTAATATTTTTTGTTCATAACTTGACAATGTAACCCAAGTATCCAACCCATGACGAGTGTGGCTTTACGGAAGGTGTAGATTAATCAAACTTGCCAGGATTGCCATGTATCTAGAAATATAAGATTTTATTGCACCCTCTCTTGTCAGGTAGAATTATCTGAGGAGTGTGGTCTATTGGTGTCTCTCTATATATATTAACCAATGTTCGCCATGTCCGCACATTTGCAGGCGATGAGCATGCAGCTAGCTGATATACCAAGCTAGTATACTAAGGACACCAAACTATAGGATTGAGAGACTATATACAATATCATTGCAATCAGATTGTAATTCTTTTAAGTCTATACAATCATGAGATCCTAGTGTGCCCAGGAACGTTATTAGGTTGACTTTTTTATTGGTACAACAAATCGTTTATGTTTATTGTAGAATATGTAATGCATATGCCATATATAAAAGGCACTTGATTCAGTTTTGGCCCGAAATACCAAGTGCACCGGTCTGTAGTTCTGTACTACAGTTTTTGTTTGCCTAAATGGAAGGGAAATCGTGCAGCCTAGTACCAGTGCCTTCAAAAGAGAATAGGGACTTAGGGAGAGCAGCAGTTCACGAGTACATACACCGAAAACGAAGATGCGGCATTTTCTGTTACCCCCCCCACTCACAGTGAGCAACTCGCAACTTACTCTTCGACAAGGACGATAACTGGATGAAGGAAATCAAGGCAATATCAAATTTATTGCGCCATCGCCAAGGACCCCTCGATGTCAAAGCTCATCTCCGTAGGCCACCCTTTGCACGGCAACTTGTCGAGTACCGCAACTCTCCATTTTAACTTCGCCAGCGTGTCACTCTTATCCACTCGATTCCCTCTTCAGAATGGAGTGGATAAGAGTGACTAGACCGGGCTTCCTGCTCAAGCTCAAGTTGGCAGCTGACATGGCAGCTCATTTTGGTGCAGGGAAAAGTTTTTCTCCCGGCAAACATGCGCACCTATCTTGCTGAAAATTGTAGCCTTCGCGTTATCATTGCTACTTTTGGACATTCGTTCCATAGCGTAAGGGTCCGCATGGTAGATCGAAGCAGCTGGAACAAATTTGGCAGGTTGCAGCGGCAGATCGGTGTAAAAGGCCGTTCTCCAGGCAAAACAGGTTGACCTACCTGGCCGCAAATTTCATCCATCGCGTTATCATTGCTCTTCTGCTACGTTCGTGCTCGAATATATGTGATGAGGTGGAGTTTGAAGACCGCTGCTAGTGATGGGATGATGGTGACGCTGGTGGCGCGGACGCCCGAACGCGGATTCTCGGACGGCGACTAGTACTGCCGACAATAATAATGGACAGTTGTTGTCAGAGGGGTTGTAGTACTCAACAGGTTGCCGTGCCTGTGCCGTCTTTCCTTACTACTGTAACAACGTTGTGCGCATCCGGTTCCAATTGCTCAAGTTGCCACAGAGCATTCCTCGACTGCTGTTTCGCTTGTTGACGCGCCCACACCCGATCTCATCTCTGACCTAGACCAAACAGCGCCATGCAATCCAAGGTTTCATACTCTAGTCACTATCGAGCGCCAGCGGCTGCTCGCTTCTCAGCACTGAGGTCGCCCATCCCCAGCAGACCAATTCTACGTGAGCTAAACGCGCCCCTCCATACACCCCCAACCTCACCCCACCTCCCTCTGTATCCTGCACTTAGGTGGTTGAAGACTATAACTAAAATAGTATTCTACATGGTTAGGTCCCATTAGGTCATTGTCTTCTTCAGAATTTTGCCTTGGAAGTATTTGTCCTAACACTTGCTACTATCATTATCATCTTGATTAATAGCATTCATCAGCAGGCTTCATACTGTACATGCCTTAAGTATTGGCAAACGGTTTGGCAAACGACCCTTTGCCAAACCGGGTTAGGGATGCAGCTTGAGACCACTCCAGGTGGTTGGCCTGTGCCAAGTTACGGTTACCATGGTACTCTGTCTAGTGTCTACTAAGCCCTAGCAAGTTAAATGTCCCTGATTTGAATTGCTACATGGTTTCATTTTCAGCAAGCTTGGGCAGACTACTATGTAAACATGTACTTGACCTTGAACTTGGTTACATGGCTCCAGCCAGCAATTTGGCTACTAAGCACCGGTCTGGCTACTACGCTCTAGCAATTTTAATGCTCCTGATTTGAATGGATACATGGTTTTATAGCAAGCTTGGGCAGAGTGGCAGACTACTTGGTGAACATGTCACAAGAAAATGTAACAATAACATAAGATCCTTTGCCAACTGGATTTCAAGTCTGAGTTTGAGACACTCAAAGCCATAGACCCCTTTGCCAAGTTCGTTTTGCCATGCTTTTCTGAGACCCACTTTTAGGGGGGAAATGACATTTGCCAATACTTAATCTTGCCAATACTTAAGGCGCATACGGTAGCATGCAAAAGGCATTGGTGGTGAAATATCTATTTATGCACCCTAGACTACCAGACCTAGAAAAACACGAGCCATGATCACCCAGGCTATAGACTACCCTAGAATCATCCTACAAAAGAAATTGGTGGTGAAATTTCTCTGGACGCACCCAAAAATACCATACCTAGAAGCACCCTAGCCATGATCACCCAGACTTAAGAATAACCTCAAACCGTCCTACAACGGAAGTCAGCTCCCTAGCCTTCAACAATCTCCAATCTTCTAAACCTTGCCTTTTTTTATGCTGCCAGTACATCACTGAACCTGAACCTGAACATAATCCCGAACCTGAAACAAACAAAACAAAACAAAACAAAACAAAACCAAGCAACCCAACCCAAAACAAAACCCAATAAAACTAAACTAAACTAAACACCTGCAGGGCCCTACACAGAGCGTTGGACAGGGCTTCCCAGGGCTTTCCAGAACTCTTTGGATAGCAGAGTGAATTTTGTTAGGGGTAAAGCACGTTCGAGTAAAGTGACCGAATGGATTGAGAAATCCGAGGAGGAGTTGGTGAGTGTTGCCAATCCAAACATTCAAGTACACATATATGCATGCTTGCACACGTGGTACACATATATATACGACGACACCGACACATACACGAGGGGGGTGTTGCTCAGTGCTGGTGATTTGAAAAGTTTTTGTTTGTGGGTTCGGTGAGGAAATCCAATGCCTATCCTCCACAACCCCCTATCCATGTCTTCAATTCTTTGTCCAAAATGATCTGATCTTATTTGTAGTTGGGGAACGGCAATTTACCGTAGGCGCAGTATTAATCGGCAAGATTAAGAGTTGGCAAATGGCCTTTTTATTCATTTTTGATGTCTCGAAATATAATGGCAAAAATAACTTGGCAAACGTGATTTTTTCTTGACATGGGAATTTTGACTCAGGTTAAGACCTGGAAAACATTTGGCAAATGGAAATTTGCCATGTTACATTTTCACATGTTACAAACTTGTGGCAGAGGGGAGTATTCCTTGTTACATTTTGAAAATAACTGTCTGAAAAAGTGATCCACTCAGGGTTTACAGCAAAACCATTAAGGTAGTTACCACCACAGTAAAAGTTATTTCCATACAAAATGTATGGCAATTAACCCCACCCACAACCAGCCTCCCTCCCACAAGCTTCCATAGAGGCGGCCTTCTAATTCTCAGCGTGGAATCAAATAATTGGGATTCGAGTAAGTACGAAGTTTTGCTGAACTGCCGAGGAGTACAGTTTGTTTGAATCGACAGTGTTGGATAAACTTGGCAAACGCCAGTCAGCTTTCGACCCACCCAGGTGGCTCAGATCTGTTATAATTCGGTTTGGCAAACGGTCGTTTGCCAACCCATTTGCCAATACTTCCTGCGCCTACGGTATAGAAGTGTTCGAAAAACTAATATTAACTCATATTATTATAGTGTCACAATAATATTAGTTTTTCAACTAAATTCAAAATTTTGGTGAGGCCGGTCGTCCGTCAAATATTAACTAACATTCACTAATTTGATTAATTCACTTATATTAACTAACTTAGCCTTTCCCTATTTGTAGGTCTACGGAGTTCGATCTGGAGTTGTGAAATCCATAACGCCGTTTGGAGTCTTTGTCGACATTGGTGCAGGCGTGGACGCTCTGCTGCATGTCAGCCGAATCAGTTCCGGAAGAGTCAAGGAGGAAGACATAGAGAATTTGTTCAGTGTGGGAGCTGACATCAAGGTACATTGGTTTGGGGGTTAAGGGGCACACGAGGGCAACATGAGGGGCTGGTAGGGGCGGTATTTGTGTGCGTGTGGGTGTGGATTTTTGGTGTGTGTTTGTGTGTGTGTGTGTGTGTGGGGGGTGGGGGGTGGGGGGGGGGGTATGTGGGAATTGAGTGGGCAGAGTGCGGTTATGTAGGGGATGGATGGGGGTAACACCATGTATGGGTGGAGAGGTTTGCATGGTGGGATACGTAACATGGTCTGTGAATGCAACAGTGTGGCCCTGGCCACCAACCAACCATCCAGCCAATCAGTAAAGTGGCAAACAAACACACAAGAAAACAAAGAAACAATCAATCATGTAAATAAACAAGGGAACAACCAATCAATCAATCAACCAATCAATCAATCAATCAATCAATTAATAAATCAATCAATAAAAAGTAAAGAAAGAAGCAAACATTGACACAAACAAAGAAACCATTTTCTCTAGGTCATGGTTCTTGAGATGGACGATGATCGGCAGCGTATTTCCCTGAGCACCAAAGACCTGGAGGTCAACCCTGGTGACATGGTCAAGAACCCCCAGGTGGTGTATGCGACGGCTGAGGAAGTGGCAGCTGCATACAGGGCTAAGGTTGAGGCCAGCAAGCAGCAGAAGGAGAAAGCTAGCGAGGTGGTTGCCAACCTCAAGGTGTGTCCTGGCTGTTGTGGTGAACACATGGTGATGTGTTGTGGGAGTGTGGGGGTGGGGTGGGGTGGGGGGGGGGGGGGGGATTTGAATCCTGCAGGGACATCCGTAGCATCAATAGAGATGTAATCTTCAGGTTCCTAACATAAATAATACGGATACCTAACTCACGTATCACCAAGCAAATGATATTTGCCACTTGCACACCGCTTGCTTGAGAACAGCCAAGGCAAGGGGGGATGACCATTAAACACATCCTTATAAATGACATTTAGGCTACCGACATGTCACAGAACTGGTGCCTAGAATCCCAGGGTGTGACATCCTGGAGGGTAGCCATCAAGGACTCCTTAGAAGTGGCAGTAGAAAAGTTATATGCAGCGTCGCAAGCGACACTAAAAATTGGCGGAGAGTGTTCGCGACAGAGCGACAGGTGGCAACGGAAGCGAGTTCGGTACAAGGCCGTTGGCTAACGTGTCAGGCTTCGTCTCGGTCAGACGGTCAAACGGACAAATGTGTAACACTGGGGGCTCCTGCCCCCCCCAGAAGGGGAGGCTCTGCCAAAAACGAGACAGCTAGCCCCTATCCATGTCTTCAATCCTTTTGACTAAACCGATCTGGTCTGATTTACAGGTCAACGAGCTTAGATCTGGAGTCGTCCAATCTGTTGCAAAATACGGAGTTTTTGTCGACATCGGTGCAGGCTCTGTCGGCCTGTTGCATGCAAGCCAAATCAGCTCCGAAAGTGTCAGCGAGGTAGACATGAAGAAGATGTTCAGTGTAGGAGATGAGATCAAGGTATGTTGGTTTGGAGAATGGAGGGGGCACAGTTGGGCAGCATGTGGGGATGTAGGGGGTAGCATGTTGGGATATGCAGCAGCACGTGTACATGTTTGTGTTTGTGTTGGGGGGGGGGGGGGGGGGGGGGGGGGGGGGCACAGGGGAGACCATGCATGGGTGGAGAGGTTTGCCTGTTGACCTAAATGATAAGGAACCAAACAAATATGCATACAACCTAACCATCATACAAGCTAACTAACTACCGGTAACCAAGTAACCAACTAACTCGCCAACCAACCAATTCTCTAGGTCGTGGTTTGCAAGATAGACGACATTCTCCAACGTTTTAACCTGAGTACCAAACTCTTGGAGGTCAACCCTGGTGACATGATCAAGAACCCCCAGCTGGTGTATAAGACAGCTGAGGAGACGGCAGCTGCTCTCAGGGCTAAATTTGAGGTGGATCCCAACCTCAAGGTGTGTATTGGCTGGTTTGCATCAGGCTGGCACGGTTAGCACATGGTGATATGTTGTGGCAGGGAGGAGAGGGGTGGGGTGTGTGTGTGGGGGGGGGGGGGGGGGGGGGGGGGGGGGATTTTAATCAGTCTGGCACGGTGACCACATGGTGATGTGTTGTGGGAGAGGATAGGAGGGTGGGGGTGGGGGGGGATTCAAATCCCTCAGGGACATCCGTAGCATCAATAGAGATCTTAGCTTTAGGTCCTAGCGCACATAGCAAGGAGATATCACTCACGCATCACCAAGCAAATGCTCTTCGCCACTCACACACCGCTTGCTTCGGAACAGCCAAGGCAAGGGGGGCGGGCCATCATACACATTAGAAATCACGACATCAAGGCTACCAACAAATTACAAGACTGGTACCTAAAAGCTGAAGGCGCGACATCCTGGAGGGCAGCCATCAAGGACTACTAAAGAAGTAGATGTAGAAAATGACGCTGCTAGCCCCTATCCATGTCTTCTATCCTTTTGCCTAAACCGATCTGATATTATTTGCAGGTCCATGAGCTTAGATCTGGAGTTGTCCAACGTTATACCAAGCAAGGAGTTTTTGTCGACATCGGTGCAGGCACGATCGGATGGTTGCATAAAGACCAAATCAGTCACGAGCGTGTCAACCGCAACGATGTTGAGAAGATGTTCAGTGTGGGAGACGAGATCAAGGTATGTTGGCGTGGAGAATGGAGGGGGCGAAGTAGGGCAGCATTTGGAGATTTAAGGGGGTGCCTGTTGGGATATGCAGCTGCAGGTGTACATGTGTCTGTTGGGGGGAGGGAAGGGGGGGGGGGCACAGGGGAGACTATGCACGGGTGAAGAACTTATTGCATGTTGACCAGTTGGATAAAGAAACAAACGCATATGCATGCATACAAATTAACAAACTAACAAACTAACGCACTAACTAATTGACTAACTAACTAACAAACTAACACACTAAGTAAGTAAGTAACTAACTAACTAACTAACTAAACAACTAACAGACAAGCTAACTAGCTAACTAGCTTACCTACAAATTATATAGGCCATGCCGCCATGGTTAGGCAGATATGCCCCCTTCGCCAAAGTGTCACCCTGAGCACCAAAAGCTTTGGGGTCAGCCCTGGTGAAATGGCCGAGAACCCGTAATAGTAGGTGGATGTGTTTGGGGGGCGGTGGGGAGAGGGGGGGGAGGGGGAGTATGTGGAGATTGTGGCAGAATCTGACCATCAGCCCACCAACCGTCCAGTCAACCAACCAATCAGCTAGAAAACAAATAATCAGACTAGCTAACTAACTAACTAACTAAGTGAACAACTAAGTAGCAAAGTATCTAACGAAGTAACCAACCAACCAACCAACCAACCAACCAACCAACCAACCAACCAGCCAACTGACTAGATAACCAACCAATTACCTAGGTCATGGTACGGAAGATCGATAGCGATGGTGTTTCCCTGAGCACCAAAAACCTGGAGGTCAACCCCGGTGACATGGTCAAGGATCCCAAGCTGGTGTATTCGAAGGCTGAGGAAACAGCAGCTGCATTCCAGGCTAAGATTGCAAGTGAGGCAGCAGCAGCTGCATTGGTTAAGGTTGCAACTGAGGCAGCAGCAGCTGCATTCCGGGCTAAGGTTGCAACAAGTGAGCAGGAGATGGGAGTATAGACAAGGCAAGACGATGAGGAGGATTTTGAGTTGGAAAGTTGGGAATAGAGTATCAGTCGGAGAACAAAATCTGTTTAACAACGGGGGCCAAAGCAGGGTTGATTTTGAATACTGCCTGATAATCTGGAGTCGTTCTTGATACATGTCTTGACGTTGCCGAACTAAACGCGCGCACACACACACGACTTGAAGAATGGTAGGATATCCCATGCAAGTCCAAGGCATCCCGTGCGATCCCCACGGAGACTAGGGAGCACACTCTTAGGAGTGACAAGTAAGATTGTATTTGAAGCTGTTTTTGAGGCAATTAGCCCGGTGTAACACGCTTCGCTCTCCTTACTCGATTTTGTAGTCGTCCCATGTAGCTTCGGGAGTTGCTTGGTTTGGTTACTCGGTTCCACGTGTTTTGGGATTCAAACTTGTTGCAAGATGGCTTCAGTGGCCACCCCAAGACTGTCTTTGAGGCAGGCTGCAATTGACCCGGCGCAACACGCTCCTATCTTTTTGATCACGTGGGTAGTACCGGTGCCTCCCATTTGTATTGCTTACAAGAAGGATTCCGGTTTGAAGGGTGGGTCTCCGCCCGCTAGCCCTAGACTCCAAGGATTAGATGTGATAGGAGGAGTCACTCCTACCTAACGAGATAATTGGTACCCCTTATTAGTCGTCAGGAGCTGCAAACCCACTACCAATCACACCTGCACCTGCACAGGTATGATCAATTTAACAGACCGTGACGATGTAAACAAGTTACTCACGTGGCTATATGCCTATGTCCAATCCAAGCAGATACATCGCTGTGCTAGAATTCCTAAGTGCCGTCATTCTGTCTATTCGATGCAACTTTCCTCTCTGAACATTCTCGGATCCGAAAAAAAAAAAAAAAAAACGCCTGGAGGGGCGTGGTGTTAAGGGGACCCTCCCGTACGCCGCAGCTGGGGAAAGTCACCATGGCAGACATAGTAAGTGTCACCCTCCAGCCGGGAGGGACTCCTTCATGCGACGTGTGGCAAGAATGCTGGTACAGGAGGGGGTAGATTCTCTGTGCAGCTTAGAGATGAGTTTGTCTACGTGTTCGCGACTGATCCCTAAGGTGGAGAGATTGGTAATAGTTGGGATTGATATGGTACCAGTGGTACCTATGGTGAAGACTAGGTAGTGTACAAGGAATCCTTGTTGTTGAAGGATACGTTGGAGCTCCTTATGCTGAACGCTCTTTTCCTGGAATTTGATTTGGTGGTTAGTGTCTGAGCAGTAGCCCAGTTCAACTAGGTAGGCTTTTCTTGGTTTGGATTCGTCGTCAATGAGGAGGAGATCAGGCCTGTATTTATCCCATGTGGCTTGGGGAAGATCAGGGGGTTTGAGGGTGGCTGGGGGTCTTGTGGGAATGTCGGAGGACGCTCCACAAGTGCCTGCATCCATGTACATGGGGAGAGCCCCCAGAGCTCCTTTGGCTACTGCCTTTTGGATGAGTTGGACCGCCTTATTATGTCTGTTAATATACATTCCTTTGAAGACAGGGTGGCCTCGGATCCGAAACCTCTAAAAGTAGCCTTATCCTGGAGTGCAGCAATTGAGTCCAAAGGGCTCGCTATTTGATTATTGACATATCGCCATGTTTTTACATGGATAGTTTAATATGTAGGCGAAAGGTGTTTATGTTAGATCCGGCCGTGGTCTCAGTATTCCCATGTAACCATGCAAGAATTAATACCAAGGTGTCTCGATGCCCCCGATGTATAGTTTTTCATATATTCATGCAAGACTGTCTGGGTAACTACGCTTAGTTGCGCATGGTGGGGTTCAAGGGGATGGGGGACCTAAATCTGTTCAAGTTCTATGCAGCGTCGCAATCGACGCTAAAAAATGGCGGATATTGTTCGTAATGCAGCGACAGCTGTCGCGACAGGTGGCAACGGAAGCAAGTTAGTTCAGAGACCGTTGGCTGACGTGTCATACTTCGTCTCGGGGGGGGGGGGGGGGGGGGGGCGGTCAAACGGACAACGGTGTAACCCTGGGGGTGTGGTGTATGAGGAAAACGTGTTGTCCGATTGGGGAATCTTATGTGGATGGAGGGACTAGGAGTTGTGGTATATGAACCGCTCGTACGGGTCCCGTTTTCTTCGCTCCGCGGGCGTCCGCGTCTCAAACCGGTAAGATTGTCGGTCCCCAACCGGTCAGAAAATAGAAGAAACACTTTTCTCGTTTAAGAAAACGGGACCCCGGGCGTAAACGGGAACCCGAGTACGAAGGTTGTAGTGCCACTCGAGGGTATCTACCGTACAGCAACCGAAACGGAAAATCTCGAATGCTTCTGTTGTACGAGTTGTTGATGGCGAATTGTGCATTCGGCAAAAGACTGGCCCAATTTGTCTGATTCGCAGAGGAAAAATGGCGAAGAGTGTCTTCGAGAACACTGTTCATACGTTCTGTTTGACCATCTGTTTGTGGGTGAAATGCAGTCGACATTCCAGGGCGGATAGCGCACAGAGTTAATAGTGTTTGCCAAAACTTACTCGTGAACTTAACATCGCGATCAGAGATGATGGAAAGCGGATGGCCTTGTTCGCTGAGCACGCGCTCGTGGAACAGGGGTAGCAATCTTTTCAGCATCGTCTGTCGTTTTGCATGGGATAAGTTTGACCATCTTCGTAAGGCGATCAACGATCACGTAGATCTGATCAAAACCATTCGATTTCGGTAGCCCAACGATGAAGTCCATGGACAGTGAATCGAAGGGGGCGGTCGGAATCGAAAGGGGTTGAAGGTTACCCTGCGGGTTCTGATGTGAAATTTTTACCCGTTGGCAAGAATCACAGTGGCGTACGTAATCAACGACATCGAGTCGCATGGCAGGCCACCAATAGTAGCGTGCAACAGATCGAAAAGTTCGGTCGATGCCTCCATGTCCACTTCGTTGGGTATCGTGGAAAACAAACAAAATCCGAGCTTTGAGCGAATTACTATTTGGTACAACGATCTGCGACTCAGATGCTGCTCTTATGGATTTGCCGGTGCCAACCCAAAAAATCGGATTATCGAACCACAAGTCTTCCGTGTAACCATGCAGAATATCTGGGGCTATTTCGCGCATGTGGAGTGGGTCATTTGCGGACAGCCTCTGAATGAACAAAGCCGTAGCCTCTGAGAAGGCTGGATTCCTACTCAGAGGGTCAGCTACGTTAGTACGGCCCGCGATATGAGCCCACTTCATGTTCGTGAAGCGCGAGAAAAACTCAAGATATCGTGCCTGCTTTCTGCTCAGCATGGGCTGATTTGCAAGGTAGACGAGGGGTTCGTGGTCGGTGTCAAGTTCGAACTTGCCAGTGCAACCTTCGAGGTAGCATCGCCATTCTTTCAAGGCCAAGTACACTGCGAGTAATTCTTGCTCGCCCGTGGAGTAGTTTCGTTCAGCGCTTGAGAATTTGTGAGAGTGGTACGCGATGGGTCGCCCATCTTGCATGAGAACGCCCCCTGTACCAACGACAGAAGCATCGGTTACCGCCCGATAGTCCTTCGCTGGGTCAGGGTGTGCAAGCAAAGGAGCCTTCGTAAGACTTTCTTTGATGCCGAGGAATGCCTCCTGGCAGGCTTGGGTCCAAACATTTTGAAATGCAGGTCCCTTGAGCCCTTCTCGCTTCCTTCAGCTCCTTCTCGGTAGCTGAAAGGTCGGGAGGCGAAGGTGCCGGCCCTCCAGCGCCTTTTCTTTTCTCCTTGGAGAGCTCGTGCAGCTCCCAAGCCTTGACTTGCTGGACGAGCTCCTCGTGGTCCATGTCGTCAACATCCGGGACCTCAGAAGGTGGAGCCGCAGCAGCTTGGGCTGAAGAAGAGGCCATACTCGGTGATGGTGGGCTCGAGGGGACGTCGGGGGGGGGGAGTAAAGCGAGTGGCGCGGTTTGAAAGCGCGACCAGGCTCCGAAACCAATTGTGGTATAAGTGCGCTAGTAAACGGGACCCGTACGCCCCGAGGACCCGCTCGTACTCGAAGAATAGGAGTCCTTTTCATCGCCAAACCCGATGGCTCTTGGAGGATGGCTTTTCAAATCTGGATTTACGTAATGCGTACCACAACATACGGTTACATGATTCAGACGTCCCGAAAACTGCGTTCATAACCCCGATGGGACTCTATGAATTCAAGGTTCTCCCTTTTGGGCTAGCAAATGCACCCTCGGCCTTTACAAAAGTCATGAACACCGTGTTCAGAGATTTAATTGGCAAATTCGTCGTCATTTACTTGGATGATATTCTCATCTACAGCAGTAATGATGAAGAACACGAAAAACACATTCGAATTGTGTTACAACGTCTTGAAGATCACCACCTCTTTCTTAAACGAGAAAAATGTTTCTTCTATAGACCGGAAGTCAAATACCTAGGGCATGTGCTCTCCGGTGAAGGCGTCCGAGTCAACGAAACGAAGGTGAAAGCAGTTGCAGATTGGCCCACACCTACCTCCTCGAAGGAAGTTCAGCAGTTCCTGGGACTCTCTAACTTTTTCAGAAAGTTTATCCAAGGTTACTCGACGCTCGCAGCCCCTCTAATCCAGATTTCGAATCTAACAGACAGGCCAGCACCGATTTCACCGAAATTGAAACCGCCAGGACTGACAAATTCACCAACGGTGACACCAAGTCCGAAACCACTCGGAAAACGACAGGCAGGGCTCAAGGGACCTGCATTTCAAAATGTTTGGACCCAAGCCTGCCAGGAGGCATTCCTCGGCATCAAAGAAAGTCTTACGAAGGCTCCTTTGCTTGCACACCCTGACCCAGCGAAGGACTATCGGGCGGTAACCGATGCTTCTGTCGTTGGTACAGGGGGCGTTCTCATGCAAGATGGGCGACCCATCGCGTACCACTCTCACAAATTCTCAAGCGCTGAACGAAACTACTCCACGGGCGAGCAAGAATTACTCGCAGTGTACTTGGCCTTGAAAGAATGGCGATGCTACCTCGAAGGTTGCACTGGCAAGTTCGAACTTGACACCGACCACGAACCCCTCGTCTACCTTGCAAATCAGCCCATGCTGAGCAGAAAGCAGGCACGATATCTTGAGTTTTTCTTGCGCTTCGCGAACATGAAGTGGGCTCATATCGCGGGCCGTACTAACGTAGCTGACCCTCTGAGTAGGAATCCAGCCTTCTCAGAGGCTACGGCTTTGTTCATTCAGAGGCTGTCCGCAAATGACCCACTCCACATGCGCGAAATAGCCCCAGATATTCTGCATGGTTACACGGAAGACTTGTGGTTCGATAATCCGCACAATACCAAGTACCTCTCCAAACGGGCAGATGGTTTCTGGGTTGGCACCGGCAAATCCATACGAGCAGCATCTGAGTCGCAGATCGTTGTACCAAATGGTAATTCGCTCAAAGCTCGGATTTTGTTTGCTTTCCACGATACCCAACGAAGTGGTCATGGAGGCATCGACCGAACTTTTCGATCTGTTGCACGCTACTATTGGTGGCCTGCCATGCGACTCGATGTCGTTGATTACGTACGCCACTGTGATTCTTGCCAACGGGTAAAAATTTCACATCAGAACCCGCAGGGTAACCTTCAACCCCTTTCGATTCCGACCGCCCCCTTCGATTCACTGTCCATGGACTTCATCGTTGGGCTACCGAAATCGAATGGTTTTGATCAGATCTACGTGATCGTTGATCGCCTTACGAAGATGGCCAAACTTATCCCATGCAAAACGACAGACGATGCTGAAAAGATTGCTACCCTGTTCCACGAGCGCGTGCTCAGCGAACAAGGCCATCCGCTTTCCATCATCTCTGATCGCGATGTTAAGTTCACGAGTAAGTTTTGGTAAACACTATTAACTCTGTGCGCTATCCGCCCTGGAATGTCGACTGCATTTCACCCACAAACAGATGGTCAAACAGAACGTATGAACAGTGTTCTCGAAGACACTCTTCGCCATTTTTCCTCTGCGAATCAGACAAATTGGGCCAGTCTTTTGCCGAATGCACAATTCGCCATCAACAACTCGTACAACAGAAGCATTCGAGATTTTCCGTTTCGGTTGCTGTACGGTAGATACCCTCGAGTGGCACTACAACCATCAGATGATGTCATCGCTACGGCACATCAACCAGCCCTGTCCTGGGTCGAGCATATGAATAACGCATATGACACGGCCAAGGCAGCGCTTAAATCCGCGAAGGATCGTCAAAAAACGTATGCAGACTTGCACCGTCGACCGGTGAAGTATACTCACGGTCAGGAAGTTTTGTTGAACTCGAAGAACATCAAATACTGGCCTGGTATGACTCGGAAGCTCATGCCCAGATTCGTTGGTCCCTACGAAATCTCTCACACTATCCAAAAGAGGGTGGAGACCATTGCAGTGACTCTATCCCTCCCCGAAGGATGGAAGATTCATCCAACGTTTCACGTATCTCTTGTCAAAGAATACCTATCCGACGGGACTGGGTTTATTAGACCAAATCCGGAATTGTTACGCACATGCGGTGAACCTATCTACGAGATTAGCAACGTTGTTGATCACAAGATACAGTCTGGTACGGTGTATTACTATGTACAATGGTTACACTCAGACCATGTTCACTCTTGGGAACTCGAAGAAGAGTTGTTACCTATGTGCTCTGAACAAATCGATTTGTATTGGAGACAACACCCTTCTCGGGTACGACCCGTGATAGGTGCCAACGACCCGAAACCTTAAACGGTTAAAAAAACCTACTCACAGGGATTATGCGACTGTAACCCCTGATGAGTTTCTCATTCGAAAGAGTACTAGACTTCAGGAGAAGGCTAGGGCTAGAAAAGGGGGAATTGTGGTGGATAACGATCCTCCCACTGAGTTGCCACGCGGTGGTGACGACTTTCCGACAGATGACGAACGACTTCTGTAGGCAGTTGAAACCGAGCGAATTGACCTACTGATCAGTGTCTGATCAGCTACTCGGGAATACCTAAAACGAGGGTTCCATTAGGGTCTAGACGCGCTGGAAGCGGGAAGGGAGTCTTAAGCCGTGCATCTGACTCTTAGGGCCGTCTAAACTCCTGAGATCATTTCTTAGGCTTCCAATTACAAGACACTCCGTGTTACAAGGTATTCATATACCACAGAATTACTCGCAGTGTACTTGGCCTTGAAAGAATGGCGATGCTACCTCGAAGGTTGCACTGGCAAGTTCGAACTTGACACCGACCACGAACCCCTCGTCTACCTTGCAAATCAGCCCATGCTGAGCAGAAAGCAGGCACGATATCTTGAGTTTTTCTCGCGCTTCACGAACATGAAGTGGGCTCATATCGCGGGCCGTACTAACGTAGCTGACCCTCTGAGTAGGAATCCAGCCTTCTCAGAGGCTACGGCTTTGTTCATTCAGAGGCTGTCCGCAAATGACCCACTCCACATGCGCGAAATAGCCCCAGATATTCTGCATGGTTACACGGAAGACTTGTGGTTCGATAATCCGCACAATACCAAGTACCTCTCCAAACGGGCAGATGGTTTCTGGGTTGGCACCGGCAAATCCATACGAGCAGCATCTGAGTCGCAGATCGTTGTACCAAATGGTAATTCGCTCAAAGCTCGGATTTTGTTTGCTTTCCACGATACCCAACGAAGTGGACATGGAGGCATCGACCGAACTTTTCGATCTGTTGCACGCTACTATTGGTGGCCTGCCATGCGACTCGATGTCGTTGATTACGTACGCCACTGTGATTCTTGCCAACGGGTAAAAATTTCACATCAGAACCCGCAGGGTAACCTTCAACCCCTTTCGATTCCGACCGCCCCCTTTGATTCACTGTCCATGGACTTCATCGTTGGGCTACCGAAATCGAATGGTTTTGATCAGATCTACGTGATCGTTGATCGCCTTACGAAGATGGTCAAACTTATCCCATGCAAAACGACAGACGATGCTGAAAAGATTGCTACCCTGTTCCACGAGCGCGTGCTCAGCGAACAAGGCCATCCGCTTTCCATCATCTCTGATCGCGATGTTAAGTTCACGAGTAAGTTTTGGCAAACACTATTAACTCTGTGCGCTATCCGCCCTGGAATGTCGACTGCATTTCACCCACAAACAGATGGTCAAACAGAACGTATGAACAGTGTTCTCGAAGACACTCTTCGCCATTTTCCCTCTGCGAATCAGAAAAATTGGGCCAGTCTTTTGCCGAATGCACAATTCGCCATCAACAACTCGTACAACAGAAGCATTCGAGATTTTCCGTTTCGGTTGCTGTACGGTAGATACCCTCGAGTGGCACTACAACCATCAGATGATGTCATCGCTACGGCACATCAACCAGCCCTGTCCTGGGTCGAGCATATGAATAACGCATATGACACGGCCAAGGCAGCGCTTAAATCCGCGAAGGATCGTCAAAAAACGTATGCAGACTTGCACCGTCGACCGGTGAAGTATACTCACGGTCAGGAAGTTTTGTTGAACTCGAAGAACATCAAATACTGGCCTGGTATGACTCGGAAGCTCATGCCCAGATTCGTTGGTCCCTACGAAATCTCTCACACTATCCAAAAGAGGGTGGAGACCATTGCAGTGACTCTATCCCTCCCCGAAGGATGGAAGATTCATCCAACGTTTCACGTTTCTCTTGTCAAAGAATACCTATCCGACGGGACTGGGTTTATTAGACCAAATCCGGAATTGTTACGCACATGCGGTGAACCTATCTACGAGATTAGCAACGTTGTTGATCACAAGATACAGTCTGGTACGGTGTATTACTATGTACAATGGTTACACTCAGACCATGTTCACTCTTGGGAACTCGAAGAAGAGTTGTTACCTATGTGCTCTGAACAAATCGATTTGTATTGGAGACAACACCCTTCTCGGGTACGACCCGTGACAGGTGCCAACGACCCGAAACCTAAAACGGTTAAAAAACCTACTCACAGGGATTATGCGACTGTAACCCCTGATGAGTTTCTCATTCGAAAGAGTACTAGACTTCAGGAGAAGGCTAGGGCTAGAGAAGGGGGAATTGTGGTGGATAACGATCCTCCCACTGAGTTGCCACGCGGTGGTGACGACTTTCCGACAGATGACGAACGACTTCTGTAGGCAGTTGAAACCGAGCGAATTGACCCACTGATCAGTGTCTGATCAGCTACTCGGGAATACCTAAAACGAGGGTTCCATTAGGGTCTAGACGCGCTGGAAGCGGGAAGGGAGTCTTAAGCCGTGCTTCTGACTCTTAGGGCCGTCTAAACTCCTGAGATCATTTCTTAGGCTTCCAGTTACAAGACACTCCGTGTTACAAGGTATTCATATACCACAATTTACTAGCGGACCCCAGACCCCGGACGCGGAGCGACACAGATACCCCCGATAGGGTGGCCTCAAAGTGTGCGGTAGCTTTGTCCGCGTGGACACAAGCTGTTGTGCAAGCAGATATGCATGGAATGGCAGGAGGCGGGGGCAGGGTCGGAAGGAGGCTAGAGTCATATTGCACGTTGCACCATATGTTAGTACCATCCAACATACCAAACTTCTTTGGTGGGGTAGCTGCCGAGTGGCTAGACCACCTCATCCTAAGAAATGATCTCAGGAGTTTAGACGGCCCTAAGAGTCAGAAGCACGGCTTAAGACTCCCTTCCCGCTTCCAGCGCGTCTAGACCCTAATGGAACCCTCGTTTTAGGTATTCCCGAGTAGCTGATCAGACACTGATCAGTGGGTCAATTCGCTCGGTTTCAACTGCCTACAGAAGTCGTTCGTCATCTGTCGGAATGTCGTCACCACCGCGTGGCAACTCAGTGGGAGGATCGTTATCCACCACAATTCCCCCTTCTCTAGCCCTAGCCTTCTCCTGAAGTCTAGTACTCTTTCGAATGAGAAACTCATCAGGGGTTACAGTCGCATAATCCCTGTGAGTAGGTTTTTTAACCGTTTAAGGTTTCGGGTCGTTGGCACCTGTCACGGGTCGTACCCGAGAAGGGTGTTGTCTCCAATACAAATCGATTTGTTCAGAGCACATAGGTAACAACTCTTCTTCGAGTTCCCAAGAGTGAACATGGTCTGAGTGTAACCATTGTACATAGTAATACACCGTACCAGACTGTATCTTGTGATCAACAACGTTGCTAATCTCGTAGATAGGTTCACCGCATGTGCGTAACAATTCCGGATTTGGTATAATAAACCCAGTCCCGTCGGATAGGTATTCTTTGACAAGAGAAACGTGAAACGTTGGATGAATCTTCCATCCTTCGGGGAGGGATAGAGTCACTGCAATGGTCTCCACCCTCTTTTGGATAGTGTGAGAGATTTTGTAGGGACCAACGAATCTGGGCATGAGTTTCCGAGTCATACCAGGCCAGTATTTGATGTTCTTCGAGTTCAACAAAACTTCCTGACCGTGAGTATACTTCACCGGTCGACGGTGCAAGTCTGCATACGTTTTTTGACGATCCTTCGCGGATTTAAGCGCTGCCTTGGCCGTGTCATATGCGTTATTCATATGCTCGACCCAGGACAGGGCTGGTTGATGTGCCGTAGCGATGACATCATCTGATGGTTGTAGTGCCACTCGAGGGTATCTACCGTACAGCAACCGAAACGGAAAATCTCGAATGCTTCTGTTGTACGAGTTGTTGATGGCGAATTGTGCATTCGGCAAAAGACTGGCCCAATTTGTCTGATTCGCAGAGGAAAAATGGCGAAGAGTGTCTTCGAGAACACTGTTCATACGTTCTGTTTGACCATCTGTTTGTGGGTGAAATGCAGTCGACATTCCAGGGCGGATAGCGCACAGAGTTAATAGTGTTTGCCAAAACTTACTCGTGAACTTAACATCGCGATCAGAGATGATGGAAAGCGGATGGCCTTGTTCGCTGAGCACGCGCTCGTGGAACAGGGTAGCAATCTTTTCAGCATCGTCTGTCGTTTTGCATGGGATAAGTTTGACCATCTTCGTAAGGCGATCAACGATCACGTAGATCTGATCAAAACCATTCGATTTCGGTAGCCCAACGATGAAGAAGTCCATGGACAGTGAATCGAAGGGGGCGGTCGGAATCGAAAGGGGTTGAAGGTTACCCTGCGAGTTCTGATGTGAAATTTTTACCCGTTGGCAAGAATCACAGTGGCGTACGTAATCAACGACATCGAGTCGCATGGCAGGCCACCAATAGTAGCGTGCAACAGATCGAAAAGTTCGGTCGATGCCTCCATGTCCACTTCGTTGGGTATCGTGGAAAGCAAACAAAATCCGAGCTTTGAGCGAATTACCATTTGGTACAACGATCTGCGACTCAGATGCTGCTCTTATGAATTTGCCGGTGCCAACCCAGAAACCATCTGCCCGTTTGGAGAGGTACTTGGTATTGTGCGGATTATCGAACCACAAGTCTTCCGTGTAACCATGCAGAATATCTGGGGCTATTTCGCGCATGTGGAGTGGGTCATTTGCGGACAGCCTCTGAATGAACAAAGCCGTAGCCTCTGAGAAGGCTGGATTCCTACTCAGAGGGTCAGCTACGTTAGTACGGCCCGCGATATGAGCCCACTTCATGTTCGTGAAGCTCGAGAAAAACTCAAGATATCGTGCCTGCTTTCTGCTCAGCATGGGCTGGTTTGCAAGGTAGACGAGGGGTTCGTGGTCGGTGTCAAGTTCGAACTTGCCAGTGCAACCTTCGAGGTAGCATCGCCATTCTTTCAAGGCCAAGTACACTGCGAGTAATTCTTGCTCGCCCGTGGAGTAGTTTCGTTCAGCGCTTGAGAATTTGTGAGAGTGGTACGCGATGGGTCGCCCATCTTGCATGAGAACGCCCCCTGTACCAACGACAGAAGCATCGGTTACCGCCCGATAGTCCTTCGCTGGGTCAGGGTGTGCAAGCAAAGGAGCCTTCGTAAGACTTTCTTTGATGCCGAGGAATGCCTCCTGGCAGGCTTGGGTCCAAACATTTTGAAATGCAGGTCCCTTGAGCCCTGCCTGTCGTTTTCCGAGTGGTTTCGGACTTGGTGTCACCGTCGGTGAATTTGTCAGTCCTGGCGGTTTCAATTTCGGTGAAATCGGTGCTGGCCTGTCTGTTAGATTCGAAATCTGGATTAGAGGGGCTGCGAGCGTCGAGTAACCTTGGATAAACTTTCTGAAAAAGTTAGAGAGTCCCAGGAACTGCTGAACTTCCTTCGAGGAGGTAGGTGTGGGCCAATCTGCAACTGCTTTCACCTTCGTTTCGTTGACTCGGACGCCTTCACCGGAGAGCACATGCCCTAGGTATTTGACTTCCGGTCTATAGAAGAAACACTTTTCTCGTTTAAGAAAGAGGTGGTGATCTTCAAGACGTTGTAACACAATTCGAATGTGTTTTTCGTGTTCTTCATCATTACTGCTGTAGATGAGAATATCATCCAAGTAAATGACGACGAATTTGCCAATTAAATCTCTGAACACGGTGTTCATGACTTTTGTAAAGGCCGAGGGTGCATTTGCTAGCCCAAAAGGGAGAACCTTGAATTCATAGAGTCCCATCGGGGTTATGAACGCAGTTTTCGGGACGTCTGAATCATGTAACCGTATGTTGTGGTACGCATTACGTAAATCCAGATTTGAGAACACACTAGCTCCTCGAACTGAGTCAAACAGATCGTCAATTCGTGTGAGGGGATAGCGATTTGGTACCGTGACCTTGTTCAATTTACGATAGTCGATAGCCATCCTCCAAGAGCCATCGGGTTTGGCGATGAAAAGGACTGGTGCGCCCCACGGGCTCGAGCTAGGGCTGATGTAGCCTTTGGCCAACAAGTCTTTAACTTGGTTTTGGACCTCTAGCAGTTCTGCGGGGGACAACCGGTGTCCTCGAGAGAATTGTGGGGATGCCGCCTCTGTGAGGGGGCATACGAATGGGGTGTCAGCCCTAAGGTCAGAAATCTTGTCTGCCGGGGCGAAGACCTTTTTAAAGTCCGTTTCGCAACCCGAGATTATCCGTTCGTGTTTCGTTTGTTGCACTGTGTTTGCTTGTGCTGCCGTTACTCGAATTGTAAAGGCATCGTCGTCTTGGTCCACTGATGTGACTAGGACTTCGAAACAATTGAGTTTTTGTTTTGATTTGCGGATAAACTTTTTAAGTGCTCTGTTCGACAGGACTCCTGGCGTTTTTCGTTGTGCTGTGTCAAAAAATTCGATACGTGCCAAAGTATAAGCAACCAATTCCTTGATGGAGAGAGGTACCGACTCGAGTCGGGTGGAGTACAGTTCGACTGCTACTCTACGTTTATGCTTTTTAGCTATTTTGAAACTGGCTCTGAGACGTGTCTCTTCAAAACCAATGCAGCACCCCGTCTGCATCATCCAACTTCTGCCGAGAAGTGCGGTGGTGCCGGGCCCTAGCGTAGGGAGGACATAAGCAGATTTAATTTCTGACCTATGTTTGCCTAAGTTCAGGACAAAACTCGTTCTCGTAGTAGTGAGGACTTGGGATCCATCAGCTACCCGCACCATGACTGGTGAGCCCGTAAAGGTGGCTAAACCTGCCCTAGCACAGAATTCTGCGTCTACGAAGACAGAGTCTGCTCCGCTGTCAATGAGAACTTTGCCAGATACCCCCGATAGGGTGGCCTCAAAGTGTGCGGTAGCTTGGTCCGCGTGGACACAAGCTGTTGTGCAAGCAGATATGCATGGAATGGCAGGAGGCGGGGGCAGGGTCGGAAGGCAAGGAGGGGATGTGGTCTGTGCTGTAGATGGTGTTACACAGATAGTAGGGGACGGAAACTGAAACAGAACATCCCTATCTATGTCTACAAGCAGACCTACATCCTACTTCCTAACGGTAGGGCAGCTAGGGCACTTGGAGGGGGCAGTGGCTGTAGCGGCCGTGCGCTTCGTACCACACTTGTAACATAAGTTACCCTCCTTAGCTAGTTTAATAGCATCCGGTGTCCAGGGCTGACCGTCAGCCTGCTTCCACTTATGCTTTTCAGCAAATTGTAGCTGTCCCGCAGGGCTGGAAAAGGGCGGCGGGCCCGTTGCAGCTGGAGTCTGGGCCGTGCCCTTCTTGTGCTTGTGCTGGGTGGACCCCTCGTGAGGTCCACCAGGCCGTTTGCCTTTTGCCTGAACGTACATGGCCGAGGTAGGGGTTGGTGTTTTGGTGGCAGCAAGTTCAGTTTCAATGGCAGCAGTATGTTCGACAAGCTCGTCTAAAGAGGAAAATCGGCCTCCTTGTGCAGCAGTACGTTTGCGGCATCGTGCCTCGATGGTTGGAATCAGACCAAACCGAAACAGAACTAGCTGATCATCCAATTGCATACCCCCGGCAATGCGCACTTCGTTTTGGAAAGCCATAGCGTAATGCCTAACCGTCAAGGTCTGCCGAATCGAGTTGGCATGCAGCCGTTGGCGTGCATTGATGTCGTCGTCAGCATGGTAGGGGTCATAGAAGTTTAGGAACTGAGTTTTTATCTCAGCCCACGTAATGGCCGGTGACGCGGTCATGAGGTGGTCTAGCCACTCGGCAGCTACCCCACCAAAGAAGTTTGGTATGTTGGATGGTACTAACATATGGTGCAACGTGCAATATGACTCTAGCAACTTCCACCAAATCCTACCCCTCGGGAGCTTCTTATCTTCTACCCCAGTCCAAAGGGATGGACGTTCATACTTGCCAACTAAGGGCCTCGGGACCAAGGGCAAAACATGTGACTCAACCTTAGCTGCCGCAGCTTGTAGCTCAGCCACTTTGGCCTTGGCCTCCAGCAGCTCAATCTGGGCACGTAGAGCCATTAAAGCGTCCGAATGAGGTCCAGCGGGAGGGCCAACAGCGGGCGGTCCCGCAGCGGGCGCTTCAGCAGCGGGCTGGCCAGCAGCAGGCGATCCATCAGCAGGGGGGCCCGCAGGCAGTCCAGCTGTGGGGGCCGCGGGTTGTCCAGCGGGGGCGGGGGGCGTTGCAGGCGATCCAGCAGCGGGGCCATCCGGTGGTCCAGCGGGGGCGGGGGGCGTTGCAGGCGATCCAGCAGCGGGGCCATCCGGTGGTCCAGCGGGGGCGGGGGGCGTTGCAGGCGATCCAGCAGCGGGGCCCTCAGGTGGTCCAGCGGGAAGCGTTTGCTGGGCTTTCAGGAGAGCGGAAACTCGAAGTGTCTCCTGTTCGGCATCCCTCATTCGCATTAGGAGCCGAGCCATCTCCTCAAGGTGCTTGGATGCGGTGGCCTCGGCCTCGTGATGGTAAAGAAGTTCGAGGCTAGCGATAACCTTGTCCTTCTCCACGAGGGCAACGTGCGCGGCAGCCTTGCCAAGCGGCGTGGTGTCAGGCCTTGTGGCGACCTTCTTGCCATTGACTTTGACAGCCATCCGCGCTTCCTTCAGCTCCTTCTCGGTAGCTGAAAGGTCGGGAGGCGAAGGTGCCGGCCCTCCAGCGCCTTTTCTTTTCTCCTTGGAGAGCTCGTGCAGCTCCCAAGCCTTGACTTGCTGGACGAGCTCCTCGTGGTCCATGTCGTCAACATCCGGGACCTCAGAAGGTGGAGCCGCAGCAGCTTGGGCTGAAGAAGAGGCCATACTCGGTGATGGTGGGCTCGAGGGGACGTCGGGGGGGGGGAGTAAAGCGAGTGGCGCGGTTTGAAAGCGCGACCAGGCTCAAGAAACCAATTGTGGTATATGAATACCTTGTAACACGGAGTGTCTTGAAACTGGGAGCCTAAGAAATGATCTCAGGAGTTTAGACGGCCCTAAGAGTCAGAAGCACGGCTTAAGACTCCCTTCCCGCTTCCAGCGCGTCTAAACCCTAATGGAACCCTCGTTTTAGGTATTCCCGAGTAGCTGATCAGACACTGATCAGTGGGTCAATTCGCTCGGTTTCAACTGCCTACAGAAGTCGTTCGTCATCTGTCGGAAAGTCGTCACCACCGCGTGGCAACTCAGTGGGAGGATCGTTATCCACCACAATTCCCCCGTCTCTAGCCCTAGCCTTCTCCTGAAGTCTAGTACTCTTTCGAATGAGAAACTCATCAGGGGTTACAGTCGCATAATCCCTGTGAGTAGGTTTTTTAACCGTTTTAGGTTTCGGGTCGTTGGCACCTGTCACGGGTCGTACCCGAGAAGGGTGTTGTCTCCAATACAAATCGATTTGTTCAGAGCACATAGGTAACAACTCTTCTTCGAGTTCCCAAGAGTGAACATGGTCTGAGTGTAACCATTGTACATAGTAATACACCGTACCAGACTGTATCTTGTGATCAACAACGTTGCTAATCTCGTAGATAGGTTCACCGCATGTGCGTAACAATTCCGGATTTGGTATAATAAACCCAGTCCCGTCGGATAGGTATTCTTTGACAAGAGAAACGTGAAACGTTGGATGAATCTTCCATCCTTCGGGGAGGGATAGAGTCACTGCAATGGTCTCCACCCTCTTTTGGATAGTGTGAGAGATTTTGTAGGGACCAACGAATCTGGGCATGAGTTTCCGAGTCATACCAGGCCAGTATTTGATGTTCTTCGAGTTCAACAAAACTTCCTGACCGTGAGTATACTTCACCGGTCGACGGTGCAAGTCTGCATACGTTTTTTGACGATCCTTCACGGATTTAAGCGCTGCCTTGGCCGTGTCATATGCGTTATTCATATGCTCGACCCAGGACAGGGCTGGTTGATGTGCCGTAGCGATGACATCATCTGATGGTTGTAGTGCCACTCGAGGGTATCTACCGTACAGCAACCGAAACGGAAAATCTCGAATGCTTCTGTTGTACGAGTTGTTGATGGCGAATTGTGCATTCGGCCAAAGAAATTTTTCTGATTCGCAGAGGAAAAATGGCGAAGAGTGTCTTCGAGAACACTGTTCATACGTTCTGTTTGACCATCTGTTTGTGGGTGAAATGCAGTCGACATTCCAGGGCGGATAGCGCACAGAGTTAATAGTGTTTGCCAAAACTTACTCGTGAACTTAACATCGCGATCAGAGATGATGGAAAGCGGATGGCCTTGTTCGCTGAGCACGCGCTCGTGGAACAGGGTAGCAATCTTTTCAGCATCGTCTGTCGTTTTGCATGGGATAAGTTTGACCATCTTCGTAAGGCGATCAACGATCACGTAGATCTGATCAAAACCATTCGATTTCGGTTAGCCCAACGATGAAGTCCATGGACAGTGAATCAAAGGGGGCGGTCGGAATCGAAAGGGGTTGAAGGTTACCCTGCGGGTTCTGATGTGAAATTTTTACCCGTTGGCAAGAATCACAGTGGCGTACGTAATCAACGACATCGAGTCGCATGGCAGGCCACCAATAGTAGCGTGCAACAGATCGAAAAGTTCGGTCGATGCCTCCATGTCCACTTCGTTGGGTATCGTGGAAAGCAAACAAAATCCGAGCTTTGAGCGAATTACCATTTGGTACAACGATCTGCGACTCAGATGCTGCTCTTATGGATTTGCCCGGTGCCAACCCAGAAACCATCTGCCCGTTTGGAGAGGTACTTGGTATTGTGCGGATTATCGAACCACAAGTCTTCCGTGTAACCATGCAGAATATCTGGGGCTATTTCGCGCATGTGGAGTGGGTCATTTGCGGACAGCCTCTGAATGAACAAAGCCGTAGCCTCTGAGAAGGCTGGATTCCTACTCAGAGGGTCAGCTACGTTAGTACGGCCCGCGATATGAGCCCACTTCATGTTCGTGAAGCGCGAGAAAAACTCAAGATATCGTGCCTGCTTTCTGCTCAGCATGGGCTGATTTGCAAGGTAGACGAGGGGTTCGTGGTCGGTGTCAAGTTCGAACTTGCCAGTGCAACCTTCGAGGTAGCATCGCCATTCTTTCAAGGCCAAGTACACTGCGAGTAATTCTTGCTCGCCCGTGGAGTAGTTTCGTTCAGCGCTTGAGAATTTGTGAGAGTGGTACGCGATGGGTCGCCCATCTTGCATGAGAACGCCCCCTGTACCAACGACAGAAGCATCGGTTACCGCCCGATAGTCCTTCGCTGGGTCAGGGTGTGCAAGCAAAGGAGCCTTCGTAAGACTTTCTTTGATGCCGAGGAATGCCTCCTGGCAGGCTTGGGTCCAAACATTTTGAAATGCAGGTCCCTTGAGCCCTGCCTGTCGTTTCCCGAGTGGTTTCGGACTTGGTGTCACCGTCGGTGATTTTGTCAGTCCTGGCGGTTTCAATTTCGGTGAAATCGGTGCTGGCCTGTCTGTTAGATTCGAAATCTGGGACTCCGGTCGTACTCCGCTCGTTACCGGCTTAAGCCGGTTCTTATCTTGGCAATGGAGAAGTGCTTGCCATCACATCCCCTCCTTGCCTTCCAGGCACAATTGGTTTCTTGAGCCTGGTCGCGCTTTCAAACCGCGCCACTCGCTTTACTTCCCCCCCCCCCCCCCCCCCCCCCCCCCACCGACGTCCCCTCGAGCCCACCATCACCGAGTATGGCCTCTTCTTCAGCCCAAGCTGCTGTGGCTCCACCTTCTGAGGTCCCGGATGTTGACGACATGGACCACGAGGAGCTCGTCCAGCAAGTCAAGGCTTGGGAGCTGCACGAGCTCTCCAAGGAGAAAAGAAAAGGCGCTGGAGGGCCGGCACCTTCGCCTCCCGACCTTTCAGCTACCGAGAAGGAGCTGAAGGAAGCGCGGATGGCTGTCAAAGTCAATGGCAAGAAGGTCGCCACAAGGCCTGACACCACGCCGCTTGGCAAGGCTGCCGCGCACGTTGCCCTCGTGGAGAAGGACAAGGTTATCGCTAGCCTCGAACTTCTTTACCATGACGAGGCCGAGGCCACCGCATCCAAGCACCTTGAGGAGATGGCTCGGCTCCAAATGCGAATGAGGGATGCCGAACAGGAGACACTTCGAGTTTCCGCTCTCCTGAAGGCCCAGCAAACGCTCCCCGCTGGACCACCTGAGGGCCCCGCTGCTGGATCGCCTGCAACGCCCCCCGCCCCCGCTGGACCACCGGATGGCCCCGCTGCTGGATCGCCTGCAACGCCCCCCGCCCCCGCTGGACAACCCGCGGCCCCCACAGCTGGACTGCCTGCGGGCCCCCCTGCTGATGGATCGCCTGCTGCTGGCCAGCCCGCTGCTGAAGCGCCCGCTGCAGGACCGCCCGCTGTTGGCCCTCCCGCTGGACCTCATTCGGACGCTTTAATGGCTTTACGTGCCCAGATTGAGCTGCTGGAGGCCAAGGCCAAAGTGGCTGAGCTACAAGCTGCGGCAGCTAAGGTAGAGTCACATGTTTTGCCCTTGGTCCCGAGGCCCTTAGTTGGCAAGTATGAACGTCCATCCCTTTGGACTGGGTAGAAGATAAGAAGCTCCCGAGGGGTAGGATTTGGTGGAAGTTGCTAGAGTCATATTGCACGTTGCACCATATGTTAGTACCATCCAACATACCAAACTTCTTTGGTGGGGTAGCTGCCGAGTGGCTAGACCACCTCATGACCGCGTCACCGGCCATTACGTGGGCTGAGATAAAAACTCAGTTCCTAAACTTCTATGACCCCTACCATGCTGACGACGACATCAATGCACGCCAACGGCTGCAAGCCAACTCGATTCGGCAGACCTCGACGGTTAGGCATTACGCTATGGCTTTCCAAAACGAAGTGCGCATTGCCGGGGGTATGCAATTGGATGATCAGCTAGTTCTGTTTCGGTTTGGTCTGATTCCAACCATCGAGGCACGATGCCGCAAACGTACTGCTGCACAAGGAGGCCGATTTTCCTCTTTAGACGAGCTTGTCGAACATACTGCTGCCATTGAAACTGAACTTGCTGCCACCAAAACACCAACCCCTACCTCGGCCATGTACGTTCAGGCAAAAGGCAAACGGCCTGGTGGACCTCACGAGGGGTCCACCCAGCACAAGCACAAGAAGGGCACGGCCCAGACTCCAGCTGCAACGGGCCCGCCGCCCTTTTCCAGCCCTGCGGGACAGCTACAATTTGCTGAAAAGCATAAGTGGAAGCAGGCTGACGGTCAGCCCTGGACACCGGATGCTATTAAACTAGCTAAGGAGGGTAACTTATGTTACAAGTGTGGTACGAAGCGCACGGCCGCTACAGCCACTGCCCCCTCCAAGTGCCCTAGCTGCCCTACCGTTAGGAAGTAGGATGTAGGTCTGCTTGTAGACATAGATAGGGATGTTCTGTTTCAGTTTCCGTCCCCTACTATCTGTGTAACACCATCTACAGCACAGACCACATCCCCTCCTTGCCTTCCGACCCTGCCCCCGCCTCCTGCCATTCCATGCATATCTGCTTGCACAACAGCTTGTGTCCACGCGGACCAAGCTACCGCACACTTTGAGGCCACCCTATCGGGGGTATCTGGCAAAGTTCTCATTGACAGTGGAGCAGACTCTGTCTTCGTAGACGCAGAATCTGTGCTAGGGCAGGTTTAGCCACCTTTACGGGCTCACCAGTCATGGTGCGGGTAGCTGATGGATCCCAAGTCCTCACTACTACGAGAACGAGTTTTGTCCTGAACTTAGGCAAACATAGGTCAGAAATTAAATCTGCTTATGTCCTCCCTACGCTAGGGCCCGGCACCACCGCACTTCTCGGAAGAAGTTGGATGATGCAGACGGGGTGCTGCATTGGTTTTGAAGAGACACGTCTCAGAGCCAGTTTCAAAATAGCTAAAAAGCACAAACGTAGAGTAGCAGTCGAACTGTACTCCACCCGACTCGAGTCGGAACCTCTCTCCATCAAGGAATTGGTTGCTTATACTTTGGCCAGTATCGAATTTTTTGACACAGCACAGCGAAAAACGCCAGGAGTCCTGTCGAACAGAGCACTTAAAAGTTTATCCGCAAATCAAAACAAAACTCAATTGTTTCGAAGTCCTAGTTGTCAACATGAATTGCGGTGCTCTCACGCGTTTTATGACTTGGTGACTACTTATGTACTTCCTTAGAACTATCGGCTCTGCCAGTACTGTGCTAGCTTCCCGTAGACTGTGTCAACCTTCTTGACTCAGTGACAGCTTCCTGTTGGCTGCGTCACCGGTCTAGCCTGTACCCTGTTAGGTTCCAGGCTGCCTCCCCTTTCACCACTGGTGCCCCTTGATGGGTCTCCTGTGCTTGTAACGTTATTCTCGTCTCCGTGTATAGATTGGCGCGTCTGTTCCGCTGCTTTCATCTCTGTCCACTCCACGGAGTTTATTAAAGCTGATAATAGTCACATCAGTGGACCAAGACGACGATGCCTTTACAATTCGAGTAACGGCAGCACAAGCAAACACAGTGCAACAAACGAAACACGAACGGATAATCTCGGGTTGCGAAACGGACTTTAAAAAGGTCTTCGCCCCGGCAGACAAGATTTCTGACCTTAGGGCTGACACCCCATTCGTATGCCCCCTCACGGAGGCGGCATCCCCACAATTCTCTCGAGGACACCGGTTGTCCCCCGCAGAACTGCTAGGGGTCCAAAACCAAGTTAAAGACTTGTTGGCCAAAGGCTACATCAGCCCTAGCTCGAGCCCGTGGGGCGCACCAGTCCTTTTCATCGCCAAACCCGATGGCTCTTGGAGGATGGCTATCGACTATCGTAAATTGAACAAGGTCACGGTACCAAATCGCTATCCCCTCCCACGAATTGACGATCTGTTTGACTCAGTTCGAGGAGCTAGTGTGTTCTCAAATCTGGATTTACGTAATGCGTACCACAACATACGGTTACATGATTCAGACGTCCCAAAAACTGCGTTCATAACCCCGATGGGACTCTATGAATTCAATGTTCTCCCTTTTGGGCTAGCAAATGCACCCTCGGCCTTTACAAAAGTCATGAACACCGTGTTCAGAGATTTAATTGGCAAATTCGTCGTCATTTACTTGGATGATATTCTTATCTACAGCAGTAATGATGAAGAACACGAAAAACACATTCGAATTGTGTTACAACGTCTTGAAGATAACCACCTCTTTCTTAAACGAGAAAAGTGTTTCTTCTATAGACCGGAAGTCAAATACCTAGGGCATGTGCTCTCCGGTGAAGGCGTCCGAGTCAACGAAACGAAGGTGAAAGCAGTTGCAGATTGGCCCACACCTACCTCCTCGAAGGAAGTTCAGCAGTTCCTGGGACTCTCTAACTTTTTCAGAAAGTTTATCCAAGGTTACTCGACGCTCGCAGCCCCTCTAATCCAGATTTCGAATCTAACAGCACTCGGGGAAGTCGACAGATCGCTAAATGCATACGAGCGCAGCGGAATGCACGCGGAACGCACGCGGGGTCCGCGATTAGTCATAGTCCTTTAATGACCTGGCACTTCTGACTCTAGCGGTAAGCCCTATACCCGCGTCGCGTGTAGCTCAGAATCCTGAGACATTTCGCCTACATTTAGCCAAGGCGGATTGTCGTCGAAATGTCTCAGACTTCTGAGATATTTCGACGGCTTCTCGCCACGCACGGCGGCTTGTGCACGGTAATGAGGCGAAATGTTCGGTCTTCTAAGACTTTTCGCCTGTACTTCGCTTGCAGGGCGGTTTGGGCACGGTGGTCGGAGAGGTCACATTTTCAGGAATATTTTCTAGGAGCATTTCTCAATTACATCAGGATTCGAGAAGATAGATTACATACATAATAAACTACCGTATGCATCCATTTACTTATTGATCTACATATATATCTATGTTAGCATCCTTACACATGTACATCCGCTACATCCCATATATTTCCTCTACATCCATTAACCATAGATAGACAGCGAGCAAAAGACGACGAGCAGCCAAATTGCTGGCTGGAGCCATGTAGCTAATTAAGTTCAAGTACAAGTATATAGGCAGCCTGCAGGCAGCTATCCATTTGTCTACTCATGAAGACATACGCCCATATATCCACTAAGTAGAAACGTCCAAGCAAAGCTATACATCTATATATCTTCGCTGATTCTATTATATATTTCCATCTTCGGCAGTTATAGTTCCTTCGTGGCGGCGATCTTCATCGCAGCTGTACCATTTCCATCCATCCTCTTGCCCTGCAAGACATGCAGAGTATCAGCTTGAAATCACTCCGGTAGAGTGGACAGTAGATTAAAGCAGCGGAACAGACGCACCAATCTATACACGGAGACAAGGATAACGTTACAGACACAGGAGACCCATAAAGGGGCACCTGTGGTGGAAGGAGGCGGTAGACAGGAACCTAACAGGGTACAGATCAGACCGGAGACGTAGGTGACAGGAAGCTGCCACTGAGTCATCTCAAGATGACTCAGTCCCACGGGAAGCTGGCTCAGGAGAGCCGATAGTTCTAAGGGAGTACATAAGTAGTCACCAAGTCATAAAACGCGTGAGAGCACCGCTATACATGCTGATACTCCACCTATGACACAGGTGACATACAATAGTACTACTCCACCTATGGCACTGGTGACATAGAACTATATGTAACAAATAAAAAAAAAAAAATCAAAGAACTCCGAAAAAAAAAATCGAGAGAAACTTCAAATGAAACCCGAAGGGTGTAAGGGAAGGTATGAAGCAAGGCAAAGAACCAAATTTGCCAAGTGGATATAAGAGGACAACTAAATATCAAAGTCGGGTAACAACGGTATAGAAAACCCGATCCGGGAATAGGAACCTAATGCCAATCAATGATAACTTAAAGAAACTCTAAATGTAACCAAAGAAACCCTAAAATGTAACCAAAAATTCCAGAATACATGTAACCAAAATTCTAGAATACATATAACCAAAAAATTGGTTTAAGGAGAAGCAGTCATTCCAAACATGCGAATGAAACGCCAGAACACCATAGGATCAAGGGGCTTGGTGAAGGGGTCAGCACAGTTGTCCTTAGTGTTAACATAGGCAACATCCACCTGGCCATCGTCCACCAGCTCCTGGATATAGTGATGGATGACATCAATGTGCTTGTTGCGAGGGAGCAGCTGACAGTCATTGGCCCAGATCAAGGACCCCAAGTTGTCACCCTGAATGGTGACCAGGTCACAAGGCAAGCCCTAGATCAATTCTCAACTTTTTCAACCATTGCACCTCCCTGGCAGTCTGAGACAGGGCCTGATACTCAGCCTCACTGGAGCTAACAGCAACAGTGGGTTGCCTTTTGCTCATCCAGTTCACAAGGCAGCCTCCAGCAAGCACAGCATAGCCAGTCTGAGATCTCCTGTCAGACCCATCATCAGCAAAGGATGAGTCACTAAAGACAGTAAAAGAGAAACCAGGGCTGTGAGTGTAAGTGAGGCCCAGATGGGAATGTTCTCTCAAATACAAAAGCAAGCGCTTGGCTGCAGCCCACAGGGGGGCAGTGGGTTGAGCAGAAAACCTGGACAGGTAGCTAACAGCAAAAGAAATATCAGGCCTTGTGCAGGTAGCCAGGTACAGCAAAGCCCCCACAAGAGAGAGGTACTGGCTATTAGAGGCCAGAGGTTCTCCAAGAGGATCAGTGACAGTGCACTTGGACATGGGAACTGAAAACTTGGGCTTGGTAGCAGCAGTGAGACCAAACTGCTCCACCAGCTCAACAATGTAGGAGTGCTGGGAGAGGTCGATCTTAACACACCTGCCGTCAGAATCAAGTGTACAAGTCATGTCCAATGAAAGGAACTGGACAGGTACACCCATTTCCTTGACTTCCCACCCAGCTGCTTCCATAGCCTTGATCAGCAAGGCATACCTATGCAGCTCACTAAAAGCACAGATAAAGTCATCCACATAGGTCAGGACATAGCTCCACCCACCAGTAGAATCCCTCCTGAAATACAGAGCAGGTTCAGCTTTGCACATGGTAAAACCGTGGGCAACCAAAACCTGCTTTACATCTTTGCTCCAAGCCCTGGGTGCCTGCTTCAAACCATAAAGAGATTTAATCAGCTTGCACACAAGGGGAACATTGTCAGGACCAAGTTCATGAAAGCCCTCAGGCTGGTAACAGAACAGGTCCAGACCAGGTTCCAGCTTGGCATTCAAGAATGCATTCTTGATGTCCAGCTGCCTCACAAACATTTTTCTATGAGTGATGGCAGCAAGGAGCACACGAAGACCTGCTTTAGAGGAGACGGGGGCATATACATCATGGTAGTCCAGCCCAGGACGTTTGCAGAAAACCACGAACTACAAAACGAGCTTTAAACGCAAAGAACCATCAGCCCCATGTTTCTTGACAAATAACCATCTGCCAGATAGAATCCTCTGCCTAGGAGGCTGTGGAGTGAGGACCCAAGTGCCATGAGCATGGAGGGAGGCCATCTCATCCTTCATAGCCTGCAGCCAGAGATCTCTGTCAGGGTTGGTAGGTAACATTGCAGCTTTATAAGAGAGTTCAGTAGAGGTAGAAATAAAAGCCCCCACGTACAAGCAGTGTACTTGTACATGGGCAGCGGGGATATCAGCAGTATCAGCAGTAACCGGTAATAAAGCCCCCAGCGCAGCACTCATGCGTGGTTGAACAAGGCCGGCCTCCTTTGCCTCTAAATCGTCGAAGCCTGGGTACACTGGAACACCCCAGCCATACGCAGTATCTGACCCGGACCAGTGTTCGAGGTCATCACTCACATCATCTGTGACGGCCACATCGTCTCAATGCCTGGTCCGGTATAACCACCAGGTATAGCAGGGGGTGAAGTGATCAACAACTCCCGCGAGCTATCCGAATAGGTGGACGGGGGGTGGCGACTAGTGGGCAGTGGACCTGTACTAGGTTCCACTATGACCCGAGGCTGTCCTAATCCTACGACTTCACCGACGAAACGTGGCGCAGAGGAAGGCCCGGCGACCCCCTGAGATTCGAATAAATTAGAGCTTGAAGGAACATCAGACTCCCCCTGGCCCAATGCCGCCGCACGCGATACAGCACCATCATTACCTGGCCTGGGACGCATCGTCATCCCATGACCAGTAAAGCGGTCAACAATCGGGGTTGGTAAAGGGCCCAGGACATTGTCAGTAGTATCAAGCCCTTTACCGATGATAGCGGCAGGGGTGCGAGAAAAATACTGAGATCCATCATAGGGGAAAGAGCCCAGGGATACAGTTATAGCTAAACTGTTCATAGAAGAGCACATCACGACTCTCTACCACCTGGCGCAACTTCGGAACCCAAACAAAATAACCCTTACTCACCAGAGAATACCCAACCAGTCTACCAGATAACGCCCTTTCGTCAAGCTTATTGCGCTTCTTCCCATTCACTAAGGTAACATAGCATGGGCACCCGAACACGCGCAAATAACGATACAGCAGGTAGAACCCCAAAGAACAACTCATAAGGAGTCTTGTCACCCTGATTAGGCAGCCGGTTGCGTAGGTAACACGCGGCGAGGAAGGCATAGGGCCAGAAGGACTTAGTGAGCTTAGACTCCAAGTGAATGCTCCTAGCTACGTTCTGAAGGACCCCATTGTACCGTTCCACAGTCGCATTCTGCTGAGCAGTGTAAGCCATGGACAATTCATGCACAGCACCAACCGATTCTAACCAATCCTCGAACCACTTCACTATAAATTCCTTAGCCCTGTCAGACCTAAGACACTTGAAACAAATCCATGCAGCTGAGTCATCCATCTGAGGATGGTAGTTTGAAACTGCTAAGGGAGCTTCATCCCTGGTTCTCAAGCACAAGACCTCAGCATAGCCAGAGTATTGGTCAGTGAGACACAGACCATCAACTCCCCCGCAGCCCCTAATATTAAATGGCCCCATGATGTCCAAGTGAAGGCGTTGTAATGGGGCACGGATCCTAGTTTTGCTTTCTTTAGGAAAGGATACGTTTTCCCTTTGCCTTCTGACAAGCATCACATGGATCTAGACAGTCTTTGCACCTGTTGGAGAGTGGGGGGTAAGTTCTGACCAAACCCTTCCTTACAAGGTTGCATGGCATCATAGCCAGGGTGCTCCAGCCGCCTATGCCACAACCATTCAGAGTGGTAGGATCACAACTCACCATCCTCATCAAACATCAAGAGCAAAAGCTGGATAATTTTCAGCACCATACAAACGGCCACGAGGGGTGTGACAAGGCCTACATGCAAACTTGTACACACCATCACTGGAGGCAGGGAAAGACCACAGAACAGAAAAGCCCTGTGTGGCAGTACAACTAAGACTATCAAAAGAAATCTTGCAGTTGTGAGCATGGGCAACAGCATTTATGACATGAGGTTCACGGACAGTGTGATGTAGAGAACATTGGTTAAAGTGATTGGTTTGGTAACCAATCACTACATAACCAATAGAACCCTGACCCACAGACCGTTGAACCAACCATCACCAAATTTAACGCTGGCCCGTCTCAGAAGCATGAAACACAGTGAACAAAGACATCACCTGTGATTGACATCCCAGCTCCAGAATCAACATGCCAGACACCCTCAGACAGGCTCGGGCGGCAGACATTTGAAAATTTCGCATTGCAAGAGAAAAGGACAGCGTACCTCCTATTTCTTGTCCAAAGCATACCATCAATCTGAGCCTGCAAGAGCCAGCTGCCGCGGAGTAAGCACCACCTGGAAGGGCCAAGGCCATGGGCACCGGATTGGTAACCGGTGCACCAGGCTTGTGTCTTACGCAGGTGCGGATGCTTCGTGAAACAACGCTCCTCCAGTGGGTCTTCTGCTGAGGCATGGGCCCCAAGTGCAATCCAGACGTCGCTTGTTGGAACCAAACCCTGAGAACCAGATCCCTGCCCACGCTGAAACGCAGCATTGGCAGGAACCTGGGAGCGTCCCGGGACCAACCAGGATGCCTGAGTCGGACCTTGTGAGAGCAATGTTCAAAAATGTCGAGAGACCGATTATGCCTCCAGACAAGACCAGTAATCTACAGTCTGTCTGTTAGCCAACATCATACCGTACTGGATCCGCAGCGATTCAAATCGGATCAAACGGATCCCATTCACAATGGTTTCCATGGCGTGGCGCTGAGTGACAGGATGTCCAGCACTGCGGAGGGTCAGTGCACAGACTGCGAACCATGCGAAAGAAATCATCGACACGGTCAGAAGGGCCCATGTGCGCATTATGAAGTTCGATACGCATGAGAGGGACTCTAGAGGCAAGGGCATCAGACTGCGTCTTCCGGATATCCAAAAGGATATCCCGAGGGGTGGCAAAGTCCTGGTATACCTTGACCATATCGTCCTCCATGTTCGCGAGCATCATAGTTAAACACATGAACTCCTGACGTTCGAGAGGCAGTGCACTGAACCCCAACAGTGCAGGATCAAACCGAGACTCACCATGAATGAGGGTATTAGACCCAGCTCCAATCGCAGAAGGGACAGGAGCCAAGGACCTACGAATATCCATGAAATACTCCGCAGCAAGACCAGCGTCAAGAGCGCGCTGGTCGTCTATGTTCCTAATCACAGGAATGGACCTCGCAACACTCATAAGCAGCTCGAAATCTGGGCTAACAGGACACAGAGGGACAGGCACTCGCACAAACTGATAACCAAGCTTCTCGTGATCACTACGCCTCGTACCACCAAAGGAAACACCATGATCTGGGGGATACAGAATCCCAGAAGTGACTGGACCAAGAAAAGAACGACACCTGGTACCAAGCTCAGAGAAAGCCATCACTCGGCGATGCCTCAGCTTCACACTAACATTTGCCATTGTAGCCTGCATATCCATCCGACCGTACAAAGAGCGGTTCAAGGACTCACCATCCCGTCGATCCTGGTTGATCAGGCGGTAGTCCCGCAAGTTCAAAGTCGGAGGAGATCCACCAGTGAGCAGATGCTCCCAAGATTCGCATGACCGCGTATATAGCATAGGAGGAGGGCCAGGGGCAGGAGGCAGCTCCACCGGCGGAGGCGGAGGGGGTTCCAGGGAGGCACAGCAGCAGAGGTGCGTGCAGAGGAAACAGCAGCCTCGCGAGAGCGAGTGTGGTAGCCAGGGAGGCCACGCTCCATGGGGGCAGATGCAGAGGAAAAAGAAGCAAAGCCCTTCAAGAAAGTGGGCTTAGCCACCTCCGGGTAAGCCGGGGGAACAGGCTCAAAGGGAGGCGCCGACGAAGGATGAGGCTGATACACAGGCGAAAGCTCTCGATTAGGCATCTGCTGATCAGCAGGCTCATACACCGGTGAAACAGCGGAAGTCTCAAAGACACGAGTGGCAGCAGCAGATGGGGTCACGCCACCGAAGTCAGCACTCGTAGCACTCTTCAAGTCCTCCTCATCATCAGTAGTAGTAGAGTAGTCTTCATCATAATTGAAGGGGACGCAATGAGGCTGCGGGTCTGATGCACAACGGATGATTTGTGTCTGTACACAACACAGCTTCATCAGGACATCCTCAACATCAGAGGACAGGCGTCGAACATTGAGAGAAGGAACCGTAAAGTTGGAGGATTGATCGGGGGGGGTTACTTCCTTGATGGCGGAAGGACCCTCCTCTCCGGCAGCAGAGGCCGCTGGCGCGCAGTCGTCTAGCCAATCTAGAGGAACCTTCACCCCCGTTGGGAGGATTCGGTCGCATCCATTGCTCACAATGACACTGCGGATCCCACGAGCCCATGAAACACCATTAAGTTTGGTAAGTTTCACAAAGCCGGCAGGAGGCCCTCGCGGAAGTTGCATTATCAAAGCAGTGGTAGTGATGAGGAGCCCAATGACCTATCAGCTTGAAATCACTCCGGTAGAGTGGACAGTAGATTAAAGCAGCGGAACAGACGCACCAATCTATACACGGAGACAAGGATAACGTTACAGACACAGGAGACCCATAAAGGGGCACCTGTGGTGAAAGGAGGCGGTAGACAGGAACCTAACAGGGTACAGATCAGACCGGAGACGTAGGTGACAGGAAGCTGCCACTGAGTCATCTCAAGATGACTCAGTCCCACGGGAAGCTGGCTCAGGAGAGCCGATAGTTCTAAGGGAGTACATAAGTAGTCACCAAGTCATAAAACGCGTGAGAGCACCGCTATACATGCTGATAGTGACTCATCCTTTGCTGATGATGGGTCTGACAGGAGATCTCAGACTGGCTTTGCTGTCCTGGCTGGAGGGTGCATAGTGAACTGGATGAGCAAGAGGCAGCCTACAGTTGCCATTAGCTCTTGTGAGGCTGAGTATCAGGCCCTGTCTCAGGCTGCCAGGGAGGTGCAATGGTTGAAGAAGTTGAGGGTGGATCTGGGTCTGCCTTGTGATTTGGTTACCATTCAGGGTGACAACATAGGGTCTCTGAGATGGGCCAATGACTGGCAGCTCCTCCCTCGCAGCAAGCACATTGATGTTATTCATCACTACATCAAGGAGCTGGTGGAGGACGGTTCACTAGATGTTGCCTATGTTAACACCAAGGACAACTGTGCTGACCCCTTCACCAAGCCCCTTGATCCTGCTGTGTTCTGGAGGTTTATGCGGATGCTTGGGATGACCGCTTCTTCTTAGGATTTTTTTTTTTTTTGTTACATCGGTTTCTTTGGTTATCATTGTATGGCATTAGGTTCCTATTCCCGGATCGGGTTTTCTATACCGTTGTTACCCATCTTTGATATTCGGTTTTCATCCTTTTCTAACTTGGCAAATTTTGGTTTTTGCCGTGTTTCATTCCTTCCTATAAACCTTTGGGTTTCCATTTGAAGTTCTCTCGAATTTTCGGAGTTCTTTGATTTTTTTTTTTTTTTCAATCTGTTACATATAGTTCTATGTCACCAGTGCCATAGGTGGAGAAGTAGTATTGTATGTCACCTGTGTCATAGGTGGAGTGTCAGCATGAATTGCGGTGCTCTCACGCGTTTTATGACTTGGTGACTACTTATGTACTTCCTTAGAACTATCGGTCCTGACAGTACTATGTCAGCTTACTGTTGACTGCGTCATCGGTTCTTCTGACACGCGCTGTCTAACCTGTACCCTGATCAGGTTCCAGGCTACCGCCCCCCCCCTTTCCTCCGCTGGTGTCCCTTTATGGTTCCACTATCTTTTGTAATATTTATTCTCGTCTCCGCATTTATAGATTGGCGTGCTGCACACACTAAGTCCACTCTCCGGAGTGTTATCCAAGCTGATAGCAACCAAACACACGCAACAACGACACATCAGGTACGACCCCAAAAAACAGCTCGTAGGGAGTCTTGTCTCCCTGATTGGGCAGCCGATTACGAAGGTAACAAGCAGCTAGGAAGGCATAGGGCCAGAAAGACTTAGCTAGTTTAGACTCCAGGTGGATGCTTCTAGCTACAGACTGCAAGACCCCATTGTACCTCTCCACAGTCGCATTCTGCTGTGCAGTGTATGCCAACGATAACTCATGCACTGCCCCAACCGATATCAGCCAATCCTCGAACCACTTAACAATAAACTCCTTAGCCCTGTCAGATCTCAGACACTTAAAGGCAAACCCATGCAGCTGATTCATCCATCTGAGGATGATAGTTTGGACTGCTAAGGGAGCTTCATCCTTGGTCCTCAAGCACAATACCTCAGCATAGCCAGAGTATTGGTCTGTGAGGCACAAAATATAAAACTCCCCACGCAGGCCCCTAATATGAAACCGGTCCCATGATGTCTAAGTGAAGGCGTTGGAGAGGTGCACGGATCTTAGTGGTGCTTTCTTTAGGAAAAGGGAGACGTTTGCCCTTAGCCTTCTGACAAGCATCACATGGGATCTTAGCCAGCTTCTGCACCTGACTGAGAGAGAGGGGTAAGTTCTTAACCATACCTTTCCTGACAAGTCTGCGCATGGCATCATAGCCGGGGTGACCCAACCGCCTATGCCACAGCCATGCAGGAGTGGTAGGGATAACAACTCCACCGTCCTCATCAACATCAAGTGCAAAAGCTGGATAATTTTCAGCAACCCTCAAACAGCCACGGGTGGTGCCACAAGGCCTACATGCAAACTTGTAAACACCATCACTGGAGGCAGGGAAAGACCAGAGAACAGTAGAGCCCTGAGTGGCAGTGCAACTAAGACTATCAAAAGAAACCTGGCAGTGGTGAGAATGAGCCACAGCATTTACTGACAGGAGGTTCACCGGACAGTGAGGTATGTAGAGAACATCAGTTAGAGTGATCGATGTTGGTAACCAATCACTACATAACACAATGGATCCCATACCCTCTGACCGTTGAACCACCCCATCACCAAATCGAACTGCAGGACAATTTGCAGAAGCCTCATACACAGTGAACAAAGACTTATCACCTGTGATGGACATTCCAGCTCCAGAGTCCACATGCCAGACACCCTCAGATAGGCTCGGGCTACACACATTAGAGAACTTCGCTGTGCAAGAGAATAGGACAGAGCGTACCTCCTAGTTCTTGGACATGGCATACCCGTCAATCTGAGCCTGCAAGGAGGACATCTGCTTACGAGTCAGCGAACCTGGAAGGGCCAAGGCAATGGGCACGGGTTCACTGCCCGGTGCACCAGCCTTGGTCTTTCGCAGGTGCGGATGCTTCGTCCAGCAGCGTTCCTCCGAGTGGGTCGTTTTGGAAGGACAGGGGCCCCAAGTGCAATCCAGGCGTCTCTTGACAGCCCCGGAACCCTGAGCACCAGGCCCCAGGCCACGCTGGAAAGCAGCATGGGCAGGGACATGGGGAGGGTCGCGGGACCAAGCAGGATGCCTGGGATCCGACTTGGGAGCGACACATTCAAGAAACCTAACGACCTATATGCTGCAAGACAGGTCCAGTAATCAACAGGCAGGTTCTGATACAGCAACGTAGCAAACTGGAGCCGCAGAGAGTCGAAGCGAGTGTGAGTGATACCCTGAACAATAGTGGTCATGGCATGACGCTGAATCTGTGGATACCCAGCACTGCGGAGGTCAGTGCACAAACCGCGGACTTTGCGAAAGAAATCATCCACACGCTCAGAAGGGTCCATGGACGCACGTTGAAGCTCGACGAGCATGAGAGGGACACGAGCGGCAAGGGCATCAGACTGCTGCCTCCGAATATGCAAAAAGATATCCCGAGGAGTGGCAAAGTCCTGATACACCTTGACCATCGATTCCGTCATGTTCGCAAGCATCATGGTGAGACACATGAACTCCTGACGGTCCAGGGGCAGAGCACTAAAACCCAGCAGTGCAGGATCTACACGAGACTCACCATGAGAGGCCGAAGTTCCAGCAGCAGGAGCAGGGGTGAGAGCTGCCAAAGACCTACGAACAGCCAGAAAATACTCAGCCGCAAGACCAGCGTCATACGCGCGCTGGTCATCTATGTTCCTAACCTCAGGCAGGGACCGCGCAAAACTCACTACCAGCTCGAAATCAGGCTCTACAGGACAGAGAGGACGGGGAACCTTCAACCACTGGTAACCCTTCAGATCATTGTTCCTACGCCCCACACCACCAAACGTAACCCCATTAGCAGGCGGATATCTAATCCCCTCCGGAACAGGCCCTAGAAAGGACCGGCACTTGAGACCTAGCTCAGTGAATGCCATCACACGTCGAACACGACCCTTGAGATCAACATTGGCCTGAGTGGCCTGATAATCCAGCCTACCGTACAAGATGCCATCCAGAGATCCAAGCTCGGATTGAGCTCGGCGGACAAGACGGAAGTCCCGCAGCAGTAGCACAGGAGGAGGTCCACCAGAGAGCAGATGCTCCCAAGAATCGCGAGACCGCGAAGTCAAGACTGGAGGGGGCGGGTGGGGGCCCTGGAGGGGGCAGATCCACAGGCGGGGGAGGAGGGGGCTCCATTGAGGTGCCAGCAGCAGATGTGCGGGAAGCCGTGGCAGCAGCTTCTCGAGCACGAGTGTTGTAGCCAGAAAGACCCCGCTCCAGAGGATTGGTGGTGGTGAAGGACGCAGAGCGTTGCAGCAAAGACGGCTTGGCCACCTCCGGGTGGACCGGTGGAAGTGGCACAAGCAGAGGTGCATGCAGAGGCGCTGGCGTAGGTGCAGGAGTAGGCAGAGGCGCCGACGGAATAGCAGGCTCATACACTGGCGAAACAGGAGAAGTCTCAAAGACTCGAGTAGCAGTAGTCGGAGTCGCTCCACCGAAGTCGCCACTCTTAGCACTCTGCAAATCCTCAGAGTCTGAACGGTTGGCATCACAGTAGTCCCTGAAGTCCTGCTCATCTTCAGTCAGGTAATCGTCAGACTGGCAGCCACCCCAGAACTGGGCATTCGGCGGCACAGGACCCGAAGAATACTTGATGGACTGTGTTTGGACACAGCAAAGATTCATTAGAACGTCCTCAACCTCAGCAGAGAGGCGTTGGACAGAAGGAGAAGGAGTCGGAAAGATGGAGGTATGACTGGGGGGTGGCTTCCACGATGGCGGAAGGAGACTCCTCTCCGGCAGCAGAGGCCGCTGGCGCGCAAGCATCAAGCCAATCAGTAGGTACCCTAAACTCCGGATCGAGGATAAGGTCGCAGCCATTGCTAATAATGACGCTGCGCATGCCGCGCGACCAAGAAAGCCCATTTTGTTCATTGAGTTTCTCAAAGCCGGCAGCAGGCCCTCGCGGAAGTTGCATTGAATAGCAGTGCCCGGCTTAAGATTCCTGGCTTAGGTTCTAGTCAGGTTACAGGCATCCGCCTCTCCCACCGCTGGTGTCCTTTGGCGTCCGCCTGTGCTTGTAACGTTATTCTCGTCTCCGTGTATAGATTGGCGCGTCTGTTCCGCTGCTTTCATCTCTGTCCACTCCACGGAGTGTATTAAAGCTGATAGGTTATCGGGCTCCTCATGGTACCACTGCTTTGCAATGCATCTTATGCGTCGTCCTCTACTTGGCTTCAACGAGCTTCATTCTGGAAGTTCCGAAGTCCTGACATGACGACAAATTGGCTAGACGATTGCGCGCCAGCGGCCTTTGCTGCCGGAGAGGAGGATCCTTCCGCCATCGTGGAAGTAACCCCCCCCAATCATTCCTCCATCTCCCCTTCTTTTTCCTCCCCTGCCGTCTGTCGCCTCCTCCCGTCTGTCGTAGATGACTGTGACGTGCAGACTCAAGTCGGCGACTAGCCTGGACATCGGTGGAGGTTCCCCGTCTTCGTCTGCTCGCGTCCTTGACGTCGCTATCATTTCTCCGGTGTTTGCGGCTCTGCCTGCATACCGGAGGTTGCCAAGCCGACCAAGCTCCCTGCTGATGTCTACGTCGTCTGTGCCCCCTTTGCTCTGCCCTGCCGACGGTCGGCTACTGGCATGAGCTTGCGCTCTAGTGGCTCTGTGCTACCTTTTGGAGAATTTTTTCGATCAAGCTGGCGGATCGCCTGCACTGCCGTAGGGTTCGCCAGAGGAGAACGACCTACGCGTCTGGACCTGGAGATTCTGGAGGTGGTAGGAAGCAGGGGGGTATGGTCAGCACCACTACGGGTGCTGCTCCCTCTACCCCCCAACCGGGTGAGTCGAGCGATAGAGGGGGGGACTTGGGATTGACTGATCATCGACGGCGGGATATTAGGACCTTTACATGCCTCGGCTCTGCTCTTCGCATCCTAGCGATAAATTTTCGAATTCTGCCCTTGCGATTTGCGATTTTCTGCCATTGGTGCGATTTTCTGCACCAGGTGCGACTTGCTGCACTTTCATCCTCGTCTCCTTTTTCCCATACCTCAAATCTCGACTTCGCCCTAACGCTTCCCCACCTTCTGTGATCCCAGGTCTCGCAGCGCCGGACTTCGCTCATGCTACAGGCCGAAGTGGACGCCGTCTTGGCCCTAGTCCAGCGGCCGTGGAGGTTCTTTGGCATGATATCTTGGTGGATTTTTTTTTTCTCTCTTAGGATCCTTGGGACCCCTGGGTGCGTTCCGTGGTTCGACAGAGGTTGCGTTCTTTGTCTTCCCGTGCCCCTGGTCCTTCCCCTGGGTGCCCTCCTTAGGTGTATGCCTTAGCTACATGGGTTTTGTGCTCAAGTGTTTGAGTTCTGATAGGGCTTAGGATTTTTTAGTTAAGTGGTATCGAGTAATGGTTGAAATCGGTTGGTGCTGTGCATGAATTATTGATGGTATACACTGCTCAGCAGAACGCGACTGTGGAGAGGTACAATGGGGTCTTGCAGAACATAGCTAGGAGTATCCACTTGGAGTCTAGGCTAGCTAAGTCTTTCTGGCCCTATGCCTTCCTCAGTGCTTGTTACCTACGTAACCGGCTGCCCAATCAGGGTGACAAGACTCTATACGAGTTGTTCTTTGGGGTTCTACCTGATGTGTCGTTGTTACGAGTGTATAGTTGCCATTGCTCGTTTGAAGTAAATGGGATATTGCGTAACAAGCTAGTCGAAAGGGCGTTATTTGGTAGACTGGTTGGGCATTCCCTGGTGAGTAAGGTTTATTATATTGGGGTTTCCGATGTTGCGCCAGGTAGTAGAGAGTAGTGATGTACTCTCTATATCCAGTTAAGTCTAGACTGTCTTCCTGGGCTCTCCCATTAGTATGGGTCCCCGTGCCCGCTTGCATCCCTCCTGTCATCAAACGGTGATATGTTACGTGTCGCCGGTTATTCCCTACGCCCTTTAGCAACCCCAATTGTTGATGGCTGTCCTGGGTGGGGTGTATCCAGATTGCATCCCAGGTCAGGGACTGATCATGCTGTATTGTGTGTGAAGTTTTAGGGCGGGTGGGAGTTGTATTTCCGAATTTTAATTTAGCCGAATCTCAGGGGGTCGCCAGGCCCTCCTCTGCGCCACATTCCGTCGGCGAAGCTCTAGGATTAGGACAGCCTCAGGTCATAGTGGTGCCTGATATAGGTCCACTGTCTAATAGTCGCCACCCCCCGTCCACCTGTTCGGATGGCTTCAGGCGTTGTTGATCCCTTCGCCTCCTGTCGTCCCTGGTGGTTTATACCGGACAAGGCATTGCGATGATTTAGCCGTCACGTGGAGTGAGTGATGATCTTGAACACTAGTCTGGCTCTAATACTGCGTATGGCTGGGGTGTTACAGTCAACCCAGGATTCATTGATTTAGAGGCAAAGAATGCCGACCCTGCAGGCAGTGCTCAGCCTGTCCTGGGGGTTGTACTACCTGCTAGCCCCCTTGGGGCTGTCAAATTGATGGTGCTGATGGTTCTCAGACGTAGGTTAACATGGCCCTATGTGTGGGTGCCTATTCCTCAGCACCTCCTAGACTGACTTATAGGGTAGTCTAGATTGGTGGAGCGTTACGATGCTTTGTTTAGGCAGCTTCCTTTCGGCTGTCTTTCTTGGTTTTGGTGGAAGGTGGTAATTAATTCAGACCACCGTTATAGCGTCTTGATGGTTTCTGACTCTTAGTTCCATAGGCAGATGGTTCAATCGGTGGAGCTCATCATAGATTAGCTATTTCTTTTTACTCCACACTGTTTTTAGATCACCAGCCCCTCAAGTGATTAGAACTTTTTGTGGAGTGTAGTAGTTGTTTCCCTTCGGATTTTACTGTAATTTGGTGGGCTGGGTCCAGGGTTGTCCAAACGGACCCCAGGAGTTGCTTCCTGGGACGCACCCAAATGGGTAGGTTGCGTCCAGGGACGCAGCCAATTTCGTAGGTTGCGTCCTGGGACGCAGTAAAGTTTGAAGGTTGCGTCCCAAAAATTCCGCTTGATGCGTCCCACTGCGTCCCACTGCGTCTCAATTTTTCTCCATGCTTGATGCGTCCCACTGCGGCCCACTGCGTCTCAATTTTTCTCCATGCTTGATGCGTCCCACTGCGGCCCACTGCGTCTCAATTTTTCTCCATGCTTGATGCGTCCCAGCAGCAGCAGCAGCAGCAGCGGGCTTGGCAACAAAAAAATTATCCAGCCTTCGCTGCTTGGTCGGAGCATTGGGCGTGCTGCGAGATTGCATTTTGACGGTTCGAATATTTTTGGAGAGATCGACCAGAATAAATCGATCACATCAAAAAATTCTGTAGACTAGGGTGCTGTTTGAACCCCGCTCATCCACCCAGGGCCTGGGGGCATGTGGGGGATTTGTAGGTTCGAGTCCATTCACATTATGTGGCTGAGAGAGTCCTTTGCGTCCTGCACCACCCACTGAGACACTCTCGAGTCGGACGCATCAGACGCACTGGGGCGCATTGGGACGCATGAGAACGCAGGGTAATGAAGTGAGACGCAACCAACTTCCAAAACCTGCGTCCCGGACGCAACCAATCTATGAGGCTGCGTCCTGGACGCAACCGACCCTGCCAATGTTGCGTCCTGGGACGCAACGGCCCTCCCCATGTTGCGTCCTGGGACGCAAGGACGTGCGTCTTGGACTACCCTGGCTGGGTCATCTTGCAGTTGTACTTGCAGATGTACTTGCAGTTGTACTTGCAGATGTACCGCCGCTCACCTCTTTCTTGTTCTTCCGAGTGTATTTCAAGCGCCCTTTCATTCCTTCCTTTGCAGTAAATTCTTTGAAGTCCTTTTTTCTGCGTTTCCTATTTTTTCAAGTGGACAATAAGTTTTATGTACTATGGTTGTACATCTTACCTTCTATTGATCATTGAACTGTGTTTCCTTTGTTGGTTACAAGTTTCTTGAAATTTTAACTTCGCATCCTTTGGATTTTTTCAGTTGCTGCAGGTTTGGTTAGCTTGTGGTTAGGCGCTTGGTTTGTCTTGAGTGCACAAGTTCTTTGCGGTGCGATACCCACCTCCTAGAATGTTTTAGTTAGTGCCGTAGCTGGGGATTTATGATAATTAACTTTCATACATTTTCTTACTACCATCTTTGAGTAAGAAACCAGTTCATCATGGTTTTTTCATCCTAATTTAGTCATGAATTCTATGCTAAGAATAGTTTTAAGGTAGTGGATTTTTCCATCGACTTTCTTTTTCCATAGTAGACTTTAGTGTCCCCTTGTCTGCGTCCTCTTGTCTGCGTCCTTTAGGCTTTGATTCTCTCGTGTGCTGCTCTCACACGATTTTTCAGTCTTCTCTTTAGGTTAAGTTCTCGGTTCTTTCAGTCACCGTTGTTCCCCTTCCTTTGGTATTAGGATTGATTTCTGTTTGGCCTCCCTGTGATTTTCTGGTTTGGTGCCTACTATTCTGGATGAATAGTATTTTTGCGCTTACCATAGATAGTTACATTTCCATTTTTGGTCTCAGCTCAGCTCGGTATGACCCAAGTTTTTTGCTGCTACATTTTCGGAGTACTACAGTGTTTTTTGGTTCATCCTTTCTCATCCTTTTATTTTAGACAAGGCTTTCTTCTGGTTTCCTGTTTTTCCGCCGTTCCTTAATAATTTTTGTTTGCTACCAGTTTATGGTTCTATGTCCCCAGTGCCATAGGTGGAGTACTAGTATTGTATGTCACCTGCGTCATAGGTGGAGTATCAGCATGAATAGCGGTGCTCTCACTTGTTTTATGTCTTGGTGACTCCTTGTGTACTCCCTTAGAACTATCGGTCCTGACAGTACTGTGACAGCTTCCTGTTGGCTGCGTCACCGGTCTCTCACTGACACGCTCTGTATTGCCTGTGCCCGGCTTAAGATTCCTGGCTTAGGTTCTAGTCAGGTTACAGGCATCCGCCTCTCCCACCGCTGGTGTCCTTTGGCGTCCGCCTGTGCTTGTAACGTTATTCTCGTCTCCGTGTATAGATTGGCGCGTCTGTTCCGCTGCTTTCATCTCTGTCCACTCCACGGAGTGTATTAAAGCTGATAGATGGGTGTAAGGGTGGGTGAATGCGTGGGTCTACGGGCCAGTATGGGTGGTATGGATGGGTATGGGTAGGTAGGTGTGGGTGGGTGAATGGGTTAGTACCTTGACTACCGTATCATAAAACCCCTGCTTAGGAATTCCAAGGATGCCGTTGTTTAAGCCATAATTTATAAAGAGTAAATGACCCAGAATCCTCATATAATTTCAAGTCGTGCCTCCTCCGTGCCTCTAGTTTCTATTTCAATAGGGGGTTGGAAATTAGTCGGGACCCCTCTCAGTCTGGGCGGGACCAGGTGAGGGGGGGGCCGCCCGCTGCCCCTGGTCGGGCCCCTGGCCCAGGCCCCTGGCCCCCCAGCAGGCGCGCCTGGTCCATATTTCTGTTTTCTCCTGGGCTGCGAGTTGCGACTATAGATGAGATCCGCATTCTATCAGTGGCTCGCACTCTAATCTAAAACGGCATTCATTCCTCCCCGTTGGATAAGGCGCGTTTCGCCAGTCAATCAGCAACTACTCGAATAGTTGTACCTTGGCTCTATTATTCGCATTCTTTCTCCCAATCCATCTACCAGTATTTCTTCGATCTTTCCCCTCACCTTGTTCCCTAATAAATCTTGGTCAGCTGGGGTCGGTTTCGGTACTCCTGGTATGCTCTAGCTTCTGGCCCGAGCAGCGGCTCAAACACAACTGCTCATAGCGCTACTGAGAATATGCAGCTCAACTCAGGGCAGGCGGGGAAGCAGGTGAGCAGTTAGTTTAGTTTAGTTTAGTTTAGTTCAGGTTAGTTTTGATTACCTGTTCAATCAGCCTTCGGGCTGCTCACCGTCTGCGGGCAGAGTTAGCATAGGCAGCGAACACGCTGATAAACCACGTTCTTGTGTACATTATGCAATCAGAAAGGTTTAGTAAGTCAGCACGACATCAGCGTGGAGGCACCCTACCCCCTTATCTGCCGTACCACATGTTTGCAGCTGCCTAGGCATCGCCCCTCAGTCTTGCACGCTCATGCTGCAGCCTCTTGTTCGACCCTTACCGTAGGACGAGCATTGGCTACTGCGCTTGTGTCTGCGATGACAGAAAATCTGACATTGAGCGTTATATTGCTTCTTTGCTTTCCTGCTTGTACCCTTTGATTGTACGTTGGTAGATTGGTTTTCGGATGCTGCGGGGCGGGATGTCCTGGGTCAATAATTGCCCAAGTATGACAACGGGATGATGGCGACACCTAGCATCGACCACCTCCTTTGCCCCCGCACCTTCTTGCCCTATATCAATGCTGTCTCTTCCTCACACTCCACTAGCCCCCCTCGTCGTCATGGCTGAACTGCGTGCGACTGTCCATGATTGGATATGGGCCTACCGATAATGCTCAAAGCCTACATTGGTTCCTATGCCTTTATCTATGTCCCACCGGATGCAGGTTATAAACTTAGGGGAGCACTTAAAGTTCCTGGAGCTGTCTGCCTCACCTGTGTGGATATATGACAGCGTTGCGTGTTGTAACATATGGGGCAACCGGTAAGGAACATGGGAGCACCCGCTGCTGCTGCTGCTGCTTTCTGGCTCTCAATGCCATTTTATTTATTAGCGTCATGAGAGACAGAGAAGTTGTTCGATGCAGCATCTGCCCACAGCATAACTGGGGGAGCTATTGCGCACCCCCGCTGCTGAAAATGGCGCCGAAAGCTCATTTGGATGTAGATTCGTGTTTTGTTTGTTTCGCCGCGAGGGTCTACGCACGAATATCTGGAATAGCAGCCAGAAGTCCTGAGGAGGAGACAGATGTAGATTGGGGCAGTGGTCTCATCACTGTGACTTCTGGAGGCTGGGCTGAAAATCAGCCATCATATGCTCCGTTTGAGAAGCTGCCAGTGGTTAAATTGCAGCAGCCCTGGGGCAGCTCTGCGACAACAACACTTTAAACCGCAAACGCATTTGGGATCGGTCCAGTCCAAAATGTCAGTCCTATTTAGATTCCAGAAGGGTCTCAAGATAATATCAACATCATCATTAGTGTCGCAGCGAGAACTGCAAGTCGAAGAATATCGACGATATCAGCCCGAGCACCTTTGGTATCCAGCATTGGCTTCCTTCTTTGCGAGTGGGAAATGAATTTATAACTCCGCGGATGTGCAAGGGTTCAGGGACCCTTTCTAGTGTTGCGAGAACCAGGCCAGCCTCCTGATTCATGCATCCACGTATTCGTGCTTCGAATGGCTGATTGTAGTGTTTGAACGATCGCGCTTGGTGTATCGCCTACTGGGCCTGATCCTGCATATCATGTAGCCAGGCTGCTGCTTTTACCTATCTGTGTATTGGGTTGTGATGGGTATGGTGCTGGCTCTAATATGGAGGTGTGTTGGCTTGGTTAGATGTATGGTGTTGGCTTGGATTGGCATAGGGTTGGTTTGATGGTGATTCAGGGAAGGGTTGGCTTGATGTTTGGTTCTCAGCCAATTTATGGCTCTGGGTAGATTTGGATTGGTATTGGGATGCCCGTAGGCGCTGACATTTGTGATAGGAACTGAGAAAATTGCCGAAAAGTTGGTTAACTAGCCGAAATCGCAGACAAGTGACGAAATTGGTCGAAAAAACGGTTGAGACGGTCGAACATCACAGAGAAACGGTCGGCGAGTGAGATTGTTAGTTATATTGCCTCTTAGAACAGTTGAACATAAAGCCGGAGATGGTCTAACAGTCGGTTGGAATGGTCAGGAAGTCAGTTGCCGTTCGGGATTTAGTCCTCAGCTCGGGAACTAGAAAATGTCAGAAAACGGTTGACAAATGCCTACCTGGATCTTGGGTAGGCTTTTTGAGGGGAGTGTAATTAGTGACCAGGCATCCCCTTCCGGATTGCAACATGGCAGGACATGGCTGCCCTTGCCTAGGTTCTGCGAACTGCTTGCCCGCCTGTCTTCGCTCAGTTCAACTTACTAACCCTTGGGCCGACCACCGCAGGGGCCCTTAGGGCACCCTACTATTTGGTGTTATGATGGATGTGGTGTTGGGATGGGTTGGGTGAGGTTGAATGTATTTTGGGGTTGGGCTAGGCTGGGCTGGGCTCAAAGCTTTTAAGTATTTATTTATACTTAGTTCACTGCTTGAGCGCTGTTCCCGCCATCCTTTGTTAACAGCGCGGAATTTATTGCTGTTTCGCCTGGATGCTTAACATTTTTTTATAACTTGGTTGACTGCTTGACCGCTGTTACCGCCTGCCTTTGTTAACAGTGCGGCATTTATAGCTGTTTCGCCTGGATGCTTAGCAACATTTATTTTATTGATCTATTTATGTACTCATACTTGGTTGACTGCTTGACCGCTGCTACCGCCATCCTTTTATACAGCGCGGCAATTATAGCTGTTTCGCCTGGATGCTTAACAGCATGAATTTTATTTGCTTATTTATTTATACTTGGTTGACTGATTTATCGCTGTTACCAACATCCTTTGTTAACAGCACATTATTTAAAGCTGTTTTGCCTGGATGCTTAGCAACATTTATTTCATTCATTTATACTTGGTTCACTGCTTAATAGCTGTTACTGCCATCCTTAGTTTACAGTGCGGCATTGGAGCTGTTTTGCCTGGATGCTTAGCAACATTTATTTATTTATTTATTTATCTCCATAAGTGCCTAAGTCCTAAAACGCCCTAAGTTGAATCGTTTTTGTGATTCAAGTTCCTACACGACCCCAACTGCTCGGAATTGAATTCTGAGTAGATCATATTGTCCACGAATGCGTCAGCTAGGCGCGCAGCTAATTTCTGTTCGCATTCGCATCTGGCCGCGAGCAGCCCAGCTTGGGAGGCCGGCTGGCAGTACACAAGATGTACAAAAAGCTTGAATCGACTTCAACAAGATAGTGGTACGGGATCGCGCGAGCTACTGCGACTGATGTTTCCGAGGGATGAAAGGCGTATCGAACCCCTACCACAAGGTCGGAGGCTGCGCTTCAGCCTCGGCCTCAGAATTTACTGAAATAGCAGTACAACTCAAAAATTCACCTCCGTTAGTCCCAATTCCACCTCCTTACTTGACCTTTCACCCCCCATTCCCAAATGCAAATCTTCAGGTGTGGAAACTGGAACTTCAGACGTGGAAAAGTTTGAAGAAAAGTAAAAAAAACTTTGTTTTGAATTTATTTGATAAGTGTGATTTGAAATTTGAAATTTGAAAAACTTTTTTTTTGTTTCAGATATTCTTAGGGTTGGGAAGCAATCGTATTTTCATTTTTATATGCCGTATAAACGTATGAACGTATAAACGTATGCATATAAACGTATACAAACGTATGAGTAATTATTGCACTTGTTGGGAAAAGATATTTACATGGGTTTAAATGTATTGCCGCGTTGCTAATTTCATTGGCTTCACATATCAACTCGCAAAAACATATTCTGGCAATTTTAGGTTGTCCATATCTCAGAAAAATAAATCTCGGCCAGAAAGCGTGTCGACCAAGAAGCGCGGTGCCAATCTAAGGGATCCATTCAATGCCAATAGTACATTAATATTTTCCATGTTCACATCATTATTTAAACGCAGCTCCCTAAGTCAGCTACTGGTTTCAGACCAAGTGTGCAGCAGCTTCTTGGCAGCTCTGTGAGTCAGCTACAGGTTTCAGACCAAGTGTGCAGCAGCTTCTAGGCAGCTCTGTGAGACAGCTACAGGTTATAATAATATAAGTATGTAACTATATTGCAATATTGACCATCTTCACATTGCACTAGGCTTGCACCATCAATCCTTCAAGCCCACGTAGGAGCACAGCTTGTGGAATCGAAGGCTAGATGGCGCTCTGATTTGTGTGCCATCCTGGTTATCTAAATTAAACTGTAGGCCACATTTAAGCAAAGTGGTACGTGTGAAAGATTATTTGTATTGCATATTGTGGTAGAGGAGGTCAACAGCTTTCCAATGAGCTATCTAAATGATAAATTGAATACAAACCGAGAAAGTTATGTGCCGGGAACTTTTCGAACTCATACGTTATTATACGTTTATACTCGTACGTTTCGAGAAAAAAATACGGCGTATATATACGTATGAGCTTATAAACGTATGAGTATACGTTCATACGTCGGCCCAACCCTAGATATTCTACATGCTTTCAAGTAAAAACTGAAACTCAGAATGATGCAACTGAGTCTACGCAGCTACGTACATGAGTTAGGACACCCACGAAATGCAAATTATCAGTGATATATTGCTCTGTGTACTGCCGTACCGCCTGTGCGCTACATCCCACAACCTGCCATCACCATGACATGTAAATGAAGGTGTGAGCTATAGGACTTTCTACTTTTTATTTTGATGGAATTTGTTTCGAGCGCGATAGACCTTGAATCATCTTTATGAAAAAGATGATTCAACTTAGGGAAGCCCATAGTTGAAATTGACATGTTTCACTTAACCTGGTTCCCACCAATTGAGCAAACCCAATTTTAAGTATTTATATATTGAACTGATGTGGTTGGGCACATTTATGCCAAAAAATATTTGTCTTCGGACTGGAGGCCATAGGCTAAAACCATGCGATTCATGCCCACCAACACTAAGGCACCTACGGAGATATTTATTTATTTATTTATTTATTTATTTATTTATACTTGGTCATCTGCTTGACTGCTGCTACAGCCATCCTTTGTTTACAGCGGTACTGGAGCTGTTTCACCTGGATGCTTACCATCATTTTTTCAATACTTGGTTGACTGCTTGACCTCTGTTACCGCCATCCATTGTTAACAGCGCGGCATTGGAGCTGTTTCACCTGGATGCAATTCATGTTTTTTTATTTACTTGGTTTACTGCTTGACCTCTGTCACCGCCATCCATTGTTAACAGCGCGGCATTGGAGCTGTTTCACCTGGATGCAGTTCATGTTTTTTTATTTACTTGGTTTACTGCTTGACCTCTGTCACCGCCATCCATTGTTAACAGCGCGGCATTGGAGCTGTTTCACCTGGATGCAGTTCATGTTTTTTTATTTACTTGGTTTACTGCTTGACCTCTGTCACCGCCATCCATTGTTAACAGCACGGCATTGGAGCTGTTTTGCCTGGATGCAGTTCATGTTTTTCTATTTACTTAGTTTACTGCTTGACCTCTGTCACCGCCATCCATTGTTAACAGCGCGGCATTGGAACTGTTTCACCTGGATGCGGAAGCCTTCAAGCGCCCTCAATTAGAAGCCTTGGATACAGGGAGAGAGGAACAGCTACGGCTCTGGAATATGTTGAATGCGCAGCTACACCAAGATGTCGAGGTTGGTAAAAACTGCTGTTTGAAACTTGCTTTTTATACTGTTTTGCGTGTGCCAGTATACGGCTATGGAATATGTTGAATGCGCGGCTACACTAAGATGTCATGGTTGGTAAATACTGCTGTTTGAAATATCTCTTTATTTTGTTTTGCGTGTACTAAAAACTTAAATTTGTCTGTTAGCGGATATTCAGAATTAAAAATAATCGTGTTCATGCAATATGTAAATTGTTTCATTGACCCAAGGGGGGGGCAAAAAACTAGTTAAATACACCATCCCCAAAAAGCATCTGCACCCATCTGCAGACCCCCCCCCTGGCTCCGGACCCACTGTACAGCCAGTATCCCAGCCACCACTTAGTGTTGTGGTGTCTAATTAGGCTCATATTACAGGGTTTTCAAAGGCCTATCCATTGAGTTTGGCCTCAAGTCCATTGGTGATGTTTGAAGCATAGAAAATCATCACCATCAATGTTACATTGTTTGGTGGGGCTTGGGGTTCAGGGCCCCTGGCCCCTAATGTGCACACCTTCAATATTCTTTAATAATCAGGTATTCAATAACCAGGTCTTCAATCCAAGCTTCTATCGGGCATTAAATAATCAGGTCTTCAATAATCACTAATGTATGTGTGGCTGAAGGGCACAATTTATTCCTCTACAACATGTAGTCTTAGTTGGTGACGTCATCGACAACCATTCTCCAGAACAATACCGGCGCGTCTACTAGGGATGCCTCAAGCCGCACTTGAGCTCGCTCCCTTTGCACACACTGGGCATAATGTGTGGTGGATCTCTCCCCCAATAGCATATATGGACTGGTATTTAGTAGAGGAACACCCTAGTTCCACTCCCATGTCATTCTGATGGCTAGGAAAAAAGTGCCTAAAAGGTACCTAATTTTTTGAAAATGTCAGATTTTCTCATCACCCCCCCCCCCCCCCCCCCCCCCCCCCCCCGCGGCCCCAAACTTTGGAGGACCAACACTTTTTTTCTACTGGGCCAAATTAAGAAATAAAACCTGATTCTTCATCCTCTCTATGATATCTACAAAGTTGAGGGGTGGTGTCATTTTGGTTTGAAGTTGCCCCCCCCCCTGCATTGACCACACATATTGTTGCCTAGTGCAATTCGTAGATACTTATATTACACACACCAGCTACGGCTATGGAATTTGTTTAATGCTCAGCTGTACGCAGACGTCGAGGTTGGAAACCAGGGCACACGCACCACACGCACCACCACACAGACACACAGACTTACGCATAGACCCCCCCCCACACACACACACACATCCACCCCCTTATCCCCCCCCACCCCCCCCACCCCCTCCCCTTCTCATCACCCCTCTGTGTGTCCCATGCAGGTGGCGCACAAGGAGATCACCATCACACACACACAGACTTATGCCTAGACCCCCTTCCCCCCCTTCTCATCACCCCTCTGTGTGTCCCATGCAGGTGGCGCACAAGGAGATCACCATCACACACACACAGACTTATGCCTAGACCCCCTTCCCCCCCTTCTGATCACCCCTCTGTGTGTCCCATGCAGGTGGCGCACAAGGAGATCACCATCACACACACACAGACTTATGCCTAGACCCCCTTCCCCCCCCTTCTCATCACCCCTCTTTGTGTCCCATGCAGGTGGCGCACAAGGAGATCACCATCACACACACACAGACTTATGCCTAGACCCCCTTCCCCCCCTTCTCATCACCCCTCTTTGTGTCCCATGCAGGTGGCGCACAAGGAGATCACCATCACACACACACAGACTTATGCCTGGACCCCCTTCCCCCCCTTCTCATCACCCCTCTTTGTGTCCCATCCAGGTGGCGCACAAGGAGATCACCATCACACACACACAGACTTATGCCTGGACCCCCTTCCCCCCCTTCTCATCACCCCTCTTTGTGTCCCATCCAGGTGGCGCACAAGGAGATCACCATCACCACCACCACCACATACCCACGCAGACTTGCGCCTAGCCCCTCCCCCACCCACCCACCCACCCCCCTCCCCTTCTCATCACCCCTCTGTGTCCCACTCAGGTAGCGCACAAGGAGATCACCATCACCGTCACAGGCCATGAACCTGTCCCCTCCTTCTTTCCCATCAGTCAGTCTAAAGTCATGCTAAAAGCAATTTACAAACCTCTGTTGGTGAAGCATATGGATGGAGAAGAGCAGAACGTCACCCTGGTACAGGTGGGTATCTACGTGTGTGTGGGTTGGGTTGGGTTGGGTTGGGGGGGGGGGGTATATGTAAGTCTGTGGGTGTGTGATGGTGTTGTGTGTGTGTGAGGGGGGGGGGGGGGGGGGGGGGGGGGGGGTAGACGTAAGTCTGGGTGTGTGTGTGATGGTGGTGTTGTGTGGGTGAGTGTGTGGGTATGTGTGGTGTGTGTGTGTGTGAGGGGGTGGGGTGGGGTGTGGGGGGGGGGGGGTAGACGTAAGTCTGTGTGTGTGTGATGGTGGTGTTGGGTGGGGGGTGGTGGGGGTGGTGGGGGGGGGGGATAGACGTAAGTCAGTGTGTGTGTGTGGTGGTGGTGGTGGGGGGGGGGGGGGGGGGGGGCAGGTGTAAATCAGTGTGTGTGTGTGGTGTGTGTGTGTGTGTGGTGTGCATGGGGGGGGGGGGGGGGGGGGGGGGGGGGGGGGTGGGGGGGGGGGGGCTAGGTGTAAGTCAGCGTGTGTGTGGTGGTGGTGGTGTGGTTTGTGTGTGTGAGTGTGTGTGTGTGTGGGGGCTAGATGTAAGTCTGTGTGTGGTGGTGGTGTGGTGTGTGTGTGTTAACACTGCAGATTTTTGGGGTGCTCGGCACCCTTTATGCACCCCTACGGCGCCCTAATACATCCAGCATACACCCTTCTAGTCCATATGAAAGGGTGTAGGAGACCCTCCAGTCTAAAGTCATGCTCACAGCTGTTTATAAACCCCTATTGGTGAAGCATGTGGATGGTGAAGAGCAGAACGTCACCCTGGTACATGTGGGTATGTGGTGTGGGTGGGTGGGGGTGGGGTGGGTAGCTAGACGTAAGTTAGTGTGTGTGTGTGTGATGGTGGTGTGTGTGTGTGGGGGGGGGTGGGGGGGGGGGGGGGGGCTAGACGTAAGTCAGTGTGTGTGTGTGATGGTGGTGGTGTGTGTATGTGTGTGTGGGGCTAGACTCAAGTCAGTGTGAATGTGTGATGGTGGTGGTGTGTGTGGGTTGGGTTGGGTGTGTGTGTGGGGGGGTGGGGTGGGGGGGGGGGGGGGGGGGGGGGGGGGGGGTAGACGTAAGTCAGTGTGTGTGTGATGGTGGTGGGTGGGTGGGTGGGTGGGTGGGTGGGTAGATTTAAGTCTGTGTATGTGATCCAGGTGGGTATGAGTAGGGAACGGAAATATGATATCAAATGATATCATGTCTTCATAGGATATCATATGATGCCGGCAGTCTGACAAGGCTAAAGTTACCATTTGTATGCAATATCATATGATGCAATTTGTATGATACCATATGACATCATACTCGCCTTTGGCCAAAATTATATGATATGCTGGTCCCTAGGTATGAGTGAGCACAGCAAATTTGTGGGGTGTTCGGCACCCTTTGTGCACCCCCACTCAGTTTTTTTTTTTCAAATCTGAAAGTGGGTTTCTTTTAGCTTCACGGTTTCAGGGCTCCTCCAGGGACAGCGTTTTGGTGCTTTCTGTAGCTTTTTGTAACTTTTTAGGGCCATTTAGGGCCATGTATCTCCTAAGTCTGCCTAAGTCCTACAACGCCCTAAGTTGAATCGCTATTGTGACCCAAGGTCCCACATGACCCCAACTGCTCGGAATTGAATTCTTAGCAGATCATATTGTCCGCGAACGCGTCAGCTAGGCGCGCAGCTAATTTCTGTTCGCATTCGCATCTAGCCGCGGGCAGCCCAGCTCGGTAGGCTGATGGCGGTACACGAGATGTACAAAAAAGCTTGGGTCAACTTCAACCAGATCGCGGTACGGGATTGTGCGGGCTACCGCGAATGAAGTTTCCGTGGGACGAAATGCTTATCGAACCCCTACCACAATGTCGGAGGCTGCGCTTAAGCCTTGGCCTTGGAATTTACTGGAACAGCAGTACAACTCGAAAAATCACCCCCCTTAGACTCCCTTAGTCCCGATTCCACCTCCAAACCTGAGATTTCACCCCCCATTCCCAAATACAAATATAACTTCAGATGTATCTCCATAGGTGCCTAAGTCCGAAAACGCCCTAAGTCGATACAAGAATGTGATACAGAGCCGTAAATGGCCCAAACTGCTCGGAATCGAATTCTGTCAGGCTCATATTGTTCGCGACGGTGTCAGCTATGCGCGCAGCTACTTATCGTGCGCGTTCGCATCTGGTCGCGAGCAGCCTTGTTCGGCAGGCCGGTGGCAGTACATCAGATGTGCGATAATTAGTGATACAAATCCAGATCGCGTCAGATACGAGGCCGCGCGAGCTATTCCGATGAAAGGTTTCTCGGGACGAAAGGCTTATCGAACCCCTATTACAAGGTCGGAGGCTGCGCTTCAGCCTTGGCCTCGGAATCTACTGAAATAGCTGTACATCTCAAGATTTCACCTCCCTGTGGCCTACCACACCATGGCTCAGGAGTAGGGTGTGTTTTCAATGGTCTACCCAAATCAAAAACTGAGTTCAGATGTGGATGTTTGAAGACAAATTAAAAAACAAAATGTTTTTTGAATTTATTTTCAACACATTTTTGAATTTTGAATTTTCGAAAGAAAGAAAAGTTGTTCTGCACGTTATATCTTGATATAGAGCAAAACCGAGGCCCAAAATGTTTCTATTGAGGCTGTGCAACTCTGACCTAGACTTCGGACACCTACGAAATGTAAATAATCAGTGTTTTGGGGGTCTGTACTCAACTGTACTGCCTGTGTACTGCCTTCCAAGACCTTCCGAGGTAACTACTGGTAGGGAAAGATGTACACAACATTTGTACCCAGTGTTCTTTTAAAATGGCTTGTTTTGGTCGCGATAGGCTCCGTATCACTTCCTACGTAAAACCCGTATCGACTTAGGGAACCCCATAGTAACAAATTAGCATGTTTCACTTGATCTGGTCCCCACCATTTGAGAAAACCCAAATCCGAGTATTTGTGTGTTGAACTGAGGTGGTTGGGCAACTTATAAGCAAAAAATCTTTGTTTTTGGACTTGAGGGCATAGGCTCAATCCATCCGTATCACTCAGGGTCTGACTTAGGCACCTATGGAGATAGGCGTTGGATGAAAAGTTCAAAAAAAATGTTTTATTTATTTATTTGAAAAGTTTCATTTGAAATTTGAAAAACTCATTTTGTATTACAGTTATTCTTCATGCTATCAAGCAAAAACTGGAACTCAGAATGATGCAACTGAGTCTACGCAGCTACGTACATGAGTTAGGACACCCACGAAATGCAAATTATCAGTGATTTTGGCTCTGTGTAATGCCGTACCGCCTGTATGCTACATCCCACAACCTGCCATCACCATGACATGTAAAGGAATGTGTGAGCTATAGAACTTTCTACTTTTTATTTTAATGGAATTTGTTTTGAGCGCGATAGACCTTGGGTCGCGTTCCTGGTCGCGTTTATGAAAAAGGTGACCCAACTTAACGAAGCCCATAGTTTAGAAATTGGCATGTTTCACTTAACCTGGTTCCCACCAATTCAGCAAACCCAAATCTGAGTATTTAAATATTGAAATGATGTGGTTGGGCACCTTTATGCCAAAAAACAATCTCTTCGGACTGATGGCCATTGGCGATTCATGCTCACCAAGACTTCGGCACCTAGAGAGATAGGGGGGGGGGGGGGGGGGGGGGGGGTGAGGGGGGGGGGAATGTATACTTTTTGTATAGCAATAATTTTTCTGAAACGGGGTCGAAACTAGCGATCGCTATTTATAGCGGGGGGAAATCCCTGCCCCCACTGCACCTTTATACACCCAGCATACACCCTAATAATCCAAATAAGAAGGTGCAGGTCTAAAGTCATGCTTACAGCAATTTACAAACCTCTATTCGGGAAGCATGTGGATGGTGAAGAGCAAAACGTACATGTGTGTGGGGTGTTCGGCACCCTTTGTGCACCCCCACTGCACCTTAATACACCCAGCATACACCCTTATAATCCTAATTAAAGGGTGCAGATGGCCCTCCAAAGTTGCAGGGTGTAGGTGGCGTTAATGTTGTTGGTGGTTGCGGTTGTGTTGTTGTGTGTGGTTGTGACGGTGGGCGGTGATGGTGGCGGTTTGGGTGAGCGATGTGTTGGCTGTGTGTGTGGTGGTGTTGGTGGCATTGGCGGTAGTGTTGTTGTTTCTGGTGGTGGTGGCGTTGTTGTTGTGTTGGGTGGGGGAGGGCGGGCGTCAGTGGCCACAATCATCGTGCGTGGGGGTGGGGTGGGGGTAGGGGGGGGGCTATCGCAATCGTTGTGTGTGTGGTGTGGTACGTGTGCTGTGGTGTGGTGTGTGCTGTGGCGTGGTGTGGTGTGTGCTGTAGCGTGGTGTGCTGTGGCGTGGTGTCTGGTGTGGTAAGTGGCGTATGTGTTGTGTGGCGTGGTATTTGTGTGTGTTGTGTGGTACGTGGCGTGTGTGTTGTGTGGCGTGGCGTGGTGTGGTATGTGGCGTGGTGTTGTGTGGCGTGGTATTTGTGTGTGGCGTGGTGTGTGTGTTGTGTGGCGTGGTGTTTGTGTGTGTTGTGTGGCGTGGTGTGGTATGTGGCGTATGTGTTGTGTGGCGTGGTGTTTGTGTGTGGTATGTGGCGTGTGTGTTCATGTGTGTTGTGTGGCGTGTGTGTTCATGTGGCGTATGTGTTGTGTGGCGTGGTATTTGTGTGTGTTGTGTGGCGTGGTGTTTGTGTGTGGCGTGTGGCGTGGTGTGGTATGTGGCGTGGTGTTCGTGTGTGGCATGGTGTGGTATGTGGCGTATGTGTTGTGTGGCGTGGTGTTCGTGTGTGTTGTGTGGCGTGGTGTGGTATGAGGCGTATGTGTTGTGTGGCGTCGTGTTCGTGTGAGGTGTGTGGCGTGGTTTGATGTGATGTGGTGGAGTTGGCATCATTGGCAATACCATCGATCTGTGATACACAGCTGAATGCAGAATGCTACCGGTCTTACCGAATCTCACCCCTACCATCCAACAAGCCCCTACCCCTACCATCCAACAAGCCCAGGACAGCCACACCACACACCTCACCACACGTCCCACCACTCACACACGCATGCACAACGATTGTGATAGCCACCCCCATCCTCACCCCCACCCTCACGCCTTACTTTTGCTCAGGTGCTACAGCACAACTCAGCAGAGGACAGCCACACCACACCCCACACCACACCCCACCACTCACACACGCTAACACAAGGATTGTGATAGCCACCCCCGATTTCACCCTCTCGCCTTACTTTTGCTCAGGTGCTACAGCACAACTCAGCAGAAGACACCATACACCACACCACACGCCACACCACTCACACACGCATACACAACGATTGTAATAGCCACCCCCACCCCCACCCCAAATCCACACCTCCACCCCGAACCCCACGCCTTTCTTCATTTGCTCAGGTGCTACAGCACAACTCAGCAGAAGACGACCAGATGCGGATGGTTGAGATGTATAATAGCCATCCCATCCCCACCCCTACCCTCACACCTTAATTTTGCTCAGGTACTACAGCACAACTAACCAGAGGACGACCCCACCACACACCCCACCTCTCACACACGCATACAAAGCAATTGTGACCCCCACCCTCATCCCCACCCCCACCCTTACCCCCACCCCAAACCCCGCCCTCACGCCTTACTTTTGCCTATGTGCTACAGCATAACTCAGCAGAAGACGGCCACACCACACCACACGCCCCACCCTCACGCCTTGCTTCCTTTACTCAGGTCCTGCAGCATAACTCAGCAGAAGACGACCAGATGCGGATGGTTGAAATGTGTAATAGCCATCCTATGTTCCAGTTTCTGTTTGATGACGAAGGGGGGCTGCTGGCAGCAAATAGAAGGGCGACGTACAACATGAGAGGTGGGTTGTGGTGAAGCAAGAAAAAAGGGCATTGGCCATTGTTTTAAACCCTAAACACTCTCTTAAATATGTTACAAAAAGCTTTGCCAATGCCCTTGAGGGCTATGCATTTACCAATGGGTTGTAATGCCCTTGCCCTATAGAGGCGCGTGTGCTGCGGCATAGTGTGTGGTGTGGAATGTGGCGTATGTGTGGTGTGTTGTGTGGCGTGGTGTGTGTTTGTGGTGGGGCTGGCAGCAGATAGAAGGGCTACGAACAACATGAGAGGTGGGTTGCAAAGAGTTGTGGTGGGGCGTGTGCTGTGGAGTGGTGTGTGGTGGGGCGCGCTGTGGTGGGGTATGTGGCGTACGTGTGTTGTGTGGTGGGTTTTTGTGTGTTGAATTGCATGGTGTTTGTGTGTGGTGGGGCTGGCAGCAAACAGAAGGGCTATGAACAACATGAGGGGTGGGCTGCAAACAGTTGTGGTGGGGCGTGTGCTGTGTTGTGTGGTATGTGGCGTGTGTGTTGTGTGGCGTGGTGTGTGTGAGTGTTGGGGCTGGCAGCAAGTAGAAGGGCTACGTACAACATGAGAGGTGGGTTGCAAAGAGTTAGTTTGTGTGCGTGTGTGCAGCTTCCCAGAAGCAGCATGAGGGGGTGGTCGCAAGGGGTTTGCACAAGTGTGTGTGTGTGTGTGTGCATGTTTCCAGGTAAAATATCAAATATGTAAACTGGGCCAGGAGGTGTTTGTGTGTGCTTGCGGTGTGTGATTCTGGCGCTCCTAGGGTGATAATTGAGTGTGTGTTTGCAGGTTTGGGTGCGTGTGTGTATGTGTGTGTTTCCAGGTAGAATATCAAGTATGTAAACTGGGCTAGAAGGTGTTTGTGTGTGCTTGCGGTGTGTGATTCTGGCGCTCCTAGGGTGTCAGTTGAGTGCGTGTGTGCGGGTTAGGGTGCGTTTGTGTGTGCATGTTTCCAGGTAAAATATCAAGTATGTAAACTGGGCCGGAAGGTGTTTGTGTGCGCTTGCGGTGTGTGTGATTCCGGCGCTCCTAGGGTGTCAGTTGTGTGTGTGTGTGCGGGTGTGGGTTTGGGTTTGTGTGTGTGTGTTTCCAGGCAAAATATGAGTGGTGGATTGCAATATGTGTGTGTGCATGTTTCCAGGTAAAATATCAAATATGTAAACTGGGCTAGAAGGTGTTAGTGTGTGCTTGCAGTGTGTGTGATTCTGGCGCTCCCAGGGTGTCAGTTGAGTGCGTGTGTGCGGGTTAGGGTGCGTGTGTGTATGTATGTGTTTCCAGGTAAAATATCAAGTATGTAAACTGGGCTTGAAGGTGTGTTTGTGCTTGCGGTGTGTGTGATTGTGGCGCTCCTGGTGTGTCCGTTGAGTGTGTGTGTGCATGTTTCCAGGTAAAATATCAAATATGTAAATTGGGCTAGAAGGTGTGTGTGTGCTTGCAGTTTGTGTGATTCTGATGTGTCGGTCGAGTGTGTGTGTGCATGTGTGAGTGTATGTGTTAGTGCGTGTGTGGGTGCCTGTGTGAGTATGTGTGGGTATGTATGGGTGTATGCGTGAGTGCATGTGTGAGTGGGTGTGAATGTGTGGGTATTTGTGAGTGCATGTATGTGTGTGTGTGTGTGTGAGTGCATGTGTGGGTCTGCACGGGTGTGAGCGTGAGTGCGTAAGGATGCATGTGTGGGTGTGTATGGGTGGGTATGTGTGGGTATTAGTGAGTGCATGTGTGAGTATGTGCAGGTGCATGCATGCGTGAGTGCATGTGTGGGTGTGGGTGTATGGGTGCGGGTGTGTGCGTGAGTGCTTGTATGGGTGTGGGTGTATGCGTGAGTGCATGTGTGGGTGTACGTGTGGGTGTAGAAGTCACACCGTCTATGCAAGACTGCTGCTGCAAATTTGACTCCTTCTCGTCTCATTCTCTTATGACTCTCAAATCTGCTGCTACTTCGTGCTTACCAAGTCACCTACCCTGAAACAGGCTGGGCTATTCAGGTCCCCCTATTCATGCAACTGTTTCGTTTTTAAGGGATTCTGGATTCGTCTGCACCACTTTTTTATGAACAAATATTTCCATACAAAAAAGGCGCCTGGAAAGGGCAGGTACCGGGCCGGGGGGGGGCAGACGGGGCCGGTGCGGCGGGGTGGGGGGCAGGGCTACCAAGGGACTGGCGGCCGACACACCGGGGGGGGAAGGGGGCAAGGCCGGGTAGCGGGGGGAGCCCCAGACCCGCCCCGAGGGTTGTGCGGGTGGGCCCCCTCGCCCCCGGGCACCCAGCATGAATCAGACCCCGCCCCCAGAACCCAAGCCCCTGCTTCCATTACCCCGGCCCAGGACCTGCTCCCCAGCACCATACCCCCTGCCCATACTCCTGCCCATACCCATACCCGTCCCAGCTTCACTTCACAGAAAATACACTTGTGCAAGCTGTGAGAAGTACACACTCCAGATGTACTTCCCAGTTCCCATCACCCATACCCCATCCCATCTGTTGCTTCTCAGAACACTTGGCAAGCTGTGAGAAGTACACACTCCAGATGTACTTCCCAGTTCCCATCACCCACACCCCATCCGCAAGGTGCGTCTCAGAACACTGGCAAGCTGGTGAGAAGTACACACTCCAGGAGTACTTTCCCAGGGCCAGCTACCCCCTACCCCAGCCCAGCTGGTGCGTCGCAGAACACTCCGTGGCCAGCGGGAGATAGTGACTACACGTCCAGATGGACTGCACCGGGCCCAGCACCCGTATCCCTCAGCCCAGTCTGGTGCGTCGCAGAACACTGGGGGCAAGCCTGGGAGAATACCCACTCCCGGGTACTTCCCAGCTTCCAGCACCTCACACCCCTTACCATCTGTCGCTCACAGATCCACAATTAGGGAAGCCGTGAGATGAGAAGTACCCGCGCCAGCATTGTACTTCCCAATGTTGGTCCGCTCCCATCACCCATACCCCATCCCATCTTTTACTTTTCAGAACACTTAGGAAGCCATGAGAAGTACACGCTCCAGATGTACTTGGCGATTGGTGAAAAGGAAGGTACCATGGGGACTGACCAGGTTTACCAAGAGGCCATGGATGCTATCTTCAAGGAGAACAAACCATGCCACAGGTACGAGGTCATGGGGTGGATGATGGTGGGGGTGGAAGATGGTGTGGGTGGGGAAGGTGGTGGGGGTGGGGTGGTGGTGATGGCTGTGGTGGATAATGTGAAAAGGAAGGTACCATGGGGACTGACCAGCTTTACCAAGAGGCCATGAATGCTATCTTCAAGGAGTACAAACCATGTCATAGGTACAAGGGCATTGGGTAGATGATGGGTGGGTTGGGTTGGTGGTGGTTGCTGTGGTGGAACAGAAGGTACCATGTCATAGATACAAGGGCATGGGGTCGATGATGGTGGGGGTGGGGTGGAGGGTTGCTGTGGTGGAACAGAAGGTACCATGTTATAGGTACAAGATCATTGGGTGGATCATGGTGGGACGTGGGGTGGAGGGTGGCTGTGGTGGAACAGAAGGTGCCATGTCATAGGTCCTGGGGTGGGGAAGGAGGTGAAGGGGTGTTTGTATGAAAGCATGCCCTCCCTTGATTACATGGACCACCTCCACCTCTCCCTCCCCCCCTCCCTCCCTCCCCCTCCCCCTCCTCCTCCTTATGCTCCTGCCCTGCCCCCCCTGCCCCCCCCCACCACCACCACCACCACCACCACACACACACACACACACTTCTTTTGCTCTTGCTCCTGCGCTGCCCCCCCACTCCCCCCCACTTCTTTAGCGTTGCTCCTACCCTGGCGCCCTGCCTCTGCCTCCCCCCCCACCACCACCACCACCACCACACACACACACACACACCACCACCACTACCACCCACACCACCTTTTGTCCTTCTCCCATACTCCCCTCCCCCGCACTCCAATACCCCCCTACGTCCACTCATGCACCCCCTTACTCAGTGTTTCTTTTTTCGACGACGCGTCGCCATTCCGTCGCCATTCTGTCGAATGCCACACACACCGAACCCCCCGATATCAGGACACGCTGCACCCCGACCCCCCCAGGCTCCGCTCTTCGCACTCCGCCATGCGATGGCTACGCAACTATCCTGAAATCAGGGTTGAGTAGTCCAAGTAGCTACTCGACCTGGACTACAGAAATCTGAAATACAAAACACTGCCCTTACTCCCTGCACAGGTACAACTACAAGCTGTTACTCACGAGGACCCCCTATTGTGTCCCTTCCATAACCCCTCCCACACCCTGACACACCAGCAGCAAATCCAACACCACCAGCACCAACACACCAACACTAGCACCAACAACACCAATAACACCAGCAGCACCAGCAACAGCAACACCATCAACACCAACACACCCCTACCACTCACACCCAGATCACCCCTGATCTTCCTTTCCCCATACCCTCAGGTTCCGCCAGATGCGCTGGAGTAAGCGCCGACCTGGCAAGTTTCGATGGGTCTTGTACGAGATGTGGCCCTTGATAGACCCCATCACTAGCAAGACGGCCGTGCTCGTGTGTGAGCAGAACATCTCACAGGTATGGTAGTGTGTAGCCATCCCTTCTGTGTGTGTTGTTGTGAATGTTTGTGTGTGTTGTTGTTGTGAATGTGTGTTGTTGTGAATGTATGTGTGTGTGCGTTGTTGTTGTAAATGTTTGTGTGTGTGTGATACACATGTCACCCTGAATAGATCCCATCACCAGCAAGACGGCCGTGCTAGTGTATGAGCAAAACCTCTCACAGGTATGGTAGTGTGGCCCATGTTTGCCATCGTTTGTGTGTGTTGTTGTCGTGGTGTGTGCGTGGGTGGGGCGTGAGAGTTGATAGGAGTCTCCATTGCTGCCCATCCTTGGTAGTCTGTGTGATACACATGTCACCCTGGATAGATCCCATCACCAGCAAGACGGCCGTGCTAGTGTGTGAGCAGAACATCTCACAGGGATGGATATGTGGTTGTTTGCCATCGCTTCTGTGAGTAGTTGTTGTGAATGTTTGTGTGTGTGCAATACACGTGTCACCTTTGATAAATCCCCCCCTTCCCCTCCCCCCCCCCCACCCACCCACCCACCCACACCCACACACAAAATCACACACACACACATACCCACAGGTGAAGGCCGCATAGGAGCAGTTTAAGCACCGAAACGAGTGACGAAGCACTATTTGCCGAGGCTGTAGCCCACCCTTACCTCACACGCATCCCCTACCCTTACCCCCCCACACACAGACAACCCACCCTCACCTCCCACCCACGCACCCCTCCCACCCACCCTCACAGGTGAAGGCCCTAGAGGAGCAGTTCAAGCACCAAAACAAGCGGATAGAAGCACAACTAGAGGAGGCATTAGCACAACAGGGGATGATGCACCTCCCACCCACCCCACCCTCACCTCCCACCCTACCCACCCACCCTACCCTCCCTCACATCCCACCCTACCCACCCTCACTTCCCACCCTCACATCCCACCCTACCCACCCTCACACCCCACCCTCACCTCCCACCCACCCACACCACCCTCACCTCCCACCCTACCCACCCTATCTCCCCACCCTCCCACCCCACCCTCACCTCCCACCCACACCACCCTCACAGGTGAAGGCCCTAGAGGAGCAGTTCAAGAATCGAAACGAGCGGTTAGAAGCGCAACTAGAGGAGGCGTTAGCACAACAGGGGACGATGCACAAGCCTGCTATTGACATCGATACCCCTGCAGATAAGACCCTCAAGCTGTTAGACCGCGTGATGAAGGGGCTTGAGGTAGGGATGGTTGTAGGGTGATAGGGGTGGGGTGGGTGTGAGTGTGGCGGGGGAGGGGCAAGAGTACCCCTGCGGATAAGACCCTCAAACTGTTAGACCACGTGATGAAGGGGCATGAGGTAAAAGTGGTGATAGGGGTGGGGGTGTGAGTGTTGGGGTGAGGGGCAAGAGTACCCCTGCGGATAAGACCCTCAAGCTGTTAGACCGCGTGATGAAGGGGCATGATGTAGATATTGAAGTTAAATCGTCCCCACCCCACCGCACCCACCACCACACACACCCAAGCCTGCTGTTGACATCGATACCCCTGCGGATTAGACCCTCAAGCTGTTTGACCACGTGATGAAGGGGCTTGAGGTAGGGATGGTGGTAGGGTGATAGGGGTGGGGTGGGTGTGAGTGTGGCGGGGGAGGGGCAAGAGTACCCCTGCGGATAAGACCCTCAAGCTGTTAGACCACGTGATGAAGGGGCTTGAGGTAGGGATGGTGGTAGGGTGATAGGGGAGGGGTGGGTGTGAGTGTGGCGGGGGAGGGGCAAGAGTACCCCTGCGGATAAGACCCTCAAACTGTTAGACCACGTGATGAAGGGGCATGAGGTAAAAGTGGTGATAGGGGTGGGGGTGTGAGTGTTGGGGTGAGGGGCAAGAGTACCCCTGCGGATAAGACCCTCAAGCTGTTAGACCGCGTGATGAAGGGGCATGATGTAGATATTGAAGTTAAATCGTCCCCACCCCGTGGTGGGGGAGGGGAGGGGCAAGAGTACCCCTGCGGAAAAAACTTGAAGCTGTTAGATCTCGTGATGAAGGGGCTTGATGTAAGGAGTGAAGTTCAATCATCCCCACCCCACTCCACCGCGCCCACCACCACCCACACCCAAGCCTGCTATTGACATCGATATCCCTGCGGATTAGACCCTCAAGCTGTTAGACCGCGTGATGAAGGGGCATGAGGTAGGGGTGGTGGGGGAGGTGGATGTGAGTGTGGAGGGGGAGGGGCAAGAGTACCCCTGCAGATAAGACCATGAAGCTGTTAGACCGCGTGTTGAAGGGGCATGCGAGAAGGGTAGTGGTAGGGTGATAGGGGTGATGTGAGTGTAGTGGGGTAGGGTCAAGAGTACCCCTGCAGATAAGACCCTAAAGCTGTTAGACCGCGTGACGAAGGGGCATGAGGTAGGCGTGGGGTGATAGGGGTGAGCGTGTTTGGGGGGGGGGGGGCAAGAGTTTACCCCTGCAGATAAGACCCCTAAAGCTGTTAGACCGCGTGATGAAGGGGCATGAGGTAGGGTGGGGTGATAGGGGTGAGTATGTTTGGGGGGGGGGGGGGGGGGGGGGGGGCAAGTAGTACCCCTGCAGATAAGACCCTAAAGCTGTTAGACCGCGTGATTGAAGGGCATGAGGTAGGGGTGGGGTGATAGGGGTGAGTGTGTTTGGGGGGGGGGGGGGGGGGGGGGCAAGAGTACCCCTGCGGATAAGATGCTGAAGCTGTTAGACCGCCTGATGAAGGGGCATGAGGTAGGGGTGTGGTGGGTGGGAGTGTGAGTGTGAGTGTGGGGGGAAAGGGGCATGTCCACCCCTGCGGATAAGATGCTTAAGCTGTTGGACTGCCTGATGAAGGGGCATGAGGTAGGGAATGAAGTTAAATCATCCCCTCCCCACCCCTACCCCACCCCACCACCCCACCTCACTCCACCACCACCACCCTCAACCCCCCGCCCCTATCCCACTCCACCCCCATCCTTACCCCTCCAATACCACCCTTACCCCCTCCCTCACCCCTGGACCACCACCCTCACCCCTCCACCCCACCCCTACCCCACTCCACTCCTAACCCTGATCCCACTCCCACCCCCCACCCTTACCCCTTCCATTACCACTCTCACCCCTGCACAACACCCTCACCCCGTCCAACCCCACCCTACCCCACGGCCACCCTAACCCTATCCCACTCCACCACCCACCCTTACCATACATTACACTCTCACCCCTGCACCACCACCCTCACCCCTCACACCCCACCCTACCCCAACTCCACCCCTAAACCCTACCTCAATCCACTTCCACCCCCACCATCTCACCCCCACTCCACCACCACCCTCACCCCCCCCCACCCTCACCCCCTCACCCCCACCCTCTGTCCCCCACCCGCACCCCTACCTCACTACACCCTTTGCCCCCAACTCCACCCTCATCCCCCCACCCCCACCCTCTGCCCCCCCACCTACCCCACTCCACCCCACACGCACCCTACCTCACCACCACCCCCTGCCCCCCCACTCCACCATCACCCCTACCGCCCCCCCCCCCCCCCCCCCCCTCCCCCCCCCCCACCCACACACATCCCCACCCTCTGCCCCCACTACACCCTCACCCCTATCCCCCCCCCCCCACACACACATACACACATACACACACACATACACACCCTCTGCCCCCCCACTCCATCCTCACCCCTACCCCCTCCCCCCCCCCCCCCACACACACACACACACACACACACACACACACATCCCCACCCTCTGTTAGGTCACCGCCCGTGACGCCCTAGAGCTTCGTGAAGCTATCCTGCAAGCAGGAATGGGTGACCTGCGCCAGCCTGTCAACTTTGGCGAGCAGCTGATGCGACGGAGCCAGACGGTACTAGACAACGAAGTTAGCCAGTCGCTCATTCAGCTGCTCAGCTCCTCCAAGCCAAGCCAGGTGGCTACTGATCCGGAGCTTGGGGTAAGTTTTCTTCGCCAGCCGAGGAGAGAAACCTATTTACAGGTCTAATAAACTTTAGCTAGATAGTTAATGCACACTAGGTGGACAGTACTAGACAACAAAGCGAGCCAGCTGCTCAGCTCCTCCAATCCAAGCCAAGCCAGGCGGCTCCTGAAGCAGAGCTTGGGGTAAGTACCACTCTTCACCAGCCAGAGGGGCAAACCTAGTTATGGCTAGGCTAATTCACTTCAGTTAGGCTAATTTGGTTAGGCTTTAGTTGGTTAGGCTAATTGGTTAGGCTTTAGTTAGGCTAATTGGTTAGGCTTTAGTTAGACTAATTGGTTAGGCTTTAGTTAGGCTAATTGGTTAGGCTTTAGTTAGGCTAATTGGTTAGGCTTTAGTTAAGCTAATTGGTTAGGCTTTAGTTAGGCTTTAGTTAGGCTAATTGGTTAGGCTTTAGTTAGGCTAATTGGTTAGGCTTTAGTTAGGCTAATTAGTTAGGCTTTAGTTAGGCTAATTTGGTTAGGCTTTAGTTAGGCTAATTTTAGTTAGGCTAATTCACTTTAGTTAGGTTAATTCACTGTAGTTAGGTTAATTCACTGTAGTTAGGTTAATTCACTGTAGTTAGGTTAATTCACTGTATTTAGGTTAATTCACTTTACTTAGGCTAATTTACTTAAGTTAGATAGTTAATACACCCTAGTTAGATGGCAATCAATCAGGCCTAGATAAACGGTACTAGACAACGAAGTGAGCCAGTCGCTCATTCAGCTGCTCAGCTCCTCCAAGCCAAGCCAGGTGGCTCCTTAACCGGAGCAGGGGGTAAGTTCTCTTCACCAGCCAAATAGAGAAACCTATTTACAGGGCAAGGGGGGGGCAAGAAAAAAACTGCCGTACCGCATCTTCGCTTTGGATAGAGCTTATCCTAAAAAACAATGAGCCAAAAATAAAGTTTAACCAAAGTTAGAGGGGTCCAATTTTGTTTCATCCAAAGCGGCCCAATTTTTCTGCCCCCCCCCCCCCCCCCTGTTACAGGGCTAATAAACTTTAGTTAGATAGTTAATGCACACTAGGTGGACAGGACTAGACAACGAAGCGAGCCAGCTGCTCAGCTCCTCCAAGCCAAGCCAGGTGGCTCCTTAACCGGAGCAGGCGAAACATGAATAACAAAAAAAGGGGGCCTTAGAATTTCAAGGAGAATCCGAATATTCAATAAAAATGAGGTTTGGACAATTGTGGAGAAAGTTTTTTTTGACGGAGACCATTTGTTTAGTAGGACACGAATCCCAGGCCATAATCCCTTCAAAACAGAAAACGAACCGGAGCAGGGGGTAAGTTCTCTTCACCAGCCAGATGAACAAACCTAGTAACAAGTAGGGACCGGCATCTCATATGATGTTGACCAAAGGCGGCGAATATGATATTCTATATAAATGGTACCTTGTACCACTCTACGTAGTTTACGCTACGAAGTTTACGCTGCCGGGCGTCGAACCGAGGTCGCCTGCGCGAAAAACATGGAAAAAGAACACTACACGATAGAGCCAGAAGAGCATTTTTTCCCCCGCCCATACCCGCTGTAACCTAGTCAGACTGCCGGCATGTTGACTAATAGACAATGAAGTAAGCCTGTCGCTCATTCAGCTGCTCTGCTCCTCCAAGCCAAGCCAGGTGGCTACTGAACCAGAGCAATCTCCATGCACCAGAATCATCCTTATACCTACAGCCTTCCACCCTGATCCCTAAACATTCACTGCTTCCTTTCGTGTGTGCTGCAGGTGGCGTACTGCTACGTCCCCCAAAATCGGCCCAGCGGTAGCCCTGGCTCTAGTGCTGAGGTAGAGGGGCCCATGTCCCTGCACCAGAAGCATCCTACACCTCCAGTCTTCGACCCTGATCCCTAAACATTCACTGCTCCCTTGCATGTGTGCTGCAGGTGGCATACTCCTACGTTCCCCAAAATCAGCCTGGCGGCAGCACAGGCTGTAGTGCTGAGGTAGAGGGCCTCATGTCCCTGACCAAGAATATGCCTGATGAGTTGCTTCGAGTACTGAGTCACGTGGACGATTGGCAGTTTGATGCCTTTGAACTCAGTGAAGCATCTGGCTACCGGCCGCTGTCTGCGCTCTCCTTTGCGCTTTTCAAACGAAGCGGGGCAGTCTCCAAGTTCAACTTAGACGAGCAGAAACTTGTCAAGTTCCTGATGAAGGTGGAGGAAGGCTACCCCAACAACCCATACGTGAGTGGAATGCATGCATGATAAAGTCTATCTATAAATGGTGTGAGGCTGCATGCATGATTCAGTCCATAAATGATGCGAAGCAGTCTTCAAGTTTGACTTAAACGAGCGGAAACTCGTCAAGTTCCTGATGAAGGTGGAGGAAGGCTACCCCAACAACCCATACGTGAGTAGAATGCATGCATGATAAAGTCTACAGATGGTGTGAGGCTGCATGCATGATTCGGTCTATGATGCGATGCAGTCTCCAAGTCTTCCATTCTGAAGGTGAGGGGTGTAGCAGCTGCTGGCGGCAGCTGCCACGCAGCTGCTGCTGTAGCGGACTTAACCAAGCAGAAACTGGGTAAGTTCCATACTAACACACAAACACGCTATCACACACACACACACCCCATCCTGGACACAGCACAACCGAGTCCACGCAGCTGACGTGCATAGGGAGGCGTACACACACACCTCCTCCCCACCCTGGACACAGCACAACCAAGTCCACGCAGCTGACGTGCATAGGAAGGCATACACACACAAACACGCTCTCACACACACACACCTCCCCCCCACCCTGCGACACAGCACAACCGAGTCCACGCAGCTGACGTGCATTGGGAGGCATACACACATAAACACGCTCTCACACACACACACACACACTCCATCCTGGATACAGCACAACCGAGCCCACGCAGCTGACGTGCATAGGGGGCATACACACACAAGCACGCTCTCTCACACACACACCTCCCCCCCACCCTGGACTCAGCACAACCGAGTCCACGCAGCCGACGTGCATAGAGGGGCATACACGCACACAAATACATACACACATACATGCTCTCACACACACGCATATACATACAGTCACAAACACGCTCTCTCACACACACACCTCCCCCCCACACTGTGACACAGCACAACCAAGTCCACGCAGCTGACAAGCATAGGGGGGCATACACACTCACAAATACATACACACAAACATGCTCGCACACACGCACATATACATACCTACACACAAACACGCTCTCACACACACACACCTCCCCCCCACCCTGCGACACAGCACAACCGAGTCCACGCGGCTGACGTGCTTCAAACCATGCACGTCCTCATCGTAAGGGGCGGACTGAAGGAGTATGGCTACTGCGACGAGGCCTCCCACATGGGATGTTACCTATCCGCCATCATCCACGACTATAAGCACAAGGGCGTGAATAACGACTTCCTGGTGCGCGTCAGCGACAGCCTGGCATTGCTGTACAACGACAAGTCGCCCATGGAGAACCATCACTTGGCAGCTGCCTTCACTCTCATGAACAGCCCTGAATTCAATTTCATGAGCAAGATGCCCAAGAAGACTTGGGTAGGTGCACATGTGGCTTAAGCGTGTGTAGTGGGGAGAGAGAGAGGGAGAGAGAGAGGGAGAGATGGCGAATTGGTGTTTTTGATGACTGTGGCTGGACCGCATTTAAATTGTGTAACACCGTTAACCAGATGGCGAACAAGACATGGTAGTGCGCATGTGGCTTGAGCGTGAGTAGTGAAGCAAGATGGAGAGAGAGATGGCGAGCAAGACTTGGGTAGGTGCACATGTGGCTTGAGCGTGAGTAGTGAAGCGTGAGCGCGCGCGAGAGAGAGAGAGTGAGAGTGAACAAGACATGGGCAGGTGCACATGTGGCTTGAGCGTGAGTAGTGAAGTGAAAGAGAGGGAGAGAGAGAGAGAGAGAGAGAGAGAGAGAGAGAGAGAGATGGCAAACAAGACTTGGGTGGGTGCACATGTGGCTTGAGTGTGAGTAGTGAAGAGAGAGAGAGAGAGAGAGAGAGAGAGAGAAAGAGATGCAACAAACTTATGAACAGCCTTTAGGTCAACTAGCCATGGGGTAGAGAGAGGTGTTAGGGGCAGCCATGAGGTGGAGGGGGCTGGTGGTGGTGGAGGGAGATGTTCGGGGCATCCATGGGGTGAAGGGAGGTGTTAGGGGCAGCCATGTGCAAGATGCAAAACAAGACCCCTCCCAAACCCTTGCACTCTAACCTCCCTCATCCCTCTTTCACCCTCACCCCTAACCTCCCATGTGCAGGACACCATGCGAAACCAGATCATCGACCCGGTGCTGGCCACTGCCACCACAGCGACGTGGCGGTCAGAGAGATGCATTCATGCACCACCTCTGTCAGCAGGCAGTAGGCAACCTCACCCCAACCAACCCTACCCGACCCAACCCAACCCAACCCAACTTTCCCATGTGCAGGACACCATACGAAACCAGAGCATTGACCTGGTGCTGGCCACTGGCACAACATCGACGTGGCGGTTAAAGAGATGCATACATGCACCACCTCTGACAACAGGCAGCAGGCAACCTCACCCCAACCCAACCCAACCCAACCCAACCCAACCCAACCCAACCCAACCCGACCCAACCCAACCCGACCCAACTCAACCCAACCAACTTTCCCATCTGCAGGACACCATGCGAAACCAGATCATTGACCTGGTGCTAGCCACCGATATGAAGCAGCACTTTGCCCTCCACTCCATGTTCCAGTCCAAGCTTCAGATAGCGTCAAGGCCAAAGGAGGGCAGCTCAATGGGGACTGAGCATCATCCCATAGATGAGAACCACCGGAGCCTGGTGCTGCAGGTAAGGAACACAAACACACATACACACACACACATACATATACACACACATACAAACACACACACATACATACATACATACACAGACACACAGACACACTAACACACACACATACAAACGCACACATACACACATACATATGTAGGGAATGGCAATATGATATCATATCATATGATATCATATGATACCATCAGTCTGATTGGGCCAAAGTTACCATTAATATACAATATCATATGATGCAATATACATATGTACACATGCACAAAGGCATGCGCTTTGTAGGCAGAGCATCATCCTTAGATGAGAACCACCGGAGTCTGGTGCTACAGGTGAGAAACACATACACACACACGTGTAGGGAACGACGATATGATATCATGTGATATCATGTCATCAATGGGGACAGAGCATCATCCCATAGATGAGAGCCACCGGAGTCTGGTGCTACAGGTGAGAAACACATACACACACATGTATGTATGTATGTATGTACACACACACATACACGCACGCACATGAACTTACACACGTATACTCTAAGAAACCAAGGCATATGTAGGGACCAGCACATCATATTATGTTTACCAAAGGCGAGTATGATATCATGTGATATCATACATATTGCATCATATGATGTTGTGTATAAATGGTAACTTTAGCCTATTCAGACTGTCGGCATCGTAAGATATCATATTACCGTTACATACACATATGTACATACACATGAACAGTAACATAAGCAGACACTCGTATACATACGCACACATGCACACAAACATGCACTAGGCATAAAATCATCCCATAGATGAGAACGACAGGAGCCTGGTGCCGCAGGTGACAAACACACACACATACACACACACACACACACACACACATGTACAAACGTACGCACGCACATGTACTTACACACGTACACTCAAAGAAACCAAGGCATATCATATGATGTTGACCAAAGGCGAGTGTGATATCATGTGATATTATACAAATTGCATCATATGATGTGTATAAATGGTAACTTTAGCCTATTCAGACTGCCGGCATCATATGATGACATGATATAATATGATATCATATTGCCGTTCCATATACATGTATGTACATGCACACGTACACTAACAGTGCAGGCACTGATATACATACACATGCACTTTGGAGGCAGAGCATTATCCCATGGATGAGAAAGGCACAAACACACACATATACAAACACATTTACACGAACACAAACACACACATATACAAACACATTTACACGAACACAAACACACACATATACAAACACATTTACACGAACACAAACACACACATATACAAACACATTTACACGAACACAAACACACACATATACAAACACATTTACACGAACACAAACACACACATATACTAAGGCAGTGCAACAAGAAGAGTGATCAAAGCAGGTTTGCCCCCAAGGTGCTTGTATCAGGAAGGCCTGGTTGTGTTGTCTGCAGGCGTACGGTACCAGCTGACCAGCAGACACATATACATACATAACATACATACATACATAATACATACATCGTACATACAACATACATAATTGTACTAACATAACATACCCTACATACATCATACATACAATGAATTACCCACTACATCACAACATACATAAATACGCAGGCATGCATGCATCGACATGCAGGCAAAACACGCTCATTGTGGTACGACACTTACACCACCCAACAATATAGTCCAACAAAGCACAAAGTGAACATATGAGAAAACGAGCGCACCACCCGCGCCTCCCACTCGACATATCACTTATTCAACAACCAGGCATATGCATAGGCACAATACAAAGACACCACCTCATCCCCCTCCCCGCGCTGGCCCCACCCTCCCCTACCGTTTCGCCACCACACACACGACCCCCGCAAGTCACCGCACGCACCACTCACCCAACAAACCACACAACGCATCACGACCAAGTCACGCAAGAACAACCACCAACCCGCAAACCCACGCACTCACCCACGCACGAACCAGCACCACAAAGACGCACCACACGCACGCACGCACGACGACCCACACTCCACGCCACGCCCCACCACGCACGCAAAAACACACCCGCCACCCAACCCACGCAACACCAGCACCACCACGCACGCACGCACCCACCACGCACGCACCACCACGACACCCACCACGCAGCAACCACCACTGCACCTACCACTCACGCACCGCACCCACCACGCACCCACCACAGCACACGCAAAACCACGCACGAAACCCACCACGCACGCACCCCCCCCGAGCACCACGCACACAACCGGCACCAACCTACGCACGCCAACACCACGCCAACACCCACGCACGCCACACGCAAGCAAACACCAGAGCACTCAACCACCACATCACCCACCACAACCAACTCTCCACTATCAACCCATCACTCCCCACCACTCACTCACTCAACAAACCATCACCACCACTCACTCAATCACTCACCACTCACTTCCACTCATACTCACTCGCCTCTCCCACCACTCACTCACGACCACTCACCCACCACTCACCCACCAACCACTCACCCACCACTCACCCACCACTCACCCACCACTCACCCACCACTCACCACCCACCACTCACTCACTCACTCACCTCTCTCCAGATGGCTTTGAAATGCGCTGACTAATGCCATTTGGTTTGCAAGCCTGCCGTCCACACTATGTGGGTGCATACACACAGGCGCACACACACCCCTCCTGCTTCTCACTCCTTTCACCCTCTCCTCCCTCCCCTCGCCCTACCTCCCTCATCCTCCTCTCTCCCCTCTATCCCCTCACTCCAGATGGCGTTGAAATGCGCTGACTTGGGTCACCTGGTGTGCAAGCCTGCAGTCCACACCATGTGGGTGCATATACAAAGGCACACACACACTCCTCCTGCTTCACACTCCTTTCACCTTCTCCTCCCTCCACTCCCCTCACTCCCCTCGCCCCACCTCCCCCCACCTTCCTCTATCCCCTCTCTCCCCTCACTCCAGATGGTGTTGAAATGCGCTGACTTGGGTCACCTGGCCTGCGAAGCTGCAGTCCACACTAAGTGGGTGCATACACACACAGGCACACACACACACACCTGCTGCTTCTCACTCCTTTCACCCTCTCCTCCCCCCACTCCACTCCACTCCCCTCACTCTCCTCACCCCACCTCCCCTCACCCACCTCTCTCCCCTCTATCCCCTCACTCCAGATGGCGATGAAATGCGCTGACTTGGATCACCTGGCCTGCGAAGCTGCCATCCACACTATGTGGGTGCACACACACACCCCTCCTGCTTCTCACTCCTTTCACCCTCTCCTCCCTCCACTCCACTCCGCTCCACTCCCCTCACCCTCCTCGCCCCACCTCCCCTCACCCTCCTCTCTCCCCTCTCTCCCCTCACTCCAGATGGCGTTGAAATGCGCTGACTTGGGTCACCTGGCCTGCGAAGCTACAGTCCACACTAAGTGGGCCTACTTCTTGGAAGAGGAGTTCTTTAGGCAAGGTGACCGAGAGAAGCACGAGCAGCTGCAGGTGTCCCCCCTCATGGACAGGGGGAAGATTGGCATTTCCAAGTCCCAAGTCGGTGAGTTGTGGCTGTGCATGGGTGTTGCTGGCGCTGGTGGGTGGTGCATAGTGTGGGGTGAGCATGAGAAGCACGAGCAGCTGCAGGTGTCACCCCTGATGGACAGGGGGAAGATTGGCATTTCCAAGTCCCAAGTCGGTGAGTTGTGGCTGTGCATGGGTGTTGCTGGCGCTGGTGGGTGGTGCACAGTATGGGTGAGCTTCTCATTAGCATGAGCAGCTGCCGGTGTTACACCTCACCAGCTAATCCCAACGTATCTAACCTGAACATCACTTTACTGCTTACCCCTCACCAACTTATCCAACTTCCCAACGTATCTAACCTGAACATCACTTTACTGCTTTCCCCTACCCAACTCATCCAACCTCAACTCATCCCAACTATCCTGAACCAATCCCAACTAACCTGAACATAATTCAACTAACCTGAACTAATCCTAACTAACTTGAACATAATCTTACTAACCTGAACTAATCCCAACTAACCTGAACTAATCCCAACTAATCTGAACTAATCCCAACTAACCTGGACATAACCCAACTAACCTGAACATAACCCAACTAACCTGAACATAACCCAACTAACCTGAACTAATCCCAACTAACCTGAACATAACCTAACTACCCTGATCCAAACCCAACAAACCTGAACATAACCCAACTAACCTGAACATAACCCAACTAACCTGAACCAATCCCAACTAACCTGAACATAACTTGACTGCTCGCAGGCTTCTTTGACATCGTCGCACTGCCCCTGTTCCAGTGCTATGCTCAAGCCTTCCCCCAGTCTCAGCCTCTGCTAGATGCCGTAAAAAATAACTACGAGATGTGGAGAGAAGATATGATGCTTTTCAGCGTACAAGGGATGGGAATCTGAGTTGCCAGCCTGGCAGTCTCACCACTTCGAGATGTGGAGAGAGGATATGATGCTTTTCAGCGTACAAGGGATGGGAATCTGAGTTGCCAGCCTGGCAGTCTCACCACTTCGAGATGTGGAGAGAGGATATGATGCTTTTCAGCGTACAAGGGATGGGAATCTGAGTTTCCAGCATGGCAGTCTGAGTTGCCAGCCTGGCAGTCTCTCCACTTCGAGATGAGAAGAGAGGATATGATGCTTTTCAGCACACAAGGGATGGGAATCTGAGTTGCCAGCCTGGCAGTCTCTCCACTTCGAGATGAGTAGAGAGGATATGATGCTTTTCAGCGTACAAGGGATGGGAATCTGAGTTGCCAGCCTGGCAGTCTCTCCTCTACGAGGTGTGGAGAGAGGATATGATGCTTTTCAGCGAACAAGGGATGGGAATCTGAGTTGCCAGCCTGGCAGTGGTGGTTGCATGACTAAGTAGTGCGGTTCTGAGACAAATCGACCTCCACGGAAAGAATCGAATTCTATGCTGATGAAAGCTCGTGCAAATACAAACGCATGCATCTCTCTAACTTCTTAAGCAACGCACTAGTACTTGGTAGTACATCGGCGAGCTGCCCAACAGAGCAGTGGAGCAGTGGGCTAGCAAGATATCTTTTTGCCAAAACCTTGTGGTGACGTTGCTGCACCCCTTGGAGCGCTGCCCTCGTAACTTTCCCAAGTCTCACATGGACTGCCCTTGGCTCAAAGCATTCGGCCACACTGTCCTTGTACATCGTCTGCCATTGGACCCTAATGGAGAGCCAGGTGACCTGAAAAATACAGCCTCTCAGCGTTTGCAGGCCCTCGGAGACGATGCATTAGGGTCGTACGTATATATATATCCAACAGAATTATGTGATAGGTGGCAGCTAGCGTAAACTTGCCCTACTTTACTGGCACTAAAGTAATGATAACTCCCGGTGGGGTGGTATTAAAGGAGCCCCGTCTTTCGGCAGTAGGGAACGGGCTGCTACTTGACCTGGACAAAGCTACCATGGCGGTTGACAGCGCCCGCGAACACTAAGGCGCACCCGTGGGGATTTGAACCCGGCACCTTGGTCGTTCAATGAGCTCTGCCATTGAGCCATTAGGTGAACGGGGATAGTTATAGGCTGGCACTACTTTACTGAACGGCAGAAACTAAGCGCTCGGCGCCCAGAGAGCTTGGAGTCTTGGCTAAGTAGGCCCTGACTGTGTGTTAGCCTTTTATTGGAAGTGAATAGCCTTGGGCCCTCCCAAACTTGCCTGAATGGGCGTAGGAGTCGTCCAATGGCTCCATGAGGGTCCTGGACTCTGTGGCCAAGGCAATGGGTGAAAACTTTGAGGGAATCAAAGTGTATTGGCCTCCTAAGTGGGCAGGTTTGGTGCAAAAACTGCATACCAAACCGACAGGAAAGTTTAACGTTTTAATTTGACGAAAGCAACCGTCGTTCAGTATATTCCGCGACGAAAAAACTGACAACCCGTTATCAGGCGCGATAATAGGGTATAGACTCCACATAGGGCTTACTGTCCTCCCTAGGGACCTGCAGGCTCAACACGCAGCGACTGACAAGCTTTCCCAGATCTCATGGCTGGGCCACTTGACAGATCCCCTGAGGGTCATTTGCGAAATCTAGTAACTCAAAATCACCATGTGGTTGATCACACCTTCCACTACAAGACACCATTTGGGAAGCATGAGCCCACTGTGCAAAGCCTCCAAACCCACTATCCCAAGGCGGGCTTTTTGTGATACAATTCATTTGATCATATGAGAGAGTATTTAACGAGCTAATTCTCATAGTGGCCTTTTAAACACTTTTCATTTGCCTTGTAACTTGAACTTGTTTTCATGTCTCCATGCCTCCTGTCAGGAACTTGGCTGCTAGCCACCTTAACCAGTAAAGGCAAATTGGCTGCTCACCTTCTGCAGACAGGCAATGAACCAGTGTAGCATGTTCAAGTAGAAACATTCAGTAGCATTGATTGATTTGATTAAAATTAAAACCGTCAAGTATGTAACGCCGAACTATATTCCTCTGGAATAAACCGTCAATTGTAATAAATCCGCTAAAAATGTCAAATATTAGAAACGTTTAATTTTTCTGTCAGTACGGGATACCTACTTTTGGAGGCCATTACATGCCAAACTGTTTTTATTTTAAAAAAATCCCTACGATCATTATCACCACTCATAAACTATTATATTCATTCTTGTGAAACAGCCACGAATTTTGAAGTCGTTTTAGAAATAAATCCAGGAAAATAAATTGAAATTGAAATTGTTACATCCGTGTAGAGAGGAAAATAAATACATCTGTGTCCACTGTCCAGAATAGAAAAATACAATCCAGAAGTATGTTCCAAATTTGTATTTTATTCCAACATGCATGCCTAGATAATCGTGAAAACGATTTCGTCTCTGAACAGCACTACAAAGCTCACAAGGGACGGGAAGGTGGTTCAGGAGGCCCCCCACCTGTGCTTCCCGAGACGCAACCAATTTTACAGCCTAATTCCTGAAACACGACCGACCCGCAACCAACCCATAACCGACCCATAGCCTGTGTCCTGCGACACAACGGACCATCCCCAAGTTGCGTCTTAGGACGCAACGGATCCTGCAACGTTGCGTCCGCGACCTAGAACGCAGCGTCCTGAACAACAAAGATGGGAAATTGAGTTGCCAACCTGACAGTGGTAGTTGCATGCCAAAGCTTACAAGGGGTGGGAATCTGAGTTGCCAACCTGGCAGTGGTGGTTGCGTGCCAAAGCTTACAAGGGGTGGGAATCTGGGTTGCCAGCCTGGCAGCGGTGGTTGCATGCCAAAGCTTACAAGGGGTGGGAATCTGGGTTGCCAACCTGGGAGTGGTGGTTGCGTGCCAAAGCTTTCAAGGGGTGGGAATCTGGATTGCCAGCCTGGCAGTGGTGGTTGCGTGCCAAAGCTTACAAGGGGTGGGAATCTGAGTTGCCAACCTGGCAGTGGTGGTTGCGTGCCAAAGCTTGCAAGGGGTGGGAATTGTGAGTTTCCGGAGTATGTGCAGAGCACAGAGACGAGGGGAAGACGGTAAGGATAAGATCTTTACAGTTAGATAAGCATTCGATCAATGCGCTAGGAGGAAGTACTGAGATGGCGCGGCACCTCAGGGTACCGGCATCAGAGTCCGTGCCATAGCTGGCAGCGGCATCGCAGTACAGTGCAGCAGGGAGGTAGTCCTGTGCACTCTAAGTCACTCTAGGTGAACCGGTGAAACCCGGTGAATAACATCCCCCCCAATTCCTGGTATTCTTCATTCTGAAGAATTCCAGGAATTAGAGGAGTTAAAAAACTAGAGTGACAATTAAAAAACTATTATGGAGGTACAATGCATTTGTAACTCATCAGGCTTGTCAAGGAGTTAATGATAAAATGATACCGGCTATGGCGAGGCAGGCTGGCTCAGCAAAGGTGGTTATCATGTCTAAAGAACTCTCAATCACTGATCTAGGCTGGCAGCTTAAAGGGCTGCCATGGAGGTACAGACTTAAACTGGATAGAAGAGAGCAGCCAGTCATGGTGCAATCAATCAATATCAAGGAAAGGTCTGCGGGATCAGGCTCGGGCCTGTCAGGAGGGTGCTGGGGTGAACTCCTAGGAGCTGCAAGGAGGCTGCAGGGCATACTACAAGGGGCTGCAGGGAAGCTGCAGGGAATGATTCAAGATGGCATTGCACATTAGCAGATGTCTTCAAAGAAATGTCAGTCTACTAAAGTAGCTGGCCCTGATAGGAAGCTGCAAAGGGACAGCATGCTAGATTGCAGGGAAGCTGCTAGGAAACTAAAAGGAAGCTGCAGGTAGGCTGCATGCTAGGGTGCAGAGGGGCTGCTATGGGGCTGGAAGGAAACTGCCAGGCTTGGTTAAAGCTTGTGGAGATAACCTTGGTTACGAGAAGGGCATGATGTCTGGACTAGTCCCCCCATAATTTGGGTTGTAGCTGGATTGCTTGTAACCTAAATTAAAATGCAGACATCTGGTAGAGACTAGGATTATTCTAAATTCAAAAAATTTGACTGCCTGTGAAGGTACATGGGGCAGTACAGGTGGCGTACAATCTAATAAATTCTAGAGTGTTCAGGTCTAATACAACAGATGGGGAGCAATGTTTTAAATACTAGGTGCCTGGCGTGCTGGGGAAGCAGTCAAGGGCAAGCTGATGGCGGACTGCTGCAGGGTAACTTCAAGGTGTCAGCAGCTTGTGGCTGCGAGGTAGCTAGGGTCGCTGCAACGGCACTAGGGGCGGATAAGAAAATGCAGGGACGGTAGGGACTGCTGGTGCTGTTGGGGGCCTGCTGGTCATTGCAGATCAACGTAAGCATAGCTGTGAATGCTGCAGGGAATGCAAGGGCTGCAGGGAATACAACTGATGATGTCATTGCTAGGCTCCCCCATAATTTGGGAGTGAAGGCTAAGTACTGAAATGCTAAATTAGAATCGGGCAGGCATCATGTTGTCAGCATGAAAACATCGAAGGGGTAGAAGCTTGAACAGCACGTGGCTAAGTACATGTGGCAGTACGGGGCAGATCAAGAATTAATTCCTAGAGTGTTCATTACTAATTATTTAACAGATGGTGGGGATTATCAAATTGCACTATGTAACTATGCCATGAGGTTGACTATGCACTGGAAGGTACATGGAATCTGCAGGTCGCTAGTGCTGGACAGCAGTGCAGTTTAGTGCAGCAGTACTTCTGTACATCAGCACATGGGTGCACATGTAGATCATCACACGAGGGTATCGCTCATGCAACAGATCTGTTGTACAGCAGTGCAGGTCAGTGCACAGCAATTCAGTACAGCAGTGCATTACACATGGGTTGTACGTTAGTACCGTACAGCACTTCAATCTGTGCAGTACAGTACATCTGGCTGTACATCAGTGCATCAGGGTTATGTTACACGCACATGTAGATCATCACACGAGGGTATCGCTCATGCAACAGATCTGTTGTACAGCAGTGCAGGTCAGTGCACAGCAATTCAGTACAGCAGTGCATTACACATGGGTTGTACGTTAGTACCGTACAGCACTTCAATCTGTGCAGTACAGTACATCTGGCTGTACATCAGTGCATCAGGGTTATGTTACACGCAGATGAAAATCAGCTCACGAGGGTATCGCTCATGCTTATATCTGCATGCAAGAATAGGTCACATCACATGATGCATTGCAGTTTAGTGCAGCAGTACTTTTGTACATCAGCGCATGGGTGCACAGATGCATGCAATGCATAGGTCAGTCCCCTTGTCTGTACATCAGGACATTTCCCTTTCATGCTATATATACCTCCCCATGTTCCCCTTCACAAGTGTGTCCTTCATCCGATACCCACAAGGATGCATGGTCGCTTGCATGTCCTGTGGTGGTAGCGTGGGAAGGGCAGGTGGGGAATGCCTTGGAGGGCAGAGGTGAGTGGAAGGTGGTGTGATCTGATGACAGTTATCATGTCAGGAGTAGGGCTGACAGTATGCCAGGTGGTGGTGATGTTGCTGTGCTTAGTGGGAGTTGGTTCCTCATCACTAGAGCAGGATGGGGATGTGGATGTGGGAACATAGGTGTTCATGTCCCCCCCATGCAAGTCATTAGAGACATCAGGAGGGAGGATGGTATCAGATGCGAGTGTAGGGATAACTGCAGGTGAGGGAGCACGTGCAAGTTCGGCTGCCTGTGATAGCAATTCCCCCCCATGCAAGTGGTCAGATCTGTCCCCATCATCATTGTGGACAGATTTGTTGTCCCTAGCAGATGTGGCAGCAGGGATGCACAAAGATGCTGGAGGGACAATATCAAATTCAGGTTGCAATGACCTGAGGTAGTTGGTTGCAATGCGGTCTCTCTGCCTATCTAGGAAGATGGCAGGCGATGTATGTACAATGATTCCTTTACCACAGGAGAAGTCAATCCACTCCATTTTTCTATGTCCATGATTCCGTACATGTACTCGAGCACGTTCTTCTTCGTATTTGACTTCGCACAAGGCAAGTGCAAGGGAAGTAGAATTGGCAGAATATAATACAAGGCCTTCAAGGTGGCTAGGAGGTGAATAATCATCAAGGATCCCATTCATGCAATCCTGAAACCAATGTAGGTGGCCTGACGGGGTCCCAAACATTTTTTCAAGGTGTGGAAGGATCAGTTGGGGATGAGAAAAGAGATGGTCTACTTCGGCTAGGATTTGTGGGGCTAGGTGTTCAGCAATGATGCAAGCCCCCGTAATGAGTTCATTATAGTCACCTAGCCTATCCGTAGCCATGTCCAGCTCGTCGTTGATGTAGTGCTCCCATCTGAACCAGTCAGATTTAATTCCAGTAAATAGCATGAAGCAATCATTGTCAAGTGGTCCCATTGTAGGGATTCTTCACGCAGTCCTTGGAAGAGGCAGGATGAAGAATGAGGGATAGGCGACAGTTGGAATTAATCCAGCGACGTGGCCATCGGCGATCTGGAGGTGCCCCCCATCAGGCGTTCAGCCGGATAAGATCCGTCGGGTGTGGCCACAGAGCAGGATGGGTGGCGTCGGGGGCGTTGGCAGAGGGGGTTATTGGAGCGGTGGAGAGGGGGGGGGGGGGGGGGGACGTTGCGAGGCAATAGGGGATAAATGGAATCTGGTGGTGAGGCGGCGAGTTGGAGGTGGAGGCCAACTTGGGACAGATCTGGAGAGATGATAGGTCAGGAGGTGGTTGAGAGGTGGCTGCGATTGCTTACGCAACGGGACGTGGGAGATGGGAAGGGGGTGGTGGGGGCGCAGTGGAGGTAGAGATGGTTGTCAGGGGGGTGTGTGCTGGACGACAGCTTGATGCTCAATGGAGCAGAATCAATCCGGATACGCGGATGATAAACCGCACAAGAGTGGTGTCCCAGCGGGGAGGTTCTTGTCGGGCGGAGAGCCTTACTCGATCCTTTCAATTGATTCACTCAGCGCGACAACAATCAAAATGCCCTTCAGCTCGGAATACTGTATATCGAGCAAGGACGATCTAAAGCGAAGGGACCGTAACCTGTGAGTTTCCGGAGTATGTGCAGAGCACAGAGACGAGGGGAAGACGGTAAGGATAAGATCTTTACAGTTAGATAAGCATTCGATCAATGCGCTAGGAGGAAGTACTGAGATGGCGCGGCACCTCAGGGTACCGGCATCAGAGTCCGTGCCATAGCTGGCAGCGGCATCGCAGTACAGTGCAGCAGGGAGGAAATCCTGTGCACTCTAAGTCACTCTAGGTGAACCAGTGAAACCCGGTGAATAACAGGAATCTGGTTTGCCAACCTGGCAGTGGTGGTTGCGTGCCAAAGCTTACAAGGGGTGGGAATCTGGATTGCCAACCTAGCAGTGGTGGTTGGATGCCAAAGCTTATAAAGGGTGGGAATCTGGGTTGCCAGTCTGGCAGTGGTGGTTGCATGCCAAAGCTTACGAGGGGTGGGAATCTGATAACTTGTCCCGAAGGCCTAAACCTGACCGAGGAGTCATCCCCATGGCCCCTGAGCAGGTTGTCAGTGGTGGGCATGATTGATACCTACAGCAGCAGCCGAAGTGAAGCTTGGCGGGGTCTATACACTCATGTTTTAGCATGCCCAGTGTGGCAGGCAGAGGCTCATAGATTGTCAATAGTGGGCATGATTCTTATTTCACATTTCTGGGGGCCAGGTCTTAGCAAGAAGTTGTCCCCACAGATGGGCTTACTCTTTTATAGGAGTGGCAACGCCATTCGAACGGAATCCTTAGTGTCGCTGGTTTGTGACGGGAGACCCATCTTCTGGAGTGAAAGTTCTTTCGCAACTTTAAAAAAGGATATAGGAAGCTACACGAGGATAGGTGTTATAAGCAATGCCTTAAATGACGGTGGTTTAGATCATGCGCACGGTTTGAACGGTTTGACGCCTTCATGGCTTTATCTCCTTTAAACGGTAGAAGCACGGAAGAGGCATGGAACAACTGTTATTGAATACTTTTATTCTTTTGAACTGGGCCCTGCCAGGGACAACAGTACAGCAACATGCCATGGGCCATCCGACATCTCTCCCCCATGGGACATGGACAACTTCTGCCTGTCATCTTGCCGGTCATCACGTAATATTGGCACAGCGATGACAGTACACTCCAAGGACTAGCGGACCGCGGAGTCGGAAAATGATTCGATTCCCATCGGACACGATTTCTAGGCTGCCCTCGACTGCATGCTCGCGAAGCCTTACCTTCAAGCATCTAAAATCTTTCTTTCTTCCGACTTTCTTGCCCTCTCATCTTTTCTCCTAGGCGCCGAAGCCAGTTTTTTTCATGGACACGTAGCTTTTCGTCGCCATTGTGTCGTTCCATGGCGACGTGTGTGGCTTGAATCGGTATTTGTGAGCTGCCGAGGTAGTATGTTCGCTCGTCTTTACGCAACCCACTCCTCCTGTTCCACGCCTTCTTTCAACTCATTTAGAGCAGTATAAGTATCGCATTTAGCAAGAGAAGAGCCGCCCAACACTGCCAACGGCAGTCCGCATGGAGTTCGCGGGCCATTACGTCACAGGCCTCGGGGTAAGCAAACGGGAGCTATCGAATCATTGACCGTTTGACTGACGTGCTTTACGTGTTATACGTGCTCACCCGATATCGCTTGCTGAGCGCACGCCACTGAACCCCCCCCCCCCCCCCCCCCCCCGACCACACACACACACACACACACTCACACACACACACACACACACACACACACACACACGTACACACCACCACCATAACAGCTGCAGCATCAGCATCAGCAACATCAAATCTCTCCCCATTCCGACCTCCGCCAATGCCCTTCCTACCTACCTTACATTACCTAACTAACGAACTAACAAACTAAATACTTACCAACCAACCAACTAACTAACTAACTAACTAACTAACTAACTAACTAACTAACCAACTAACTAACTGACTAACTAACTAACTAACTTACTAACTAATCAACTAACTAACTAACTAACTAACTAACTAACTTACTAACTAACTAACTAACTTACTTACTAACTAACTGACTAACTAACTAACTAACTAACTAACCAACCAACAAACCAACAAACAGACTAAAGAACTAACCTACCTACCTGGTCGGCTGGCTGGCTGGCTGGCTGGCTGGCTGGCTGGCTGGCTAACTAACTAACTAACTGACTAACTAACTAACTAACTATCTAACTAACTAACTAACTAACTAACCTACCTACCTACGAACATGGCAGGATGTCGAGCTTTCAAGATGGGATGCGACAAGCATAAGTAAGCACTGTGCCTTGGTGGTTGGTGGTTGGTGGTTGCCCCCAGTGCAAGCATAAGTAAGCACTGTGCCTTGGTGGTTGGTGGTTGGTGGTTGCCCCCAGTGCAAGCATAAGTAAGCACTGTGCCTTGGTGGTTGGTCGTTGGTGGTTGGCCCCAAAGCAAGCATTAGTAAGCACTGTGCCTTCGTGGTTAGCCCCAGTGCAAGCAAATGGGCCGGCCCCCTCAACCTCACGCTTCAAGGCGTACTATTTTGTATTTATTAAATTTTGTGTCAAGAGCTGTTGCTACCTTGGTGCAGTGTCGATGTTTGGTTGGTGTGGTGTAGATGTTTAGTTGGTGTGGTGTAGATGTTTGGTTGGTGTGGTGTAGATGGTTGGTTGGTGTGGTGTAGATGTTTGGTTAGTGTGGTGTAGATGGTTGGTGTGGTGTCGAAGTTTGGTTGGTGCGGTATCAATGTTGGGTTGGTGTGGTATAGATGTTTGGTTGGTGTGGTGTAGATGTTTGGTTGGTGTGGTGTCCATGTTTGGTTGGTGTGGCGTCGATGTTTGGTTGGTGTGGTGTAGATGTTGGGTGTGGGTTAGATTTGGTTGGTGGGTGTAGCATGTTTGGTTGGGTGGTGGTTGCTGATTTGGTTGGTGTGGTGTCCATGTTTGAGTTGGTCGGTGTCCAGGTGGTTCGTTGTGTCCCCCTGTTTGGTTTGTGTAGGTGGGCCATGTTTTTTGTTGGTGTGGTGTCCCTGTATTGGTTGGTGTGTTGTCCCTGGTTTCGTTGGTGTGGGGTCCATGTTTGGTTGTGTGGTGTCGATGTTGGGTTGGTGTGGTGTCGCTGTGTGGTTGGTGTGGTGGTCAGCTGGATTTGGTTTGGTGTGGATGCCCCTGATGGTTGTGTGGTGAGCGATGTTTGGTTGATAGTGGTGTCACCTGGTTTGGTTGGTGTGGTGTGCCTGTTTGGTTGGTGGTGTGGTGTCCCTTTTGGTTGGAGTTGGTGTCCCTGTGTAGTTGGTGTGGGTGTCGATGTTTGGTTGGTTGGTGGCGCTGTTTTGTTGGTGTGGTTGTCATGTTGGGTGGTGTGGTGCGATGTTCGGTTGGTGTGGTTCCCTGGTTGGTTGGTGTGGGCCGCGTTTGGTTGGTGTGGGTGGCCGATGTTTGGTTGGGTCCTGGTGTCCTGGTTTGGTTGGTGTGGTGGCGTGATTTGGTGGGGTGTTGTGTCCATGTGAGTTGGTGTGATGGCCATGTTTGGTTCGTGTGGTGTCGATGTTTGGTTGGTGTGGGTCCATGTTTTTGGTTGGTGTGGTGGCTGTGTTGTTGGATTGGGTGTCGATGTTTGGTTGGTGTGGTGTCCAGTTTCTGTGGTGTGATGGTCCATGTTGGGTTCGTGTGGGGTCCATGTTTGGTTGGTGTGGTGGTCCATGTTTTGTTGGTGTGGTTCGCTTTTGGTTGGTGTAGGGTAGATGTTTGTTGTGGTAGGTGATCGATGTTTTTGGTTGGTGTGGTGTCGATGTTTGGTTGGTGGTGGGTGGTCCATGTTTGGTTTGTGTGGTGGTACCATGTTTGGTTGGTGTGTGTCCATGTTTGGGTGGTGTGGTGTCGATGTTGGTTGGATGTGGTGTCAGGTTTAGTTGGTGTGGTGTCCATTTGGTTCGTGTGGTTGGCGATGGGGGGGGTTTTGGTTGGTGTGGTTAGAATTTTGGTTGGTGTGGTGTCGATGTTTGTTTGTGGTTGTCCCTGTGGTGGTTGGTTGGTGTCCCATCTTTAGTTGGTGTGGGGTCCCAATGTTTGGTTCGTGTGGTGTCGCATGTTTGGTTGTGTGTGTCGATGTTTTGTTGGTGTGGGTAGATGTTGGGTTGGTGTGAGGTCATGTTTGTTGGTGTGGTGGTCCCTGTTTGGTTCGTGTGGTGTCCGGATGTTTGGTTGGTGTGGTGTAGATGTTGGTGTGGTGTAGATGTTTGGTTGGTGAGGGTGTCATGATTGGTTGGTGTTGGTGTCCGATGTGTGGTTGGTGTGCTGTCCATGGTTGGGGTGTGGTGGTGTGAAGGTTTGTTGGTGTGGTTCCATGTTTGGTGGGTGTGGTGTCCGGGTTGGTTGTGGGGTTGTCCATGTTTGGTTGGTGTGGTGTCCATGTTTGGTTGGTGTGGTGTCGATGTTTGGTTGGTGTGGTGTCGATGTTTGGTTGGTGTGGTGTCCATGTTTGGTTGGTGTGGTGTCCATGTTTGGTTGGTGTGGTGTCGATGTTTGGTTGGTGTGGTGTCCATGTTTAGTTGGTGTGGTGTCCATGTTTGGTTCGTGTGGCGGTCGATGTTTTGGTTTGGTGGGGGTAATTTTGGTTGGTGGGGTGTGAGTTTGGTTGGTGTGGGTTGTCCTGTTTGGGTTGGGTGTGGTGTAGATGTTTGGTTGGTGTGTTGTCCATGTTTAGTTGGTGTGGTGTCCATGTCTGGTTCGTGTGGTGTCAATGTTTGGTTGGTGTGGTGTCGATGTTTGGTTGGTGTGGTGTAGATGTTTGGTTGGTGTGGTGTCCATGTTTAGTTGGTGTGGTGTTGATGTTTGGTTCGTGTGGTGTCGATGTTTGGTTGGTGTGGTGCAGATGTTTGGTTGGTGTGGTGTCCGTGTTTGGTTGGTGTGGTGTCGATGTTTGGTTGGTGTGGTGTAGATCTTTGGTTGGTGTGGTGTAGATGGTAATTTTTTTTTTTTTTTTTTTATTTTGTGTGGTGACATGTTTGTTTGGTGTGGGGTAGATGTTGTGGTTTGGTGTGGTGGCCATGTGTGGTTGGTGTGGGTGAGCATGTGTTTAGTTGGTGTGATGGCCCAGGTGTTGGTGGTTTGGTGTAGATGTTTGGTTGGTGTGGTGTTGATGTTTGGTTGGTGTGGTGTCCATGTTTGGTTGGTGTGGTGTCCATGTTTGGTTGGTCCGGTGTCCCTGTTTGGTTGGTGTGGTGTCCATGTTTGGTTGGTGTGGCGTTGTTGTTTGGTTGGTGTGGTGTCCATGTTTGGTTGGTGTGGTGTCCATGTTTAGTTGGTGTGATGTCCATGTTTGGTTGGTGTGGTGTTGATGTTTGGTTGGTGTGGTGTACATGTTTGGTTGGTGTGGTGTAGATGTTTGGTTCGTGTGGTGTCGATGTTTGGTTGGTGTGGTGTCCATGTTTGGTTGGTGTGGTGTAGATGTTTGGTTGGTGTGGTGTCCATGTTTGGTTGGTGTGGTGGGTCATGTCTGTTCGGGGGGGTGTCAATGTTTGGGTGGTGTTGTGATCGATGTTTTGGTTGGTGTGGGTGTAGATGTTGGTTGGGTGGTGTCCCATGTTTAAGTTGGTGTGGTGTCGATGGTTTGTTCGTGTAAGGGTGTCGTGTTTGGTTGGTGTGGTGCATGTGTTTGGTTGTGTGGAATGTACATGTTTGGTTGGTGTGGTGTAGATGTTTGATTCGTGTGGTGTCGATGTTTGGTTGGTGTGGTGTCCATGTTTGGTTGTTGTGGCGTTGTTGTTTGGTTGGTGTGGTGTCCATGTTTGGGGGTGTGGGTGTAAATGTTTGGGTGGTCCGTGTCCCTGTTATGTTGGTGTTGGTGGTCCATGTTTTGGTTGGGTGGACGTTGTTGTTTGGTTGGTGTGGAGTTGGTGTTTGGTTGGGGTGGTGTACATGTGTGGTTGGTTTGGTTCCGTTTGGTTAGGTGTGGTGTAGAGATGGTTGGTGTGGTGTCGATGTTGGGTTGGTGTGGGGTCAATGTTTGGTTGGGGTGTGCGATTGTTTGGTTGTGGGGTGTCCCATGTTTTGGTTGGTGGTGGTGTCCATGTGTTAGTTGGTGTGATGTTCCATAGTTTGGTTTGGTGTGGTGCTGATGTGTGGTGGTGTGGGGTACATTTTGCGTGGGGTGGTTATGTTTGCTTTCGTTTGGTTTCGAGTTTGTTTGGTGTGTGTCCATGTTTTGGTTGTGTGGTGTAGATGTTTGGTTGGTGTGTTTGCCATGTTAGTTTTGGTGTGGTGGCCAGGTCTGGGTGTCGTGTGGGGTCAAGTTTGGTTGGGGTGGTGTCGAGGTTTGTTGGTGTGTGTAGATGTTGGTTGGTGGTGGGGGTCCAGGTTTAATTGGTGTGGGTGGCGATGTTTTGGTTCGGGTGGGTCGATGTTTGGTTGGTAGTGGTGCAGGATGTGTGGTTGGTGTGGTGGGCCATGTTTGGTTGGTGTGGGTCGCTGTGTGTTGGTTGTAGGTGTCTTTTGGTGGGGGTGGTGTGCTGGGCTTTTTGGTGTGGTTGCCCTGGTTGGTTGGGGTGTGCGCTGTTTGGTTTGGTGTGGGTGTCCCCTTTTTGGTTGTGTGGTGCGCCGGTTTGGTTGTGTGGTGTCCCTTTTTTGTTTGTTTTTGTAGGCGATGTTTTTTTTGTGTGGGTGTTGACTGTTGGGTGGTGTGGTGCCCTGTTTTGGTTACGTAGTGGTTTCCCCTGTATTGATTGTGTCCCCGTTTCCCTGTTTTGTTTGGGTGTGGTTTCCCTGTTTGGTTGGTTGTGGTGTCCATGTTATTGGTTGTGTGGCGTTGTTTTTTGGTTGGTTTGGTGTCCCTTTTTTTTTTGTTGTGTGTGTCCCTGTTTCGTTGTTGTTCGATTCCCTGTTTGGTTGGTGTGGTTGTTGATGGTGGGTTGGTGTGGTGTACTGTTGGGTGGTGGTGGTGTAGATGTTTGATTCGTGTGGTGTCGATGTTTGGTTGGTGTGGTTCCATGTTTGGTTGTTGTTTGCGTGGGGTTTGGTTGGTGTGGTGTCCATGTTTGGTTGGTGTGGTGTCCATGTTTGGTTGGTCCCGGTGTCCCTGTTTTGGTTGGTTGGGTGTCCATGTTGGTTGGTGTGGCGTGTATGTTTTGGGTTGGTGGGGGCTTTGTTGGTTTGTTGGGTGTCTTCCCTGTTTGGTTGGTTTGGCTGTCCATGTTGGTTGGTGTATGATTATCTATGTGTTGGTGTTTGGTTTTTTGTCTATGTTTTTGGTTGTTGTGGTGTTCCGAGGTTTTGGGTTGGGGTGTGGTGTCGTCTGTTTTTTTTTAGGATGTTGTGGTCCATGTTTCTTGTGTGTGATGTCCCATGTTTTGTCGTCGTGTGGTTTGCCAAGGGTTAAGAGATTTACCGGTGTCCCTGTTTTGGTTGGTGTGGTGTCCATGGATGGGTTGGTGTGGTGTCCATGTTTGGTGTGGTGTGCGTTGTGTGTTTGGTGGGTGGTGTCCCATGTTTGGTTGGTGGGGTGTCCATGGTGGGTTGGTGTGGTGTCGATGTGATGGTTGTTGTGGTGTAGAATGTTGGTTGTGGGGTGTCCATGTTTGGGTTGTTGGTGGTTTGCGTGCATTCGTTTGTTGGTTTTGGTGTCCATGTTTAAGTGCTTGTGATGGCCATTTTAGTTAGTGTTGGTGTCGATGTTTGGGATTGTTGTGGTGTCACAGTGTTGTGAGTTTGGTGTGGGTGTCAGATGTGTGATTCGGTGGTGTCGAGGTTTGGTTGGTGGGTTGTCCCCAGGTTTGGTGGGGGGTGGCCGTTGTGTGGTTTGGTGTGGTGTGGTGTCCAGTTTGGGTTGGTGTGGTGTCCATGTTTGGTTGGTCCGGTGTCCCTGTTTGGTTGGTGTGGTGTCCATGTGTTGGTGGGTGTGGCGTTGTTGTTTGGGTGTGTGGGCGGTTGTTGTGTGGTTGGTGTGGTGGCGAAATTGTGTGTGGGGTGGTGTGGTGGTGTAGATTGTTTGGTTTGGTGTGGTTCCATGTTTTGTTGGTGTGTGTGCTGTTTTTTGGTGTGTGGTGGTGTCCTTCCATGTTTAGTTGGTGTGATGGCATGTCGGTTCGGTGTGGTGCCGATGGCTTGTGGTTGTGTGGTGGTACCTGGTTTTTGGTTGAGGTTGTGTAAGTTTTTGGTTTGTTTTTGGTCGATGTTTAGTTTGTTGGGGGTTGTCCATGGTTTGTTGGTGTGGTGTCCGCATGTTTGTTTGTTCCGGTGTCCCCTGTTCTGGTTGGGTGGTGTCCATTATGGTTGGTAGTGTGTGCCATGTTTGGTTGGTGGGCGTTGTGTGTTTGGTTGGTGTGGTGTCCAGTTTGGTTGGTGTGGGTGTCCAGGTTTGGTATGGTGTGGTGTCGAGTGTGGTTGGTGGTGTGGTAGATGTTTGTTTGGGTGGTGTCCATTTTGGTTGGTGGGGGTTTCGCTGTTGGTTGGTGGTGGTGTCCTGTTATTGGTAGTGATTGGTCCATGTTTAGTTCGTGTGTGTGTCGATGTTGGCTGTTGGTGTGTGTGTAACATGGTGGTTGGGTTTGGTTGGTGTGGTGTAGATGTGTGATTCTGTTTGGGTGTCGATGTTGGGAGGATTTGTTTTTTAGATTTTTTTGTGGTGGTTGGTGTGTGTCCAGTTTGGTTGGTTGGGGTCGATGTTGGTTGGTGTGGTGTAGATGTGTGGTTTGGATGTTTAGATGGTATTTTTTGGGTGTGTCCACATGTTGTGGTTGTGTGGTGTTTGTGTTTGGTTGGTGTGTGTATATTTTGGTTGGTGTGGTTTCCAGTTTGTTGTTTGGTGTCGAGGTTTGTTTGGTATGGTGTCCCTGGTCTTTTTTAGATTTATGTGGTGCATTATTGTGGTTGTGTGGTGGCGTAATGTTTGTTGTGTGGTGTAGATGTATGGTTGTTTGGTGTCCATTTTTTTATGTTGTTGGTTGTGTCCATTTTTGTTGGTGTGGTGTCCATGTTTTGGTAGGTCAGGGTCCCCTGTTTGTTGGTGTGGTGTCCATGTCTGTTGTGTGGGGCCCATTTTGGTTGCTGGGCGGTTGTTGTTTGTTGGTGTGGTGTCCATGTTTGGTTGGTGTGGTGTCCATGTTTGGTTGGTGTGGTGTCGATGTTTGGTTGGTGTGGTGTAGATGTTTGGTTGGTGTGGTGTCCATGTTTGGTTGGTGTGGTGTCGATGTTTGGTTGGTGTGGTGTCCATGTTTAGTTGGTGTGATGGCATTTTATTCGTTGTGGTGTCGATGTGGTTTGGTTTGGTTTTACATGTTTGGGGTGTGGTTGGTGTAGAGTTTGATTCGTGTGTGTCCGGGTTTTGTTTGGTGTGGGTGTCCATGTCTTGGTTTGGGGTGGGCGGTGTTGTTTGTTGGTGTGGCGGTGTTGTTTGGTTGGGTGGGGTCCATGTGATATTGGTTGGCTCCGGTGTCCCTGTGTGGTTGTTGGTGTCCATTTTGGTTGGTGTGGCGGTGTTGTTGTGGTTGGTGTGGCTGGTTTTTGGTGTGGTTTGGTGTCGATGTTGGTTGGGTGGGTGTAGCCCCCCCCCTGTTTGGTTGGTGGTAGTGGCCTTTTGGTTTGTGTGGTGTCCTGGTTTTTGGTTTGGTGTCCCGGTGGTCGGTGCGTGGTGCTGGCCCTGTGTTGGTCGTAGTGCGATGTCGCTCTTTGGTTATGGGGTTCCCTTTAATTGATTGGTGTGGTTTAGATGTTGTATTGGTGTGTGTCGCTTTTGGTTGGATGTGGTGTCCTTTTGGTTCTGTTGTGTGTTCCATGTTTTTCGTCCGCTTGCCACCCCCCCTTTTGATTGGTGAGGTGTCCCTGTCATGTATTTTTTTTTTTCCCTTTTTGTTGTTATTACAACGGAGAAACAAAAGAATGGTGAAGCGTTTTGTGCTCTGAATTTTGGGGGTGTGGTGTCCAATTTTAATTGTTTATTGTGTTTTCCATTTTTATGAGAATTGTGTTTGGTTTTCTCTGTTGTGTTGGTTGTTGTGTCTCCTGTGTTGATTTTTTTGTTGTCCCTTCGTTGTTTATGTTTTTTCCTATTGATATGTGTTGGTGTTTGTTTCCATTTGTTAGGTGTTGGTTCCTGTGTCCATTTTCGTTCGTTTTTTTGGTCTTGTTATTTTTTGTGGTTGGTGGTACAGTTGGTTGGTGGGTGTAGATGTTGATTCGTGTGGTGTCCGATGTTTGGTTGGTGTGGTGTAGATGTTTGGTTTGGTGTGGTGTCCATGTTTGGTTGGTGGTGGGGGTCGAGTTTGGTTGTTGTGGTGTAGAGGTTTTGGTTGTGTGGTTTAGATGGTTTTTGGGTGTGAGTTTCCATGGTTTGGGTTTCGGTGTGGTTTTTGTGTTTTGGTTGGTGTGGTGTAAGATGTTGGTTGGGGTGTGGTTCCATGTGTTTAGTTTGTGGGGTGTAGATGTTTTGGTTTGATGGGTGTCCCTGTCTGGTTGGTGTGGGGTGCTGTTGGGTTGGTGTGGTGTCCTGTTGGTTTGGTGTGGTGTAATGTGTGGTTGGTGTGGGGTCCGATGTTTGGTTGTGGTGGTGCCATGGTTGGTTGGTGTGTGTCCCCATGTTTGTGGTCCGTGTCCCGTTGGGTTTGGTGTGATGTCCATGTAGGTTGGTGTGGGTGTCGTGTTTAGGTTGGGGGTGGCGTGTTGTTTTGGTTGGTGGGGTGTCCAGGTTTGGTGGTGTAGGTCCATGGTTGGGTTGGTGTGGGCTCGTGTTTGGTTGGTGTGGGTAAATGTTGGCTTGGGTGTGGTGTCCTCATGTTTGGTTGGTGGGTTTCGATGTTTGTTGGCTGTGGTGGTCCCATGTTTAAGTTGGTGTGATGCCATGTCTTAGGTTCGTGTGGTAGTCCAGGTTTGTGGTTGGTGTGGTGTAGCAATTTTGGTTGGTGTGGTGTAGATTTTTGATTTCCGTGTGGTGGCGATGTGTGGTTTGGTGTGGTGTAGATGTGGGTTGGGGGGGTGTCCAGTTGTGGTTGGTATGGGTGTCCGAGGTTTGGTTGGTGTGGTGTAGCTGTTTTTGTTGGTGTGTGGTGTAGATAGTCTTTTGTTGTGGGTGTCCATGTTTGGGTTGGTGTGGGTGGTTGTGTTTTGTTGGTGTGGTGTAGATGTTTTGGTTGGGTGTAGTTCCATTTAGTTGGGTGGTGTCGATGTGTTGGGTGGTGTGGTGTCCATTCTGTTGGAGGTGGTGTCCATGTGTGGTTGGTGTGTGTAGGATGTGTGTGTGTTGTGTCGATGTTTGGGTTGGGGTGGTGTCCATGTGTGGTTGGTGAGGGGCGTGGTGCTCATGGGTGGTTGGGTTCCGGTGTCCCCTGTTTGGTGGTGTGGTGTCCATGTATGTTGGTGTGTGTCCATTTTCTGGTTGTGGGCGTTGTTGTGTAGTTTGTGTGTGTCCATGGTTGTTGGTGTGGTGTCCAATGTTTGTTGGTGGGTGGTTTCGATTTGGGTTGGGGGGGTGTAAGGTGGGGTGGTGGTGGTGTCATGTGTGTTGGTTGTGGTTTTCGAGGTTGGTGGTGTGGTGTCCCATGTTAGTTGGGTGATGGCCATGGTTTATTTCGTGGTGGGGTTGATTTTTGGGTTGGTGTGGTGTACCGGTTTTGGTTGGTGTGGTGTAGATGTGGATGCGTGTGGTGTCGATGTTTGGTTGGTGTGGTGTCCATGTTTGTTGGGTGTGGCTGTTGTTGGTGGTCTGGTGTCCATGGTTTTGGGTTGGGTGTATCCATGTGTGGTGGTCGGTGTCCCTGTTTGGTTGGTGTGGTGTCCATGTTTGGTTGGTGTGGCGTTGTTGTTTGGTTGGTGTGGCGTTGTTGTTTGGTTGGTGTGGTGTCGATGTTTGGTTGGTGTGGTGTAGATGTTTGGTTGGTGTGGTGTCCATGTTTGGTTGGTGTGGTGTCCATGTTTGGTTGGTGTGGTGTCCATGTTTAGTTGGTGTGATGGCCATGATTTTGGGGTTGGTTGTGTTTTTCTGCTTTTTTTTTGGTGTGTGTGTACATGTTTGTTTTTTGTGGTAGTATAGGTTTTGTTGGTGTGTGTCGATGTTTGGTGGTGTTGTTGGTGGTGTCCATGTTGGTTGTGTGGGCGGTCCTGTTTGGTTGGTCCGGTGTCCCCGGTGTGGTTGTGTGGTGTCCATGTCTGGGTTGGTGTTGGTGCCATGTTTGGGTTGGTGGGCGTTGTTGGGTTTGTTTGTGGTGTTCCATGTTTGGTGGTGTGGTGTCCCATGTTTGGTTGGTGTGGGTGGTCGATGTTTGGTTGGTGTGTGTACATGATTTTTGGTTTGGTGGGTGTCCATGTTTTTGGTTTGGTGGGGGTGGCCGATTTTTGGTTGGTGTGGTGTCCCTGTTTAGTCTGTGGGTGTTATGGCCATGTGTTAGTTTCGGGTGGTGGGCGAAGTGTTTGTTGTGTGGTGTACATGTTTGGTTGGTGTGGTGTAGATGTTTGATTCGTGTGGTGTCGATGTTTGGTTGGTGTGGTGTAGATGTTTGGTTGGTGTGGTGTCCATGTTTGGTTGGTGTGGTGTCGATGTTTGGTTGGTGTGGTGTAGATGTTTGGTTGGTGTGGTGTAGATGGTATTTTGGTGTGGTGTCCATGTTTGGTTGGTGTGGTGTTTGTGTTTGGTTGGTGTGGTGTAGATGTTTGGTTGGTGTGGTGTCCATGTTTAGTTGGTGTGGTGTCGATGTTTGTTATGTGTGTGTCCAATGTTTTGGTTGGTGGGGTGGCGTGCATGGTTTGGTTTGGTGTGGTTGTCCAGGTTTGGTTGGTGTGGTTCGATGGTTGGTTGGTGTGGTGTCGTGATGTTTGGTTGGTGTGGTGTCCATGTTTGGTTGGTGTGGTGCCATGTTGTGGTTGGTCCGGTATGTCCCTGTTTGGGTTTCGGTGTGGGTCCAATGTTGGTCTGGTGTGGTTCCATGTTTGGTTGGTGTGGCGTTGTTGTTTGGTTGGTGTGGTGTCCATGTTTGGTT
>JACBWV010000610.1:22263231-22294332 GCA_013435795.1 Chlamydomonas sp. ICE-L | reverse complement strand
TTCGACACAGGGCCCGGATCTAAAAGCCGTCCAATCCTTCTCCATTCCACACTACACCCTGACAATGCCCACAACCCCCCCTACCCGAGGAGATCTGGCTTGTGGGTACCGGGTTTGTGGGTACTAGCTTCCCCCCACCCTACTGCTCTCCCTCTTCTCCTCAAGCTGATGCATTCATCAAGGAAATAGATCCGCCGTGTGTGTTTATGTGTGTATGTGTGTGCGCCTCTTCACCCCCCCCCCCCCCACCCCCCCACACACACCACCCCACCCCCACACACACACCACCACCACCACCACCACCACCACCACCACCATCCACTAACCCCCACCATCCGCTACCCACCCACTAACCCCCACTAACCCTCAGGCTGATGCATCCATCAAGGTCATAGATCCACCATGTGTGTGTATGTGGTGTGCCTCTCCCCCCCCCCCCCCACACCACACCACACACCACACCACCCCATCCACTACCCACTACCCACCCACTACCCCTCAGGCTGATACCCATCAAGGACATAGATCCACCATGTGTGTGTATGTGTGTGCCTCCCCCCCCCCCACCCAACCCCACCCCCCCACCATCCCCTACCCACCCACTACCCCTCAGGCTGATACCCATCAAGGACATAGATCCACCATGTGTGTGTATGTGTGTGTGCCTCCCCCCCCCACCCAACCCCACCCCCCCCACCATCCACTACCCACCCACTACCCCTCAGGCTGATACCCATCAAGGACATAGATCCACCATGTGTGTGTATGTGTGTGTGCCTCCCCCCCCCACCCAACCCCACCCCCCCACCATCCACTACCCACCCACTACCCCTCAGGCTGATACCCATCAAGGACATAGATCCACCATGTGTGTGTATGTGTGTGTACCTCTCCCCCCCCCCACCCCCACCCCACCCCCCCACCCCCCCACCATCCACTACCCACCCACTACCCCTCAGGCTGATGCATCCATCAAGGTCATAGATCCACCATGTGTGTGTATGTGTGTGTGCCTCTCCCCCCCCCCCCACCACCACCACCCACCATCCACCCCCCACCCACTACCCCACCCACCCACTACCCCTCAGGCTGATGCATCCATCAAGGAAATAGATCCGCCGTGTGTGTTGGACTTCTATGTCCATGAGAAGTACCAGCGCAAGGGGGTGGGGAAGATTCTGTTTGAGGTGAGATGATGGCGATGATGATGATGGTTGTGGTGGTGGTGTCTGTACCAGTGTCAGTGTTAGTGGTGGCAGTAGTGGTGGGTTGGTGGGGTGCGTCTCTTGGAGTCTTCAGCTGGGCTGATGATGATGATGATGATGGTGGTGGTGGTGGTGGTGGTGGTGGTTGTACCAGTGTCAGTGGTGGTGGTGGTGGCAGTAGTGGTGGGTGGGCGGGGTACTTCTCTTGGAGAATTCAGCTGTGCCGATGATGATGATGGTGGTGGTTGTACCAGTGTCAGTGGTGTTGGTGTTGGTGGTTAGTTGTCAGTTAGTGAGCTCACCCAGTGCTAATCAATTTGTGACACAAGCACAACCAATGCTATCCGAATCAATCACACAGCACCTTAGTGTTAGTCAATCACTAAGGAAAGTGAACCTATGTGGCTCTCTCTGCTGCGCAAAGTGTGTTTGAGCAGGCGTGTATGGACCCTGCCAAGCTTCACTTCAGCTGGTAGTGGTAGTGGTGGTGGTGGTAGTGGTGGTGTCAAGCATGCCCACCACTGACAATATGTGCCTCTCCCTGCCACACAGAGCATGTTGGGGCAGGAGTGTATGGACCCTGCCCAGCTTCACTTCAGCTGGTAGTGGTAGTGGTGGTGGTGGTAGTGGTGGTGACAAGCATGCCCACCACTGACAATATGTGCCTCTCCCTGCCACACAGAGCATGTTGGGGCAGGAGTGTATGCAGATCCCGCCCAGCTTCACTTCAGCTGGTAGTGGTGGTGGTGGTAGTGGTGGTGTCAATTATGCCCACCACTGACAATCTATGTGCCTCTCCCTGCCACACAGAGCATGTTGGGGCAAGAGAGTACCAACCCCGCCAAATTAACTTCAGCTGGTTGTGGTGGTTGTGTCTGCGGTGGTGTTAGTAGTGGTGGTGCTGCCAATCATGCCCACCACTGACAATGTATGTACCTCTACCAGCCACACAGAGCATGTTGGGGCAGGAGTATATCGACCCTGCCAAGCTTCACTTCAGCTAATTGTGATGTTGTGTGGTGGTGGTGGTGGTAGTGGTGGTGCTGCCAATCATGCCCACCACTGACAATCTATGTGCCTCTCCCTGCCACACAAAGAAAGTTGGGGCAGGAGTGTGTGGACCCTGCCAAGCTTCACTTCAGCTGGTAGTGGTGGTGGTGTTTGTGGTGGTAGTGATGGTGACAATCATGCCCACCACTGACAATCTATGTGCCTCTCCCTGCCACACAAAGTAAGTTGGGGCAGGAGTGTGTCGACCCTGCCAAGCTTCACTTCAGCTGGTAGTGGTGGTGGTCTTTGTGGTGGTAGTGATGGTGACAATCATGCCCACCACTGACAATCTATGTGCCTCTCCCTGCCACACAGAGCATGCTGGAGCAAGAGTGTATGGACCCCGCCAAACTAGCCTATGATCGGCCTTCTCCGAAGCTAGTCTCCTTCTTGAAACGCCATTACGACCTCTCGGAATTCATTCCGCAAGTGAGTGTGGGTGGGTGGGTGAGTGCGGGTGAGTTATATGTGTGTTACAGTCCAGGGGTAGGCCAAAAAGCAGCAGCAACCAGGTTGCTTCCAAGCGCGCACTTTTGCGCGCTGGCACGCTGCCTTTTTGAGCCCCACTGCGCATTTTGCGCAGTTTTTTGCAACCCCCTGTTGGCGCAGAGAGCCTTTTCTGCGCATTTTGCACTACAAAGCGCAGTTTTGTATTTTCAAGTGCGCTAAAGCGCTCGCCAATTTGGTCAATGGAAGTACCCTGGCAGCAACAACAGAAAGAGTATATTTATAAATAAAATATAATATAAACACATAAATAAAAAATAAACAAAATATAACATAAACCGGGTATATACACATAAATAAAATATAAACAAAATATAACATAAACCGGGTATAAACACATAAATGAAATATAAACAAAATATAACATAAACCGGGTATAAACACATAAATAAAATATAAACAAAATATAACATAAACCGGGTATAAACACATAAATAAAATATAAACAAAATATAACATAAACCGGGTATAAACAAATAAATAAAATATAAACAAAATAAAAATTTAAAATATTATTTCTAAAGAGTATCTCCATAGGTGCCTAAGTCAGACCCTGAGTGATACAGATGGATTGAGCCTATGCCCTTAAGTCAAAACATTTTTTTGTGTGCCAATAAGTTGCCCAACCACATCAGTTCAACATATTAATACTCGGATTTGGGTTTTCTCAAATGGTGGGAACCAGGTCATGTGAAACATGCTACTTTGTTACTATGGGGTTCCCTAAGTCGATACGGGTTTAACGCATGAAGTGAAATGGAGCCTATCGCGACCGAAACAAGCCATTTAAAAAAAAAAAAAAATGTTTCGGAGTAGATCATTGAAAACACACCCTAATCCTGGGCCATGGTGTGGTAGGCCACTGGGAGGTGAAATCTTGAGATGTACAGCTATTTCAGTAGATTCCTAGGCCAAGGCTGAAGCGCAGCTTCCGACCTTGTAATAGGGGTTCGATAAGCCTTTCTCCCCGATGTACCTTTCTTCGGAATAGCTCACGCGGCCTCGTATATGACGCGAAGTGGATTTGTATCACTAATTATCGCACATCTGATGTACTGCCACCAGCCTGCCGAACAAGGCTGCTCGCGACCAGATGCGAACGCGGACGAAAAGTAGCTGCGCGCATAGCTGACACCTTCGCGAACAATATGAGCCAGACAGAATTCGATTCCGAGCAGTTTGGGTCATGTACGGCTCTGTATCATATTCTTGTATCGACTTAGGGCGTTTTCGGACTTAGGCACCTATGGAGATATATAAACAAAATAAAATAGAACGAAAACAATAGCAAAAAGATACGCTTTGAAGGAGCAGCAATTTTGAGAGGTTCTGGTTAAATGACATTGCTAGCTGCAGAGTTGAGTTTTGTTTCAAGAATGTATGTATATTTGTGTGCATGTATGTTACAGTCCATTGGTAGGCCAAAAGGGCTAAAGGGACTTGCCCATCCATGATAGGAAGTGCTTAAAAGACAAAGCATTGATGTACTGAACCTCAACCTGGGTTGTGAGCATTGATGTACTGAACCTCAACCTGGGTTGTGAGCATTGATGTACTGAACCTCAACCTGGGTTGTGAGCATTGATGTACTGAACCTCAACCTGGGTTGTGAGCATTGATGTACTGAACCTCAACCTGGGTTGTGAGCATTGATGTACTGAACCTCAACCTGGGTTGTGAGCATTGATTAACCTGGGTTGTGAGCATTGATGTACTGAACCTCAACCTGGGTTGTGAGCATTGATGTACTGAACCTCAACCTGGGTAAATGGCTAATGCAAGGGAGGGAGGAAGGGGGGAGGGGGGAGGGGGGGTCAAAGATCACGTGTGTTATTTTGATGTGTGTGCATGCATGTGGTATTTTGTTGTCCGTTGTTTGTTGTTTGTTTTGATGTTTGTTGGTCTGTTGTTTGTGGTGGTCGGAGATCATGTGTGGTACTTTGATACATGTGCACGCATGTGGGGTTCTGTTGCTGCCTCGTTGTTGTTGGTTGTTGTTGTTGTTCTGTTGTCCGCCGTTTGTCGTTTGTGAAGGTCAGAGATCATGTGCTTTACTTTGATGTGTGTGCATGCATGTGGGGTTTTGTTATTGTCTCGTTGTTTTGTTGTTTGTGAAAGTCAAAGATCACGTGTGTTACGTTGATGTGTGTGCTTGCATATGGGGTTTCGTTGTTAGTCAGTTGTTTCGTTGTTTTGTTGTTTGTGAAGGTCAAAGATCACGTGTGTTACGTTAATGTGTGTACTTGCATATGGGTTTTTGTTGTTAGTCAGTTGTTTCGTTGTTTTGTTGTTTGTGAAGGTCAAAGATCACGTGTGTTACGTTGATGTGTGTGCTTGCATATGGGGTTTCGTTGTTAGTCAGTTGTTTCGTTGTTTTGTTGTTTGTGAAGGTCAAAGATCACGTGTGTTACGTTGATGTGTGTGCTTGCATATGGGGTTTCGTTGTTAGTCAGTTGTTTCGTTGTCTATTGTTTGTTCTTCTGTTGTTTATGAAGGTCAAATATCGCATGTGTTACTTCAATGCAAGTGAGTGTGGGGTGGGGTGGGGTGTGATTGATTGGTCAATGGATGAATCGAGAGGAGGGGGTCAAAGGCCATGTGTGTTACTTTGATCTGTGTGCATGCATGTGGGGTTTTGTTGTTTTGTTGTCCGTTGTTTTGTTGTTTGTAAAGTTCAAAGATCACATCTGTTGCTTTGAAGCATATGCATGCTTGTGAGGTTCTGTTGTTTTGCTGTTGTTTAGTTGTTTGTGAAGGTTGGAGATCATGTGTTTTACTTTGATGCATGTGCATGCATGTGGGGTTTTGTTGTCCGTTGTTTGTTGTTGATTTGTTAGTTGTTTTGTTGTTTGTTGATCTGTTGTTAGTTGTTGTTTTGTTTTTGTTTGGTTGTTTGTTCTTTGTGAAGTCAGAGATCATGTGTGGTACTTTGATACATGTGGGGTTCTGTTGCTGCCTCGTTGTTCTTAGTTGTTGTTGTTCTGTTGTTCGTCGTTTGTTCTTTGTGAAGGTCAGAGATCATGTGTGTCACTCCGATGCATGAGCATGCATTTTTTTCCGTTGTTGTTTTGTTGTCCGTTGTTTGCTGTTGTTATGATATTTGTTGTCGTTTTGTTAGCTGTTTTGTTGTTTGTTGGTCAGTTGTTTACTTGTTTGTGAAGGTCAGAGATCATGTGTGTCACTCTGATGCATGAGCATGCATGTGGGGTTTTGTTGTTTCGTTGTTGTTTTGTTGTCCGTTGTTTGCTGTTGATATTTGATATTTGTTGTCGTTTTGTTAGTTGTTTGTTGTTTGTTGGTCAGTTGTTTATGAAGATCAGAGATCACATGTGTTACTCTGATGCATGTGCATGCTTGTGAGGTTCTGTTGTTTCATTGTTCTTTTGTTTGTTGTTTGGATTTCGTTGGTCTGTTGTTCGTGAAGGTCAGATATCATGTGTGTTCTGTTGGTGCATGTGCATGCTTGTGGTTTTTTTGTTGTTTCATTGTTGTTTTGTTAGTTGTTTTGTCGTTTGTTGGTCTGTTGTTTGTGAAGGTCAGATATTATGTGTGCTCCGTTGGTGCATGTGCATGCATGTGGGGTTTTGTTGCTGTTTCATTGTTTGTGAAGGTCAAAGATCACGTGTGTTACGTTGATGCGTGTGAGGTTTATTGGCGGAGCCCCCCCTTCTGGGGGGCGGGAGCCCCCAGTGTTACCCATTTGTCCATTCGTCCATCCATCCATCCATCCATCTATCCATCCATCCATCCATCCATCCATCCATCCATCCATCCGTCCGTCCGTCTGACCGAGATGAAGCCCGACATGTCAGCCAACGGTCTCGAAACTAACTCGCTTCCGTTGCCACCTGTCGCTCCCTCGCGATCACTCTCCGCCAATTTTTAGCGTCGCAGGCGACGCTGCATAGAACTTGTTTTTATGTTGTTCTTTCGTTGTTGTTCTGTTGTTAGTTGTTTTTGTTCCGCTGTTTTGTTGTCCTTCGTTTGTTGTTTGTGAAGGTCAACGATCACATCTATTACTTTGATGCACATGCATACTTGTGTGTGTGTGAGGTTTTGTTGTTGTTTGGTTGTTTGTGAAGGTCGGAAATCATATGTGTTACTCTGATGCATTCGCATGCATGAGGGTTTTGTTGATTCATTGTTGTTTTGTTGTTCGTTGTTTGCTGTTGTTTTGATGTTTGTTGTTGTTCTGTTAGTTTTTTTGTTGTCTGTTGGTCTGTTGTTTGTGAAGGTCAGATATCTGGTGTGGTACTTTGGTGCAAGTATGTATGCGTGTGCTTTTCTGTTGTTATTTTGTAGTATAACACAAAACCACACATGTGTTTGTATATTTGTATCCCATATATATTTATGTCACACTTTTCCTCTACTTCCTCTCCAGACCAACTTTGTAGCATTCGATGCTTTCTTTAACCCAACACAACATGACACGGCATGGCGCTACACAATGCTACATGACACAACACTAGTACACTACACCACACAAAACCACACATGTGCTTATATCTTTGTATTCCTTATGTTCACACGTTTCCTCTACTTCCTCTCCATACCAACAACTGTGTAGACTTTGATACTTTCTTAAACCCAACACAACACAACTGACATGGCATAACACTACATAACATGACACCACACAACACCACACAACACATGTGCTTATATCTTTGTATTCTTTATTTATATGTTGCAATTGTCCTCCTCTTCCTCTGCAGACCAACAACTTCGTAGTCTTCGATGCCTTCTTTGACCCCATGCATGAAACACGCATGTGCAGTCGGCAAGCTGGTGCTTCCCCTAGCCGTCCACCCCAACCTGAGATGTCAGCCCTAGCTGCCTCAGGCTCTGGCTCCCAGCCCTACAGTCGAGCTCTAGCATACAAACAAGCACAGTTTGCCCCCTCCACCTCCTCCCTCTCCCCCTCCTACGGCTATCAACAAGTTCAACGACAACAACAACAGCAACAGCAGCAGCAACAACAGCAGCAGTACAGGACCCCTTCCGAGTGTGGCTACACTCCGTCTCACCATGGACACTTGACGGTCGAGGTGGATGGTGAGTTGTAACTGGGTTGATCGTACATCGTGCATTGTTCATCGCACATCGTACATGGACACTTGAACGTCGAGGTGGATGGTGAGTTGTAACTGGGTTGATCGTACACTGTACATCGCACATGAACACTTGACCGTTGAGGGGGGTGGTGAGTTGTAACTGGGTTGATCGTACATCGTACATCGTACATGAACACTTGACCATCGAGGTGGATGGTGAGTTGTAATTGGGTTGATTGTACATACATACATACATACATACATACATACATACATACATACATACATTGATACACACACAAACATAAGAACATACATACATACATACATACATACATACATACATACATGCATGCATGCATACATACATACATACATACATTGATACACACACAAACATAAGAACATACATACATACATACATACATACATACATACATACATACATACATACATACATACATACACACATACATACATACATACATACATACATACATACATACATACATACATACATACACACACAAACATAAGAAAATACATAAATACATTAATACATGCATACATACACACATACAGGTACAGGAGCAAGCTGCAGTGGTGCTGGGTCGTACTCCCCACATGGTCGGGCGACAACACCTTCCGTTGTTTTCAATGGCTCACGCACCAACATCCAGATAGCGCCGCCAGGATCGACCAGGCTAAATGCTGGTATGTTTGCTGGAATATCGGAAGAACCACAGTGATACATGCATACTCATATGTATACCTCTTTTTACCTATATATGTATACCTCTATATTTGCTTATACCTCTACATGAATCTGTATGTATTTATACAAGTATGCCTATTATATATATTTTTTTTTTTTTTTGCTTATACCTCTACATGGATCTGTATGTATGTTTGATATATATATATATATATAAATATATATATATATATATATATTTGATTATACCTCTACATGGATATGTATGTAAATCCAAAACCTTACATCCCCATTCTGTCGCTGCATAGCAATGCATGGGTCCGGATAAATTTTCAGAATTGCCCCTCCCAAAATCCTCGGGTTCCGCGCTTCACGCTCCGCAGGGTTCCGCGGGCAGCGCGTTGCACTGGGGTCACACTGAGTCGCTCTATTTCAGCACAAAAACAATACAGTGCCTACACATTAATGATCACGTAATGATAACGCCTGGTGGGGCATGGGATGAAGGGAGCCCTGTCTTACGGCGGTAGAGAACGGGCTGCTACTTTACCTGGACAGCGCTACCATTGCGGTTGACAGCGACCGCGGACACTAAGGCGCACCTGTAGGGATTCGAATCCCGCACCTTCCTGATTTCAACGAACTCAACCATTGAGCCAGTCGTCAAAATGGTAGAACAGTGCCTACACAAACCTACCAGAGGAAGTATCCCCGTTCGGAACGGGATGGCACTATCGTAGAGCCATCCCGGGCCGGACAAAGCAGATGCGGGGTCCTATCAGGTCTCTGGTTCGAACCTCAACGAGGTCATCTGGGCCCACCCGGAGGGTTGTCGACCGTCATGGTAACTGGACTCTAGGTGTTATGTAAGCCCGTACATCGCATACTTACGAGGCGGTTCCCTTAATACCCATTGGGCACGTTCTTAGAGGTCATTCTGTGGCAATTCTTGGATGTTCAAATTTTCAAAAAAATAAATACCAGAGGAAGTTATCATGCGCAACAAGGTTTTTGATTTGCTCAAACTTGATTGGTTGAAAACTGAGGATTTATCCGCCTATTAATCCATCCATCCATCTAAGAGTTAATTCCTCTCTCTCTCTCTATATATATATATATATATATATATTTATCCATTCATCCATCGGGAGTAGAAAAAGAAATTCACTCCCCCCACGCCTAAAACACCTGAGGAGGGCTGCCCCCCACCCCACCCACCCCCCCTTCAATATAAATACCAATTTTTTGAAAAACTTAGATATGGATTCTGGGGGGTTACAACATGGCGCACATAATGGCATCCTCGGAATTCCCACATAGGGGTTGTGTGATAGTCAAAACTCAGTTCTGCACCCCCTTTGGGTTGCCCAAGTACAGTAGACACCCTTCACTTTTGCAGGGGGCGGCCAGAAACTGGAGTTTTCATTATACCGAACCGGTCCAAAAAAAGCAGTAGCAGGACAGTTTTGTCAGCATGGTTCAACTACACTTCCCCTTGGACCCCAACTAACTCAGCCCTAATGTTTAATGGGCCTTGGCCGGAGGCCACTCCAGGTTTCGTCCAAATCAGGCGATTGATGGCAGCATGGAGGCTCAATAAAGGCACCCTTATAAACACACCAAATTTGTAACCAAGGACCGCATCACCCCAGCATCAGCATCAGGCATACCGAAACGAAGAGAAAGCAACCGCGTAGAACATAGTAGAATGGCGGCGTTCCGGTGTTGTCGCAAGGGTGGTGGGTCGGGGCGGGGGTGGGGGTTGGGGGCCTGGGGGGGCGAGGCGGGGGTTGGGGGGGTGGGGGGGGGGGGGACCCCCCCACCCACCCCACACACACACACATCTGGGTCTTAAGTGGTGCCAATTAACTGCCATTGTGATTCACACAGCCAGTTACCCTCTCATACTCTGGGCTGGGCTGGGGTTGGGGGGGGTTGGGGGGGGGGGGGGTAAATACTTATTGCACCATGACCAAAGTGGTGCAAATAGACTACCCTTCCCAAGGCCTACTCAGAAGTGGTCTCAGAATGACATTTGGAGGTCTGAGTAAAAAGGTTGCAAAAAGGTTGCAAAAAACAAAATGAGCCCCCCCCCCCCCCCCCCCCCCCTAAATGAGCTGCTCAAAATGACCTGAAAAGTGACTTTTAATACCTTAATACATGCCATGACCTAAAAAGTGACTTTTAATACCTTAATACATGCCATTACAGCCCCATTGTCAGAAAAAATCGATCGGCGTGACTGGAAAATGTGAGGCCTGGGCTACTCCTGCATCCATCTAAGAATTAATTCCTCTCTCTCTCTCTCTCTCTCTCTCTCTCTCTCTCTCTCCATCTGGTTAACGGTGTTACACAATTTAATTGCGGTCCAGCCACACAGTAATAAAAACACCAAAATATAATTAGGAATAAGTCATCTAGTCAACCCTATTATTGAGAAAGTACAGTAAGCCGTTTAACTAAGATCTAGTGAAGAGGGGAGGAGGGGGGGGGGGGGGGGGGGGGCTCCATAACACAAAAACTCATTCCATGTCAAAAGATTGAAACAAATTTCAAAGGCACAGTTCTAGCCCAGAAAATAATCTAAATATCTTAGCATACAAAAAACAAGCTCGTCAAATTAAGCCAGAAGGAGCTAGTTTTTATAATTTCCATTCTATGTGTCTATGTCTAAGGCGTCTTTGATGTCTGCCCTCCAGCTTGTCCTGTCTTGGGCCTGTAGGTACCAATTTGGAGACATATTGGTGGCTTGGAGATCATCCCTAAGGATGTGAATGATGGTCTGTCCTCCTTGCCTCTCCTTCTCTCTCTCTCTCTCTCTCTCTCTCTCTCTCTCTCTCTCTCTCTCTCTCTCTCTCTCTCTCTCTCTCTCTCTCCTCTCTCTCTCTCTCTCTCTCTCTCGCCTCTCTCTCTCTCTCTCGCTCTCTCGCTCTCTCGCTCTCTCGCTCTCTCGCTCTCGCTCTCGCTCTCGCTCTCTCTGTTTCTTCGCTTGTGTGTCAGTTCTCTTGTTTGTGTGATTCACTGTATGTCTATCTTTGTTTGTTTGCTTGTGCGTGATTCACCGTTTGTTTGCTTGTTTGTTTGTTTGCTTGCGTGTAATTCAATGTATGTTTGTTTGTTTGTTTGTTCGCTTGTGTGTGATTCACTGTCTGTCTGTCTGTCTGTCTGTCTGTCTGTCTGTCTGTCTGTCTGTCTGTCTGTCTGTCTGTCTGTCTGTCTGTCTGTCTGTCTTTCTCTCTGCCCATTTGTTGGTAGCCCTTTTCTCTTCAGGAGCACTAAGCCAAGCCACCTCCCCCATCACAGGTGGTGCTACCTACAGCATGGCCTCCCCTGCAGCCACCTGTCTGTCTGTCTGCCCATCTGTCTGTCTGTTAGTCTGTCTGTCTGTCTGTCAGTCTGTCTGTCCATTTGTTGTTCGCCCTTGTCCCTTCTGGAGCACTAAGCCAAGCTACCTCTGCCATCACAGGTGGTGCTACCTAAAGCATGGCCTCCCCTGCAGACACAGCCTCCCTCCTGCCTACACTCAACCCTCACCAACCCTCCCTCCTACACTCAACCCTCACCAACCATCCCTCCTACCTACACTCAACCATCCCCATGTCATGCCCCAGGGAATGAGGGCCATCAAGACCACCACCACACAAGCTCGCACACAGCATACGAGAAGCCTTACTCTGCCTACCGACATCAAGACTCTCTAGACCGCTTCAAGCGAGAAAATTCACCCAGCCCCCACTCGGCGCCCAACTACCCAGGCCCCCCACCTTGGGCGGACAGTTACCTCCCGGCCCAAGGGGGGCCTGCCCCCTCGCCCTCTAGGCCTAGTATCTACCAACCCGTACCTTCGCCCTCCTGGAGGTCTGAGGAGGGCTATGCTGGTGATGGGCAAAGCCCCCATGCCGCTCATCCCCACACCTCTCCTGATTGCTCGCATACACATGCACATGTGTACAACCCAGTACAAGCGCAGTACCAGTACCAGCCACCGCCAGCTCACACACATGCACATGTGCACACCCCAGTACAAACGCAGTACCAGTACCAGCCACCGCCAGCTCACCCTCAGCAGTACCAACAGCAGTACAAGCAGCAGAGCCAAGGGTATGGGTATGGAGTTGGTAATGACAGACAGGGTGGAGGAGATGGGCGAGGGGCAGGCCAAGAGGGCTACTCCAGCATTAGCACAAACAGCCCTAAAGAAGTTGCTGCTCGACAGAGGGCAGGCGCAGGGGCGGCTGGCTGCATGGTGGTGTGGTAGTGCCGGCTGGCTGCATGGTGGTGTGGTAGTGCCGGCTGGCTGCACGGTGGTGTGGTAGTGCCGGCTGGCTGCATGGTGGTGTGGTAGTGCCGGCTGGCTGCATGGTGGTGTGGTAGTGCCGGCTGGCTGCATGGTGGTGTGGTAGTGCCGGCTGGCTGCACGGTGGTGTGGTAGTGCCGGCTGGCTGCATGGTGGTGTGGTAGTGCCGGCTGGCTGCATGGTGGTGTGGTAGTGCCGGCTGGCTGCATGGTGGTGTGGTAGTGCCGGCTGGCTGCATGGTGGTGTGGTAGTGCCGGCTGGCTGCATGGTGGTGTGGTAGTGCCGGCTGGCTGCATGGTGGTGTGGTAGTGCCGGCTGGCTGCACGGTGGTGTGGTAGTACCCAAGGTACTTCCATTGACCAAATTGGCCAGCGCTTTAGCGCACTTGAAAACAAAAAAACTGCGCTTTGTAGTGCAAAAAGCGCAAAAAATGCTTGCTGCGCCCACAGGGGGTTGCATAAAACTGCGCGAAATGCGCAGTGGGGTTCAAAAAGGCAGCGCGCCAGCGCGCAAAAGCGCGCGCTTGGAAGTGCCCTTGTAGTACCGGTGCATAAAGTTAATAAACAAATGGAACGTATGCTGTATTATGAGGCGTGAGGTTGAGGGGGGCAGCCCGTTTGCATGCACTGGGGCCAACCATCAAATGTGGTAGTATATATTATGTTACAGTATGTGCCCACTGTGCTTTCGACCTGGGGACCCGTAGTGCAGTGGTATTAAGACTTGTTTCTGCTGCATGAGCCAGTACACCATGGGCAGCAGTCGTCTTAGGAAAGGTCTTTTCAACGGGGGCGCCTCAGGAATCGCTCATATTTAGGGACCGGCAAATCCTATGATGATGACCAAAGGCGAGTATGGTATCATATGAATTGCATCATATGATATTTTATTTAAATGGTAACTTTAGCCGAGACAGACGGCCGGCATCATATGATATCATATGATGACATGATTTAATGTGATGTCATATTGCCCTCCCCTAGTCATATTTGCCAGGCTCGCATTGCACTGCTCACCGTGTATTGTTCTGCCTATTCAAATGTTTGTTACTGTCCAGGGTGGCCTACTAGGTTAATAGGACAAGTTCTATGCAGCGTCGCAAGCGAAGCTAAAAATTGGCGGAGAGTGTTCGCGAAGGAGCGACAGGTGCAGGTGTCGCACGGAGCGACAGGTGGCAAGAGAAGTGAGTTATTTACGAGACTGTTGGCTGACGTGTCAGGCTTTGTTTGGTCAGACGGTCGGTCGGTCGGTCAAACGGACAAATGGGTAACCCTGGGGGCTCCCGTCCCCCAGAAGGGGGGGCTCCGCCAATAAACATGCATGGTGGCTTTGGTAGGTGATTCCTACTTTGTTTTTTTAGTTGTGAAAGGTATTTCACCCCAGGAGATGGGTCTCCCTACACAAACCAGCGGCACAGAGGATTCAGTTCGAATGGCGTTGCCACTCCTACAAAAGAGTAGGCGCATGGCGGTGTGGTTGGTGATTCCTACTTTGGCAGGAATGGCTCCACCTTTCTCATCGACAAACTTCACTGAGTCTTCGACAAGCACAAGGAGGCCCATTCTTTGGGGTGAAAATCTGTGTATTTAAAAACAGAAGTAATATGCAGTCTGTAATGATAACGCCTGGTGGGGCGTGGTGTTAAGGGAGCCCGTCGTACGCGGGTGGGGAGCAGTCTCCTACCTCAACTGGACAAGCTACCATCGCGGTTGACGACGACCTGCAACGCCTGGTTCGACCCCCCCAACTCTTCGTCCTCCAGCAAGACCACCTACCACTAGACCATTGTATGTCACTGAGAGGGGCTATATGCAGTCTGTATGTTATATACCGCCAGGGATAAGAGCCTGTTGGTGACAGGCTACTAACCCTGGCTGCCCAGTCTGGAGGGCGGTATGGTCCAGACCCGGTCGTTCAGGCTTCGGCGACCGGAGTTTGAGCCCCGTTGCCGGAAGACGGCGGGTGGTTTCTCGAGTCCGACTTTAGGGCGGTGTTGTTTCACTGCTAGGACATGAGCCCCTTGTAATCTTTCTTGCTACTACATGACGCGGGCTATTGCGCACTAGGCTTTGGAGCCCGACTTCGCAATTGAAGCAATTTTGTAAACCCCGTCTAGGCGCAGGGCGCAGATTCCCGTCTTAAGTTGAGTCAAAAACGCAACCCAAAAGGAGGCAGTTGCGCTCTTGAAGCAACGCGAAATGACCCAATGAAGTGCCCTGGTTGGTGATGATCATATTGTATTGGTGTTCCTGGGGGTTGATCATTGAAAATAAGTACGAGCAGCCACAGGACGTGAGATTAAGGGAACCCTCCCGTTTGCATGAATGTGCACATACTGGAGAATGGCTACCATATTGGTTTGATTTGGTTTCGCAGACCCTCTGCGCCCGAGCTTGGATTACCGTGCCCTGGGGATTTGTCAGCATGAATTGCGGTGCTCTCACGCGTTTTATGACTTGGTGACTACTTATGTACTTCCTTAGAACTATCGGTCCTGACAGTACTATGTCAGCTTACTGTTGACTGCGTCATCGGTTCTTCTGACACGCGCTGTCTAACCTGTACCCTGATCAGGTTCCAGGCTACCGCCCCCCCTTTCCTCCGCTGGTGTCCCTTTATGGTTCCACTATCTTTTGTAATATTTATTCTCGTCTCCGCATTTATAGATTGGCGTGCTGCACACACTAAGTCCACTCTCCGGAGTGTTATCCAAGCTGATAGGTTATACGGTCCCTCATTTACTACCACTGCTTTGCGATGCAACTTCCGCGACGGCCTCCCGCTAATTTTGAGAAACTCCACGACAAGAATGGAGAATCTTGGACGCGCGGGATGCGCAGTGTCATTATCAGCAATGGCTGCGACCGTGTCCTTCCTAAGGAGGACCCGGGTCCTCTTGATGATTGGCTAGACGTCTGTGCACCAGCTGCCTCTGCTAGCGGTCATGAGAGTCCTTCCGCCATCGTGGAAGTAACCCCCCCCAATCAATCCTCCACCTTTACGGCTCCTTCTGCTACTGTCCGACGTCTCTCTCCTGAGATTGAGGACGTTCTGATGCGACTCTGCTGTGCTTCCACTCAGATTATCCAGTACGCAAGGGCGCCTCCTCCTCCTGATGCCCGTTTTGACTACGACTATCAAGAACTTGCTCGTCATCGCCGTGCAGATGGCTATGCTGATGACTCTGATGATCGTGATAAAGATCTGCAGAGTGCTATGAGTGGTGACTTCGGTGGAGTCACTCCTTCCACTGCTACTCGAGTGTTCAATTCTACGGTCTCTCCTGTGTATGAGCCTCTGTCGGCACCTGCTCTTGCGCCTTCCCCGGAGTGTAAGCCTGATCCAGTCTCTGCGCCTCTGCTTGCGCCCCTTCCACCTGTCCACCCGGATATACCCAAGCTGATAGGATTTAATTGAATTGTTAAGCTCTTGTTCAGAATGGAACTCGTAACATTTTAGCTGTTGTTAAGCTCTATCAGCTTGAAATCACTCCGGTAGAGTGGACAGTAGATTAAAGCAGCGGAACAGACGCACCAATCTATACACGGAGACAAGGATAACGTTACAGACACAGGAGACCCATAAAGGGGCACCTGTGGTGAAAGGAGGCGGTAGACAGGAACCTAACAGGGTACAGATCAGACCGGAGACGTAGGTGACAGGAAGCTGCCACTGAGTCATCTCAAGATGACTCAGTCCCACGGGAAGCTGGCTCAGGAGAGCCGATAGTTCTAAGGGAGTACATAAGTAGTCACCAAGTCATAAAACGCGTGAGAGCACCGCTATACATGCTGATACTCCACCTATGACACAGGTGACATACAATAGTACTACTCCACCTATGGCACTGGTGACATAGAACTATATGTAAAAAAAAAAAAAAAAAATCAAAGAACTCCGGAAAAAAAAATCGAGAGAAACTTCAAATGAAACCCGAAGGGTGTAAGGGAAGGTATGAAGCAAGGCAAAGAACCAAAATTTGCCAAGTGGATATAAGAGGACAACTAAATATCAAAGTCGGGTAACAACGGTATAGAAAACCCGATCCGGGAATAGGAACCTAATGCCAATCAATGATAACTTAAAGAAACTCTAAATGTAACCAAAGAAACCCTAAAATGTAACCAAAAATTCCAGAATACATGTAACCAAAAATCTAGAATACATGTAACCAAAAAAATTGGTTTAAGGAGAAGCAGTCATTCCAAACATGCGAATGAAACGCCAGAACACCATAGGATCAAGGGGCTTGGTGAAGGGGTCAGCACAGTTGTCCTTAGTGTTAACATAGGCAACATCCACCTGGCCATCCTCCACCAGCTCCTGGATATAGTGATGGATGACATCAATGTGCTTGTTGCGAGGGAGCAGCTGACAGTCATTGGCCCAGCTCAAGGACCCCAAGTTGTCACCCTGAATGGTGACCAGGTCACAAGGCAGCCCTAGATCAATTCTCAACTTTTTCAACCATTGCACCTCCCTGGCAGTCTGAGACAGGGCCTGATACTCAGCCTCACTGGAGCTAACAGCAACAGTGGGTTGCCTTTTGCTCATCCAGTTCACAAGGCAGCCTCCAGCAAGCACAGCATAGCCAGTCTGAGATCTCCTGTCAGACCCATCATCAGCAAAGGATGAGTCACTAAAGACAGTAAAAGAGAAACCAGGGCTGTGAGTGTAAGTGAGGCCCAGATGGGAATGTTCTCTCAAATACAAAAGCAAGCGCTTGGCTGCAGCCCACAGGGGGGCAGTGGGTTGAGCAGAAAACCTGGACAGGTAGCTAACAGCAAAAGAAATATCAGGCCTTGTGCAGGTAGCCAGGTACAGCAAAGCCCCCACAAGAGAGAGGTACTGGCTATTAGAGGCCAGAGGTTCTCCAGGAGGATCAGTGACAGTGCACTTGGACATGGGAACTGAAAACTTGGGCTTGGTAGCAGCAGTGAGACCAAACTGCTCCACCAGCTCAACAATGTAGGAGTGCTGGGAGAGGTCGATCTTAACACACCTGCCGTCAGAATCAAGTGTACAAGTCATGTCCAATGAAAGGAACTGGACAGGTACACCCATTTCCTTGACTTCCCACCCAGCTGCTTCCATAGCCTTGATCAGCAAGGCATACCTATGCAGCTCACTAAAAGCACAGATAAAGTTATCCACATAGGTCAGGACATAGCTCCACCCACCAGTAGAATCCCTCCTGAAATACAGAGCAGGTTCAGCTTTGCACATGGTAAAACCGTGGGCAACCAAAACCTGCTTTACATCTTTGCTCCAAGCCCTGGGTGCCTGCTTCAAACCATAAAGAGATTTAATCAGCTTGCACACAAGGGGAACATTGTCAGGACCAAGTTCATGAAAGCCCTCAGGCTGGTAACAGAACAGGTCCAGACCAGGTTCCAGCTTGGCATTCAAGAATGCAGTCTTGATGTCCAGCTGCCTCACAAACATTTTTCTATGAGTGATGGCAGCAAGGAGCACACGAAGACCTGCTTTAGAGGAGACGGGGGCATATACATCATGGTAGTCCAGCCCAGGACGTTGCAGAAAACCACGAACTACAAAACGAGCTTTAAAACGCAAAGAACCATCAGCCCCATGTTTCTTGACAAATGACCATCTGCCAGATAGAATCCTCTGCCTAGGAGGCTGTGGAGTGAGGACCCAAGTGCCATGAGCATGGAGGGAGGCCATCTCATCCTTCATAGCCTGCAGCCAGAGATCTCTGTCAGGGTTGGTAGGTAACATTGCAGCTTTATAAGAGAGTTCAGTAGAGGTAGAAATAAAAGCCCCCACGTACAAGCAGTGTACTTGTACATGGGCAGCGGGGATATCAGCAGTATCAGCAGTAACCGGTAATAAAGCCCCCAGCGCAGCACGCATGCGTGGTTGAACAAGGCCGGCCTCCTTTGCCTCTAAATCGTCGAAGCCTGGGTACACTGGAACACCCCAGCCATACGCAGTATCTGACCCGGACCAGTGTTCGAGGTCATCACTCACATCATCTGTGACGGCCACATCGTCGCAATGCCTGGTCCGGTATAAACCACCAGGTATAGCAGGGGGTGAAGTGATCAACAACTCCCGCGAGCTATCCGAATAGGTGGACGGGGGGTGGCGACTAGTGGGCAGTGGACCTGTACTAGGTTCCACTATGACCCGAGGCTGTCCTAATCCTACGACTTCACCGACGAAACGTGGCGCAGAGGAAGGCCCGGCGACCCCCTGAGATTCGAATAAATTAGAGCTTGAAGGAACATCAGACTCCCCCTGGCCCAATGCCGCCGCACGCGATACAGCACCATCATTACCTGGCCTGGGACGCATCGTCATCCCATGACCAGTAAAGCGGTCAACAATCGGGGTTGGTAAAGGGCCCAGGACATTGTCAGTAGTATCAAGCCCTTTACCGATGATAGCGGCAGGGGTGCGAGAAAAATACTGAGATCCATCATAGGGAAAGAGCCCAGGGATACAGTTATAGCTAAACTGTTCATAGAAGAGCACATCACGACTCTCTACCACCTGGCGCAACTTCGGAACCCAAACAAAATAACCCTTACTCACCAGAGAATACCCAACCAGTCTACCAGATAACGCCCTTTCGTCAAGCTTATTGCGCTTCTTCCCATTCACTAAGGTAACATAGCATGGGCACCCGAACACGCGCAATAACGATACATCAGGTAGAACCCCAAAGAACAACTCACAAGGAGTCTTGTCACCCTGATTAGGCAGCCGGTTGCGTAGGTAACACGCGGCGAGGAAGGCATAGGGCCAGAAGGACTTAGTGAGCTTAGACTCCAAGTGAATGCTCCTAGCTACGTTCTGAAGGACCCCATTGTACCGTTCCACAGTCGCATTCTGCTGAGCAGTGTAAGCCATGGACAATTCATGCACAGCACCAACCGATTCTAACCAATCCTCGAACCACTTCACTATAAATTCCTTAGCCCTGTCAGACCTAAGACACTTGAGAACAAATCCATGCAGCTGAGTCATCCATCTGAGGATGGTAGTTTGAACTGCTAAGGGAGCTTCATCCCTGGTTCTCAAGCACAAGACCTCAGCATAGCCAGAGTATTGGTCAGTGAGACACAGAACATAAAACTCCCCACGCAAGCCCCTAATATTAAATGGCCCCATGATGTCCAAGTGAAGGCGTTGTAATGGGGCACGGATCCTAGTTTTGCTTTCTTTAGGAAAAGGGATACGTTTTCCCTTTGCCTTCTGACAAGCATCACATGGGATCTTAGACAGTCTTTGCACCTGTTGGAGAGTGAGGGGTAAGTTCTGAACCAAACCCTTCCTTACAAGGTTGTGCATGGCATCATAGCCAGGGTGACCCAGCCGCCTATGCCACAACCATTCAGGAGTGGTAGGGATCACAACTCCACCATCCTCATCAACATCAAGAGCAAAAGCTGGATAATCTTCAGCACCATACAAACGGCCACGAGGGGTGTGACAAGGCCTACATGCAAACTTGTACACACCATCACTGGAGGCAGGGAAAGACCACAGAACAGAAGAGCCCTGTGTGGCAGTACAACTAAGACTATCAAAAGAAATCTTGCAGTTGTGAGCATGGGCAACAGCATTTACTGACATGAGGTTCACCGGACAGTGTGGGATGTAGAGAACATTGGTTAAAGTGATTGGTGTTGGTAACCAATCACTACCTAACACAATAGAACCCTGACCCACAGACCGTTGAACCACACCATCACCAAATTTAACTGCTGGCCCAGTCTCAGAAGCATGAAACACAGTGAACAAAGACATATCACCTGTGATTGACATCCCAGCTCCAGAATCAACATGCCAGACACCCTCAGACAGGCTCGGGCTGCAGACATTTGAAAATTTCGCAGTGCAAGAGAAAAGGACAGAGCGTACCTCCTATTTCTTGTCCAAAGCATACCCATCAATCTGAGCCTGCAAGGAGGCCAGCTGCCGCGGAGTAAGCACACCTGGAAGGGCCAAGGCCATGGGCACCGGATTGGTAACCGGTGCACCAGGCTTGGTCTTACGCAGGTGCGGATGCTTCGTGAAACAGCGATCCTCCGAGTGGGTCGTCTTGCTGAGGCATGGGCCCCAAGTGCAATCCAGACGTCGCTTGTTGGAACCAGAACCCTGAGAACCAGATCCCTGCCCACGCTGAAACGCAGCATTGGCAGGAACCTGGGGAGCGTCCCGGGACCAACCAGGATGCCTGGAGTCGGACCTGGGGAGATTAATGTTCAAAATGTCGAGAGACCGATATGCCTCCAGACAAGACCAGTAATCTACAGTCTGTATGTTAGCCAACATCATACCGTACTGGATCCGCAGCGATTCAAATCGGATCAAACGGATCCCATTCACAATGGTTTCCATGGCGTGGCGCTGAGTGACAGGATGTCCAGCACTGCGGAGGTCAGTGCACAGACTGCGAACCATGCGAAAGAAATCATCGACACGGTCAGAAGGGCCCATGTGCGCATTATGAAGTTCGATACGCATGAGAGGGACTCTAGAGGCAAGGGCATCAGACTGCGTCTTCCGGATATCCAAAAGGATATCCCGAGGGGTGGCAAAGTCCTGGTATACCTTGACCATATCGTCCTCCATGTTCGCGAGCATCATAGTTAAACACATGAACTCCTGACGTTCGAGAGGCAGTGCACTGAACCCCAACAGTGCAGGATCACACCGAGACTCACCATGAATGAGGGTATTAGACCCAGCTCCAATCGCAGAAGGGACAGGAGCCAAGGACCTACGAATGTCCATGAAATACTCCGCAGCAAGACCAGCGTCAAGAGCGCGCTGGTCGTCTATGTTCCTAATCACAGGAATGGACCTCGCAACACTCATAAGCAGCTCGAAATCTGGGCTAACAGGACACAGAGGGACAGGCACTCGCACAAACTGATAACCAAGCTTCTCGTGATCACTACGCCTCGTACCACCAAAGGAAACACCATGATCTGGGGGATACAGAATCCCAGAAGTGACTGGACCAAGAAAAGAACGACACCTGGTACCAAGCTCAGAGAAAGCCATCACTCGGCGATGCCTCAGCTTCACACTAACATTTGCCATTGTAGCCTGCATATCCATCCGACCATACAAAGAGCGGTTCAAGGACTCACCATCCCGTCGATCCATGTTGATCAGGCGGTAGTCCCGAAGGTTCAAAGTCGGAGGAGATCCGCCAGTGAGCAGATGCTCCCAAGATGCGCAAGACCGCGTATGCAGCATAGGAGGAGGGCCAGGGGCAGGAGGCAGCTCCACCGGCGGAGGCGGAGGGGGTTCCAGGGAGGCACCATCAGCAGAGGTGCGTGCAGAGGAAACAGCAGCCTCGCGAGAGCGAGTGTGGTAGCCAGGGAGGCCACGCTCCATGGGGGCAGATGCAGAGGAAAAAGAAGCAAAGCCCTTCAAGAAAGTGGGCTTAGCCACCTCCGGGTAAGCCGGGGGAACAGGCTCAAAGGGAGGCGCCGACGAAGGCTGAGGCTGATACACAGGCGAAAGCTCTCGATTAGGCATCTGCTGATCAGGAGGCTCATACACCGGCGAAACAGCGGAAGTCTCAAAGACACGAGTGGCAGCAGCAGATGGGGTCACGCCACCGAAGTCAGCACTCGTAGCACTCTTCAAGTCCTCCTCATCATCAGTAGTAGTAGAGTAGTCTTCATCATAATTGAAAGGGACGAAAGGAGGCTGCGGGTCTGATGCACAACGGATGATCTGTGTCTGTACACAACACAGCTTCATCAGGACATCCTCAACATCAGAGGAAAGGCGTCGAACATTGAGAGAAGGAACCGTAAAGTTGGAGGATTGATCGGGGGGGGGTTACTTCCTTGATGGCGGAAGGACCCTCCTCTCCGGCAGCAGAGGCCGCTGGCGCGCAGTCGTCTAGCCAATCTAGAGGAACCTTCACCCCCGTTGGGAGGATTCGGTCGCATCCATTGCTCACAATGACACTGCGGATCCCACGAGCCCATGAAACACCATTAAGTTTGGTAAGTTTCACAAAGCCGGCAGGAGGCCCTCGCGGAAGTTGCATTATCAAAGCAGTGGTAGTGATGAGGAGCCCAATAACCTATCAGCTTGAAATCACTCCGGTAGAGTGGACAGTAGATTAAAGCAGCGGAACAGACGCACCAATCTATACACGGAGACAAGGATAACGTTACAGACACAGGAGACCCATAAAGGGGCACCTGTGGTGAAAGGAGGCGGTAGACAGGAACCTAACAGGGTACAGATCAGACCGGAGACGTAGGTGACAGGAAGCTGCCACTGAGTCATCTCAAGATGACTCAGTCCCACGGGAAGCTGGCTCAGGAGAGCCGATAGTTCTAAGGGAGTACATAAGTAGTCACCAAGTCATAAAACGCGTGAGAGCACCGCTATACATGCTGATAAGCTCCTGTTTAGTATGGAACTCGTAACAGTTTAGCTGTTGTCGAGCTCCTGTTTATCATGGAACTCGTAACAGTTTAGCTCTTGTTAAGCTCCTGTTTAGTATGGAACTCGTAACAGTTTAGCTGTTGTCGAGCTCCTGTTTATCATGGAACTCGTAACAGTTTAGCTCTTGTTAAACTCCTGTTTAGTATGGAACTCGTAACAGTTTAGCTGTTGTTGAGCTCCTGTTCATCATGGAACTCGTAACAGTTTAGCTCTTGTTAAGCTCCTGTTTAGTATGGAACTCGTAACAGTTTAGCTGTTGTTGAGCTCCTGTTTATCATGGAACTCGTAACAGTTTAGCTCTTGTTAAGCTCCTGTTTAGGATGGAACTCGTAACAGTTTAGCTCTTGTTAAGCTCCTCTTTAGGAGTTCGTGCTATGCAGGTGATTACATGGCTCCAGCAGCCTAGCCTTAAAGGGGCCTTGTCGTCTTCTGCAGTAACATGGTCGATTCAAAGCGAAGCATTATTATCAACATATATCTGGTCCAATCTCTGACTTCATACCACTTTTAGTCCTTTGAAGGGAAATCCCTTCGTTGCAAAAGAGCCCCATTACCTCATACATTGGCAGAGCGTCAGAGCAAGGCATCGCATAGGAACGTAAGGTTGATACAACTTTGGTCTTAGTAGTGTTTTCAATAGGATTTATGCCTTTATGTATAGGCTTGGTACACACAAAATGTTTGATTTGGTTTGGTTCGGTTTGGTCACTGTACATGATGGTACCGTACACAGGCCGAGTCTCATACACCCTCGCGGTGTCAAGTAGACTTTAACATGTAATGTAATGTAATGTAACAGGCCTATATCACGTTTTACAGTTATGATGACATCGCGCGAAACGCTAAGCACTCGGAGCCAGGTCTCGGGTACACCTCCGACATACACGAACATGCACGAACATGGCGGCCAGGAGGTATATTGTGCATCATAACTGTTATACGTGATAACTGCTGACCGTCTGGTAGCGGAAGTAACATGAGAAGTATAAACTGCTTTATCAGGCAGTTTCGCTCATGTACTCCTGAGTACCGTCTTTATGTTCAGTTACATCACTGTAACTAACTATTCTTCTACTTGCCAACATGAGAAGTATAAACACTACCGTTCTACACCACACTCACGGGACTTGACCTTGGACTTGGTTGCGTGACTCCAGCCAGCACATTTTACTGCTCGCCGTCTTCGGCAGTAAAAGCAATGTTATTCAACAGGTACTGGTATTTTCAAAATATCTCTCTTCAAAGAAAACAAAGCACATCGTGCTCAGTGTACATACAAACATTACAATCGCACTGCATGCAACAAGCATGAGTACATAATATTGAAATGAATGAAAGACTTTGCGGCCCTGTCCCCCTCCCCTTCATGTGCCCTCAAGGATCAACAGCTGGGTTTAGTCACGGCGCTAACGGTGACTATAGCTAGCTTACGCTGCGGTGTCCTTAACATCACGTCCTATGAGTAACTGTATTACACGGATGTAACAAGTTCAATTTCATGGCGCTACGTGTTGCACAGCGCTACGTGCTAACTTACATATCTGATACCTTAGTGTAGTGGGGGTGCCATGTTAGAGCCTTTTGAGATTGCTTTTTGGGTAAAAAAGCTGCCAATAGCATTCCCACGGAACGACAGGTGGCAACGATGGAGCTGACCGAAGCCAGTTAGTTATGAGACAGCTGGCTGACGTGCCAGGCTTTGTCTCGGCCGTCGGTCGGACCCTGGGTCGGACAACGGGTGAATCTGGGGGCTCTCGCCCCCCAGAAGGGGGGTTCTGCGTGGCTCCGCCAAAAAACAAACTTGATCCAGGGCCAGTCGGGGCCAGTTGAACTTAACGCGGAACGATGACATCGGACCTGGAGGCCGCAGCCGAGCAGCTGTGCGGCACGAATGCGAAACTTGAACTTGGTGACATGGTTTGGTTTGGATTGGATTGAATACCGGTACATGGTCTATCAGCCTTCAGGATGGTCACCGTCTGCGGGCAGAGTAAACATGGGGGCTGGGGAGTTTAAATGCTACTACACCACACTCTTGGTGACATGGCTCCAGGCATCAAGGCTGCTCGCCGTCTTTTGCAGTAACATTCGAAGCAATTGCCTTGAAAGAGGCCGACAACTTTCCTCCGTGCTGTTGCGCGGTAGTCCGAGCTCAGTCGCAATAGCCACATTAACCTTCCCCTGTGCATGCGAACGGGAGCTTTCCTTCTAAAGTCTCCCCTCCGGCGTGACAAGGCGTAACAACTTTCAAAAATTCAAAGCCTAGGGCCTCGACCTAGCTAGGGCACAGCGCTGAACCCGGTCGCCGCCGTCACAGATCTTCTAGAAACATCCTTCCGCTTCTGTATAAAGCTCACGCCGCGGTGCTAAGATTACCTGCTGTACAATTCCCTACCTGGGAAAGATGGATCTACAATCTAATGCCTACGGCGGTGGCCCACATCGGCTGCGTCGCTCCACTGAAAACCCACCTTGACGCACGGAAGTGCGCTCCATCCTTATTGATGAACATGCTGGCTCAAGGCCGATGATGCCTCCACACGCCGATGCGTAGTGCAGTTGCCACGTCGCCCGCATCGCCTGCATCGCTGGAGAACTGCCATGAGTACCAGTGGCGTACTACAATCGACTACATCGGCTGTGTCGCCCCACTGGCTCCAACACCGCCATCGCCCAGGAGCCCCCCTCCCCCCCCTCCCCCTCCTCCCTCTCTCCCTTCCTCCCTCTCCCCTCCCTCCTTCCCTCCCTCCCTCCCTCCTTCCTCTCCCTCCCTCCCTCCCTCCCTCCTTCTCCTCCCTCCCTCCCTCCCTCCTCCCTCCCTCCCTCCCTCCCTTCTCCCTCCCTCCCTTCTCCCTCCCTCCCTTCGCCCTCCCTCCTCCTCCCTTCTCCCTCCCTCCCTCCCTCCCCTTCTCCCTCCTCCCTTCTCCCTCCCTCCCTCCCTCCCTTCTCCCTCCCTCCCTCCCTTCTCCCTCCCTCCCTTCTCCCTCCCTCCCTCCCTTCTCCCTCCCTCCCTTCTCTCTCCCTCCCTCCCTCCTCCCTCTCCTTTTACCCCCCCTCCCCCCAACCCAACCCCTTCCCTCCTCTATTCCACCATCCCTCTCTCCACCACCAGTCCCTCCACCACCAGTCCCTCCGCCACCACTACCACACACCAAAACTCCGCCGGTCCTCCCCTCCTGGATGCGATGCAGATGAGTCATGCTGGCAGCTACCCAATGTCCTGGTGAGTCCCCCCCCCCCCCCCCCCCCCCCCCCCACCCTCCCGACCCCCCTCCCCTGAGCGTGTACACCCTGCTGCTTGTATGAAGAACACTAAGTAGTGAGAGAATGATTTCTTATGCTGATGATGAAGATTCCAACCGGGCAGTTTCTCAAAACATTCGCAGGCCCAACTAGAGTTCTCGCCCTGCCGGGCTTGAGAGCTGATGCGGCTTTACCTTCCTTGGATGTCTGTGGCATTGATAGGGGATCATTGCATAACTCATCTGCATGCCACATATGGTCCACAACACAGCGCAATCAAGCATTACTGCATCACTCTGAACATCCTGAACTGATGCAATGGCGACCTTATGCATAGAATCAATCATATTGAGGAACACACAACTGCATGGAAGATAACTAAATGAAGGTCATCTTCAGCAAATCATTCAGTAAATCATCTGCATCGACTGATGTGATTGAATGTTGCATACAAATAGTATACTCATCACGGGTGGGTGGAGGGTAGATGCCTAACCCGCATCCCTGAAACCATTCAAGTGGAGCGCCCTTTACGTGAGCGTATGGTCCAACAAAAACACCCCAGACTAACTGCAGATACCATGGTTGTAGGCGGTCAGGTTGATACCCCCGGGTGTCCTTGGCTGTCTCCCTAGTATCAATGCAGCAATTGCTGATTCCATCTCCCTGGGGAGCCGGGTCCCGGCAGTTACCCTTTGGGTTCTACCCAGCACATGACATGCCACCCACTGGTTTTCATTCCCGCTACTAGCAGCAGCTTCTTAGCATTCACCCTTTGGGTTCTACCCAGCACATAACATTTCCACTAACGATAAATATTAATTTAATATTCACTTCTCCCACTAACGCATTGTCATACATCCATCTAACACAAACACCAACACATTCATACCCTTCTCTCTCACACACTGCTCTTCTAACACACACTACCCTTTCACACGCATTGTCCAACTCTCCCCCTCACAATCTTCAAGACTCCACCCCACCCACACACGCACACTAACATTACAGTAGTGCACAAATCTAAAGCATTGCAAATCCTAATTCCAATCAAGCATGGCTCCCCAATTCCAGCTCGGTGAACCAGGTTCTGGCAGTTGCCATGTGGGTTCTGATTAGCACATGGCAATCCACCCCCATTCCTTTGTCAGTCAAACCAACCAGCCCCTACCCCCCCCCCCCCCCCCCCCCCCCCCCCCCTCTCGATTACTACCTCGCCCAGTACACAAGTACCCCCTCCCCCCCCCCCCCCTCCCCCCCCCTCAGTCACTCATTAACCACTCATTAACCCACTTCTGCTTCACCCCCACTGACTCATCAACGCACACACCCTTCCACACCCGCTCACTAACTACCCTCACACTCCCTCACACACACACACACACACTCCAGGGCTCCACTACACAATCACACTAGCATCAGAGAAACAAGTTACACACACTTGCATCATGCCCACACTGGTATCAGAGAAATAAACGAACTCACTAGCATCACACCAGGGATATGGCGGTTGTTGCCCACAGATAGGAACACTGAGTTAATTAACCCCCCTCATCCCTTGCAGGTCCTAAGCGCGGAAAACATGGTTGACAGGTTGTATGCATGTTTTCCATTGGAGATGGGCCCAATTGAGGATATTTTTCTAGCATCCCTCGTCCCACCTACCCTGCAGCTACTAAACCCGAAGAATCTGGGAGAAGTTACTGCTTCTCTTGCCTACAAGTCCCAAGTATCGACATGCTTAACCTGATGGTTGCTCTGCATTTTCTCACTCTGTTCCCACTAGTCCCCATCCCGTTCCTCAGTTTATTTTGTTTCGTAATAAGTTCAGTATTGGATGAAGGTCATGATATTGGTGATTCAATGCGCCACCTTGAAATTGTAACATCAGTTCAACTATATCTTTTCCCTTGCCTACCTTTGAGCCCCATGTGTCCCGAAGCTATGACTCGTCTGCCCTCTCAGCCTCGTCTCAGATTCTGTAAGGTTGCCTCCAGAAGATTCTATAAGGTTGCCTGCAGATTTGTGCCCACATACATAGTATACCCATTGCAGACTCCGCACTGTACAAATGGACTCTTTTCACTAAATTCTTGTTTAGTTCGAACCTGTGGTATCTGTGTTGGCCATACCAAATACCACGCGTGAGAAAAGGCCTCAGCTGCATCAATCACGCTGTACGTACGTATAGTCCAGGGGTAGGCCAAATAGGCTTAAGGGACTCACCCAACCATGAAGGAAAAAAAATCAAAACAAAGTACTGATGAACTGAACCCCAAACAATCGTTTAACCGACTGTGGCCCTGGTTCCGTGCTACAATGATAATTTAATTGTACACGATGCTCAACCTACATCAAGTATGCTTGTACGGGATAGAATAGACCTTCAAAGGAGATTATTGACCTTCATGGGCTACCATTTTATATAGTTATTGAACTTGGTCGCATAGATTCAGCCATCAATTAGGCTGCTAGTCGTCTCCTGAACTTGAAGTTCGATTTCTCTTACTTCAGAGCAGGATTAAAAAAAACTGCAAACGTTGAGCCTAAAAAACCCGAGGGGGGCTGACCCCCCTCCCCAAAGTATAAATACCCAATACCCTGGGATTATCCCTTAAAACATCTTGGGTGTGGATTCAGGGGGTTTACAATGGCGATATGAGATGGCGCACACAATGGCGGATTTGTATTGCAGGGATCGCTTGACAGTCAAATACCAGTTCTGCCATGGCCTACTCATGGGTGGCCTCAGAATTGCATTTGGAATGGGCTGTGTGTGTGTGTGGGGGGGGGGGGGGGGGGGTATACTTATTGCACCAGCGTACAGGACAGCTGCACCACGGAGAGTACAACACGAAGCCTCCCTCTATCCTCTCTCTCTGCCCTGCCCTGCTATGGAAGACAGTACTGCCCGTAATAGGGCGGCACCGACTATAGTACCAGCTGCGTAGCCAGCACTGCCGGCACCGCCCTATTGGGTAGGACTGTCTTTCATACCTGCCCTCTCAAACTGAAGCCAGGTGTAGTGTGTAAAATCTCTCTGGGAATTGGTGTGAAGATAGCAGATACGCAGAGGCGTTGTGTGTGCTAAATGCAACACGTTACATGCAGGGTTGTTCAGGACGCTGTGTCGTCCGTCGCAGACGCAACGTCGAAGAGTCCGTTGCGACGCAGGATGTAACGTGGGGAGGATCCGTTGACCAGAAGGAAGGGTCCGTTGCGTCGCAGGTCGCAGGTTATTCAATTGGTAATTATTGGTTGCGTCTAGGGGGTGCCAAAATTAAGTTACCTTGTCGTTGCACAATTAAACTAACGGCGAAGAATTCGAATTCCGAACCCCACACTGCCTATGTTTCGATAAGGAGGGCGCCCGAGGTGACGGCGTAGTACAGGGAAGTCGGCCGGGTGCGTGCGGAGTGGGGTTGGCGGGGGCCACCCCCACCCCCAACCACCCCCACCACCCCCCCACAACACCCACACCCATACGTTGTAATAAATATAGAGAAAAGAAAAAACACTCTTTTTGGGGCCTTTGTTGATTTCAAGAAGGCCCTTAATGATTGGGTCAAACAGAGAACTTGCTATGGGATTGCTTAGCAAGGCTCGGAGTCAAGGACCCCTAATCTCAGTATTCTGAAGTCCCATGTATAATCATGTTGTTTTTCCCCAAGTTTCGCCTACCAATGGGACATTTGGGATCGCCTCCCCTTTTGACATCCTCCCTGTAGAGTTTAAACAAGGAGACCCCCCTATCCCACTTCCTATTCCGGTCTGTTTCATTGATAGAATTGAAGAATTTCGTTATCCTTTCCAATCCCAATCTCCCAAATTTATGGGCTGAGCTTTTAGGGGGAAAGATGCCTGCAACTGTTTTACTCTTTAGGTTATGCGAGATAGCCCTCAGCTCTGAATGCAGATCCCCCGGCAGATATGCAAAGCTATGCCTTGACTCCTGAGAGATTTCTGCGAGGCACTAAGATGGCTGTGAATATAAAGAAACTGAGATTGTCGTTTTTCTAACAAACATTTCTGTGATGAGGCCCGCACCTGGATCCCCTGATTACAATTTTGTCTATGAGGATCCACAACTTTCTCCAAGTTTAATCTTATCATCTACTTGGGAAATCCTTTTGTGGATTGGTGACTCAAGCCAATCGTGCCAAAAGCCCTGCTGTTTCTAGGATTGCTTCACTAAGCCCAAAGGCAAAAACCACAATGCCTTCGTAGGCGATGCCATACTATGGAGATAATACATATTGATATCTCAACCCCACATGTTTGATTCCTCTTGTACAACCTAATCATGAATTTTTTTTTTGGCTGTGATGTGTTGGCCTCCTTTCTATTCTGAACAACCACACTTATCTCAAATGACCATGCTTGTGAGAAATGCATAGAGGTATACTTAAAAACAAATGTTTGGGTGTTTGCCATCTACTAAACATCTAACAGTATTCATGGAAGGAGCGGGTAGGAACCCTCGTTTGTGTTTGCTTGGCTTTAAACATAGCTTTGGCGCCCTTCTGGAACAGACCATACATAAAGAAACCTGAGATCTCATTATAACTGGCT
>JACBWV010000610.1:22240731-22258231 GCA_013435795.1 Chlamydomonas sp. ICE-L | reverse complement strand
GAGACACAGACCGAGTTGTGAACGATGTGTCACCTCCAAGGAGGTGGGTCCTCCCCGACACAAAACTAGCAACACGATGATTCAGTTCCCGAATGGGGCTGTTGTCACTCCTACAAAATAGTAGGCAACACTCAGGATATGGTGGGCCTACTTGGTGCCTACTAGAAGTAGTCCCGTAGGGGGAGAGACCGACCCTCGTCCAAACGAACATTCACCACTACCCCTACTGACTAGAAGATAGTTAGTTTTACAGTCTAGGGGTTGATTAAATAAGGGCTAAAGGGACTCGTCCAACTGAACACCAAACATCGTTTTAAATTTAAAAAACCGAACGGGGGCCCCTGAGTTTTGTGATACATGATAATTTAATTTTCAAAATGATAATCTGGGATTCAATAAACATGTTCATGAAGATGTGCATCAAGAAAAACGGGCCAACCCGAGTAATGATAACGCTGGTGGGGCCGCAGTAAATTAAAGGGAGCCCTGTCTTATTAAACTTATACTGCGGTAGGAAACTGGCTGCTACTTTACATGGACAGTGCTAGCTACATGGGCCGTGGACCCAAAAACTAAAAGCACCACAACCCTTTATGGATTCGAACACCCAAACTTCTTTGTATTACACAAAGAGTCTCTAACACTCATTGAGCAATTCGACGAAACCGGCGGGGGTGTAACTTGTAGACCGTAAGTAGGCAAAATCATTGTCAAGTTTGTTAACTTTACTACTTGTTGTTAATGTTTGCTCTTTTTCCACTAACATTTATTTTTTCAACTTGCGAAGACGTGCCGTAGCCTGGAACCTCTGCTTATGTCAGCCTTTTCAAATTCATCGCGCAAGCTCGCTTCCGGTTCGTCGCAAAGTGATAAGGGAAGGGAGCCTGCCCTAGAGGCTGCGCTTTTAACCAGTCAGGGTAGCTGGCCTAGACGCTGCTGGCTCTTTAGCTGAAAAGAAGAACATTGGTGACAAACCGCATCAGAGGCCTTGGTAGCCTAAGCCTTTGGAATTGTTGCAAACACGCAAACTCCCTCCCCGTCAAAGCCGGCAGGCCAGACATCCCTCATCACAGCCTGGGCCAAACGGCCTTCCCATGCGTCTTTAGTTGGCAGACACATAGCTGGCATGCCCTTGATCAATGCTGGGCCTGACACGACACATAGTTGGCATGCCCTTCATCAAATAGCTTGGCAACACCTAGTTGTGTACCCTCATCAAGCTGGCCATGCCCCTCATCATGCTGCATACAAATAGAGTTTTTGCTGCCCTCATCATAGCGGGCAGACACATATATGGCAATGCCCCTAACTCATAGCTGGCAGCATATAGCCTGGCCGATGCCCTCATCATAGCTGGCAGACAAATAGTTGGCAAGCCTTCATCATAGCTGGCAGAGGAATAGTTTTTAACTAAACCCCCCACCAACATAGCTGGCGGACGAATAGTTAACATGTCCTCATCATACGCTTGCCAGACCAATATATGGACTATACACATACAATCACATACCCTCCATCATAGCCTTGGCAGAACACCATACTTTGGCATGCCCCTCATCAGAAGCCGTGGCAACGTGAACAGTCGTTCCCAACTGCAGCAGTAATATTTTGGGGTGCCTGTGCACTCAGTCGCTGGCTCATGGAGCTGGGTGGAAGCTGGTACGTGTAGCCCAGAAGTGAACCAGTGGGTGGGCCACCTAACCTTGTAAGCAGCCCACCCTGTCAACCGCCCGCCCCGCCTAGACATACTCAAATACCCCAGATATCTGCTGCCCAAGCTGATGCTGCCAGAGTTGGAGCCTGGTCCTCCATTTGAACAAAGTTCAGCCAGGCTTGCTGCTGTGCTGTGGTTTGAGTATTGCCCCGCTAGATCATACCGAATCCCCTGCCGCCCCTGCTGAATAGCGAACCAAGAACTGAGCGGCCTCCCAGTCGACAACATTTCTCTGCTGCTGCTACTGCTGTGTTGTGTAGTCCTGCACATAGCATACCTGGAACCCTGCAGACCCTGCTGATGCGGCCAGAGTTTGATCAGTGAGCTACCTACGCTTAGATCGCCCACCTGCCCGCCCGCCTAGATCATACCCGGAACCCTGCAGACCCTGCTGATGCGGCCAGAGTTTGATCAGTGAGCTACCTACACTTTTTAGATCCGCCCCGCCTGCCCGCCCCGCCTAGAAAATCATTAACGATGACCTCGGAACCCTGCAGACCCTGCTTATCGCGGCCAGAGTTTTGATCAGTGGAGCTACCTACCCTACGCTAGATCGCCCCACCCTGCCCCCGCGCCTCGCTAGATCATAACCTCTGCAACCCTGCCAGACCCCTGCCCTGAATGCGGCCAGAGTTTTGACCATCAGTGAGCTACCTGAACGCCTTAGAATCGGCCCGCTCGCTTTTGCCCTACCCCGCCTAAGATCATTACCCATAAGACCCGGAACCCCTCAGACCCCTGCCCTGATTACCGGCCGGACCCCATAAGTTTGTTCATTGATCTACCTAACGCTTAGAGTCGCCCAACCTGCCCCGCCCCGCCTAGATCATAATACCCGGGACTCCTGCAGACAAAACCCGCTGATGCGGACTCCAGAGTTTTGATCAGTGACTACCGAACGCTTTAGATCGGCGCCCACTGCCCGCCCGCCTAGATCATACCCGGAACCCTGCAGACCCTGCTGAATGGCGGCCAGATTGAGGCGTCTTCCCCATAAAACAGCCCGCTGGTGCTGGTTGCTTCTAGTTGTTTTTGAGTAGTTTCTGCACGTCTGTTGTGAGCCGCCGCGGCTTGCGGCTGCTGCTGCCTGGGAGGTTAGTCCATACCATCCTGCTGATAGTAGTCCTCCCCCCCAGTACCCATCCCCAAGCCTGCATGGGGGGGGGGGGGGGTGCGCGGTAAACTTTTGTTGGGTTAGATTTAGGTGGGTTTAGATTATGTGGGGTAAATTTAGGTGGGTTAGATTTAGGTGGGTTTAGATTATGTGGTTTTTCCCCTCGGTGGGTGTCGCTTCGGTGGGTTACCTAGGTTGGTTTTCGCTTAGGTGTGTTTCGCTCGGGGGTTCGCTTCGGTGGGTTCCTTAGGTTTGGGTTCGCTTCGGTGGGTATCCTTCGGTGGGTTCGCTTTCGGTGGGTTTCGCTTAGTGGGTTTCATTAGGTGGTTACACATTAGGGGGGTTAGAATTAGCTGGGCTTACATCTTAGGGCTGGTTTAGAATTAGTGGTTTTTAGATGAGGTGGTTTAGATTAGGTGGTTTATATTAGGTGGTTTAGATTAGGTGGGTTAGATTAGGTGGGTGAGATTTAGGGTGGGTTAAGATTAGTGGGTTACATAGGTTGGGTTACAATTATAGGTGGGTTAGATTAGGTGGGTTAGATTAGGTGGGTTACATTAGGTGGGTTAGATTAGGTGGGTTAGATTAGGTGGGTTAGATTAGGTGGGTTAGATTAGGTGGGTTAGATTAGGTGGGTTAGATTAGGTGGGTTACATTAGGTGGGTTAGATTAGGTGGGTTTAGATTTAGGTTGGTTTACAATTAGGGGTGGGTTGATTAGGTTGGGTTTAGTTAAGGTGGGTTACATTAGGTGGGTTAGATTAGGTGGTTTAGATTAGGTGGTTTAGATTAGGTGGGTTAGATTAGGTGGGTTAGGTTGGGTTACGTGGATAAGGTTAGGTTAGGTTAGGTTAGGTTGGGGGATGGGGGTTTGTGTGGTCCAGGTGGATGCACATTGGATATGGATTTGAATGGTCACAACTGGTTACATGTTTCTTCAGCCAACTCTAGTAGGGAAAGGCTAAGTTAGTTAATATTAGTGAGTGAATAATTTTAGTGGATGTTCGATAATATTAGACGGCCGAGCAGTCTCACCAGAATTTTGAATCTATTTGAAAAATTAGAATTATTGTGACACTGAAATCATATTATCTGATAGTTAATATAAGGTTTTCAAACACTTATTTTAGTTGCCGCTCCCTACCTGCTGGTGGTACCTTCAACATATATACTAACATTGTAGTGTCAAGTTGCAGGCAAGATTAGGCAATGCAACAGGCAGAATGTACAAAGTAGGTATGCGCCCAAGATGCATACATACATACATACATACATACATACATACATACATACATACATAAATGCACAAATATTAGTTTTTCCCCTTTACCCTACCTGCTGTAAGCCCTTAGCCCATATGGGTTGTTTGTTGTTTCCGAACTCCCCGACAATAGCCTGGCTGCAGCCAGGCGGCTTTGGGTGGGTGCCTCTTGAGGCCCTCCCACCCCCTCCCCCCTCGCTGGCCCTTTGTGCCCCCGCCGCCGCCACCCACTTTGCCCCTGGGTTCTGGGTAACACGTGGGTAGTGCACTGGGATGAGATGGCCCTTTGGGCCCCGCCCTTGCCTTCTTGAAGCCCCCCCCTTGGGTGCGGCGCAGGGACTGGTTGTTGGAGCTGAGGGGCACCATGGCAACAGACACGGGAGTCTTGCCACCCTGCAGGGAGTCACAAAGCAGGATGTCAGCTGCTTTGTTGCTAGGTCATGCATGCTGTGTTTGTTGTGTTTGTTGTGTTTGTTGTGTTTGCAGAAGCAGGCGAGCCTGGATTGGTGTGTTGGTGGTGGGTGTGGGTAATAGGGGGGGGAGGAGAGGGCAACCCACCACACGCAGGCAGGCAGAAGCAGGCGAGCCTGGATTGGTGTGTGTGTGTGTGTGTGTGTGTGTGTGGGGCAGACAGAGATGCAAGACTCACGTGTCTGTTATCATGGTGCCTCCCAGCTCCAAGAACCAGTCCCTGCATAGGATCCCTCATTGGGGGCCGGTTAACAGTGAAACAAACACAACAAACCCGTTATACACAACATATATAACATCAACAACAAACACAACGTACACTGCCTGCCTGCCTGCCTGTGGAGGGTTACCCCCCCCCCCCCCCCCCCCCCCCCCCCCACACACACACACCAATCCAGGCTCACCTGCTTCTGTCTGCGTGGCCCTTGTCCAGCAGTCTGATTCTGCAGCACAGGCTGCACCCTCTCCTTCTTTCTCCCCTGCTGCCCCCCCTGGATAGGAGCCCTCCCCCCCTGCGGCATTGTGAAAATGACAGAGCCCCCCTTTCTTGGGTGCCCACCCTGCTGCCCGCCTGTGATGGGAACCCTGCGCTGCTTCTGCTGTTGCTGTTGCAAGGGCTGCTGCTTGGGGGCAGTCCTGTTCTGCTTGGGCTGATTGCTCTGAGTCAGGGGCTGATTCCTTTGCTGCTGAGGCAACCTTTTCTGCTGCTGCTGCTGTCCCTGCTGCTGAGGCAACCTTTTCTGCTGCTGCTGCTGCAAACCCTTCTTCTGCTGAGGCTGACCCTGCTGCTGCTGCTGCTGCTGCAAACCCTTCTTCTGCTGAGGCTGACCCTGCTGCTGCCCCCCCTTCTTTTGCTGCTGCTGCTGCAGTCCTTGCTGCTGGACCCCCTTCTTTTGCTGCTGCTGTTGCTGCTGCTGCTGCTGTCCCTGCTTTCGCCCGCCTGCTTGGTTGCCGGTGGTGATGACAACAGGGACGCGCTTCTTGGACTTGGTGGCAGCGAGCACCTTGACAGGCCCATTACGAGCTTTGCTCACAATCTTACTAGCTAGGTTGCGGCGTGCATTAGTGGGGGCCCTGGGTGGGGGGGGTGGGTGGGGGGGGGGAATGAGTGTGTGGTGTGATGTGGTGAGGTGATGACAACAGGGACGTGCTCTAGGCCTTGGTGGCAGCGAGCACCTTGACAGACCCATTACGAGCTTTGCTCACAATCTTACTAGCTAGGTTGCGGCGTGTTGATGGGGGCCCTGAGTTGGGGTTGAGGTTGGGGTTGGGTTGGGGTGGGTGGGGGTTGGGTGAGGGTGTTGCGGCATGCATAAATGGGGGCCATGGGGGTGGTGTGTGGTGTGGTGTGGGGGCGTGCATGAAGGCCCCCCCTGAGAATCAAGGTGATTTGGAAGCAGTTTTGATTATGTGTGTGTGTAGGGTGTGTGGTGGTGGTGGTGTGGGGGGGGGAGATGTGTGGGGTGTGTATGGCTGTGTGGTGAGGTGTGTGTGGGGTTTTTGGGTGTGTGGTGTGGGGGAGTGCATTGAGGGGGGCTTCCGAGAATCCACGTGATGTCGGTTGAATTGGACTGGTGCTTGGTAAGGCTTGAAAGGGCGTTATCTGTAGGGACCGGCATATGATATGATGTCGGTTGAATTTGACTGGTGCTTGGTAAGGCTCGAAAGGGCGTTATCTGTAGGGACCGGCATATGATATGATGTCGGTTGAATTCGACTGGTGCTTGGTTAAGCTCGAAAGGGCGTTATCTGTAGGGACCGGCATATGATATGATGTCGGTTGAATTTGCTGGTGCTTGGTTAAGCTCGAAAGGGCGTTATCTGTAGGGACCGGCATATGATATGATGTCGGTTGAATTCGACTGGTGCTTGGTTAGGCTCGAAAGGGCGTTATCTGTAGGGACCGGCACATGATATGATGTCGGTTGAATTTGCTGGTGCTTGGTTAAGCTCGAAAGGGCGTTATCTGTAGGGACCGGCATATGATATGATGTCGGTTGAATTCGACTGGTGCTTGGTTAAGCTCGAAAGGGCGTTATCTGTAGGGACCGGCATATGATATGATGTCGGTTGAATTTGCTGGTGCTTGGTTAAGCTCGAAAGGGCGTTATCTGTAGGGACCGGCATATGATATGATGTCGGTTGAATTCGACTGGTGCTTGGTTTGGCTCGAAAGGGCGTTATCTGTAGGGACCGGCATATGATATGATGTCGGTTGAATTTGCTGGTGCTTGGTTAAGCTCGAAAGGGCGTTATCTGTAGGGACCGGCATATGATATGATGTCGGTTGAATTCGACTGGTGCTTGGTTAAGCTCGAAAGGGCGTTATCTGTAGGGACCGGCATCTGATATGATGTCGGTTGAATTTGACTGGTGCTTGGTAAGGCTTGAAAGGGCGTTATCTGTAGGGACCGGCATATGATATGATGTCGGTTGAATTCGACTGGTGCTTGGTAAGGCTCAAAAGGGCGTTATCTGTAGGGACCGGCATATGATATGATGTCGGTTGAATTCGACTGGTGCTTGGTTAAGCTCGAAAGGGCGTTATCTGTAGGGACCGGCATATGATATGATGTCGGTTGAATTCGACTGGTGCTTGGTAAGGTTCGAAAGGGCCTTATCAGTAAGGACCGGCATATCATATGGTGTTGGTTTTCTTGGACTGGTGCTTGGTTAGGCTCGAAAGGGGGTTATCTGTAGGGACCGGCACATCATATGATGTTGGCCAAAGGCGAGTATGATATCATACAAATAGCATCATACAAAATTGTAGATACATGGTAACTTTAGCCTAGTCAGACTGCTGGCATCATATGATGTTGGCCTAATGTGAGTATGATATCATACAAATTGCATCATACAGAATTGTTGATAAATTGTAATTTTAGCCTAGTCAGACTGCCCGCATCACATGATATCATATTGCCGTTCCCTACTCATGTGTCACTTATTGTCATTTATTCTGTCGAATGTAGTCCAGTGTCGAGGTTACTGCTGATGACTGTAGTATGCCGTGTTGGGGCGTGTGTGTTTGTGTGTGTTTGTGTGTTTGTGTGTTTGGGGGGGGGGGGGGGGGGGGGGGGGGGGGGGAGAGGGTACCGCTGACGACGGTGAGTAGCCTTACAATTATATGCCATGTAACCAAGTTCAAAGTAATTGCGCGGTGTCTGTTTATTTTGCGTGCGAGGAGTAGCAACTTTAGTGACTCGGTGCGACCCCAGTGCGGCACGATGCCCCCCCTGGGCTCCGCGCTTCGCCCTATACCCCCCGTGCAACGCCACAATCCCAAAATCAGGCTTGCATCGCAACTGTTGCGACACAATTGGGCCTACATAAAGCGCAACAAAATAAAAATAAAAATAAAATATAAAACTTAAATAAAATATAAATAGTGTGCGCGACATTGCACCAACCTAGAGGTGGTGGGAGCAGCAGCAGCAGCAGCCCCCTTCTTCTTCATTGAATTCGTCTTCACAGCCAAGTGCTTGGGTGCCAAGACTGGTGCTCGCACTTTTACGGCCCCTTTTTTCAACTTAATTGCCTGGATCAGGAAGTTTGGACTTTGTTAGAAGAGCTGGCAATTTGAGGGATGGTATGGGGTGGTACGGTGTGTGTTGGTACGGTATGGGGTGGTATGGGATGGGGTTATATGGGGTGGAATGGGAGTTGCAGACAACTGCTTGGGTGCAGCGACCGGACCCCATGCCAAGACTGGTGCTCGCACTTTTACAGCCCCCTTTTTCAACTTTATTGCCTAGATCAGGAAGTTTGGACTTTGTTAGAAGAGCTGGCAATTGGAGGGATGGTATGGGATGGTACGGTATGGGGTGGTATGGGATGGGGTTGTATGAGGTGGAATGGGAGTCGCAGACAACTGCTAGGGTGCAGCGACCGGACCCCATGCCAAGACTGGTGCTCGCACTTTTACGGCCCCCTTTTTCAACTTTATTGCCTGGATCAGGAAGTTTGGACTTTGTTAGAAGAGCTGGCAATTGGAGGGATGGTATGGGGTGGTACGGTATGGGGTGGTATGGGATGGGGTTGTATGAGGTGGAATGGGAGTCGCAGACAACTGCTAGGGTGCAGCGACCGGACCCCATGCCAAGACTGGTGCTCGCACTTTTACGGCCCCCTTTTTCAACTTTATTGCCTGGACCAGGAAGTTTGAACTTTGTTAGAAGGGCTGGCATATGGAAGGATGGTATGGGGTAGTATGGTATGTGGTGGTACGGTATGTGGTGGTACGGTATGTGGTTGTATGGTATGTGGTTGTATGGTATGGGGTTGAATGGTATGGGGTTGAATGGTATGGGGTTGTATGGTATGGGGTAGTATGGTATGGGGTAGTATGGTATGGGGTTGAATGGTATGGGGTTGTATGGTATGGGGTTGTATGGTATGGGGTTGTATGGTATGGGGTTGTATGGTATGGGGTTGTATGGTATGGGGTTGTATGGTATGGGGTTGTCTGGGGTGGTATGGGATGGGGTTGTATGGGATGGGATGGGAGTAACAGTCTCTTGCCAGCTACACCAGCTACACCTGTCCCTTCCCCACATCTACACCTATCACCCAGCAGCTGTTCTCAGCTACACACCTGCCGCTTGCCAGCTACACCAGCTACACCTGTCCCCTCCCCACGTCTACACCTATCACCCAGCAGCTGTTATCAGCTACACACCTGCCGCTTGCCAGCTACACCTGTCCCCTCCCCACATCTACACCTATCACCCAGCAGCTGTTCTCAGCTACACACCTGCTGCTTGCCAGCTACACCAGCTACACCTGTCCCCTCCCCACATCTACACCTATCACCCAGCAGCTGTTCTCAGCTACTCAGCTACACACCTGCCGCTTGCCAGCTACACCAGCTAGTTGCATTGGCACAGGGCCACCCTTCTTCGTCGCCTGTGAGCAGAGAGCAGCAGTAAAAAAACACTTAGGGGGCCGTTGTAGTGGCCGCGGGAAGCTTAGGGTGCGGTGGGGGAAGGTGCCACAGTAGTCCGGGGTGCCCCCATTCATGAATGGTCAAGAAGCTAAGCAGTTGGTGTTTGCAGTATTGAGTAGAAGCTGATACTTGTAGCCGAAAAGAAAACACTGGAATTGGTGATATCTAGGGAATGGCAATATGATATTTTATGATGCCGGCAGTCTGACTAGGCTAAAGTTACCATTTATATACAATATCATATGATGCAATTTGTGTGATAGCATATGATATCATACTCGCCTTTGATCAACATCATATGATATGCCGGTCCCTAGTTATATTTCCTGTTATATTGGATTGATCTCTCCCACCATGCACTGGGTTATATTAATTCGGTGGATTATTTTGGATTTGTTTTTTCATAACATTTAGCAGTTTGTAGTTTGTAACTCTGAGAATTTTGCCGAAGGATTCTGACATATTGGTGTGAGAATTGAGAATTCTGACATATTGGTGTGAGAATTGAGAATTCCGACATATTAGTGTGAGAATTGAGAATTCTGACATATTGGTGTGACAATTGAGGATTCTGACATATTGGTGTGAGAATTGAGAATTCTGGCATGCAAGTGTGAGAATTGAGAATTATGACATATTGGTGTGAGCTGATATCTCATTTTGGATAGGGTTTGCATTGATATCTACTGCCATGCATGCACTGGGTTCTGATCTCTCCAAGTATGAACTGGGTGGATTTCTCCAGGTATGTAGTCTGCTGACATCTGCTAGTACACATTGGTTTGACATCTCACTACGTATAGGGTTGCCATCTGTCCTGCAATATCATCTCTCCTACCATGTATTGCATTGATGTCTACTGTCATACACTGGGTGCTGATCTATCCTGGCATGTAGTCTGCTGACATCTGCTAGTACACATTGGTTTGACATCTCATTATGGATAGGGTTGCAATCATTCCTGCAATATCATATTTTCTTGCATGCGTTGCGTTGATATCCACTTCCATGCACTGGGTTCTGATCTCTCCTGTGTTGTATTGGGTTCTGATCTCTCCTGTATTGTATAGGGTCCTGATCTTTCCTGTATTGTATTGGGTTCTGATCTCTCCTGTTTTGTATTGGGTTCTGATCTCTCCTGTACTGTATTGGGTTCTGATCTCTCCTATATTGTATTGGGTTCTGATCTCTCCTATATTGTATTGGGTTCTGATCTCTCCTGTATCGTATTGGGTTCTGATCTCTCCTGTATCGTATGGGGTTCTGACCTCTTCTGTATCGTATGGGGTTCTGACCTCTCCTGTATTGTATAGGGTTCTGACCTCTTCTGTATCGTATTGGGTTCTGACCTCTCCTGTATTGTATTGGGTTCTGATCTCTCCTGTATCGTATGGGGTTCTGACCTCTTCTGTATCGTATGGGGTTCTGACCTCTCCTGTATTGTATAGGGTTCTGACCTCTTCTGTATCGTATTGGGTTCTGACCTCTCCTGTATTGTATTGGGTTCTGATCTCTCCTGTATTGTATTGGGTTGATCTCTCCTGCTTTGCACATGGTTGATTTCTCCTTCCAAGCATTTTATTGAAACCTCTCCTATATTGCATTGGGTGTATATATATACGGCCATGCACTGGGTGGGGATCTCTCTAAGCACACATTGGGTGGGTCTCTCCTACAATGTATTGGGTTGACATCTCTCCTAGTTTGCATTGGGTTGATGTAATCGACCATACACTGGGTTGGGATCTCTCGAAGTACACATCGAGTAGGTCTCTCCTATAATGTATTGGGTTGACATCTCTCCTAGTTTGTATTGGGTTGATAAATACGACCATGCACTGGGTGGGAATCTCTCTAAGCACACATTACGTAGGACTCTCCTATCTTGTATTGGGTTCTGGTCTCTCCAAGTACGAACCGGGTAGGCCTCTCCTGCTATGTACATGGTTGATTTCTTCTACCATGCATTGTGTTGACATCTCTCCTAATTGGGTTGATGTATAGGACCATGCACTGGGTGGGGGTCTCTATCTACGAACACATTGGGTTCATTTCTCCTAGGATGTATTGGGTTCATCTCTCCTAGAATGCAGAGGGTTGATCCTTTCTAGACTAAACTGGGTCGATATCCACTACCATGTACTTGGTATATCTAGGCAAAGGGTTGATCTAGGCACTAGGGACCTCTCCAAGTACGCACTGGGTATATCTCTACCAGAATGCATTTGGTTGATATCACTCTCAGCTTACATACATTTGATATCTCTCCTGCTAGGCATAAGGTTGATATCTCTTTGCATGCATTGGGTTTAGGTTTCCATCTGGGTTGGCATTGGGTCCCTATCTGGGTTTTTATCTCGGTTGCTGTCGGGTTACATTTGCAACCATGCATTGGGCTGGGATCTCTCCTATAATGGTATCACATCTCCTATCATGCATATGGTTGAGCTCTCTCAGTAAACGTCAGGTTGATACCTCCTACCATGCATTGGGTCGGGATTTGCACTGGTCACCGGGCACTGGGTTGGCAAATTGAACGATTCAGAGGCCTGGGATCTACGATCCTTGGCTTGGGATCTACCAACGGGCATTGGTTAGTTCTGTCCTCATTCGATTGGGCTGATAGTACTTGGCTCGGATCTTTCAAGCGAGTCTTCTCGATGGCACTGGATGCTGAGAGATGATTTGAGGCTAAGGGATCAATGCATCTTCGAACGTTTCTGGCAGTTGCGAAAATCCGATTCCGGGAAATATTATCACGCAGCAACTGGGTCCGCTCGTACCTGCTTTCCGGCCTTGCCCGCTCCGGCCTTTGGACCTAAAGGCGCACGCTTGCTTTTAGCAGCATCATTGGCTGCTGCAGCTTTGGGAGCGCTCTCCTTCTTCTTTTGCTTGATGAGATCATCCAAAGACAGACCAAGCTTTTTCTCAATAAGGCTATCCGACATTTGGCCCAGCTATCAGGTCAACAACTGACAAGTAATCGATAAAGCTGCACGCCCTCGACAGGAAATGCAGTCTGAAAGACAATGCACAGAAGAGAGGAGATGGAACGAGGAAAGATCAATAACAGGAAGAACAAGAAGCTACTGACCCTGTATGAGGATAAAACGGTAGCAATGATTCGCTAAACAGCACTTGAGATGAAAGGATGCGTCAAGGCACTGACGGGGACGGGGGTGGTCCTAGGATCTTAGGCACACGTTTACATCTCATGCGTAGGTTGTATCATCAATGTGAGGAGGGCGGGCGGGCGCGGCCTGGGGGGCAATAGGGGGGGCGTTTGGGCGGAGCCCCCTGAGCATTCTAGCCCTTTTCAAGGCCCTGGGGCGAGTTACGTTGGGGCTCTGAATTACCCTTACTCGACATTGAAAATGTAGGATACGCGCAACATCCATGAAGATGCACGGCGCCGATTTGGCTTGAGATAATTTTGGGGGGGCGAACCGGGTCGAACCTTCGACTTCGTACACGCTTGACACCGTGGCAACAGTACTGCACTGTACCGCACCTCCCCTGCCACAAGTGAGTGCACCCTACGCCACATGCAATTGGACCCCGATAATTGCCTGTGCGTAGGTGTGGTGGTGCTTACACATCCGCTGCTTTCTTCCTCTCTGAGAGCGATTGCACCAAGTGGATCCGGGCGCCGCGGCAGTTCCGTTATCCTTTTCTTTCTGAGCGACTTGTGCGCTACCCGATTCTCCGCACAAACAGAAAACAAACTATGGCGAGCTTTGCACGAGGTTCTTGCCCGCCGAGCACCTCAACCAGCAGACAATGGACCAGCTCTGCGAATGTCGGGCGTGCTCTTCCCATCCGTAGCAAGGGGTGCGTGATCCGGGCCGAATTGTCACCCAGCCATGCAACATGAATTTCTTGGTGCCCGTACTCCCGGCTTTCCGTAGCTGTTGCTCAAGGGCACGACTAGCATTCTGCAGACGGTTAGACCCTTAAGAACGTATATATCCATACATTTTTTCTTCGACGTCATGCAGTTTGGGTCCAGGCGTTTTCCAGCCTGTCCCCTTTTCCTCGCTTTCTGCCGTCTCCAAGCTTTCTTCTCTGCGCCACTTCCCTGCGGCTTTAGATGGGGGTAGATGATCAACGCCTTTGACCTCAACCCACCATGTACCATGTGATCCCCCAATACATCTCTGACCTTGCAGTCGGTCGGTGTGAAACGCTCTGCCCCTGTAAACACATTGCTTTGAAAGAAGCGAACCAGATCCATATGCACTACTACTGCCTAAAATCAGAGGTCAAATTCTGGAACTCCATTGCGAAGAAATATGAGGGCGACGCTGGAATAATAAGGAATTTTACGACCCAGTAGCATGCTCTTACACCGAACACCTCTTGTAGCTCGTCTTTGCTTCCAATCGTTGGGCACAAATTGTACCTCGCATGTTTACAAGCCTCACCCCCTACCCCGCCGAAGAATAAATACATATCTACTACCCAGACGGCCTTCGCCTGCCGTCATACCCCCACTACTACACTGCACGCCACGCGGGGTCATGCATGTCCCCCGGGGTCGTCTTTTCTACCTTTCTGACTCGCTACCCTAAATATCGAGTCGACGCGCTCACAATTTTACTTTTGCGCGATGCATAACCCGTAATTACACTAGTTGACATAACCGGCAAGTGTGATACCCACCCAGGAAGAACAACTCGTTACACCAGCCCAACATCAGGGCCAACACCCAACACCCAACACCAATACCAACACTGAATTATGGAGCACATGTTTTCCCACTTACACAAAAACAAAACTATCAATAATACTTCGGCCTAAATCCCAATGCTCAATGCCCCTCCCCCCCCACACACTCCTCCCCCCCCTGCCCATCCCCCACCCAACCCTTTCCCCCCCCACCCCCACCCAACCCCACTCTCGGCTGCAGGTTGGGTCCGCTGCAAGCGCTCATGCCCCTCCACCTCCCCATACACTCCTCCCCCCCTGCCCAGCCCCCCCCCCCCCCCCAACCCTCTCCCCCCCCCCAACCCTCTCCCCCCACCACCCCCCACCTCCCCCCACCCCCAGCTTCAGGTTGGGTCGCTGCAAGCGCTCATGCCCCTCCACCTCCCCATACACTCCTCCCCACCCTGCCCATCCCCCACCCAACCCTCTCCCCCCACCCAACCCCACCCCCGGCTGCAGGTTGGGTCGATGCAAGCGCTCATGCCCCTCCACCTCCCCATACACTTCTCCCCCCCCTGCCCAGCCCCCCCCCTCCAACCCTCTCCCCCCACCCCCCCCACCTCCCCCCACCCCTAGCTTCAGGTTGGGTGGCTGCAAGCGCTCATGCCCCTCCACCTCCCCATACACTCCTCCCCACCCTGCCCAGCCCCCACCCAACCCTCTCCCCCCCCCCCCACCCCACCCCCGGCTGCAGGTTGTGCCGATGCAAGCGCTCATGCCCCTCCACCTCCCCATACACTCCTCCTCACCCTGCCCATCCCCCACCCAACCCTCTCCCCCCACCCCACCCCCCACCCCACCCAACCCCATCCCCGGCTGCAGGTTGGGCCGATGCAAGCGCTCATGCCCCTCCACCTCTCCGTCACCTCCCCGCCACCTGCCATCTGCCGCCAACACTGACTCTGCTGGCTGGTCTGACTCCCCTGACTCTCCAGCCATGACGTGGGCCGAGTCTCAGGGCACCAGCAGTGTTGTGCTGGGGCAAGACAAGGCGGGTGTACTGCAGGACAAGGTGGGCGTACTGCTGCTCAACCTGGGTGGACCCGAGACTCTGGCTGATGTGAAGCCCTTCCTCTACAACCTCTTTGTGGGTAAGTCATGGCTGCATGGAGCTATTCTCGTGGGCTTGGGTAGGGTCAGGGTAGTAAGCAGCTTGTGTTTCTGCTTAATCTGGGTGGAACTGATACCCTGGCTTAGGTGAAGCCCTTCCTCTACAACCTCTTTGTTGGTGAGTGACCATATGGCAGCCTGCACTTGTTCAGGTCGTTAAATAGGTGTTCAGGGAGTTCAATAGGTTTTAAACAGGTGTTAAAGGTGTTAAACAGGTGTCCAGGGTGTTCAATAGTTTTTTAACAGGTGTTAAAGATTTTCAGGGTGTTAAACAGGTGTTAAAGTTGTTAAACAGGTGTTCAGGGTGTTCAATATTTTTTAAACAGGTGTTAAAGGTGTTAACAGGTGTTCAGGGTGTTGAGGGTGTTAAACAGATGTTTAGGTTATTAAACAGGTATTCAGGGTGCTAAACATGTAGTTGTTGAACAGGTGTTGAAGACCCTGAACACCTGTTAACAACCTTGACAACCAATGATGTACATAAACAGGTGTTGAAGACCCTGAACACCTGTTAACAACCTTGACAACCAATGATGTACATAAACAGGTGTTGACGACCTATCCTAACCCAAGTAACCTTACCCATCTAACCAAACCCACCTAACCCAACCCAAGTAACCCAACTAACCTAACCCACTTAACCTAACTGACTAACCAACCCACAGATCCTGACATCATCTGGCTGCCCAACCAACTGAACCCAACTAACCAACTAGCCAACTCACAGATCCTGTCATCATCTTGCTGAAGGAGGCAATCCGCTTCTGTCACAAAAAACGTTTGTTTGTTTGTTTGTTTGTTTGTTTGTTTGTTAGATTCACACCCCCCACCCCACCCCAACATTCCACCACCACCAAAACACACACAATAGATCCCCCCATACACACACTCGCACACACACACCTGACCAACTAACCAACCTGCAGATCCTGACATCATCTGGCTGCTCAACAAACCAAACCCAACTAACCAACTAGCCAACTAGCCAACTAACAGATATTGCCATCATCTTGCTGCTGGAGGCTCTGCGCTTCCCTCACCTTACACACACACTAGATCCACCATACCACCAAACATTCCACTGCCACCTTACACACACACTAGACACCCCCCCCCCCACACACACACACACCTAACCAACTTGCTAACTAACCAACCCACAGATCCTGACATCATACGGCTGCCCAAGGCACTGCGCTTCCTTTACATAAATGTTTTGTTTGTTTGTTTGTTTATTTGTTAGATTCACACCCCCACCCCACCACCACCATACACACACACTAGATCCCCCCCCACACACACTAACACACACACCTAACCGACTAACTAACTAAGCAACCCACATATCCTGACATCATCCGGCTGCTGGAGGCTCTGCGCTTCCCTCACCTTTTTTATTTTTTTATTCACACCCCCACCCCACCCCAACATTCCTCTACCACCATACACACACACTAGATCCCCCCCCACACACACTAACACACACACCTAACCGACTAACTAACTAAGCAACCCACATATCCTGACATCATCCGGCTGCTGGAGGCTCTGCGCTTCCCTCACCTTTTTTATTTTTTTATTCACACCCCCACCCCACCCCAACATTCCTCTACCACCACACGCACCCACTAGTTCCCCCCCCCCCCCCACACACACACACACGCACACACACCTAACCACCTAACTAACTAACCAACCCACAGATCCTGACATCATCCGGCTGCCCAAGGCACTGCGCTTCCTACAACCGGTTGTAGCACAAGTCATCTCCTCCCTCAGGTATATATACAGCTGTTTTGTTTATGGTGGTGGCAGTGGTGTTTTTTGGTGGTGGTGGTGGTGTGGGGGGGGCAAGTCATCTCCTCCCTCAGGTATATATACAGCAATTTTTTCCAGAGATTTTTTTCGAACCTGAAAGTTTTTTTTTTCTAGCTTCATGATTCTAGCCTTCCTCCAGGGACAGCGTTTTATTGTTTTTTTGTAGCTTTTTGTAGCTTTTGGGGGGCATTTGGGGCAACAAAAAAACTTTTTTTGTTTACTTTTTTACAGCGATAATTTCTCCAATACGGGTTCAAAACCAGCGATCGCTACATATAGCGGAAACATATATCCCTGTTTTGGTGATGGTGGTGGTAGTTCGTGGTGATAGGGGGGGGGGGGGGGGGGGGCAAGTCAT